>OU452223.1:23054435-23654435 GCA_911728455.2 Marthasterias glacialis
CCCCATTTGTTGTTGATATCCAACGCCATGTCTTGAAATTTCGCTCTGAAAGAGTATAACACAAAATGACAATTTAGGCCGACACCATGTTAACGTGAGGTTATAGAGACATGTAATTCTCCCACTTTCGTAAGGACTCTATCTATTGGAAAATGAGTGCATCACAAAAATGAACTTGACCGTGCAGCCACGTAGGATGATAATTTTAAGGGGTGGGGGGAGGCAGATTACATTTGTGAAATTGAGTGTGTCCCCTAGTCTTTATTCCCCATACACACTGTCAAGGTTTCAACGGTTCTAGCCAGGAACAATTATAGGGTAGGGGTACTTAAAAATAAGAGACTAAATTGAGAGCTTAAATGGCGAAGCCATCACGGCGTGGGGTCCGGGGCCCGCTTTATGTGATCCAGGAAAATTTTAGGTCATAGATGCTCTCTGGTGCAATCTAGTCTAGGCCATTTCAGAGATAATGTTTGACTCTTTAAATCCGTGCAAAAATTGTTGTTAGTCTCATCGTTTCGACCAAAGAAGAGTCTTTCGTTTTGAAAGATTCTGTTAGGGTCAAAACGTGAGGCCATTGTAACATGTTTGCATTCATACAACATATCCTTTTAGTTGGTAAACAGTTTGCAAGAGCTTATTTTTTCCTTTAAATCCATCTTAAATATTTGTAATGTACTGCCAATAATGCAGTACAAGTTAGTCCACAAAATATTGTTGGACTCTGTTTTTTGTGTGTGACACGCTAGACAAAATACCCGTCTTTCGAGGTTGGTGAAAACAGATAAATACTGGTTGGGGTGGTTGGAGGAAGAGCGACCTTTGACCCCTGAAATTTCACAATTGACCCCTACATGAGCTATGTTTGACCTCGGTCGGATGACCGCAGTTTGAGAGTAATTTTCTATTGATGATAATACCATGTTTTTACCTCAAAATCAGCGGCGTATCCAGGATTTTTCACTAGGGGGCACCGGGGGGGGGGGGTTGTTGCTGGGGGGCCCAGGTACCATGTTTTTTTTATGATTTAGCCTACATGTGTCTATATTTTTAGGGGGCACCTGGGGGACACTGGAAATTTCAAGGGGGGTCACGTGACTCCCAGTTCTTCAGTACGCCGCTGCTCAAAATACAGATAGGCTTTTATGTCGAAATTGAGAAGAAAAAAAATGTTCGCTATATAGGTCTCTTTTTTCTCTCTTTTTTTTAATAGACCCATTATAGGCCTAAATGATCACTGGCATTTTAATGTTAATTGACATTTTTGGCCGATTGCCACCAAGTCCCCCCCCCCCCCACCCCGCCTTTAATTTCAAATAACGTTCTCTACATTGTTGGTATGGGTGCAGTTTACCGCACTGGGAACCAAGCGTTAAGACAAAATCCGATATGAGCAAACTCCCAATAATTAATAATTGATTTCGCGCGCCGACAATAATACCCCGGACAGACTTCTGAGTATCCGCACACGGTATTTGCCTTCAATGCCACCAACACGTAGACCCGTCGCCTGCAGACGCGTGTTCGTATAAAACAAAACCAATCATCAAGCATGTGCACGCACACAAACACAAAAACCGCCGGTTTAAGTTTGGAGCTATACTCCGCGTTCCTTGCACACGCGGAAAAACGTGCTCCCTACCTTTCCAGGTGATTTGATAATTACTTTTTCCCCTGGATTGCAGCCCAACGGCAGACAATAATGATCCACGCAGTAAAAGACGCTCTTTCTGTTTGACAGTTATTAAAGGGATGTTTACACGGCTGTATTGTGATTGACGAAACTCTGTCAGCAATTGACGACCGCCGTCCAAACAATTGAAAAGCCAGTTTGGGTCGCCGCATGACACCCGTATTTGCAGGCGGCTGAAGCACACCTCCATGACGTTTACTTCGGCAAACCGACACTGATAGCTGCTCTTCATATTTCTTAAAAACTAAAAAAATAAAAAACATGTTATAGTATTGCACCACTAACAACTAATGGTTATGGATTTTTGATTGGATGTCAAAGGAGTCGAAAAAGAAACTTGACTCGTGAGGCTTCATGTTTGAGACAAACTAGGTAAGCACTGATGATTTAACTTGTGTTTCAAAACTTACAGAAAAATAGTAGGTGCAAATGACATAATTAAAACGTGCAGTATATAGTTATGGTTGAACGTGAGTAGTGACGTTCACGAAGAAAATCCAATCGCAAACGTTACGGTAACGATTTAGTGACTTTAAAAAAGAAATTGCATGATATACGGTGGTTTGTTGCACTTTTCATTTAACCGTTTCACAAGGGAAGATAAAATAATAACGTGAACTACGTTAAAACGTAAATTACTTTTGCAGCGTAATTTTTACATTCATTTTCATGTATTCATTGCGTATAGCAATTCTATATTCCTCTGTTCTAAACGTAATCTTCCAAGGGAAATATTATTTTGATTTGTCGAAATTGTTTTCGATCGTGGGACAATGATGGAGCTTTATTACCTCTCAACATTTGAACATCCACGGCTCGATTTCACAAAACTCTAAGACTCATCTTAAGGATGAGTTGTCAGTAATACCACGGTGGTTTGTGTTGTGACATCACACTTAATGCTTAGCAATTAAGATTGACACACAGTTAAGATCAATCTTATGGGTCTTTGTGAAATCGAACCCATCAGGCACTTGTATATACCTGTAGCACTGAGAGAAAATATTTCCATCTGAAATACTGCCTTGTTTGAAAAATTGTGTCTTCAACTCTTAGTTTCTCATTTTTAACTTGCCAAAGTGAAATAAAGCAGAATCCTAGACAAATCATGATTTTAAAATATTCACACAAAAACATTCTCAAAATACGTGACGAGAAACGTCACAAGTTACGGTTCGGTTGTTATGGCAACTCTAATTAAGAACGTATATAATTATACGAAGGACTGTATAGTCTTTCCTGCAAATTTGTTGAGAACGTAATAATCACTTTTTTTACTCATTGAATATCTGTAGTCGTATAAGTGCCTTGTTGATTTTAGCTCAAAAACAATTATCGAGCTATTCGATCGATATTTTCGGCTTCATGTATGGTTTTTTTTGGCACCAGCTGCAAATATTGGCGAGGATTTGACAATAAATTGGCAATGCTTTCAGTTCATAGTCTTGGCGGTTACCATGCGGGCAGCCATGTTGGTTTTTTTACGGTTGTTTGCCAAACAGTTGCTGTGAGAAGAAATACACGTAAAAAATATCCAGCATCGAGGCTAATGGAGAGAGCACTCATCACGTTTATGTTTGTGTAGATTTTGTTTCAAAAGGTACACGTGAAATTCTACGTTTTTGTAATTTTTGTTTAACAGTAAAAAGGATGAATCAACTTTTATGCCGTTCGCACGTATAGTTGGGCGTTTACACGGGATTTTGGCGCTACTCAGATTGTTTTCCCATGATTCCTATGAAAAATAATTACTTTGGACAAAAATGCAGGTGTACTTTTAGTTTGCAGAGGCAGATGAACAAACTGATCCGTAGAGTCTATGTAGTTTGATCATAAAACAACATCATGACAAGTCATCATCGGTACCCTACTTCAGTTAGTCCCTGTTGAACTAAAAACTTCAATCAAAAACATGACACAAGCTTCATTCTGTACACCAGCGCACACCGGACCAATTTTATTTTGTAACCAAGTAACCGCTGCGTGTAAGTGCTTCTGAATTTGAAGCATCGATAATTTCTTTCCTCGAGAATTCCCTCTGTACAATTTCATTTTACGTGTGAACTGTTTTGTAACCTAAAGTCGTGTCTAATTTGATTGATATCGAAGCTGTGCTTGCTCCCCGGGGTACATTTCCCATATCTTAATTCTACGTTTCTGGAATAAATTAATAGCACGTGTATTTATTTTTTGTAATTGCATACCGTTACCGCCGACCCGAGTTGCATGTATCTTCAATTTAATTAAAGTCATGTCTAGCCAACAGTTATTTTCACATTGCAGTCTGTACAGCCACATATTACTGCTGTTAATATATTCTTGTTGAATATTAATATATTCATGATGAATATTAATATATCCATGATGAATAATAATATATTCATTATAAACCAAAATTAACGTATGCTGTCAAAAAGGAATGCAAAATATTTGTATGATATGATACAATTTTAATGTAATAAAGATCCCCGTCATGAATTCTATAAAATTCTCCTTGCTGGATGTCAAATCCTGGACGACAGACTGAGGAGCCGGAAGCCAGACCAATGACATTGTAATTAACGACTCCTCTCCCACGGAGGAGACGAACCCCTCCTGTGACCTTTCATTATTGATCCCACATCCCCCTCACTAGGCACTAGTAGCGTAAAGCTCTTCCGATCACGCGTGGTTTCCCCAAATTTAATTATTAAAATAAAATAACAAAAAACTCAAAGAAAGATCTCACAATGTTTTAAAATGAAAGCCGTAAATGACGCATTCAAACTGTAAAGCTGAGTTGACATCAGCATGTGGAAATACATGGCGGGAACTTTGGGGGTAAATTTTAGATAATTTACAATAATACATCAAAGGTTGGGACTAAATGAAATGCTTCTTCAAAATTAACCTGTAAGCCATGGACGTGTAGAACTGAACTGTAACGTAAACTGAAATCGTTATTGTTTCATTTTTTTGTTTTATAAGCCATAATAATGACCGGAAATAAGGCATTCATGAACACTTTTGAGTGTGACAATTAAAATCATTAAAATCTTCACCGACGTACCATTATAAATGGCTACACTTTCCAGTCCTGCTGAATGCATATTTACTGCCAGGTCAAAGGGTTCGAACACAAAAAGTTGAATGGAGGGAAACAATCAGACCTTTAACAAAAGAAAAATCATCACCTTTATTTTTTATATTTTCTCAAGGATTTATCTCATTGATTTTTTTAACCGGTAAGTTTGATTATCTGCTCTAGAATAAGGAATCATGGGTTTTGAATCCCACATTTGATTTGCAGGCTTGACTTTCAGAAATCAGTGAGTTTGCTGTGCTTATCACACCAGAGTGAAGGTGTAAAACCAAAACACTGTTTAAACACTGTAATTACACCCCGGGTCACGTATCATTTAAATTATGACTATACGTTTCTCTGAGGTGAGGTTAGAATGTATGACATTTTTCTCAAAACCAAATCTATATCAGTCAATATAATGTAACAACGGATTAAAGTACAAGTGTGAGTGTAGTTTTCAAGCCGATGAGAGCTAGAGTTGTCTTATGTAACACTTAACACTTGTAGTTGCTTGCCTCCGTGTTTAAGTAATTGGCTCATGTACATATTTTATTTGTTTTTTGTTCTACTTGTAATTTGTATTGCTATTAGGTTTTACTTGTTTAGTTTTAATGTAAGGCTTTTGGGGTATTTTACATAAAAAAGCGACATATAAATGCATTTTATTATTATTCTTATGATGTTGGCCTACAGTATAGAGAAACTGAAACTGTCTTAATTGATTTTTAATGACGTTTTAATCCGGAGTTAATTATAAATGATCGTAATAGGTATTGTTACATAATATGATTATAATGCACGCCTCATAGCAACCGTTCAAACTACTGTTTAATTGTTTCGCGTAATGATGAGCACACGTATCTAGTTTTAATGGGTTAATGCTTATGTGTACGAATCTTGAATACTATATAATGGGAATGGGTTCAATATCTCCTCTAAAAAAATAGCCTGTTGGAGTTTTTGTCAGCCATTGTCTTATAGATCTAATGAAATAGGTGATGATACCATAATGCTGCGTTATACAGCACTACATAGGCCTATGTATTTTACTCGATTACTCACGAGGCTGTTGCACACAAGACCGATGAAGTAACCCGAGAAGAGACGAGTGTGGAAAAGATTAAGTTTTTTTCTCTTCTTTTTCTCTTTTTCTTTCTGTTTTTTTTTCCCCAAAGAAAGAGTAAAGCCCATTAGTCAAAACCCACGTATAACCAGGTTACAAATCACAAACCCGCGATCCCTCGTCGAAGCTCTCCAATTCGATTGGGATTGCATGAAAAAATATTTAAAAAAAATAATAAAAAACAGATTCTTTGAAAAGTTCAAGGTGTAGAAAGCGCCGCCTGGGCTCCTGTACCAAATCCCAAAAGCAATCTAATGGTTCAAAAGGTGCCATTCGTGTTGTTTTTACGCCCCCATATTTATACCTCCAGGTAAAACACATAATATTGGCCTGCACAAAATATCTAATCAAAGCACATAACCGAGACAAATTCTCTGAAATCCGACCCTTTTGAGATATTCCAAGCGCTTGCACCTGAAAGTTAAACAAATAGCCGGAATTACAAATGCGTCAGAAATTGGGAGAGTGAAACAATAATATAGCAAGGTGTTTTGCCCCTTCAAAAGAATTGTTGCCACTCATGCCTCCTCTACAGAAATTCAATTTACGAAGAAGAATTAATACGAAGGACAGAGATGTGGGTGTCATCCTCGATGTTGATAATTTCAGCTATAGTTTCAGAGCAAGCACCTAATTTCAGGTGCTTTCTTGGAACGATCTCAAACCAGTCGTAAATTCAATCAGGGTCAGCCATTGAAACTGGGCAGACTGTAAAGGTTCCATTTTTAGGCGGTCAATACAATGTGACCGGTCTCGATCTGTCTAAGAGCATGCTTGATACTGTCAGCAACGCGCATCACGCACCTCACGTAATAGTCTGTGGTTATCAGAGCACGCACTATTAATGCCCGGAGCGCAAGACTACAGCGCTCTCAGTCGATCTCTCTCTCTCTCTCTCTCTCTCCCTCTCTCTCTCTCTGTCTCACTCTCTCTTTGTCAAACGGTCGGTGCAGATTGCAAAGTCGACCCCTTTTTTCCCCCGGTGTTTCCACGGAGAATTGTGATTGTGTGCTTCGCGATGAAGTACATCAGGCCTGTTCTGCAATTCAAGGAACTGGACTAATGTATTACGATTCAGGAATAATGGAATTGAAACGGAATATGAATTTGTTTTACTGAAGGAAATTCCATAAAACTGTAAGTACAAATTTGTTACACTATTATTAGCGGGTACACGTTTTGTTAAATACGCAAAGACACCGATATGACCAGCACTCCAGCGTTCTCTGAGGACGGATATTTATTGATAATTCACGCTTTGTACTATTATGAACTAGTTGATCACTGCTTTAATTATACATCATTATGATGTATGTTGTTGTTTTATCAAACAATGCAACTTTAAATATCTGTTTTTACCAGAAACTGTAAAAAAAAAAAAACTGTTAACTAACAATTCATATCATACGACATTGCCGTAAGTTGTTTCTTCAAGGAAATAATGTATTCGTAAATAAAATATGTGCGCTGATAATTCGTAGAGGAATTTGACTCTGTTATAAAGAATACGGTATCAAAGCAATGCATAAGTCACATTAATGCAAAAATGTGCTGATATATGATCCATCATCGGTTTTTTGGAAGATCAAATTGATACAAATCCCCTTTATTTTCAATTAACACGCATTAAAGCCAACCTGTGAATTTGTTCATCGAATTTGCGTCTTCTATAAGAAAACAAATTAATATAAAAAAAAAAATCTGTTTGCCAATACACGAAACGAAAGTACGAAAAAAAATACCATCAATCCCCACGACATAATGAACTCGGGGAGTAAAACATTGTGATCAATATAACTAATGGCAGACTGCATGGCAGCATTCGTTTAACGTTCCCACTAATTGAATACACGTATACGTCGAGTGGGCCCGAAGCTTTGCAACTGTGATCTGTGGTGATGATATTATACACAGGGCCATTATGCTCTGTTGCTAGTGTGGGTTACCATGGTACTGGGGTAATCGTTTGGTTGGTGCCTTCGTTATGGAAGATGACAACGGGCCGGGGGTAAAGATATATACACATAATCAGTTACCAACGAGCTGAAAGGGAAACACAGTTTAGGACGTAGTTTCGGCTCAAAGTCAAACCCGAACTGTTGCTTTTTATTGTTGAGTGGCTGAATTTCACCATGAAATCATCAGCTCTGACGAACCTGTTTTGCTGGTTTTCTTTCTTTTCACTGCGAATGTATGTTTCTGCCCGAAGATTTCATTTCAAATATACATAAATAAATCGACAAAATTCTGAACAGATTACGTTATAAAACAAATCTAAACATAGCCCAACTGTATTATACCACGATCCTTTTTAAACTGTAAACACGTCGTTTCGAAACATTACGACCCAATCTAGGGGATGACAAGAAATCCAACCTACATGTCCCGAACTTTCTGAAGTACTCTTCAAAAACATAATGCCAGCGCCTTTTTACCTCAGGGATCTTATCTCTGGTGACGTGAAATGCATTTTACCTTCAAGACACACCGAAAAGTGCTCTTGGTTCCTTGGAGTATGTCTTGTCCTACAGCCAGTGGCGTAAATATACATTTTCTTTTCCCCTGTCCCCTCCCCCACTGCGTCACTGCCTACAGCCAACGTTCCCTCAATAGGTAGATTTATGTACATCATCCACAATGTTACTGATTTAGTATTGTTCATATTTGATAATGTTGAAGTCTCTCACTGTTTTGATGTTATGCGCTGTGTGCATCATTATCAAATTTGTCTTTTTTAGACTGCACAGTAAATGCCCTTTAACTCAGAAAGAAAGGCAGGACAATTTGTCAGTGTACATGTTGCACTTACTTAAAATAAACTATTTTCAAGAAGCAAGAAGTGGTTTTCTATCAGCGCAACACTTTATGATTTCCTAAAAAAAAATAAAAAGAGATTTGGAAATAGCACTCTCGTCAGGACTATTTAATGGCACTGTCTATTGACCCATGACGTCATCTCCACGATCTTGGTTACGCCATTTTGGGAGTCAATGTCCCCTTTGTGTTACCCCGTCCGTACGTATGACGTTTTCTAAGTCAGCCACGCCCACTCCACACAAACTGGCTCCAGCGATTACCACGAGCCAAAGTTGCATTGAGTTAGTTTTTGTATGATGACTTATGAACTTGGCTTTTGCATACGTTCTTCAAAGACTCGAGGCCTTCTCAGAATTAAAAGTTTCTGTCATAAGAAATGCAATTGAACGATGAAAGGGGTGATTTTTATTGTAAAAATTACGCACATCGTATGTCAGCTTTGGAGCCGGAAGTAGCGAAAACTTTGGGCATGCAGCAGTTACGACGCACGCGTGTTATGCGGCCCATGTGTGACGTGTGTGACGCAATGTGATTTTCAGGAATGTATGGTGGCTTTAGAGGGACATCGCACATATATCCTGACGCCAATATTGGCGTCAATATTCACGATTTGGCCCCAAGTCGCCAATATTCACTCCAATATTCATGATTTGGGCTATGTCACAAACCCACTCATGCATGATTTTTTTTCACAACAACTTGGGGTGTCCGTTACCTACACAGTCTGACACCTAGACATGCTGATCCCTAACTGTTAAAGCGAGGCATTTTCGAGTATATTCGTCTGCACCTTGGCCCAATTCCATGGCTCTGCTTACCACCGAATTCTGCGCTTGCCATCTCCATCCAGTAAGCACAGAAACAATACAATGCTAAAAGTGTTTACGTAGGGTGCGCCAGACTATTGCTTGCCTACCTAGGTTGCTAAAAAACATAAATATTCACGCCTGACTGGGTTTGCAACTTGGGGCAAAGTCGCGAATATTGGCGTCAAAATTGGCGGTACAAATCGTGAACATTAGCGTCAATATTGACGTCAATATTTTCGACTTGGGGTACAAACCGTGCACATTGGCGCTATCATTGGCGTCAATATATAATGTGCAATGTCCCTTTAAATCCACCATAGGAATGAGTTTTTGTAAACAAGCAAAATGAGTGGAGTTCTAACTGCAACACAGCAAGTTTTCGCCACTCTTGACAACACCAGCTCTTCGCTATACTCTTGTAACGGCAACTCTTCGCTATACTCTTGCAACGGCAACTCTTCGCTATGGTTGTAGATTATTAAGAGGACATGTCTTTCGACATCTTCATTTTCATAAAAGTGGTCCCTCTTGGTCAACGCATTTCATTATTTACATGCCCTTAGGAAGCGGTACGGCCATGGCCGTACCAACATTTTGTGTGTGTGTGTGTGTGTGTGTGGTTGTGTTTTGCTTTTTGCTTTTTGCTTTTTGCTTTTTGCTTTTTGCTTTTTGCTTTTTGCTTTTTGCTTTTTGCTTTTTGCTTTTTGCTTTTTGCTTTTTGCTTTTTGCTTTTTGCTTTTTGCTTTTTGCTTTTTGCTTTTTGCTTTTTGCATTTTGCTTTTTGCTTTTTGCTTTTTGCTTTTTGCTTTTTGCTTTTTGCTTTTTTTGCTTTTTGCTTTTTGCTTTTTGCTTTTTGCTTTTTGCTTTTTGCTTTTTGCTTTTTGCTTTTTGCTTTTTGCTTTTTGCTTTTTGCTTTTTGCTTTTTGCTTTTTGCTTTTTGCTTTTTGCTTTTTGCCTTTCGTTTTTTTGCGTGTGTGTGTTTTTTCCCTTTCTTCCTCATCAAGCAATTCTTTTGAAATAAGTATTGCGTATAAACAAAGTAAAAGAATACAACCATTCGGGGTTCACCTCGTGTGCGGCATTGATGCCCATCAGATCGCCTTACCAAAATTCAAGAAAATAAAGCATTTGTTAATGCTTAGTTATCTATTTGTTTTTGTCAGTTGTATCTATGACTTTTCCGTCGGCCCACAAATTCCCTGAAGTTAAAAATGAATGTAGCCAATCATGTCCTGAAGAAAATGCCCAGATAGCTGTCTTAGTTTAGAGATGAAAATGTTACATAAGGATATCTATAAGACTGCTAGGGTAAACAAATAAAATGGAATTTGCTTCGCATACTCTTTAAAACGTTAAACTCTTTAAATCCTGTATCTGCTTCTGAAATGGGATGACAAATGATTTTGGCCTTCAGACGGATTTGATTACTTAGGTCACACCTACTTGCATTTTGCGCCGGCTTTGGCAGTAGTCTAACAGTTTTGTTTTTTTCCCGGACTTGTTTGACGCAAACATAACTCAACACTTCTTCATCCACAACAGTCTTCCAAGAAGAGAAACGTCAGTTACGAAGACCTTGGCCTGCATGGGTTTATGTTGTGTTTTTTTTAATGATGTCTCCACTGAAACTCTTATGTACTGAAAAGTTAGTTCATGCTTTATTTTCTTCTCGTTCAGAGAAGGTCATATAATTTTTACGTAATTTTTTTTGTGGTACGCGATATAATTTTTATTTTGTTTTATGAAATGAAGGCCATTTCAAGAGCTTTCAAATGATGGAAAGTTTTTCTCTGTTGGTGCTTTACTTTTGGAGATGCGGCTGTCCAAATATAGCAAGTCATGCTAATTAGTCAAAAGTTCGTTGACCAATATCTCAAAAAATGATTAACCGAATGAAATAAAATTTCAGTTCTGGGGGTTTCTCAATAAGGTCGATCAGCAAAACGAATGTCGTTTCAATCTGTGACGGTCAGTTCCAAAAGCATGTTGAAATGACACGGAATGACCCCGAAAGTTAAAAAATGTCACCAACAGTTTGGTACCGGTAGTGCCTGCCATTGACACATAGAACTTGAACCTGTTGCATTATGTGCAGCGGGCGTTATTACAAACAAAATAGTGTTAGACATTAACATCATTTCAGTATTAATTAATTGTCTTTTCTTGATCTGGTTACAGATGATAAGCTGAAAGTGAAAAACAACGGTCAATAGGACAATGGCAATGTCAGCATTTGTTTGGAATATTAGACCAGTGCGGCCCATAACATCGCGATTAAACAGAATTCTTGATAGAGGGCGTGTTGATGAAAGTGTAGGTTGACATGATGCATTTGATCAACGAGACATTGCTACTGACGAGCAACGTGTGAGCTTATATCAGCCACAATTTCCAAGTTTTATCTGTTTCCTTTACAAGGTTTAACACGCAGCAAACGTTTCAGCTGGTATTAGGGCTTTGACGACATCTACCTGAAAGTATGGCCGATCCCACCGCTGCCACTACCGAAAACGTGACTGCTGTCGTAAACAGCACCGTGTCGTACGTGTACCCCGTGCCGTACGTGGTCATACTCTCGATTGTTTTGGTAACGGAAATGATTGCCGGTGTCCTCAGCAACACGGCGGTTTTATTTAGTTACCACGTAAACAGGAAGTTCATCCGCTCCGTCAGTGATGTATTCATAATCAACATGAATATCGTAGACATCATCATCTGTGTGGTCTCCATTCCAGCCACTTTGGTAGCGGTCCTGTCCTATCCGGGGATACCTCTTTTTTGCTTCTTCCATGAGGCGACCGTGTCGTTTGCCGGTGTCGCGTCCGCGGTCAATGTCGTCGTCATATCGATCGATCGCTACGACAAGATCTCGCACCCGCTCGTCAGGCGATTTAACATGAGGAACGTACGCTGGATCCTTCCGATCACTTGGGTGTTGTCCCTCCTCGGATTCTGCTCTCCGTTCATCGGGATCAACCCCCAAAAGTTCAGTGAAGTACAGAGCCTCTTTGAAATACAGCAGCACTTGTGTTTCCACTGGTTCTTCAGATCGAGGGACAACCATCTCTATGAGTTGTACTACGTTCCCATATTCTTTCTGGCGACTATTGTGATGATCCGTGCATACTATGGAATCATAAGGATAACACGTGTTAAGACCATCCACTCGGCCCTGGTGAAAGCTACCGTCAACGTTAAAATGGAGGACAACAAACGGGTGATAGCTGCAGCGAATAACCTGAGAGATCCCGAGAAACGGGTATCTCGGACCACAACTATTATCATCCTGACGTTTATTACATGCTGGGGACCTCATGCCATCATCAGCATCGTCATACTGGCCAGGGGATACGCAAGTAGTGGTGACGTGGCCGTGGAAATGGTAGAGAGGTGGCTGGTGGCGCTCGGTTACACTACAACGCTGATGCACCCTATACTATACGTATTCATGAGACGAAATTTCAGGCGTGCTTTCTTCAACAGTTGGATTGCACGCTGTCTGGCCAGACGGGGTGTGGTCAGGGCAAACACTCCATCCCAAAGCCACGACGGTACACCCAGGGTGCTGGCTCATAGGCAGACAGAGAGGAGACAATCGCAGACGAGGAGGTTCAGTAGGCCGGTTAATATAGTCCAGGATAGGAACTCGAATGTGCCGCAGACCTCTGCCTTGAAAGTGACAGCGCGCACTCACGTTACGACCGACGAGGAACATGTTGAGGTAACGCCGGTGCAGAGAAAAGGGGAGGGCGCTTTACTGCTCACAAACGATGACGTTGACAACGAACAGCCAATCATACACGCGTGCAATGACGTCACGGGAACGCCCGCGACTATTAAGGAATCTGACAATTCCGTTTTTGTATTTAGGGAGGAAGACGTCAACCTTAGGCTAAACAGTACGCTTGTAGGTAAAAAACAGAGTGACGTTAATCTACCAAGCGTGGAATGATACTTGAACGCTGTGACTTCTAGGTCGAGCTCTGCGTTTTCGAATTTGATTCTATTTTATGAACACGCATTTTGGTTATGAAGATAATATATTTTTATCAATCTTTAAACTACAATAAAATCTGCTCACCAAAGGCCTATGGAGCACTTAAAGTAAACACTTCTTGACGATACCTCTCAGTAAAAATGGACAGAGTTTTGCAATTAAATTTGATGTCATGGTTTGTTTTAATTGCATTAGTTTTGCTCAAGTGGGAGAGATCAATATCCGTAGCTGTACTGATCCTGCGTGTAGTAATTCACTTAGATGGCATGCTGTCCTGCTAGTCTTTTAACAAGGCGCGCATGGCATTGCTGGTAACGTTGACTGACTTCGTCGCCACTTCGCGTTGAGTGGCATGTGCGCCTTGACTAAAGACTACTGTAGCTAACTGAGGCCCTATAATTTTAGTCTATACAAAACTAAAGTTTGCTATATCCCAGATAAGAATATTGGTCAAGTACAGAGGCAAACTTCAACGTCATGCCAACTTCCCCGATGATAGCTTTGTCGCAAATTTTGAATGTATTTTAAGGGTTTTCCTCACACAATACAAAGAGATCTAAAAGTATTTTGATAATTATATTTTACAGGAATTTTTTTAAGCTGAAACTTTCATGGTTTGCGCCCGTCTTACTGCATAGTTGGGAGTGGGTGTCGGGGTGGAGAGGAAGGTGGCATTTCTCCACTAATCATGACGTCGGACCAAGCTCTTGATTAGGGTCTGTCGGAGCTTGAGTGGAGCTCGAGCGTAGACTGAGCTGGGCTTAGCCGGTACCAGAACCCGAGCTGCAGTTTTGAAACTGGGCGTATGAGCCGCGCTTAACATTATTGTGACGCTGTTTCGATGAACTCCGGCTGCAGCTGTTAGTCATTGAATGCTGTATCAACGTTAAAGCATATGCAGTGACTTAGCCGTAGTCGTAGCCGTAGCCGTAGCCGTAGCCGTAGCCGTATGGCAGTGAGGAAAAATAAGAACATGTAGAAGCATTGACATTTTACAATTGCCTTGCGTGAAACATTCCCGTCAGTACGTCCACGATGTGAGAGAAGCTTGTCCTCCGTCTCACAGTCTCTGGTTTCGATTTAGCAAATACGAACATAATTAAACCCTGAAAAAAACGTTCGATCATTAAGTTTTGTCTCGTAAACGTGACGTACAATCATTAGTGATGAAATTCCCGAAGATTGGTTAAATATTATAAAACGTTTATCGAGAACTAGAGAGAATATGAATGTACTAAAAAAAAATGATGTATTTAAAATGACTCATGTACACTCCTACCGGGGTACTAATTATTGACAATATTTGCAACTTCTTTTCCTTCATTGTGGACTTTGATATATGCTGGCATAATATTGTTTACCTTGCCAATAATTAGTGGGTTCATTTTACGAACAAAACAAACACATCAATATTATCATGCCCCAGCCCTATATGACAAAAACCGTACGTTTGAGAACAGCCAATAGGCACAATCATTTGTCATGTTCCATTATTTAATGAATGACTTCATTAACGCAGTCCAAAAATGAAAACTACTCAAATTTAAATCCATTGGAATTGTTCATCTTGGATGGGGCAGATTGTTTGACAACGCATGCAAACATTCATTTTGTATTTGGAATTGCGTTTTACAGTGAAATTGTTTCTGGGAATGTTTTTGTTTACACCCTTGCCTAACTAAGTAAATGTATATTACGACAAAAGTGATTGTACATGAGCAACCGTCACAATATTGTGATTATATCACAGGTAGAGATCTTTTGGAAGGACCGTCATACTTCCTTAATGAAATTTTTGATAAAATGTTGGACCAAATTTCTCTTCTTTTGCTTTTCTGATACAGAATAAAAGATGTAATAATTTCGCCATCGGTAGCTTTTGTTTCCGACCCTAACATCGTTTCATTATTCGTTGTGCGTTGTGCTTTGTTTCATCAGCATGTTCTCAATTGAATAATAATAATTTTTATTAATTTGACAAATCGAAGTTGCTGCCGACGTCGAACAGCAATAAAATAATTATTCGCTATAAAATCAAAATAAAATCACCCTATGACTGATCCCTTCAATTTCAGTTGCTTTTATGTTATGCCTTGTGAAGAAAAAAAAATCTTAAAACATGGTATATGCCTATTTCTGATAATTTACCGGGAAATTTGATTAAATCGTTGCTTGTTTTTATGACTGGAGCTTACTTTGTTGGACATGCCACTAGAACCTATGGTCCTGCGGGCCCAGGAGATAAATTGTGCGACCATTGATTACATGCCATCACATGACTTACGGTATAGTGGTTACTACGTCATCTCAGCTGATGGCAAAGACGTGCGAAGACTACATGCTGTGACCGACAGGGTCACACCGATGGTCGTTTTGTTTTTGTAATAATAACACAGTTACTTAACCCTTTTATTGAAGTTTTATGTTGTGACATTAATTTTAATCACATTACTGTTCCATTAACTACCAGTATTCTACTACAAAAGAGGTTTCGAGTTATGCACTACCGGCGTCGGACGACGATGTAGCCACTTGGTGATTTTGTTTATAATGGAAATCACTGATATAATAAAAGTAGAGAACGTTGAACAAGTGAGCATTTATACCTAGCCTTACGGAGTTTCCAAATAGACGAAGGAATCAAACAGTTTTGGAAAGCCTTTTCGTTTGTATGATTTCAGCTTCAAAATTGTGAAATTCTGGTGTTGAAAAATTTTGTGATCGCGGTCGTCTGGCCCCAACGTTTCCGTACAACTACCATATCGTGAATCACGTTCCTTGTACTTGTAGAACAAAAATCCAAGACTTGATGGAATCCTTACTGGCTTTATTCAGCCACTCCGGTAAGGTGAATGTTACATGTATGTTCTAAAAAAAAAATTAAAAAAAATTCTCTCAGCAAAAATCGGGCTATGCAACTTCAAACTTCAGTTGTCTATAAAGCCCCAGCTCAACATTGGTAAGAAGAAAGACATGAATGTTCACAGATTTACATATACCTTACGTGGTATAAAGATAATGATGGTAAAAAACTGAAGTCTGAAGTGTCATTGTTTTTAAATAATAGATGAAATAAGATTCAAAATAAGTTTCGTATCAATGACACAAAAACTCCGCCTATAGGAAAGCGTACAAAAATGATGAATGCATTTTTACCGTTTTCTCGCAAATGAAACAACGAAATGAACTGACATTTTCACAGGTTGGTTTTAATACATCGGCCTATATCTTGATTTTTGCAAAGTATTAACGGGGTATTTTTGCGGGATAACACGGATGGTAGTTATAGGCTTCCGTACTTCTCAACATAGCCGGTTTTCACAGTTGAGTTTATGTGATTAATGTCACATAATATCTTTTAATTGCAAACGTTTGTTGACAGTAGTAGCTCTCAGACTAAATGGTAAATATACGTATTGATACATTATACAAAACCTTTGTGACGATAACGTAAACACATACAAGATGACAATCTCACTTTTATCAATATATGCAAGATAGTAACGGGAATAACAAAGTGAAATTGCTGGGTATTTACTCGAACGGTATTAACGTTGCATGGCTCAGATTTGTTAAAAGAATGTTTTTCACAGAACGAATTTTGACAGATGATGCTGTTTCAAAACGAAAAAGGTATACAAAAGGGACCTTCGCATAATGCCACGAACAATGCACAAATTACCTGTAACACGCAATTGTTTGTACATGGCTGATGGATGTGAGATCATGTCAGGATCCCATAAATAATTCATTTTTAGTTTTTAATGAACTACGGTACAACCAGCGGCGTATCTAGGGTAAAATTTGAGGGGGGAACGAGGGGCTGTACCATTTTTTCTAGGGGGCACTTTTGGCCAACTGTAGTTTCCGTTTGTATTTTTTCCTAAACAAGCCCCTTTCGGCGCTCTTATGTTATGCCCTTTACTATGTTTTATAATTATAACTAATCTGACGTGGAGGTAACATACATTGTGTGCGTGTAAATAATTTAAAAAAAAATAGTTTAAAAACATTGAAATTACTAAATAAAAGCTTATAAAATGTAATATTTTATTCTGGTAATTTTCAATCTCAAAAGTCCAGATTTCAAATGGGGGGGGGGCACCCCAACTCGGGGGCACGAGCCCCCCCCCCCCCCCCCCACCTTAAACGAAAGCTTGTAACTTAAATTGTCGGGTCAAATCGACTACAAATCGGGCTTAGCATCTGAGGTGATGTTGTCATTTGTCGTACCGTCTGGTTCACTGGTGGACATCGGTTTAATTCCCTTCCAAAAATAGGAAGCTCTGCAACGAATGAAGTGTTTTATGGGCAGCTATTCGTTTTTGAAGTTTAGTAAAATTCAGTCGGTGACAACGAATACAATTAATGGTTTGGAGTATAAGAAAAGAAGAGTTCGCTCTCACTGAGCAGAGATATAGACCTGCTATAATGAGTTAAATGGAACATTGCCTTCGGATGGGGCATCGGGCGATAACAAGCGTTTTTTATGAAATGAATATGGTTAGAAGAAATTTTAAAAGTAGAATATAATGATTCGCATAAATGTACTTTGAGATTGTGTTGTTTTTGTATAATATAGTGACAGAAATACGGCCCGCCATTTTGTAGAGCCAAAATGGCGGAGCGTGTTTTCATGTATTCGTTATTATTGTTATTTTATTATTTTCATTATTATTATCATTGCTATGTATAGAGTGTCCGCTGCTTGTATTTGCTACAGACAATTTTATGGTTTTTTTTAATCAATACTCACTAATTACATTACACAACAATTAGGTGTTTTATTGCTTAACAACTTTTAAAAAAGATCAAGGAGCAATTCAAAACTGCAAAAGTTTAATAGATTTGAAGGCAATGTGTCTCTTTAAATTGAAATCAATTTCCTATATGAAACATGAATTGTAATTTTTGATAACATCTACGTGAATATCTGAAGGTGAATACAGCCTGTCAACCGTACAAAGAGTCAGTCCCTGCAGTTTCTATTTAGTCTTTTCGTGTAGGAATGGATGTAAAAAGATACAGAAGAATAAATGAATAATTAATTTCGGTTTTATTTTTACGCGCGAAGTCCGCGAACATAATGCTTTGGGGATCGAACTGGGGATAGTACTTTGGGGATCGAACTCCAACTGCAAAGTTCATGAAAGCACCGAGTATATATCACACAATTGTAAAGCTAACTGCCAAAAATTTGGTTACATATTTCGCAAAAATTACACTTCATTTGATATAATTATTTCCTCCTGTTATCGTCACTATCATCCAAATCGGAAAGTCGTTAGATCTATTATCTTCGTCCACAACGGCAAATAAACGAAATTACCGGCCTATAGGTGGGAGCTGCGTTGCTAACTTAACTTAGAGTGTCGTTCACCATTTGTAAAGCATCTGCCCATGAGGAAAGCTGATTATCCAATAGTTTACAGGGTTGGTGAACAGAGAAAAGTTAGAGAAAAAAACACTATCATCAGAAGAAAGAGTTTTGAAAAACAAATGCTCCAGGCGTCATATCCATTGCATGATTATGTTAGAATACTGTCCGTAAACTGCGGGCTCTTCATCACTGCACGAGCTTTGGTTTTGTGGAGTGTTGTGGCCGAATGGTTATAGTGCGTTGGACTCGAGCTCTTGTGGCTGAGTCATCGGAGTGTGTGTTCCAGTCCCGGTCATGACACTTGTGTCCTTGAGCAAGGCACTTAACCATAATTGCTCCGTAAAAGTTGGGGAGGTAGAGCCTTCTGCTCTACCAGCCAGGCTTCTGATGGATGATACCCAAGCCTATCCTTATACGGACTGTAAAGGGGGTTACCCTGTTTCAGCCCCAGGAGTAGGTGGCAACGGCCCCTGGAAAAAAACAGTTGATTTGCAGCCCACACCTCGAGTGGCTTACTGGCCTTGTGTGTCTGGCGACTTCCATAAGTCGCCAGACACACAAGGCCAGTAAGCCACTCCATAAAAAAGTGATTGTTAAAGGGGTGAGGGTTTGGCTTAGGGTTAGAATAAGCTTTTCTAAGTAAAGTTTTTGAAGTGTTTTTGAAGGGTTACGTTTACGAGTAAGGCTTATGGGGCTAGGGTTAGGCAATGGTTAGGCAAGGATTAGGCAAGGGTTAGTGTTGAGTTAAGGTTATGGTTAAGGTTTACAAGATATCGTTCCTCACGGATTTTGTTTCCAAGAGAGGATGACGTAATGGGTCTTTTCGCAAACCGTGAAGTAAATTCCCGGTGAATGTGGATCACATGTATTCTTTTTCAAAAAAGTTTACACTTCACTTGAAGGATAATATCACTGCAAGAATTTAAACTTTCGAAAACTTTGAACGAATTCTGGCAAACAACACATTACCAAATTCTCGTGTGGGACTGCTCTCATTGGTGAGTTTATTTCGTTATTCAGCCACCAAATTCGCAATCAGAAAGAGCAGAAAGCAGTCACGTTGCAGAAAAGAAACCCGTATAGCAACAATCATTCTCCGTTTCACTTCGACGAACCTTTGTAGGTAAATTAAATTGTCATTGCAACGTTTCCTCAAGTAACCTCTAGATCAAAACCTGACCCTTTTATTTTTTTATTTTTTATTATACTTTTAAAAAATACAAGTTACCCCTCTTTTTTTGCCATAATTATAATCCGAAATAGAGCAAGGTTATACGGTACAGAAACAGGCCGGGTAACGGCAGCTTGCTGACGGTCTTCAAACGCACTCCCAGGATCAGGATGTACGGGTATTTATAGTCCTCTTTGTCATCGCTAGATTTTGGAACGCTCGTTGTCATGGAAACCTATGCAATCCATCCTCAGCCTCGGCATAATAAGACATGTACATGTATACCGTGTACGTACGGGTAGACACTTGTGGCTGACAGACGGGGTCAAGTGTTTTAGGGCTTTGCCAGTGTAATTCTGACTTGGAAATAAGACATCACTAAAATGATTATGAAATAAACGGAGTATGTTAGCCAGTCGTTTTGTAATGCGAACGAGACGTTTTGCACTGTTAAAAAAAAACCTTTAGATTAATGCATGTTTTAGTTTTGTGTCTCCACACAGCTGGACTAAGTTACCTGATAATTCGTATGCATTTGTTATTATTATTATCATTTTTTTGGGGGGGGGGCATGAACACACAAAAGTTAATCATAACGAGATTTTCATCTCTGCAGGTCAATAGTTGTAAATTCAAATACATAATTACATTAGAGGAAAATAATTATACAAAAATAAAACATGTCAAGCTAAAACATTTTTACCAAAATTATAAATGGTAAACTGTGTAATGATTTGTTTAAAGGCTATTACATTAGGCTTTGTCTTTAATTGAAGCCTTTGATTGGGGATCCTTCCTTAATAAGACTCAACCAAAACTCAAGGGTCACCTTCCTTAAAGCCATTATACACTATTGGTAAAATGTCTGGAAATGCTTCCATACCTTACGAGCATCAAGAGTTATTTAATAAAATCAACCTGCGAAAGTTTCAGCTCATTTCATTGTTTCCTTTGCGAGAAAACAATACAAAGTCATTCAGCGTTTTTGTATTCATTCTAACGGCCGGAGTTTTCGTCTCATGAGACGAAAAATCATTTGTGGATCTTATTTCACTAATTATTCGGAAACGATAACACATCAGACAGAAATATTTCACAGGAAGTTTTCTACCATCATCGTCTCTATACCATGTAAGTTATATGCAAATCTGTGAACATTTTGTTTTTCGGTGTTCCCAAAAGTGAATATGGGCTTTTAATGAAACTGGAACCCTCGTTACCAAGACGTTTACAAAGATGCATTATATTTGGATAAATTTTTGTGATCGCCCGGACAAAACGTTTTGGATCTTGGCGGCATGGGGGAAATTTACAAAGGACATGCAACGGACCGGCGGTTTTGGTGTCCTTTTACGGTATTAAATTAAACGAGAACGAGGTTGAATAAGCATGCGATTTTTCTTAAAGCTACAGTTAGATGTAAAGGGCTAAGTGAAATTGAGAACGGACAAACAAATTCACAATTTGTCTGCTGACACTGGAAGTGAAAAAAACAGCTACCATTTTTAATTAAATAATGGTTCCCCACTACGACGTGAGCGAGGCCAGGTGTGAAACCTTCGCCCAACAAGGCGCTCCGATTTTCCTGAAGGGCAGTGATAATGGGAGGCGGTTTTTTTTTAGCTCTCGGTGTAGATTTGTTCAGTCTCGTTCTATTCTCTAAAAAATTCCTTCGGATCTCCCGCATTCAGGTCAAAACGTTGAGTTGAGGTCTGAACAATTCATATTGACCCGTCCCGTATACAGATGCATACACACAGGGTCTATCGGTAAATGAAGCTCTATAGAGCTAGACAGTACCGGCTACGACTCACTAAGCCCTTTTGGAACCCTCGTGTCGTGCGTGGATTTAAAATGGCAGAGTCAGTCCGAAAGCCGAAGCCGCGAGTTTATTAAAAGTTTCGTTTGTATGTTAATGCTAATGGGAAAAAAATGAACGATTTTTTTTTTTTTTTTTTTTTTTTTTAATTCATGAAATCTTACTCTTAAAAAAAAAAACACGAAACCTTTTGACCATATCGACAAAAGAATTGTATCCACCATCTGAAATATTTGCAATGTGCGGGAAAATTGTCCCCGGTCATTCAGATCGAATTAAGCTCATTTGGTGGCTACAGTGTGTAAAGCGTTCGCCTGTCACCACTGTGCCCCTGGTTGGATTCCCGGCTAAGGCCCCCATAGTGAGTAGAGTTGCACGTTGGTTCTCGGTCTCCTGCTCCGTGAGGGTGGTTTTTTCTCCGTACCCTCCGGTTTTCCTCCCTCCGGAAAAATCAAACACTTTTGATCTCCGCTTTGCTCCGTCGTCATGGGTCGACGGTGACTGGCTGCCAAAGGCGCCCTTGCAACATGTAGCCGCATCCTTCGCAATTCAGCTTCTCAGCTGCAAGTAAGTATATGACTATAGCCCCACAATTATTATTATTTGGAGGTGACCATCGTATTCTGTTTTCCCCAAAGTCCTGTGTAGTATGTGTTGGAAAGAACGAACTACGTTTAGCGGATGGCCAACATAAATGTATAGCGTCTCCGTTCTTGAGAGAATGTGACTTTTAATTCCCTAATTATAAATATTCCGTCATGATAGATACGTAGGCCTATCCGTAACAATTACGAATGAATACTCTGAATTTAAACACGAATTAGTCATACGCAATAACGAATTACTAATCCGTTTCAACGAATCAATACCGTAATGACGAATAATTAGCCGTAATAACAAACTCAAGCTATCCGTTAAAATAAAAATGAATGACCCAGATCAACTATAGGCTAAATTAACCCGTAACACAAAAATCCAAGAAACAAAAAATTTGTGAAAAGGAAAGTACTCTTCGAAAAAAACAACAACAACCCAACAAACAAACAAACAAACAAACAAACAAAAACACAAACAACCCAACAAACAAATAAAAACAAAACAGTAATTTTTATTTTCATGTAGGGCCTAATGACAGAGAAAAGGCCCCAGACTACAAGTATGCGAAGGTCAGCGTACAGCTATATAGTGCTTCTGTTTTTGGACAGAATGTAACTTCTTTGGAAATTTTCTCCCCGGTTTACTGTGAAAGTCATCCATTACATCCGTTGCGTCGGTGTTCTTTCAACCTCGTTTTATGTTCGAGCAGAGTAGTATCTGACAATCATATAAAGAAGCTTGATTGTATACGCATGTGAACAATTAACCCTTTAACCTATTTTTGTGGAGAAATGGTTTTTGTTGTCATGCGCTTCGAAGAAAATACAATCAATATTTTGTATCTCCTACGATTCGGTTTAAGTGTTAATGCATTCATTGTTATTTCCACCGCTCGGTAAAATATTACACCAACTATCTTTGAAGAACGTCGCTTTGTTTCGCACTTAATCGCCGGGCTTATTTTCGATCCATTACACAGAAACTCTATGTGTATACATTGTCTCGATTAGTCACTTGACAGACCGCGTGAGATAAAAGCTTTTTTGCCTCGAGCAAATTTGGCCAAGGTATCAAAAATGTGTCTTTATGAAAATTTAAAGTCAAAATACAAAGCTGGTATTTTAATGGGTCAAAAATATGTGAAACTAAATTGACTGGTTTTCATATAATTAGGCCTATATCACTGATTTAAAATTCGTATATAAACAAACACCAATACTTCTCTGCGTGTGAAATGCAGTTTCCGTCTGAAATACTGTCATCATCGAGAAAAACATTTGTGAAAAGCAAACAAAAAATCAATTAATTTTTTTTTTTACTAGTATTAAATCGCTGACGCTTGTTTCGGTTGGCGCAAGCACACTTTCCCTTTAATTTTAATGGCTTCAGGGCAGAAAACCATCATGTAATGGTTTCTTGTTTAATTAATTCGTCCATTTCACGTTTCGTATTAATTTATTTATTTGTTGTTATTATTAATAATCATATTATTATTATTGTTTTATTTCAATATTTTTATACAGGATAAAAATGTCATCATAAACTGTTTTACATCAATGTCCTATATGCCAATAAATACAATAAACTAAAGAAAGGCAAAAGACATTAAGACAAACCAAACAGCACAAAACAGAAACATTGAAATGGGGGAACAATTACTTAAATTAAAGTTTCTTATGTAAACATTAAAAACGTTGAATTAGAGAATGAATATTATTTCAAACCTTTGCACCGTCAAACTTAAAGGACCATTTAAAAAAAACAATACCAACGCTACCAACCCATCCCCCTTTAAAAACTCAAAGACTACATGGGCAAAGCAAAGATATTACAACTGAGCACTGTTTAATTTCCCAGCAAGCAACAATGATTATGCAGTAACTGGAGCACACACATGTTTTAAGTACGGCTGAATGGCTGAACAGAATCACCGTACCGTGAGATTTGGGTTGTTTATGATAGGGATTTTTATTTCCTTAGCAAAAGCAAAAAAAAAAAAAAAAAAAAAAAAATGGCGGGCAATAAACCAGCTCATAATTTTTTGGTATTATGATTTTGTTTTATTTACGCAGTTACCCCAGCCAGTATGCACCGGCTAACTGCTAACAAACATTGTTGTTCTTTCCTTTCATTGAGAGAAAACAGAACACGCGAAAATTGTTCCCAAACAGAGCACACTGAGGGTGAAAGGAGTTTTGGCAGAACCCGAAAATCAGCTGTATACTTTTCATGAGTTCACCTGCCTGTCCCCGAGCCCCCACACCCCACACCCACCGAAGGCAGAATATATTTCCCACACCCCCATCCAAAGATGCTTGTTGGTGTAAACCACAGCCCCCAGCCCCACCCTAACCTCCGAATAGATTGTAGATTTTCTTATAGGCAGGTGTGATTCCGTAACAGCATTTGTGGCCATGAGATATAACAGAAGGACATTCTATATAGTCCGATTTCAACCAATCAATTTCTTGCGAAAACAGGACCGTGTATATACGATAACATTGCGTTCTGGATATCACCGCCCCCATCCCCGCCCCCTTCACGAATAATACAGAATACGTTCTAATCGAGTGCTTCCTAACCCCACCCTTTACTGACAAAATTGCATCAGAGACTTCGTCTGTACCAGTATTTCTTACAAAAGTCCTTCATTGGCAAAAATTGTATGAGACAAGTCTCGACTTCAACCCCCGGGGGACACGAACAAAAATAACAATTGCAAAGATCATTCCGGCGCAAGGCTGCAGATTTGCTAAGTGTATTATTTAATTTAGGACCGAATCTGTACTAGTCACGGAAAAATTTCATCTAGCCAGAAGGATTCTCCGAATTACAGCGGAAACTATCGTATAAGATTTGTTTTATTTCACCTGGGGCCTAGCTTCTTTATTTTATGGGGTCAATTGGAGAGTTCAACAGCTGAGCGATGGTCAGTGATACACGTTTATATCAGAGCACACCGATATAATAATATGTTGATATTTGCTTAAAAAGACAATGGGGATATTTGGGAGAAACTCAAGTAATGTAATTAACAATACTTTGAAGATCACTTGATTTTAGAGAGAGGGGGTGGGGATCTTTTCAGACGAGTTTTTTATGTTTACCAAAATAAGTTGATTTCTGGAAATTTTAGTGGACAATTAAAGTATACTGTGACCTTTTCTCACCGACGGAAAAGGGTGCCATGCACACGCCCAACTTGACTGTCCCGACTTTTGGGCCTGTCTAGTGTCTATATAGTACTTTTTAGGAACAGGTAATCTCACCCCCAAGAAAGCTTGCCCCTAACAATGTTGCCCCCTAACGAGCTTGCCCGTGGGTAGTTTCAATCTCGCCCTGGACAAATTCGCCCCAAACAGTGGCCCTCAACAAATTAAAGAGATCCTCCACGTTACTAATGAGCAATGATTATGTTGGGCGCAATCTTAGAAAATCGCGCAAATTTTAAAATTTGCGCACGAACCTGCGCAAATTTTAAAATTTGCGCACTGAGGCTGCGCAAATTTTAAAATTTGCGCACCATGGCTGCGCAAATTTTAAAATTTGCGCAGCGAGCCATTTTGAGAAACGAAAATTTAAGTCTGCCCTCATACAATTCCATAATTGCGCAACAAGTGGGTTTGACATGAACTGTACGTTCTAAATTTGAATTTGTCACTTTTGTACGATTTCACTCCTTTTCCTCCCCCTGATAAACTATGGAAGTACATGAACGTTAAAGCAGTTCTGGTTAAAGGGACAATAAAAAAGTCCTACATGTATTATGAGTTGGTATCATAATAATGGTTGGAGCATAATTACGACTTAATAACTCATAAATATGAGTTAGCATCTCAAAATTCACATTATTATTAAATATGAGTTAGTCAAAGTAGTAAGTGACTTATTATAAGTTGTAAAATGAATTTTATCTCATAATATGTGAGTATAGTCATACCTATGACTTAAAGTAATTCATAATGAGATACTAACTGATAATCATGACTTAAACTATCTCATAACTATGACATATTAAGTCATATTATGACTTATGCGACACTAACTCATAATTATGACTTAATTTATTTTATTTCCCCCATCATATTCCTTTAATGCTTCCGTAATAAACAGACCATTGAGTCTGAGCATAGAACAAGATGGTTTGAGAAACCAGTGCTTGTTCCCAAAATTCCTTGGATTTATAGACAGGGAACATTTTTACCCGCCATCAGGGCGCGCATGGCTTCGTTCCCTAGCTAGCCATCTGTATAATTTCAGTCTTCTCCTGGGATTGTTATTAAACTTGCTACAAAAGTTCACCCAGTTTTGCTTGAACCATGGAAAAAAAAAATTGGCTTAAAAGTACTGTGGTGTAACTAGGTCCTAGGAAGGGGGACATTTACAATCTAATAAAGACAGTGCTGTATAACTTTACAGTCACTGGTGTTTGGAAGAAAGACATGTGATTTTGTTCATCTAGTTTTCCACTTAAATAATCACAAGGTCAATTAAATGAACACCACTCAACGAAACTAATTTCATCAACAACAACCCATCGCCATCAACCCCCACGGCCGCCATGTTGATTTGGCGCGTCCCATCAAATATTGAAGTATTGACCGTGTAGTTCGTAACATCATCCCGCCAAGGAATTGTTCCACGCAATGCATTTGGTGGCGAGCAATTGATATTTACGTGCGCACGCGCAAATTTTAAAATTTGCGCAGGTTCGTGCGCAAATTTTAAAATTTGCGCGACTTTCAAAGATTGCGCCCAACAATTACACGTATTTTGTGAAGCATCTTATTTTGCAGAGATTCAACAAAAGGATTAAAGATATGAAATCTGCCGGTTAAAGCCCCAGCTAAACATTGGTAAGAAGAAAAAACACACAAGTGTTCACAGATTTGAATATACCTTACATGGTATAAAGATAATGATGGCAGAAAACTTTCCTTGAAATGCCTAAAGTGCTATCTTTTTTGAGTAATAAATGAAATAAGTACGCATTCCTATAGGCAGGTTTTTTGTCTCAGTGAGCGAAAACCCTGCCTATAGGAATGCGTACAAAAATGCTGAATGCATTTTTTTACCGTTTTCTCGCAAGAAATAACGAAATGAGCTGACATTTTCACAGGTTGGTTTTATTATAAATATCTTTATTTATGCAAAGATTGAAAGCATTTACAGTCAGTTTACCAATGTTGAGCTGGGGCTTTTAATTAAAGGCTCAGCTTTTTATTATTTGTTCTTTTACTTGCAGGCCTTACTGGCATTAACCCTGGGCGATTATTTTTTATTCAAGTCATCCTTGCTTATTATTAAAAGCAATGCCAGCGGGAAGAAATAAACCGGTTCTTAGAACAGAAACTACGGAAGCGTAGTGCCGCCAAATGAATAAAAAAATTTAGTTATCATGTACGTACACGATAATTATCATGTACGTACACGATAATTATCATGTACGTACATGATAATTATCGTGTACGTACACGATAATTATCGTGTACGTACATGATAACAGTGGGATTTTTTTTATTTATGTGGCGGCACTACGCTTCCGTAAGAAACAAACATTTGGTACGGTATTTATTCAACCACTCAATAACTTCTTCAACAAAACAAAAATAACCTTTCACTTTACCACATTCCCAGAATACATGTCATAATGTGTCCCGGTTTTCATTGAAAAAAAACAACAACAACGACTTCCAATCACTTTTTCTCTTCTTTGAATTTAGACTTTCAATCAAATAACTTTGTCTGGTGCGAGCTTTCTACGAGGCGACGTTGACCGTATAAAGTGTTTCAGACCTCTGGCTAAAAAACATGTTATTAAATGTGGCAGGCCCATCTATAATTAATACTGGCACACACTTCGACTTTACTGTAACGCTGTTTAAAGTTTAACATAATACTTCGAATAATGTGGTGGGAATATTGGAACAGATGGGTTGCAGGGGATCGTGCCTTGATTTGAAGACTGGCTTGAAATTCGCTCGGGGCGCAGACAGATTGTCCATCTTTCGACATCCAAGGGTATAATTGAGGAAGGTGCAATGTCCATCCATTCGTTGCTTGCAACCAGTTAGACTCATTGATATTCAGGGATATCAAGTTAATTTTTATATTCCTGTATAGCCGAAGTGAAAGCGTCTGAACTAACCAATGCAACCCACGATCATTTGTCATTAAAAACCTAATAATAAAAAAAGGTAATATGAGGGCTGCCCCCTCTCCCCGCCCCCTCCCCACCCTGGCGCCGCCACTGTGCTGACAACCAAAAATCCTTTCGGCGAGAATGATAAGTACTGATGCAAGGCACACAGCTTGATCAAAAGACACCTTGAGATGTCTCTTAATCAAGCAAGGTAAATGCAATGTTTGATTGAATAAGGAGTTAATTAAGCCCATCGTTTGATCATTATTAAACTGGAGTGGTGCATCTTTGTAGCTACTGTGTGGTATGGGATGTTGACTCGGTGTCTGTGTAATTATAGTGGGTGGGCCAACCGCATTCATGGAGATAAAATGTATTAACACAGTGAACATCATCATTCGTTGCGGGACTTCATCTTTAGACAGGAAATCTTAGTCATAGAGTTTCACATTGAGACTTTTTCTGCAGATTAGCCGATAATATTAAAGTAAATCAAAAACATTATTTGGCTTCACCTAAATGCCTGCCAACTACCCCTCCCCTCACCACCGAACATCTAAAAAAAAATAGGTACCGCATTTTTCTATCTCACAATTATTGTACCTCGATGCTTCGCTTTAACGGTCAACGATTGGATATCAGTAGATCTTTGAAAAGCTAAACTAAATAATGTAAACTCATTTTAATTCCTTAGTTATCAATAACACATCGCAAGACCTGTGGAGATTTCACCATCAATATGGTCATGTTTGTGAACGTCAGATAACGGTTAACGTTTTGTCGGGATTTGCACGTTCAAAAAAATTGAAGTAAATAAAACAATAACAAATATAACGTTTCCTTAAAAATAAGAAAATAAATAAATAAATAAAAGTTATAGTTTTTCGAGAAGAACCTTTGCTGTTCGCAGTTCGTTAAAGGAAGATTACAGGATTGGTATTCATCCAAATTATTTTAGTATCAGTCTGAAAGCTTACTGATTATGAAGTTCATACTCAGTACCAATCTTCCATAGAAATATTTCTGCCTGAAGTGCTGTCAAAGTCTAGAAAATTTGAAGACCCCGATTTTAATTTCGGTTGTAACAATTGAAGTTAACTTAGGACAATGTGTTTACATTCTGAAAATGTTTTCTATTGAATCACACACTGAAGTCAGAACACCAGCAGCACAATCAGCTTTACCAATTCTATTTACCTTTAACGACCACATTATGTCTGAACAATGTAAATTCGTTCGAGAAAAAAAACGTACACATTATTGTAATTGTTCTATGAATGCAATTATCTCTGAGAGTTGGGGCCGTTTCAACCACACTGGACCGACTACTCGAGTGTTTGCTGTAAAGCATTAGGAGGAGTAGTTGCGATAATCGTAACCCTCCATCCTCCCGACCGTCGGGGGGATTGAGGGTTACGATTATCGCAACTATAGGAGGAGGTAAGTACTCAAAGCAAACGTTGTTTGCAGCAAATGGTGAATCCGACTCAAGTAACTGAACAATCTACATGAGCGACTGATGAGCGACAAAGGTGTTGTTTTTCTGTCAAACACCGATCTTGACCACCGAGTTTGACCACAGATTTGAATGCATTCTGTGGCGTAGGCCCCTACCAGATGGTGGTGGTGGGGAGGGGGGGGCAGGGACACCCCAACTCTTCCCTACCTCTTGCCTGAAATGAGATTTAAAATAAATCACAAAATGAACCCTATCAGGACTGGGCTTTTTTTTTTTTTTTTTTTTTTAGGTACAGGGACCGGGGGGAGGGCATAGTGCCCCACCCCTCCGTATTTTCCAAAGTGTTCAACCGATTTTAATGAAACTTACCACGTCAAAAAATTCCAAAAATCGTCACGAGAGGGCGTTTATATTTATTTGTTTTGCTCATTTTTGGTCAAAAATCGTGTTTTCCTCATAACTTTTGTATTTTTCGTCCGAATGTTTGGAAACTCGGCAAACTTGTACATTTTTACAAGATCAATATAATTCGAACCCGGAGTCACCTTTAGGTGCGTTATAATCCATTAATTTATCCCTTTTTTTTTTTTTTTTTTTTTTTTTTTTTTTTTTTCGTTTTTCACTTAAAAATCAAAATTGCCGCCAAGGCCCGTGAGAGAAATATGTTTGGTTGACAAATCCAAATATTTTTGGGGGCTGAAAAGTAAGAAATTAGCATGTTGAAAATATTCTTTTGTTAAAAAACTTGATATGATTTGACCCCTACTTACAGGCTGAAAACACAAAATCCAAGATGGCCGCGAAAAATTGCGGCCATTTTGAATTGCCAAAACCATTTCAGACTATCACGTGACTCATCACTATCACTTTTCTGGCAGAGAAATCAAAAATAAGTGGAATTTACGTTCAAAAAAAAATTCACTAAAAAACAGTAAAATCATATGACCCAAGGTCAAACAAATGGGTGCCATGGCAACAGCTAACCCCCGGTAACAATTTTTTTTTGCTAATCTGATCCTGGATATATTTTTGGGAAAGTCGGAAAGTTTCGCGGTAATCAGAGTAAGCGTTAAAAAGTTACGGGAAACAAATCGGTAGGGGGCACATGTGCCCCCCGGTCCTGAATGATTCAATACATTAATAGCACCCCAATTTGGTCTTTGTCCCCGCTTGCACCCCTCCCCCTATGATAATGTGCGGTGACGCCGCTGAATGCTTTGCTCGTACTTTGTCCACATTGAGCTTTTGCAGGCATTCATTTTCAGTTGTAGGCCTATAACTCAAAACCATAATAAGAAATTCCTATTCATTTTAACCATTACTTGTACAGTTTTGTATTGATTTGGATGTATTTTGATATGTTTGTTTTTATTTATTAGTGATGTCTCTCCTTTTTTCACTGTCGTTGGTTGTATATTAATTTGTTTGTTTCATTTATTTGTCATTTTTATGAGCATAAGACCACTTCCAGTGAAGTATAATCGGACATACTTTTATAAACGACGATGAGCTAATAACCAAAAACCAACTTTTGAAAGGACCTAACCAAACTGGTGAAACGGTTAACTCATTTAGTGTTAACGGCGATTTCGGGAAAAAGATTGCGCTTGAGATCCTTTAAAGGATGAAAAACTTCCTTTGATGATTAAAAGTTTTTGTCAGTTACCACGAGACAGAAAATAAATAATGTAGACACCAGTTTAGCAACCTTTATGGTTGTAGGCTGGTGAATCAAAGCCGTGCGTCATTAAGAAAAGCGCGCCCTCAAGAGTTAGTTTCCACACACTTTGAGTTTTATTGTGTACATGTGTGAGTCGACAAAATGAAGGACATTTCGGGATTTGTGAACGAGCAACAGAGGCAAAGTAGCCCAGAAATCGCTGCAGAATGGACGGAAATGGAAGAAATGTACAACAAAAAGTAAGTTCATAAATGTTGGTCGTTATTGTTGTTTTCGGAGAAGGTTTTGTGACAAATTTTGATCAAGCTGAACAGTCGTGCTAACATTAATGAGTCAGCAAACCAGGCACTGAAGGGCAGGTTGCCTAGTTTCCGGACAGTCAATTCACCAAAACCATGAAGAAGTGAGCCAAGCAAGCTTGTCCAGAGTACTATTGGCATAACTATTGGACTATCATTTATTATAAAGCCTGAATTTTTTGTCTGTCATTTTTATTTACCTGGGATTGATTTGGATTTGAAATGCAAAAAAAATTTGAAAATAAATCATCATTTGAATTGATCAATCATCAATCATGACTGTACAACTTTAGTCTCTGTAGGCCTAGCTAGCTTGTCTGTAGGCATGGTATGGTTGGGTCACTCCTCTGCTGCACAAGGTCAGTGCAGTGCAACGGAGACTGGCGTTGAGGGCTTGGCCTCATGCTTAGTTAGTACGGTATAAGTAGAATCAGCAATTGAATGAAGAATTCCGATGCTCCACCGAAAACATTTTACATGGACTCTGTCTGGAGGTTGACAATTTTCTACTTCCACCATGCAAAGGCAAAAACATTTTTCATTGTTTATTTTTGTATAGTAAAGTAAAGGGGAAAGCTGAGACTTAACATCGCATAATATCTGAGCACAGTAAGAAGTTCATCCAGAATATTTCATCAGAGTACCCAGATTACTCTGTCAACCAATTCCTATGAAGTGTCAGCACCACAAACCTCACGACTGTACCAAATATAGTAATTCCCTAGTTTCAATAAGACAAATTGTTGCGAAAATCATAACTCTTGATCCTCCTGACGGTCAATTGCTGAACTATGAATGATGTGCAACAATTTGGCAAATTTGTTTGACCTTTCATTTCCACATTTTCACAACTATACCTTAAAAGATTATATCTCTTGTCACAGTTTCTCATTCGAATGCACGTCTAATAAAGGTGCTTTTCTTGAAATCACATCTGTGACAGATATATGAAGTCTCACTCAGTTACAATTTAACCAGTAGTATGACTATGAGGTTAGTGGAGCCAATGTAACCTCAACCTGTGTGCGGGGAGTTTACGGTTGTTTTACAGTTCACAGTTCACTGTTGCAAGGTTTGTCTAAACAATTATGCAGTTTTCAATTTTGGGGTGACAAGAAAAATTTGACTGGAGCGGGACTTGAACCTGCGACCACCAGCTATATGTACTGACGCTCTACCAACTGAGCTATCCAGCCCTATGTTGGCGGTCTCCCTATTTGTCAATGTCTTTGTTGGGGAAGGTGGGGGGGGGTGCCAGTCAGAAGCCATTCAACCGGTTACTGCCGTGTAGCCAGGGATCACACCCCATAATATATGATACAACCATAGAGCTAGCTCTCTTGATAATAACCTGGGAGGCAGTAGCATGGGGATCTACCTTAATGGTGATGCGAATTTTTATTTATTTTTAATTATCAAGCAATAAACCACAAGGGAAACTGACTGGCTAAATTATTAAATGCAGTTTTCATCAAAATGATCGTGTCATCTTTCTCTTAGATTGTACTCGGAAAAATGAGACAGATTTTCACAGGTTTTTTGTTTATATCATGTCATGTACTACTTCTTTACAGACTCTGGCATCAATTAACAGTGAAACTTCTCACATTCGTGAAGAACCCGGCATTTGCAGAAGGGGATGGTTTACTAAAGGTAAGCTCATAAAACCTTTAGGCACAGTTTTACAAAGAGCTAAGATTGATCTTAAATTGTGTATCAATCTTTATTGCTAAAACAAAGTGTGATGTCACAATACAAATCACTCCGGTGATATTGACAACTTTATCTTAATACTTGTACAGTTTATGAATCTTAGTGCTTTGTGAAATCAATTTGGATACCGTCAAATTTTCTTGTATATAAACAAAATTAATTACCAGTCATGGGTAGAAAATGAAATATAAACTTGTGAAATATTGTTGAATTATTGTGACTTTATACAAATATGTAAACCTTTGATAACATTTACACAGCCCATGAATTTTATTTCTGATTGGGCAGTACATAAAACTACAAACTTTCCGTCAAAAAGGGAAGTACATTTCTTTTAAAACCCCCACCCCCACTCCCTCCTCCCAGAAAAGTCTAAAAATCTATGGGAATCTAGGACACTATAAGGTCAGCAAAAGGACCATGAAGCCCCTGGCCTTTCTAAAATTATAGGCTAGTGAGAAACATAAAATATATTTCTCAAGCCCAGTATTATTTCATGCAGTTTACGTGGATCTATTTAAAGAATTTAACATTCACGTTTGTCGTTTCCTCCACAGCTTTATGAGAATTTCCTGAGTGATTTTGAGCATCGGATCAACCCTCTCTCACTGACAGAAATGGCCATCATTATTGTTAAACAGATCAAAGGTAAAAGTGAAGATTCGACCCTAACTTTCTCAAATCCACCGAAATCCAAGAACGCTCTGGTTGATTCTGACGAGTTACAGTGTATGTTTGTATTGCCATGTTATGGATGCAGGCTACTTCTGTTAGATTTCACTTAACTGCATTGTCTGGCTTCCTCATCTGCGTTTCACTTTACTGCATTGTCTGGCTTCCTCATCTGCGTTTCTACTGCATTGTCTGGCTTCCTCATCTGCGTCAGAGAGTTCTGTGTTTGACCTTTGTTTATGGTTTTGGTCATTAGCCAGCCGGACCAGAAAGTTTACCATGTCACTGGTCTGCTAGAATTTGTCACTGGTCAACATCTCAAGGTTTTCATTCCAATTAAGAGAATAATTTTGGTTTAAACTTAAATTGAACAGTCTGAGGATTAAGATGCAGCTTTTATGGGGCATAGGCTTAGCTGGCTAGGCCACTTCAACATATGTCTTAGGTGTTAATTTTCTGTCACAATTAGACAGCCAAACTATTGGCCCAACTATAGTTGAGATTGGCCCAACTATTGTTAGGATTGGCCCAACTATAGTTGGGATCAGCCCAAATTGAGATTGGCCCAACTATTGTTGGAATGAGTTGATATTTGGGGCAGAACATTATCACTTGTATTTGGCCAGCCAGCCAGCCATTGTTAAAAGAAAATATTGGAATTTCAGCTCCCAATTTTCATCAGACGGCTGGTGTTCATGGAGGCAATCTGTTTCGGAAGAGATGTATTCATACATTTAGAAAAGAAAAGTTATGTCTTAATTTATCCTACATGTAATTTTCCATCCTAAAAGTATACAAATATTGACTGCTTCGAGTGGTGTAGTAAAACTAATCACTCGAGGTGATCCCCAGATCAGCCTATCTTCCCGAGGCGAAGCTAAGGGAAGATAGACTGGGGGTCACCAAGACTAGTAGTCAATATTTGTTATAACATCTCTTCTGATAATTCTATCTGTAAACTTTATTGAAATTAATTCACCCACCACCTCGATCATCAAAACTTCAACACTGTGTAATTTATCGAACTTGTCATGGATTATGTACCAAGTTTTGACAAAACAAGAGGGGTACCAGACTTCTATTGTTGCCTTTGTTCCATTACCAATTTGAATTGCACACATTATTTCATCACACAGTTACACTGGGTGTGAGGTTGTTACACAGCTTATCCAAATCAACGCTTAAAGTCAATGCAGTCAGGGTACCAGGATATCCAGTCACTAGTACATTGGTTGCTAGGCTATTGTTGATTAGTTTGTTTGGTTGATGTACAATTTTACAAGAATGAAAATACTCAACGCCACTTGACACACTCTCAGCCAATCAACAGATAGAAACAATGGAAGTGGTGTTATAACATGAGCTTTGTTTGCCATTCTTCCATTTTTATAGTTTAACACAGATGAGAAGCTGCAAACTTTTATTTGAATTCAGACCTTTTTTGACATTTACCTGGTGAAGAAAGTAGCTGTTATTTTCTTCAAGGATTACAAAGAAATCCTGCTCTATGATCTACTTCTTTAGTGCTGTGGAAACTGTTTCCAAAAGCTCCTTGAAATCTTGAACACCAGGGATTACTAAACAGTAGAAATGCCATCCTCTCATCATACCTCCTGACATTTTGATCCTAGTGTCAGACTTTTTTGTCAACAGTGACTACCACACTTATTAAAATGACTAACCTGAAAAATTTTTCACTCATGTTTTCGTGTTTGTTTATTTATTTTTTTATTTTTTATTTATTTATTTTTTATTTTTCTTTATTCAATTCCCCCTCCAGAATACCCCGAAGCGTTAGCTTACCTGGATAAAATCAGAGAAAAGGTAAAGGGTAACGAAGAAGCCGTCATCCTGTGTATGACCTGCTCGGCCATGATGAAACTAGGGGTCAATGACCTGGAAGGTACCAAGGTGAGTTTAGTGATGAGGTATGGAGAGAGGGGGTTCATAATGTTCCCATCTACTCTGAAATGGAAATCTTTGGGGGTTGTTTCGTTGAAGGTCAAAACAATGAGAAATCATGCAAACAATCTTAAAATACTCCAGATTGAACAACAAAGGATTTGAATCCTAACGTGTTTATCCAATGAAAGATGTTTCATGCAGTAAAACTACAAAGTACAGGGTTGGTCATTACTAAAAAACAAAATTAATTGGTTTTAATCTGAAAGCACACCGACCAAAAAGCTCATTCCAGGACAGATCCTCCTGAGAAATGCTTTCATCTATAAAATACTGTCAAAGTCAAGAAAATAGCAAAACCACCATTGCTTATTCCAATTGCAGCAATTGAAATAAGCAGGATTTGAAGGTGCCTAAAATTTTACAAGGTCATTTTGTGTCAGTTTAACGTGAAGAACACTATCTTGTTCTTTTACCTTGCAGGCATTAGTGGAAGAGGCTCAAGAAAAGCTAGATAACCAAGATGGTATCACCACAGTCCATGGTCGCTTCTACAACCTGTCCAGTAATTACTACAAACTCATGGGAGATTATGCCAAGTATTACCGGGATGCGCTCAGGTTTCTGGGAGTGACAAAGCTGGAAGACATTGGCGGTTAGTTTTGGGGATGTCAAATCATCTTCTTGTACTATTTAAAAATATGCTTTTTGGTTTTCATGTGTCATTTCATTCATTAATTCTGGTTGTGAAGACAAGTATTCAGAACAGCGAACTTAATCACTATACTAGCTAAAAACCCCATGGAGACAAGACAATGCAGGAAGTTTCAGTTTTAGGTGTTGGCAGGAAACCCCAGTGGCTTATCCCGGGGAAAACCCACGCAATCAGGTAGGGATTGAACAACCCAATCCACATAGTACCCCCCGGCGGGATTCGAACCGGGGTCCTAGAGGTGGAAGGTGAGGAAAGATACCACTACGCCAACCCGACTGGACCCACTTATTCAATATAGAATAAACTCAAGCATGTGAGCTGCTTCCATAAGCTGAGGGTAAAGCATAGAAGTAGAATACGGAGAATGCTGATCTCAGTCATCATCCCTATCTGCTGTGCACGCCCTCTACAGCAGCAACAAACTCTATATAGACATAGAGTATCTATACCACGACATGCCTGTATTGCAAAATTAATCAAATGGACCGGTGGTAAAGCTGAAGTTTGCCATACAGCTAAAACAGCAGGTAACACATGTATGACATGGTGTAACCCCCCTCCCCCCGCCCCCCACCATTGTGATTTCATTGTGTTCTGGGAATCTCAGGAATTTTTTAGAGGATTTTGGGGGGTGGGGTGGGGATGGAGACTCCTTCTGCCACATGTTGGGTATGGTATATCTATTTCTATATGGGTAAAGTCAACTCTTTCTGATATGGAGGTTACAGGTATATTTTTTTTCCTAAAAGTTTTTTTGTGAACAGAAAATTAAAATGTATGTTAAACCCCTTCGAGTATGCCTTCATGGAGATCAGTAATTGTTTCCTATCCTGTGAGATAAATAATTTCTGGTTTTGTTTTCTTCAGAGGATGAGAAAAAAGAGCGAGCCTTCAATCTCTCTCTAGCAGCGTTACTTGGAGAAGGCATCTACAACTTTGGTGAACTGGTGAGTGGACAAATCAGGATCAATTACTGACAAGATTCGTGTCGGAAATGATAACTTTTCCCACTTTCCAATTAATAGTTCAGTAACCATACAATTAGTTGTGTAGTGATGAGTTCAGTTACTGATAGGAAGTAACCTAGTAGCCTTCCTCCATGCTAATAGTAACAGGTGTATCAGAATATGCTGTGGAGTCCCTCGTTATCAATCAACTCTTGTAGTGTGGTAAACCGAGTAATGCCTGTGATGCCAGCAATGCAGATCAAAATTATCTTCAGAAAGTTCCAAAAGGGTTGTTATCGTAAACTTGGTGGGTGTGCACAAAGGGCTTGACAGATATAGTGCACAGTTGACTCCAGTCGGAATCCAGCAATCTCCTGACAAAGAACAGAGTATACTATTTGAATTTGAAACGTCGAGTAGACTACCAGGGTCCAATTTCGTGGCTCTGCTTACCGCGGAACTCTGTATACAGCGCCCTGTAAAACACGTAATTCCATGGTTCGTAAGCGCAGAATTCCGCGGTAAGCACAGCCATGAAAGTTGGCCCGGTCCTTTTCAAGGCCACACATACTCACATAATAGATTTTACACACACTGTTTTTACCGTAAAGCTCTGTCATATGTTACTGTTTTTTGTACATTTGTGTATGCCACATTTCTTTATGCAAAGAATGCAAAGAGCTCTCTTCAATAATTTAAGGAGAGCAGTGTATAGCTCTTCTCATATTTATTAAAATGAAGAACTGACTTACAGTCAGTGTGGTTAACTGTATATTGTAAATTTTTGCCGACTTGTCTTTCTTGTCTGTCTGTCTGTCATCATGGGCTTACAGAAGCAACATTGTGGGGTGTTTTTTAGGTAGGAACTGTACTTGTGTTTTTTTTACAGAAAAGAAAGATTACAGAAATGGAAAAATAAAAAAGCACTGGGAAAAGCCCACAACGTCGCTCTGCTAAAGATTTCTGTCTGTCCGTCCGTCTATCATGTCTCTTATGGCATCCCCAACTCACGCAACCACTCATTGGGACATGCTTCCATTTTACCATTTTTCATGAATTTACGTTCACTATTTACCACATTATTTCTAATAAATTATTCAATCTTACCTGTAAAATGTAACCCAAGAATTGTGAACTAGAAATAAATGTTGAAACAAATTAAATTGGGGACCTAAGTAGACATCAAGTGATTCCAAAGGTGGAAGGGTTAATACCAAGAATGTTGTTCTATTCCACAGCTGGCACATCCCATCTTGGAGTACCTGAAGACGTCTGAGAAGAAATGGTTGGTAGATTTACTGTTTGCATTCAACAGCGGCAATCTGGATCAGTTTGAGTCTACCTCGGCCGTCTGGAAGCAACAGGTACAATGAAAGGTCTTGAATCTACGGTGGCTCATATTTACAAATTCCTAGAAAACTCACTTTTTTTTACTGCTTTATATCATGTATATCGCCAAAGTATTGCGATATATCGCCGTAGTATTGTGTTTTATTGCCGTACTATTGCCGTATCATATCGCTGTATTTTATTAATATCTATTTATCATTATAAATGTTTCAATGTTTGTTTTGTATTTGTGTGGAATTTAATGCTGATGGTTTTTGTGTATTTTTAATGACTGCTTTTGTAATCTGTACTTTTTGTTTTTTTAGCCGCTGTATTGCAGTGTTAACCATAATAATATTGCATTATATCGCCGTATATTATTGTGATATATTGCCATACTATTGCATTATATCGCGTACTATTAAAATGCAATAAAATATGGTGATATTACGCAATAAAATACGGCGATGTTACGCAATGGTATGGCACTATTCAATATAACAATACTATATTGTAATACTACAGCAATATAGTGCCATAAAAAACAAGAGTTCTCCAGGAATTTTCTAATATGAGTCACTGTATGAATCAATCGATTCAAATCTAAGAACAATAATCCTTTATGAAAAACTAGCTCAATATATTTCCTAGGCTAGTATTTCCTTCATGCTTCTAGCAATCGTTGGAGCCAGTTTGTGTGAAATGAGAATGGCTTTACAGTGGAATTACGCCACACTCACGAATAGGATATTTACTAACCAAGATGCCCTTCAATACATAAGTGTCAGACTCTCTCATACCTTGTGCCATATTCAGACATATTTATCCTTTGTCTTTTAAAGGCACTCTACAGGATTGGTAAAGCTGATAATGCAGTGTTCTTACTTTATCTGATTCAATATATACATGAAAAAAACAAACCTGTGAAAATTTGGGCTCAATCCATCATCTGAGTCAGGAGAAAATAATGAAAACCCTTTACACTTTTCAGCTTGTTAACGAATTGTCCTTAATTTCGGTTGTTAAAACCAAAATCAGCTGGTTTTTTTTTTTAGGTTTTCAGATACAGTTTTGTCGAATACGACAGCATTTCAGAGGGAAATATTTCAGGGAAAGTTGGTTCTAGTGTGAACTTCATAAACAGTAAACTTTCAGACTGAAACTAAACAATAATGTTTTTGATCCTCACCAATTATGTATAGTGCCCTTAACTTTCTTCTCTCTCTACCAATACAGAACGATCAAGGGACCACCTTAAAGATCGCAATCATTACTGTCAATATCTCTCTTTTTACTACTTATAATACAGTGGTTACAGATTCTCACATTTGTTTTAGTCCTGTTTATAAATAAGGCCTCACCATTCTACTCTCTTCTCTGTACCTGATGCAGCCGGATCTTGCAGTCAGTGAGTTACCCCTGAGACAGAAGATCTCGCTCCTTTGCCTGATGGAGATGACCTTCAAACGACCTGCCGACAATCGTAGCATCTCGTTTGAGGAGATCGCCCGGGAAGCCAAACTGCCTCTTAACGAGGTAGGAAATGTTTTTTTATCATGCACACCCATCTTGCTTCTCGCCCATTCAAAGCTATGCAACCACATCGAGGCTGGTGAGAAAATAGTCTGGTACCATTTGACTGTATGGAAATTGAGAGACATGAAGTTGGTACTTTTACACCCAGTATTAAACAGAGATGAGAAATTTCAGACTTTTATCTGAATTCAGATGTTTTATTTCTACCTGTTAAAACAAACGGCCGTTATTTTCTTCAGATTTAAAAAAATCCTGCTCTTTGATCAACTTCTCTAGCACTGAGGAGAGGGTACTAATCCCAGAAATCTATAATTCCAGGGGTTACCAAAAGGTGAAAATGCCGACATTTCAACATACCTCCTTATTTTTTATTTTAGATTCCCTTTTCCGTTTCTGACCATTTTTGTCGGCAATGACCCTAGCCCTGACTAAAGCACCATACACGTTTACTGCCTCTGGGCACATTTCCAGAAGCGTTGTTGAAACCTTCTCTACTCCTTAGGAGTATGCAGCCCCTGCTGAAACATATTCAATCCCTTTCAGTTCAGGATCTTATTATTATTATTATAAACTATCGAGTGTTCTCATCACACTTGTGTTTTGCAGGTTGAGATACTGGTGATGAAGGCGTTATCACTGGGTCTGGTGAAGGGATCCATAGACCAGGTGGAGCAGAGAGTACACATGACATGGGTACAACCAAGGGTGCTGGACCTACAACAGGTGCGTTAAAAGATAATGGATTAATCATGGAGTGTCAGTCAATAAGAATAATAATAATGGTAATACACAATTTTTATATAAGTGTATTACTTTATCTACGGGCGTCTCGAAGCTCTCATATTTTTTCTGACAATGCGACCCATTTATACAGCACCTTGGTAGAGGTTGAAATGTGTAGCCAACCATGGTAGAAACACCGGAGCGAACAATAAGTGTACAGAGTTCTTTTACAGAGGAAATGTACGGACTTAGTTACGCCACTGCTCGCTTATAACCTACGACAGCTAGGCAAATCGGTTGTTTCTCCATGTTTAGTTTGTTAATGTTTCATCTTTTCTCTCACTTAGATATCGACAATGCAAGGTAAATTACAGCACTGGTGTCTGGATGTCAAGAATATGCAGATTCTCCTTGAAGACAAAGCACACGACATCATTGATAGAATGTAGATAATGAGATAGGGTAGTTAATTTACTTTAGTTACGAGTATGAGAGTCGTTTCAAAATATGGCGGCCCAAACTATGCGGCATGTATCGTCAAATCGCTTGTGACTGCGTCCATACATCCAGAATTATCAGAGGAAATGTCTTTAGCCATCAGTGACTTTGCATTTCAAAGTCAGCAGGTTGTTTCTCAAAGGCAAAATGGGAGAGATAGAAACAAGAACCGAGCAAGAAGACAGCCAAAAGGTAGTCAGGGTTTAAAAGCTATACAGGGAAGAAGGGGGTGGAGAAAGCAGAGTCTTGGTCTTGTGGGTGGTCATATCTCCTTTTGTGGTTTGACAACATCACTCCTTAAAGTAAGAACTGTTTGTAATACTGAATTGTTATTTAATTCTGTTCATTATTACTCTGACAATGCTGACTTTGATGTAAATAATCCGTGGAGTTGTACTTTGCTCCACCATTACCAGGCCTGGAATTTCATCTTGAAGAGGGCAAGGACATTTCCATTTTGCAAATGGCATTTCCAAAGGATAATCTGAGGGATTATTTTGGAGGGGCAGAAAAAAAGCCCAAGACCAAGGGCAACAGCAGCCATGGCCTCCCATCCCTCTGTGTAACTCCAGGCCTGTATTTTGTAGTTAATATAGTATGCAGTTCATTGTGTTACATTAATAAGCTCAGTAATACTGCAATGACGACACTATAAGGTAAAATGTCATAAAGCTGTCAAGCAAAAAATATTGCTAAACAGTTTTCTGCTAATCAGAAATAAGCAGGATACCAGTTACAGAAGGTACATGTGACATGGTATTTTGGCTGGTAACCTTATTCTGGTAAGCATAAATTTATTATGCTTGGCTACTTTTAGTGCTTCAGTAGCTCTCTGAACTTGAACCCCAGTTCTTGCTGAGCGAATTTGTTCTGTGATCAGCCCGATTTTCTTGCTTACCAGCTTTTTGAAATAATTGGGCCCACACCAGAAGCTGCTACTGCCAACAAAATTTTAGTGACAAGTTAAATGGAAACATTTCTGTAAGCATAAGTTTATTTGATAAATAAAAATTAACCAGTTCACGCCGGGGATCTTCCAGTTTTTCCCGTCCAGCCTGACAGGATTATTTTCTCGGAATTGCTGGAATCATGTTTTTTAGAGTACCGCTGGAACAAAGAAACTTTGACTTGACAAAGCTACGATAAAGATTCTCTTTGAAGCAGCAGGATTTATTGTTCCTCTATCGAGAAAATATCATATTCAGGCACCGTGAATCGCAAAACCTCGGCCGTGAGCTAAGACCCAAACCAAGGCTGGAGACTCAGTTCACTCGGACTTGCCTCCATTGAGCCGAAATACAATGATATACAATGGTGGAAGCCTCTCAGTGTCAAGTAATCCTCTTCTTGAAACAAAATGACAAAGGTCTGGAATTGGGGATTACACAATAACCCCTGCATAAACCTGGTATACATTTAAAATGTATTTGAACTACATGTTTTTGCTATGAAAAGCTGCCAACAGGGCCCAATTTCATGGCTCTGCTTACCGTAAACAAAAAATCGGCGCTTGCGGAAGCAGAAAATTCCGCGCTTACTTAAGTGTATTTCACGGGTTAGCAAGGAATTTTTGCTTGTGCGCGTGCGTAGTTCACGTAACTAAGGATTCCGTGCTTACACAGCTAGCGCAGAAATTCGGCGCTAACCTAGTAAGCGGCGAATGGTCTTCGTAAGCGCAGAATGACGCAGTAAGCAGAGCCATGAAATTGGGCCCAGATTAGCACTTCTATTCAGATATGGCAAGCTTCAGTATGAAAAAGAACATCTCAGGCACTCCTTGTGTTTATTTTACAAGGTTTAAGAAATTGGCCCTTGTGATTTGGTCAAGATGAAGACAAACTATACCATTTATGTCAACTTTTAACGGACATGTCACACGAGGCAAATTACTGGAGGTTTTAAGAAAAACACAATGAAGTGTTAACAACCAATTGACCCCTTGCACCCACGTCACACGCGGTGACTGTGTCACGCTCACCATTGTGGAGGTCAATAGGTATACATGTGGTTGTACACTCTGCATCGCCTAAAATGGTGCACCACACTGTTTAGCACACAGTGACATTGACTTCCAAAAGGGCGCAACCAAGATTATTGTGATGATGACGTTAGGTGAATTGGGTCAATTACTCAATGCAATTGCTTGAAGAATGCTCAAGCAGATGTTTCCATTCATACTAAATACATGTAATATATAAAGATCCATAAGATGTACATGTACTTAATACCAATACAAAATATTTCTTTGTCACTGATTTGGTTTCACGTACATTTCTTCTTTTTTTCACATGGAGTATGGATGCATTGAGTAACCTTTTTGTCCCAGATAAAATATGAGCACAAGCGGTTTTACCATTAGAATTGTAATTGTGGTAAATGTTTCCATGTACAAAAAAAAACAATAAAAGGAAGATTTCACTATATTTTGTCTTGTGTTCTCTAATAACTGTGACATTGTACTACCCAATACAAAGGGTATGTTGATTACTGTAATACATACAATAAAACCCTTGTATTTCAAGCTTGTACACTTTGCACTACAAATATGATGCTCCAGGCCAAAACCTGGCACTTCCTGCCAAAACTGGGTTTATGTGCCCATCAAATACATGAAAATAAGAACTTTCAAATAAAGCCTAGTTGGGGCCTACAAAGGACTTCTCAACACATACAATATTGACGACATCACATCACATTGATCTCAAGGCTGACGTTTCAGTTGTCTTCCCTTTTCATTAACAATTTCTGAGAAGTGCATGATTTTGTTGTGGGGCGTCACAAATGTTTTTGTCACATACACTCTGTAGAGATTCCATTGTCGTGTACTAAAAGATGCACAGGCTCGACCTCATTACCCGACGGCCGTTTTCATGGCACGAAAGATCATGTAGATGTTTTTGTACAAGTACAACTTGAAACAAGTCGCCTTTCTCACTGCGAGAGATACCCGACAGCTGTTTTGTCCCCCGACCAGCCTGTATCTTTAAGAAAAAGGCATTCTTAGAACGGTTCTCTTTAACATTGGAAGTTGTTTTGAGAGCTGACTTTTGCTCCTTTGTTCCCTTGAATAAACCTATTTCATTTTGACACGGATACCCACACAGAAGAAAGTTCCTTTTTTTTTCCAAGAGAAATTTGATGTTCTAATTCATGATAAACAATGTTTGGAAGAATTTAAGTCCACAGAACATCTCAAGATCCTGCAAAGCGTGAACATCTTTTGTTCACTGGGTCCACACTTGGTAAGTAATATTTGCCACACATGTACACCTCATTGTGCCTTAGCCTTAAGTGACTTTACAGCTGTGTGATAAAACATTACAATTTTAATCTGTTATGAAAATAAATAATTACAAAGTCTGATTATAGCACAAACTATTATCACATTTTCCACAATATACATAAACATGAACGTAGTCCTAAAAATTCTGCTCATAAAAAATATGATTTACTTTATTTTTATGTTATTATTATTTTTTGTTTAGGTAAAGCCAATGTTGGAAGACCAACAAGGGTGCACTAACAGAAGTCCATCATTTAATTTTTAGTCCAACTGATTTGTGACATTAACGACAAGCATTCATTTTTTCAAGTTTTGCCCTCCACCGATGTATGATCAAAAAGCACTGAACTCCTAGCTACTCTCCTGAGCCATGTGGAAATAATCCACAGGCAACTCGTGGGAATCGAACCCATAACCTGCAACATTCTACAACAGGTGTCTTAATCTGCTTCCAGGTTTTTTCAAAATCGGTCGCAAAAATACTCTGAGCATCCTATCTCTGCCTCAGCAAGGACTCGAGCCTCTTGACTTGCAGGGTGATCTCCCTCTGCTTTCCCACCAGCAGATTCAACTCTGTCCTCTTCACGAACCCTCCGATACAGAACGCCGTCACCCCCATCACCACCAAGGCCACGAACACTAACAGGGCACCCAGACTGCTCCAGCTGGTCAGCCAATGGAACATACCTCCACTCCAGGTGAAGATGAGGACGAGGAAAATGAGGATGGATTTCATGAGGTAGGAGATGCTTTGCACCTTGACGTCTTGGATGGAGCTCTGGATGAAAGGGAGTATTTGTAGGAAGATGTTAAGACGTTCTTCGCCATTGTCCAAGGACCTTCGAGGAGCATGGTCATCTTAGAAAAACAGAAAGAAAATATACAAACCACTATGACAATCAATGTTAAAGCTCCTTAAATCATTCATTAACATTCCCAGTTCAATAAATGGTGAAATGAATTATCTATAACTGATCCTTTTTCCTGCAATTATATTTCATAACGCTTTCCCTAATTCAAACCAACAGAGAACCACAAACAAAACTAATCACACTGGAGATTGATGATGTCATACAGTGAGTAATATTTTACAATTTATCAAATCAGTATGTAGCTCCTTGAAACAGAAAAATGTTAGACTCTACATTTTTTAGACAGGTTTAAAAAAATCCATACAATAAAAGTGTTTTCGGAGTATAGTTATGCTTAACTTCTTAGAAAAGACTCAATAAGAGAAGAAGAACAAAAAATGGCAATTAAATGTATTTATAAAAAAAATTATCAGTTTCATTCTGAAAGCTCAAGTAGAAGAACAAATTCTGAAAGCTCCAGAGAAATATTTTCATCGTAAAGATCCCAAAAATAATTGCTGCTTGGTTCAATGACCACAATCAAAAGCCAGATATGAACATGCACAAAATTCCCGGTCAAAAAAACACAAAAATGTTTTCGTTACTTTCACTAAAACATGACCAATGAACATGATGGATTTTTCACAGGTTAGTTGTATGGTGTTTTTTCCCAAAAAAAACTACAATGGTTGGTTTTTGGAAGAGTAAATTAATTCCCATCCTGTAACAGGATGGGAATTCAGGCCGTGTCCGAATTGGCGGCTCTGGCTATGGCTGGATCGGCATGTCATCATGTGTTTAAGTATAGGACGTCCTTAGCAACACACTTAGCAATAGTCAGAGCCGTAGCCACCAGTTCAGATCCGGCCTACTTTACTCTTCCAAAAACCAATGATTCCCTTTTCTGAATCTATGTCATGGACAGGGCAAAGACTTACCTTTGACCTTGTGCATTTCAAAGAGTACCTCCACCCCCTTGTGGTCTGAGTAGTGCATGTCAGTGCCCGGGATCCTCTCCATGGCCAGGCACCGATCTCGACACGTCACACTGCAGCCCGGGTTGCTACCATACAAGATGAAATCAATTCGCATACCCGAGTAGTCTATGTAGTACTTGGGTTGTATGTGGGTGTAGCAGTTATCTGCGGTCTCCACGGTGCAGCAAGGCTGGTCCTGAAAGTGCAGCATAAATGAAAAATTGGGATCTCTGCTTTTCCATGGCTACTTGTGTTACATTTACCACAGGTATCATTACTAAGTTAAATAAACAAAAATTAAAAATTAAAATAAGATTAAATTTAAAATTAAATTAAGGGGGTCATCCTGTCGCACTGCATATTGCACAAGCCAGGGCACCTCCCCTGATGCAGCTCTTAAGGCAGGAAATTAAACACACCTAAGAAACCTATAAGCAATTATGTATAATCCCTCGTACCTTAGTGTCCTCAGTGATGCATTTCTTCCATGCGTCTGTAAGACCTGCATTGACCTTGACAACCTCAAATCCCAGCGAAAAGTCCTCCGTGTTGAAATCACCAGTCACGATATTCACATCGCTGCTGGCCCCGGTGAATCTCACAAACTCACTCACCTCATAGTTTTGAAGAAGGCGATGCGTAAATAAGTGGTCTGCTGAGATGTTGTTGGACGGTGAATAGATGGCAGTATTCTACATGCATAAAATGAGAGTTAAAGATAAAGCCAGCAGAATTTTGATTTATTTCAAGTATTTCTGGTAAAGAAACCAAAGGATTCTTAAAAGTGGCTAGTCCTGCAGACTTGAAGACAACTGTGTAGAGAAAACAATGAAGAAATATTCAGTTCTTAGATGTGGGAAGAAAACCCCAAACATGGAAAGCCCAAGCAATCAGGTTGTGGAGTGTCGTGGTCGAGCGGTCAAGATCACCGGACTCAAGTTCTGGTGTTGTTGGCAGCAGAGTGTGGGTTCGAATCCCGGTTGCAGCACTTGTGTCCTTGAGCAAGATACTTTACCATAATTGCTTTGTCCTTCGGATGGGACATTAAGCCGTAGGTCCCGTGTACTAGGATAGGTAGTGCACGTAAAAGAACCCAGAACACTTATCGTGGAAGAGTAGGGGTTTACCCCGGTGTTTCTGGTTCACAGGAAAAGCACCCTTATCTACAGGTTTCCTCAGGCTTGAGAGCTACAGTAATTCAGTTCACTTTTGAGGCATCCTTGGTTTCATTACCAGAAATATATAATAATAATAATAATAAAAAAGCTAGGGATTGAAAACTCAATCCACTTGCAAGGCTCCGGTTCGAGGTGGGATTTGAAATTGGGTCCGTAGAGGTGAAATCAGATCAAGATACCACTAAGCCAGCCTGATCCCCTAATAATAATATTCAAAACTAACCTCTGGAAGAGTCTGAGATAATGATGGGAAAGAAGTCTAACCTTTTCTTTATCCATCACAGTGAACTTACTCTACTCTTCATGAAAACAATTTCCGATACTCTTCATATGTTTAATTATTACTAAAAGTTACCTTTGTTGAGAAAATGGAAAACTCGTGGGTTGGGAAAGTTCCAATCCAAGACAGGGTTTTGGGGAGGTCAAACTAATTTGTTTTAATGGTTTTGGATGACCTGTCATGACCACCTTTTGTGACAACCGATGACTTGCCCCTTGGCATTGCAATAAACCCAAAACATTATGTTTCTGTCTGCCTGTATTGTGTTTGAATAAGTTTTATTTAATGCAGGCCTGATACTTCACAGAGGCAACAGGTAATTGCTTCCATGCCCCTGGTCATTACCTTGGTGCCCCTGAAATGTTCCAGGACAATTTTAAAATGTTCTCACAGAGGTGCCCTTTATCAAGAAGAAAATGCCTCTTGGTGCCTTTTCAAGAACGAAGCAATCAGGCCTGAGTTTAGATTAGCTCATTACTCGTACACTCACAACTCTTCAATGGCTCCTATTGGTGGCAGCAGACTTACCAGGTATGTATCCATTGTTCTCGGAAATCTGCGCATGCTCACAACTACACAAACAATGACAATTTCCCTGGTATTAGTCTGCTGCCACCTATTGTTCCAAGGTCTCCCATTCATCAAAGAATTGCGTTTAAAATCCTGCTTTTTACTTGGAAATCTGTAAATGGACGGGCCCAATCATATATTGATCATCTTCTGGTCTCTTATATCCCATCCCGGTCGCTTGGAAACAAACTGCTTCTTTCAACACCACAGGCAAGTTCTCCTCCCAGCGACAGGGCTTTTTCATCTCCTGCAGTACCTCAATAATGGAATTTTGTATCCATACATATTTGCTGTACAATTGATATGCTCAAAAATAAGTTCAAGAATTTCCAACTAACATCTGCTTACAAACTTACAAAAAATAATTTTGTATTTTGTATTTTTTTTTCATCCTTTGTTTTTCTGTACCTCGGAATAGGTTACCTGGATTGATGGCGCATCATAAATGCTATAATTAATATTATTATTGTTACTATTATGACTATTATTAGGATTGGTGTCAAGGGTCAGATCGCCTTTAAACTATGCGACCTTTGATGGTGCATGTGCACACTGGCAGGCAGATTTCAATAGAGTGGATTAGATGCAAACAAAGGGCACATGATCAAAACCATAACTCACATGCAATGTGTAGACATTCACAGTCATGCCCTCCACTTCCAGTGCACAAAACCCCACCCCTTTGCCAGCAAACCAGTCCCCCTCCAGGAAACGGTAGGCGTAACTGTTTAGAGAAAACCGGTGCACAAACGTATCCATGATGGGCCACTTGGTCAGGATACACAGGCCGCTTCCAATGCATCCGCTGTAAAAAGGGAAGACACAATCAATCCAGTTCGCAAGTGTGATGTAATTCAACTGCAAGGCAAATTCACTTCACAAACAATGTACACAATTTAAGAAAGGCTTACAAAAAAAAGTTACAAATAACAGCATGTATTTGACAGCTATGTGTTTGGAAAACATCAGCAAAGTAAAAGACCAATCTAAGACTCTAATAAAGCTGTACCCCTGTTAAATTCCAACCAGGATTTGTAGAGCTGAAAACTATACACTTTTAATGTTGATGTCAGAATAGTCTGTGCAAGTCTCGCATTCAAAGTTAGGACCCATAAAGGATTTGATTATGTTTCATTCACACGTTGAAACAATGAACATGACAATCAAAGGTTCCAAAAAATATTTGAACCTGCAAAGTGCAAAAGACCAACAAGGGTCTACATGCCAGGCTGGCACTTGCAAACATCACAGCTGTCTTACACTGGTCTTACACAAGCAAACAACACAGCTGTCTTACACTGGCAAGCATCACACTTGTCTTACACTGGTCTTAAATTGGCAAACAACACAGCTGTGTTATACTGGTCTTACACTGGCAAACAACACAGCTGTCTTACACTGGCAAGCATCACACTTGTCTTACACTGGTCTTAAATTGGCAAACAACACAGCTGTGTTACACTGGTCTTACACTGGCAAACAACACAGCTGTCTTACGTTGGTCTTACACTGGCAAACAACACCACAGCTTCTTACACTGGTCTTACACTGGCAAACAACACAACGGTCTTAGATTAGCAAACTCTACAGCTGTCTTACACTGGGAAACATCATAGCTGTATCTACACTGATGAACATCACAGCTGTCATACACTGGTCTTACACAATGTACACTGGCAAAGATCACACCTGTCTAACACTGATCTTAAATTGGCAAACAACACAGCTGTGTTACACTGGTCTTACACTGACAAACAACACATCTTTCTTACACTGGCAAACATCACACCTGTCTTACACTGGCAAACAACACAACTGTCTCACACTGGCAAACACTACAGTTGTCTTACAGTGGCACACATCACAGCTGTCCTAAACTGGCAAACAAACAGCTGTCCTAAACTGGCAAACAAACAGCTGTCCTAAACTGGCAAACAAACAGCTGTCTTACAGTGGCAAACACCACAGCTCTCTTACACTGGCAAGCACCACAGCTGTCTACACTGGCAAGCACCACAGCTGTCTTACACTGGCAAACACCACAGCTCTCTTACACTGGCAACCACCACAGCTGTCTTACACTGGCAAACACCACAGCTGTCTTACACTGACAAACATCACAGCTGTCTTACACTGGCAAACACCACAGCTGTCTTACACTGGCAACCACCACAGCTGTCTTACACTGGCAAACACCACAGCTGCCTTACACTGACAAACATCACAACTGTCTTACGCTGGCAAACACCACAGCTGTCTTACACTGGCAAACACCACAGCTGTCTTACACAGAGAAGAGTACTTACCTGTGGAAATAGTGATGATAGGGCAGGACTTTCTTCACCCTGTCACAGATGGATTTGTAATCTTTCTCCACCCAGACCTGATACATTTGATGGAACACACACAAAGTGACATTGAAATTTCACAAATTGCACCAAGATTTAAGTAAATTTATTATTATCACCTTACCTTATTTTTTGTATACAGCCACAGCACATGTGCACAGTTCCAAACCTTAAACTTTGTTCTAATAGAAAACGTTTGTTGCTCACAATGGGAAGATTTAGTTGTGTGTCCATACAGAGAATCAGGCCTGATACATGTACTTCATTGTCAGAAGGGCAAAGCAATTAATTCCATGGTAAAGGGCACCTCTATGATGACAATTTGAATTTCTACTTGGGCAATTGAATGGGCAGCAAGGCAATTACCAGTGGCATTGAGGCATTTGCTTCAGTTGTCTCTGTGAAGTATCAGTCCTGGAGAATGTTCAGGGTTTACAAAATCTGATGATCAGCAAACCTTGATGGATCATCAACGATCATAATGTGAGCATTAGTACTAAAATGACAGTCCAGTTTAGGTTTGAATACGGACATCTCAGTGTCCCCCTTCCTCCCCCCCCCCCTTTTCTGGCAAACTGAATGTACCTCTTGTAGGGTAACAACATCATAGCGCCCTCTTGCGAGCTCTTCTCCGATGTATCGTATCCGCTCCTCTCGATGTTTACTGATGTACTGGAGTCCCCTGAGTGTAAAGGATGGATAAAGAAGCCATCTGGTCAGATTGATTATTAGCATTCAATTTGGCTCACAAGTAGGAGGCCAAAAACTTCTAGTTTCACATTGTCGTCAGGAGAAAGATTTTGATAACTGAATTTTTGATGTTGTACTTTTACTATAATTTGGAAGAAAAATAGCCCAGACACTTCAACAAGTATGAAGTTAAACAAATAAATACAGGTCAAATGTCCACCCTGGGCTAGGAGGAGAACAATTAAATTACTACACATGTAAACTATATCAAAGATACTAAAAAAACAAGAAAGGATATTTGTGCCATTTTGCACGGTAGCAGATGTAACACATTTTTTACCTATCTACCGCGTGATGGCGCCCTTCCCCATGTGTCACTTTTGCTAGGATTATTGGCACACTTCATGCAAGTTATGGCAGAACACCAAAATATCGATCTGCCTTTAACTTCTTTTAGTTGGTGGAATCGTTTGGCCTAAGTTTTACCATTTAGTAGGCCCTACTTATCGCGCGAACAATCTTTGGTTTTACCTACCTAACAGCGGGCGCACCCATTTTGCGTTTTATATTTCTACACAGAGTGTCCTATCTTGTTTTTCTAGTATCTTTAATGACATGATCCCTGTCATAGACAACTTCGCAAATACATTTTACGCGCAATATGTTATCTATCTGTATCTGTATCTGTAGGGTCTGCAAACAAACTCCACTACGGGATATACGGTTGCAGGTGCGTGGTGACTAGCAGACACTTATATAATTCTAGTTATTGGCCCTCTTAGTATTGATAATAAGTCTATCCCTTGGAGTTTTGATTTAAAGGACTCTACTGAAGTAGCTTCCCTGATGTCTATAGGAAGTAAGTTCCACTGAGTTGTTGTTCTTGGTAGGAAAGAGTATCTATAGTCAGTCCTTTATGCATGTGGGGTGGACAAAGGAAATCTGAGATGATTTCCTAGTTGAAATTTTGTCCACTTTTGGAGTCAACTTGGTATTGATCCATGTCTATTGCGATTTTGTTATGGGAACGTATGCATTAAGCCATGGAACGAGGTGCATGCTGGTCTAGATGACAAATTTTATCACTAATCTTGACCAGCATGCACCTCGCTCCACAGCTTATCGTAAAATGTATCTGCAATTAGTTGTCTATGACACCCTTGTGCAAGACACGTGACTATATAATTGCTTCACTTTTTTAGTGAGGGTTAACTTAAAAAAAAAAACACTCACAACGTCAACAACAAGTTTCCCCTTTAACTTTTTCTGTGAGAAAAGTTTCCATCCGGCTGCCACTTTCTAAGGGATATTTGTTGGGCTTTATTTCCCTTTTTTAAATATTCCTCTCCAGGAATTGGTAGCTTTGCCAATTATTGACCTTTAAAAAAGAAAAATCAAGTAGACATTTCATCGCGCGACCAAAACTTTCATGTGAAAATGGCTTATTTTTCATGATTTCGATACTTTGTAATTATTCAAAGTGCCTGTTCCTCTCTATATCTATTCTGTATTCTGTGACCTAAATTATGGAAGATACATTTTGTGTAAAGTGGCAGCCGGCTACGTCATTTTTGCCTTTTTAGTGATTTACTTTACCACATTTAGAAGGGATGTTATGAGCTGCTTCAGTCAAGGTTTTGATAGAACCATGGTCAGGATACAGGGGGAGAGGGGTTGTTCATTGTTAACCATCAGACCATGTAACTGTTGAATGAATCGTAGTTAAATTGGAATGGACCAAGGTAGGACTAGGACTAGGAGGGACTCTTCAAGGCTAGGTGGTAGTAACTGGGGTAGCCCTGTTCCGTCCCAACTTGAGAATCGCCCCAACTATAGTTGGGACTGGTCCCAACTTGAGTGTTACAGTTGGGGCGCCCCAACTATAGTTGGGATCGCAGTAAATAGAGAGTACCATCGGAGCCTGTACTTATACTATGTGGACATGGAGGCAAAATTAGCGATGCCACCCCCCCCCCCCCCCCCCACACACACACAGAATGTGATATGTCTGCACAAACGACAATACAATACTGAAAGTGTTAATAATGACAATGTTCATTTCTTCAATTCTTTTTAACGAGATGGACAAGAATAAAAAATGAAAAAAGTATGAAGTTATTAAGACCACTTTATTTTAGCACTTGATAACATTTGAGACGAATTAGAATTTTGGTTTCCGAGAGAAGGGAAATTAAATCTGAACTTAAGAAACTGAAAACATCACCTGTCATATGTGTCCCCTGTTAGAACCCTCTAAAAAAGACACTTGTAACCCATATGTTATGTACATAATTAATTATGATGAGTTAGCGTCCGAGAGGACCGATACTATTAACAATCAACCAAAGGGCCTTTTCCAAACCTCGCCTTTGGCAGCGGCTCCGCTTTTGTGTAGAGCTGCATGGGCGATCCCAACTATAGTTGGGGCGCCCCAACAATAACACTCAAGTTGGGACCAGTCCCAACTATAGTTGGGGCGATTGTCAAGTTGGGACGGAACAGCCCCACTAGTGTGGCAAGGATTTTTGACATCGGTTGAATTCAACCGATGTCAAAAATCCTTGCCACACTAGTGGGGCTATAACTGGGGCACTGTGCTCTTTTTAGAGATTTTGGCATTATCGGTCGAACTAATAATACGACCGATATAGTTCGACCGATAATAGCAAAACAGGAGTACGGTTACCAATGGTTCACCAGCAGATCCCCGTCTGTTCCCGGAGGAAGAACGTCTTCGCGGGAGGAGGGTCACACTCACAGTGACATCATCGCAAACCACGTTAACTAAGCTACATGTAGGCACAACCACGGCTATAATGTAGATTAGAAATAACCTTACCAGCAATTCAAAGTTAAAACACGAAGTTTTATTACCATCTTCGCCTCTTTAGCTGCTCGACTTTAAGTTTCAGCTGCAAAGTTTGGAGTGAAAATACAAAAGATTAATCTTTGTAAACCATAACACACATGACACACACACAAGTGAATCACATCCCAGCTCCAGCTGGATTACTTCGCTCGAGAGGGGGCGCGCTTCCCTTTCGCCACATGCTTTTTTGCCCGGTCCACTCTCAAAAAGGCGCCTAGGACTGAAGGCCGAGCGTAGGGCACAATAGTATCGGCAGTAATACCTTCATTTTGTCCAAAGTTCAACAAGACAATGTACATGAGTGTAACCGGCCCGTCCCACGCCTATGAGACCAAACAATGCACAAATGTATGGTTCGATACATCAAACCGTAGATCAAACACCCCCCCCCCACACACACACACAAACAAAATCAATCAACAAAATTGCCCTCCCTTACACCACTGAAAATAAGCCATCAATATTTATTGATGCCAGCCTAATCATCCCATCTAATTCTAAATGGTGTTCGGGGTTTGTCGAAGTAACCCCACCCCCACCCCCCACCCCCTCAAAAAAAAAAAAAAAAAAATCCATAAATCCACAATTATCAGTCAAAATACCCACCTCCATGTATTATTTAACATCTGTTTTAAATTATTTAATATAAGTATTTCCATAACGAATTTGGAACAAAAAATACAAGTAAAACTAACCAAGAAAAAGTTTGACAAAAGTAGAACCACACAGTAACTTTTTGAGAAAAGAAAACACTCCGGTTTTTATTAAAACCATTTCAAAGAAGTACAAAAACATCTCTACAGATGCTTTAGTTGATTGCCTGATGAAGATTTGAGAATAATAATTAACACTTTCTTGTAATAGGATCTCTAGAATCTTAAAGATGAATATTCTTAAGATGCAGAATTTCACTTTTAAAATGGTTGACTTAAAACTTGTTTGAACCCGCAGATCAATTCAATTGTGGACACTCTTAAAAGAAACTGTGGTTAACTTCAATTCAGTTTTATGTCGGTACACACTTATTGTATTTAGGTTTTTTATTCAACCTTATAGGAAATATAACTTGTTTGTGCAAAAGACAACAAAAGGCTGATATTATAAGCTTTTGATGGATTCGGAAAAAGCTTTTGACGGACTCCGAAAAAGTCACCAAATCTATGTATAATGCCATTTATTTAATTAGTAAACAAGTCACGTAGCACTTTTTCTACTTCTTTTAGCCTGGCTAAAACGGTTTCCCGATACATTTTATTGTGAAGCTGTGTCAGAAATGGCGGATATTGCTACGGCAAGATCACCGTGTCAACAAGCTTCGAAGCCTACGGCAGGCTGCATTTAGCAACACGGCCATTTATGTTATAAGTAATGTAGCTTTTGAAGTTGGGATTTTGTGTTAGTACTAAATACGTGAAAATTGCATTTTTCTTTTTACAGAACTTTGATTAGTTTCATCCAATTTTGCAGGACCCCCAGTGTTCTACTACATATGTCCATAAATACAACCTGACCTCATTGTATAAAAAAAAGCCTTGAGTCAAACTCAAAACATTGCAAAGTATTTCACGTATAGCAACGCGAGAACTCATTCTGAGAAAATTAACCACTTATGACTTCCTGGTTTGCTTCTTTGAAACTAAGTGACTATAATGAAGGTAGTTTCCCGCCCAAACCAAATTGTGCCATTCCTAGTTTACATCACAGGCATTAAAGACGGGTAGCTCATCCAAATAAAACCATTACAAACTCAATAGTTCATGTCATTCACAAGGCCCTGGTAAGTTAACAAGTGAATTGGAGACAACATTTCTTTGTTTACAGTGAGTTTTAAATCTCCACAAAGGAAAAAACAATGAGCCTTTATCTTACAAATTACCATGGTTCCTAGACTGTAATTCAAAAACCTAGCCATTTATAAAATACATTCGGAAAGGCACCTGTCTGTTCTAGGCAAGAGCCTCACTCTAAACTTCACGGATTTTTAGAAAGTAAAACCAAGATGGCTGGTCACAAATAATAGTCTGCATTTTTATATTGAATAAACAAAATCGCCTCCGGTCAGGACTTCAGAGAGATTTAGCATCGATGACTGGTAGGGTATGAATGCCGTCTTTGTCTACAATTTTGACTTGGAATGCAGGCAGGTTGATCAAAAAACGCTTTTGTACCTTTACAGGAGTAAAACAAAACACAAAGGAGGTTTGGTACAGATTCAACTTATAACTTAAAAAAAAAACATTCAAACTCTTTTATTCACAATATTTATGCTTGATTTATTTTTAGTTTTGTTTTCACAACAACAAGTATTTCATATCTGCTAAACTACAGCCTTGTTAAAGCACACTGTCTGCTGAACTAAGGCCTTGTTTTACCCTAACAGTGCCATGCATTTTAAGCTGTAAATTACTACCTTTTTTAAGAAATTGCACAGAACAATTCTTTGAAAAATGACTATAGTCAAGGCATGCATTTCAAAGGCGACTTCCCAAACTTTATTTCGGTCACAACTTGAATTTTTCACAAAGGTCATTTTGCACGTGGCGTGTTAAAACCAATACAAATGTATTATTATTATTCAGCCCTGCCAACACACAGTCCATGAATTTGGTCTGATACCATTGGCACAGAGACGCTTCTAGGGTTTGGCACATTGTTTTTTTTCATGAATACACCTACCATTGTTTTAAACTTTGTGCTATTTTCTGTATATTAAGAGTGAGCCCTAGAATATCCTCAGTTTTCCCAAATTAAAAAGTCAACTTACCTCTACTAAACATTTCTTCAGAATATCCAATGCTTCTTCTCGGTTGAGATCTGCCAATGTGAATTAGAAAAAAGGTCATAAACAGGGCATTATGTCAAGAAGAATCAACATTGAGACACGTAGAAATGAACTTGTCAAAAGTTTCTTCTTGTCCTTTTTTTGGGACAAAACAGCCAAAAAATTCTGTCTTTTTCAGATTTTACCTTAAATGTGATGTGAGATGTGAGATAAGCCCTACATTCTCAGTGCTTTCCGGAGACATGCTGAACCAAATCCACAGGCATATTACTCCCGTGGGAATTCGAACACTATATCTCCACCCCCCCCCCCCACAATTAATACTGGCCTCTTGTCACCGGGCACGCTTAGTGGTCTGGTAGTAAGATATCTGCACTAGAATGGGACCTATGGCTTAATGCCCAATCTGAAGGGTGAAGCAATTAAGTGTCTCGCTCAAGGACACAAGTGCCGTAACCGGGAACTGAACCCACACTCTGACAAGACCGGAACTGAAGTCTCGTGCACTAGCCACGGCATTCCACATGTCCACAGTGCTTATCAAACTTTGGTGTAGGGCAAAACAATGTCATTTATCCCAAATGCAATTATTACATCTTTTAAAGCCAATTTGTTATACATAAGCAATGCTTGCGAAAAAAAAAATGTACCATCATTCTTGCCCAACTGATGCGACAGCTTATCATTTTATCATTTCAATAAAATACAAAACCTGATCAAATGATGCAGCTGTTACAGTAAATAAAGTAAAAACCTAATTTAAATGATTCGGAAAAGATATAAAAATGTTTTTCATTTTGTTTATCTAAAATGTTCGTTGGCCTTCAGTTCACCACTTTAAGATCCTTCCTCTGGGTTGAATATACGTGAATCACTATGCTTGGAGCCTAATGGTCAAATACTGGATTACAATTATTCTCACTGCACAAAAAGAATCCAAACATTTACACAATTTTGCAGTTGCAGTGAAGATATTTTTTTCATCTCAAATTTCTTTCCATCAAACAACTCGAGATTTAGATAAATCCGGCCAATGTAGTCTGGTTCCTCACCTCTCCTATAATGTCTGTCCATGATACTGAGTGAGAACATTGCACCGTAGCCATGTGCTCCATAAGGGACCTTGTTGAGGGATGCCAGGTAGTCCATGAAATATAATGACGGGCCGTCCTGGTCGTCATGACCCGCTATTAACATATTGACGGAATATGGCGTCTGAAAGGATACCAAGAAGAGGGAAGGTTTAGACAACGGTGTTTAGAAAAAACTTTTTGGAGCAAATTGCAGACTACCCTGTAATAGACCAATTCATTAAGCCCCGCCCCACAAATATATTGGCCAATCACAGCATTGGCTACATCACCACTGTATACGTGGGCAGCACAATGTGTGTCTCTTCAATGCCACACTGCACGGCATGAATGCGCGCACTACAAGTATGCACATGCATGTTTACATTTTTCAAAAGGATTTTATCGTGTCGGACTTTTATTGGACTTTCGGTGGGGTAGCCAAGGCTGTGATTGGTCAACATGTAAAGCGGGGCTTAATGGATGGGCCTATTTTGACAAAGTCCAACCTTCTTTCTTCCCAGCATGTTACACGAAACAAACAAAAAAATTTGTTAAAGCCTAATTGACAAATTCAGCCAGAGAAATTTATGACTTAAATTAACAGAAAATGTTGATATCCTTTTCTAATTACTGGTGAAAACCTTGTCAATCTTGTAGCTCAACCCAGACCATCTCCATGTCCTCCATCTCCCATCTTCCGAACCCCCTACGTTTTTTCCTAAAAACCTTCCAAAATCTATGAGAATCTAACAGTGTATTGTAAATCAATCCAAAACAATGACGAGATTGGTGAGCAGGGAATCATGCCAAGCATGGCATTGGCTTGCATTACTGAACACATAACAAAGTCAAGCAAAACCTGTTTCAGGATATGGATGAGTGTGTACAAGTTTATGCGCAAGGGAGTCATACCCTGGCTTGGGCTTGGGCTCTGGCTTGGGCTCCGTGCGCCTGTTTGAAGCCCCGTAAGGAAAGCCGACGTTTTCTACATAACTGACGGCACCTAATCCCAAGCCCAAGCCATGGTTTCGTAAACGGCTATAGTAACTCCTCACTACTCAGGCGTGCAACTTTGAAATTGCGAAAAAACGAAGAAACACACATAACTTTCTCAGAGTTTTTCAGTTTTCTATGACACTAAAAGTGAAGAAAAAAGAGGAAATCAGTTGATCCGCTGAAAAGTTGCATGCCTGACTACTTGTGTGATCTACTCACTTTGTGTTAACCGGGCAGGGCCGGACTCAGATCTTCTCAAGGCTAACTTCTTCTTACCCTCGGTGATGGATCTTTTTCAAAAACTAGTCCTTAACTTTGGAACACTTTTCCCATCAAGATCAGGGACTCCCCATCTCTCACCATTTTCAGGAAATTTTTTAAACACTTCTTATTCACGACGCCGTAGTAATTTGTCTACTCTTGTACAGAGAGCCTAGACTTCTCTTGTAAAAGCACTTTCAAAACCTCAAATACATCCGCAAACTTCACATACAAAAGACTCACCCTGCTCCGGAGAAAGTCTGCCAAGTTTTTCCTGGTGAAGTTGGCTGCTGCATGTGGGGACAGCTCATACCCTGTAAAGATTAAACACATATGGAGAACAAATAATTACTAAACACATGAGACACTTCAGGCCTGGTATTTCATCTTGGAGACAGCAGGGCTACAATAATTTTGCAAAGGGTACTTCACTGAAAATCTTAAAAGTCTATGGGACAATTTGGAAAGGGCACCCACGGCAAAGACAAGGGTAACCAGAGGTCATGGCCTCTGTGGCTCCATGTATTTCCAGGCCTGATATTTGGTACTTGGTATAATAAATTACAGAGACTTTCACAGGGGAATTATTACAGGAGGTGCTTGAACCCACCAGGACCCAAACCCAGACTCTGACCAGACTAGGAATCGATTCCATTGCACTAGACCGCTCAGGCACTCCACTCCACTGTTTGCTAGAATAAATGTTTCTGTACATAAATTCAGTGTTTTGGAGTATACACCTGAACAGATATTCATAGATTTTATAAACTGATTTTCACTGCCGTCTCTTGACAACTGGATGTGGTCTACGTATCAACCTTACCATTTCTCATCTTGTAGAGTTGGATGTTCTTCTGTATATATTCAGCAAACTGCACTGTGTCTCCTGTCTCACCGGCACACAGCATCAGTAGCTTGTCACTCAGCTTAAACATCTTTTCCTGATCTAAATGACGACAATGAGTGTGAAAAGATGTTACAAAGTACATTAAAAATGCATCTAAGGAGACCTGCTATGGCTTAGACTCCAGACCAGAGGCCAAGCTATTACAATAAACTTAACACAGCAGTATCCTCCCCACAGTCCCCAGGAGGGTTGTTACAATCATCGCAACAACAACAAAAGTTGAGAAAAACAAAGGATCAAAAGGCCAAAGCCATTGTTTACAAATTCTGGCAACTTCAATATTTTTCCCTCTGTATTCTTACCTGTCCTTACTTGTTTGTTCGAAAGGTCAACAAATAACATATTTATGAAGAGGTTTTTTTTAACGGGAAATAAAGCCCAACATTCAACAAAGAGGTGAATCACAAAATCAAACTAAACAGTGAAGGACGGATACAACAATTTTTCCAAAATATGATTTTTCTCAGGTTCTCAACTCTGCAGATGATGGACTAACCTTCACCATTTCTGCATCATCTCTTGGCCAGTAAATAGTGATGATGTCTTGAAAACCAGTATTACTACCAGTACTAGTACAAGTTGTACAAGTTGTATCGAGAAGTTTAGGGGGCCTGAAGGAGGACATGATTATGATATTTCAATTTGACTTAGGTCGAGGGCAAACTAGCCTCTCGCGCTAGGCAATCTTCAAGCTTGCGCGAGTCAAAATTGCACACTTTAAAATTTCGTGTGCGATGAAGATTACGAACAGCCTTTGTCAAGTTTGTCATGAACTGCATGGCATAAAATCAGCTGATAAGCTGACCCGGCCAGATGTACGTAGAAGGTCGCGTGGCATTGGATTCTGAAGCATGAACTGCATGCGTAATTGTTACATGCACGGTTGTATGAGGCATCCCGTAACTGACAAATTGACAGGGTGACAAATCTGCCTGCAGACTTAAATCGGGCCATGAAGTTTGTGCGCCCCGCGCAAATTTTAAGTTTGTGCGAGGATTTAATTTGTACATAACATTTGTTTTTTGAGGATGAGAAGATAAGAATTTTAAGACTCTTAATCTTATCTTCTTCTCATCCTCAAAAAAAAAAAAAATAAATAAATAAAAAGTCTGTGACATGATTTATTTTTTAAGAAAAGTTAATAACTGTTGACTGAACATCCATCCACATGATGAAACTAATATTATTTGGTTTCATTAAAACAATAAGCACCTTCAGCTGTTCAGCATGTTCAATCACACCATAATAGAGATGATCACATTCACAGTACCAGTTGAGTAATAACTATTATTGTGTCATCTTGTTCAACGGGCAGATTAGTTTACTTCTAACACTCGTTGCCACCTGCGACAGGGTGCTAGAACTTTATGAAACTTCCAGACGCTTGCGTGGAAGTTTGAGCTCTGAGTCACAGATGGCAACATGTGTTCAAAGTAAACAAATCTGCCCCTTGCTTTCAATGCTTAATCGAATAAGATGGCACATATCAACTAATCCATTTTAAAACTTCCTCTGTTGGCATTAAATTTAATTAACTTTTCTTTAAAAATAAAATAATGTCCCATACTTCACCAAGAAATTAACATTCAATGACGTGAAAATGAAATCACATGGTATGTGATGAAGTTTTTAATTATTTTTATTGTTTGGAATTGGAGTTAAAATTAATATAAAGTGTCGGAAATATACACCTATACGGTCACAGCTCCATCACTGATGATTGGTGACAAGAGGATTTATTTATACAATTTTCGGCTCTTACCATGCTTAAAAAGAAAAACACTTCGCCCAGCAGTCATATCTGAGGCGACCAAAACGAACCCATCTCCCTGTATACCGACCAGAAACTCCATTCTCCGCAAAGGTTTCGAAGTAATGGAAGTAAAATGAAGCCGACGGTAAATGCTAACTTCACCTGATTTGCAAAATCATGACAATGTAGAGACTGCCCTCAACGGCAAAGATAGGAGAAGTCTAGCACGTCCAGCCAGTTTTTACAAAAGGAAGGCAGACTTTTGCGTACTGAAAAAAAACACAAGGGCCGAGGGTTTTAAACAGGCACCAAGGTCGAATTCAGCTTTGTGATGCTCTAATTTTTTTTCAATACAGTCTTTAGGAAAGTGGAACAATTTCAATGTGAGGCTAGAGACATTTTATTCTACTTTCATAAGAACTCTTATTAGAAAACTTGAGTGAACACAAAACTTAATTTGAACATTGACCGTGGAGCTGTAAAAAGAAATTTGACGTAGCCCCTCATCAATGTTAATGTTTTGCTTTACCACTTTAAAAAGGATAGCAATTTAATGGCCGAGTATAAATGAAGGATAGATATCTAAAATCTGCTTGATAAATCTTAAACAACAGCACAAATCTTTGCTGTATCATTCATTTTCACAACTATAAATTATGGCTCGGAAAAATTTCAGTTTCAACAACTGTTTATGCACTCGCAAGCATTGAAAACAAAATGTTCTTTTTTGTTATTAGTAAAGTTTTGTATCTGAAGTTGGCTTCTATTTTTGCAATTTGTTTCTTTGACGTCATCCTTTAAGACTGACCAACTTATCCTTCAAAATAAACTCCAAAACTTGTATAAACATAGGCTGAGCACATGACTGTTTTTTCATATAGATTTTTTTTTATTTAGTCCTCTCAATTTTCAAGGATTACAGATAATTTAGAAAATACTTGAAAAATATGACTGCTAGCCTGGTCGCCTGTCAGTGCTACAATTAAAATGTACAACTTTGGTTGGTTTTATCAGCAGCGGACAGAAGAACCAGGCTAATATAAATTACTACCGGTACTCAAAAAGAATAAGAGGTACACTGTACATCACAACAATACACAGAATAAGGAACGATTTCAGCATAACAACTCATCCACAACTACAAACTAAAATGGACTCCCAACCCTCATTTTGGAAAAACTGGATCCACTTGGTTATCACGACTATGGCAAGTGGTATCACATCAAGACAACAAGCGTTAGCAGAATAAACATGGTAGTAAAATAAGTATAACAAATAGTTAAGTAAATAAAATAAAAAAAGCAAAACACAATATTTATTGTATGTAGCAAGAACCAGTCGGTGGACGGAACAAAATGTTGATAAAAACAAAGACTATTTTAAAGTAAATATTCAAAGAAGTTAGCACATACTTTGCAGTCTTTACAAGTTTCCAGTGGCGTAACCAGAGAGCGAGGGGGAAAGGGGCTTGAATCCTTAGTTAACCCCCCCCCAAAAAAATATAAAAAAATAAAAATAAATAAATAAATAAATAAATAAATAAATAAATAAATAAATAAATAAATAAATAAATAAAATAAAATAAATAAAATAAATAAATAAAAAATAAGAAAATAAAAAAATAAAAAAGTAAAACATCAATCAATAAACAAAATAATAAACAAAATAATAATAAATAAATAAATAAAATAAATAAATTAATAACAAAAAAAATTAATAATAATATTAACAACAATAATAATAATAATAAAACAACTAGTATTGTTAGGGAGTTGCAAATTAAAAAATCTTTTGTGCATAAATGAAAACTACTCAAGACTGGAAAATGTATGGCTCAGTACAGGTGTACATCAATTAATATAATTGACAGTACACAATATGTCTTACACCTCCTTCACATTGTTTCTCTTAGTAAAATATAAAGCCCCCACATACTTTTTCTTTCCCCCCTATCTGGTTCTGCCAATCATGGAAAATGTCCGATTACAAACATTTGAAATAAACTAGTCAAGTTGTTATTCAGCTTTTAACTGACAAAAGAACTAAAATGTTTTAATTTAATTAAACTTGGACAGAAATTACAAGGACTTAAAATTGTATTATTAACAAAATGTTTCATAACGTCTGAGTATGCAAGTCTCTATTTGGCCATAAAAAAATCCACTGAAAACTGTGAACAACTGTATCAGAGAAAATTTCCCCCTTGTTAAAACTGAGTTTTTCTACTAATAAAAAAAAAGAAAAAAGAAATACATAAACCACACAATGACGTTTTCAGGAGAAATTTTATACAATTCAGTAAATAAATGGATGATACAACATCAGCTTGTGGCAGCTGGGTACATTCCAATCCATTTCCCGGTTTGACAGAAACGTCATCAAAATAGAATTTCTTTTATCCAAACTGCAAAAAAAAAACCTAATTCCATTAGCATTCACTTTTATCACTTTTTGAAAACAGCTCTTAACGATTAAAAAATGTTGGCTAAATTTTTATACACAATTTTATCTGACAATAATTTTTTAAGTTGCCTGGCAAACAATTTTAACTACCTTGTAATTTTCAGCTGTGTTCAGTTTTTACAAGGAAAATGAATTTACAAGTTGATCTGGACCTGTACCAACTCTCTCCACAAAGAAGGTTTTAAAAGCGTATTCAATCTTTTATAACTTTGTTGTCAATGATGTACCATCCTTTTATATGTACTACTACTGGTGGCGCACCCACAAAAAAATACTTATTTTTGTGGTGAAGGAGGAGAAGGGGGTGGGGGTGGAGTTAAAAGAAAATTAAACACCAATACAGATCAACAGGTTCCAGGGTATTAAGCCAACACCCCTTCCCCTTACAATGCTTTATGCTCTATTTGGTATCAGTTCTGTTTTCCCTTTTTTCCCCCTATCAGGAGGCCCTCCTTGGTCGGGTAGGTTGGAGGTGCCTTGAGTCCCTCGGAGTGCGCCACTGGCTACTACTCTTTGGATTTCACCGAGCAAAATCTTGTTGTCTACCGTAACAGTGCATAGACAAGTTGTAAACACAATCTTGAACAGAGTTTACAGTTCACACAGCTTATTTTTTACATTATCTTGATGACAATTGTCAGATTGTAGGACAGTGGCAAAATGTCCGAGAATAACAGCAAGACAAAAAAGTTTAAATTGTTGTTATAAAATTTAGGTGCACTTAGTGAACACTTATAACTAATAGTAAAAGTGGTCTTATTTCTGTATTTATTAAAAAGAATTTTGAATATTCAGTGCATTTTCATATTATGTACATTCTGTTAACACACAGTTTCATTACACTACAAGGTGATATTTTGAAGTGATATCCCTCAAAAAGTTGCCGTATTATATTTTATTTTTCATCTGTTTTGGGTTTTAAAATTATGATGCAGTTAACACTGCGCACGGACCTCCAAATAGACCTTAGGCATACGACATCATCCTGATTTGGCCAATCGTATGCACCGCGCGATGCACCTACATAGCTGTGCATTTCCTTTGTTTCATCATCGTTGTATTTCCAAGATGGCGGCAGGATGATGTCCATACATAAGGTCTATTGGGTGCGCATGATCGTTTGCATGGGTTGCTATTTTATACAGATATTTATTGGACAGGTCATGGGTCAAAGTAATTAATACACTAAAGAGAGAGTGGGCAACTTTAACTTTGGTGCTGTTACAACACATCGTAGACTTTAACGAGGTTGTAACAACCTAGCACACACATTTACTGTTTACTTGTATGAAACAAAACACAATTAAGACTGGGGCCTTCAGTTGAGAATAAACATGTCTTGACTGGTTTTTTTTTAAAACTGATTTGATTCAGAGGCAAGAACTGTTTTTTTCTAAAGTCTGCCGACTAGACAGCTTTCTCCTAAGTTCAAATATTACAAATGGGGAAACTTTTTTTGGATGAGGCTGATCTCAATTTGTTCATTCTGGCTTTGTTAAATATACACAATGTACACTAACTAAATAAATTTAAAAGCTTTACTACTTCAATGCAGCTTGTCATTAATCCATATCACCCGACGTCATCACCCGCAATAAATTTTGCTTGCGCCAATTTGGGAGTCAGCTTGCGTGTGTGCTTTACTGTGCATTGAGCATTTTTAGGCAACGCCCTTTCAGTTAGGCACACACTATACCTCTAAGTACATTTGAACTCCCAAAATGGCAGACCGCATACAGTGCCTTCTCCACACACCCAAGCACAACTGATCCGTGACAAATTACAGTTGGACATGTAAGAAAATGCATTAAAACAGTAAATTCTGTCACATCATACCAAAAGCAAAAGCAGCAAAGTAGTCACAGTTGGAACCCCGCCCCACCCCTGAAAAAAATAAAATAAAAAATAAATAAAAACATAAATAATAAAAAACCAAAATGTTCATGCCTCAATTTGATTTTGAATGTATATCATTATTATAAATTTCAAAGTAATGAAACCAAGGATGCCTCAAAACCAAATTGTAGCTCTGAAGCCTGACAAACTCTGAAGACGAGAATGGCCAGTGAGGACCAGAAATGCCAGGGTAGACCGCCCTACTTAAAAATTAACCTTTTATTATTTTAAACTTACACATGAGCTTCAACAGGCAAGCTTGAAAGAGGTGATACACTCAATGTACGACTGTGTAATAACATCTGTTCAAATTAAACTTAAATACTCATTTAATACCTACTTACACAATTTTGACACAAAACACGCCACGCATTCTCTTCTAAAACTTTCCCTATTTACATTTTATAAAATCGTAGGCACCGCTCCCGATCATATCATCAACATAAACCAGGCTCATTATCAAAATATTGACATAGAAATGCTTGAAAAAAAATAATAATAAATAAAGCCTATTTTGTGCTTTCATTTCCAGACGAATTAAAAAAGGCATCTTCCAACCTTTTGGTACGTCTAAATATTTCAGCATTAACCCAACTCACCTGACGTCATCATCACAATAATGTTGGTTATGCCCCTTTTTGGAGTCAATGGGTATGAAGTGTAGCGCGCATTTTAGGCAATGCGGCGTTTACCCACGTACCAGAATTTGTACCTGCAATTTGACTCCCAAAATGGCGAGTGTGGCAGACAGTAGCTGAGTGTGACGTTAATGCAAGGGGGTCAATACCACACCGCTGAGACTAAGAAGGCTGTCTCCGAATTAGCGGCTGTGGCTGGATCACCGTGTCAACACACGTTTAAGCATTGGCTGCCCGTAGCCACAGCCGCAGCCGCCAATTCGGTCTTAGCCTTTGTTTGATCCATGGAGGACCTAATGAACACCACCGAGAACTATCTTTGACTTTTTTGGTTGGCGTCTTAATGGAGAATGCACAATGAGGGTTGAACATGCATACCAGCTATCTAAAAAAAATGATGTGTATTGCTGTGTTCATGCAGCGCTTAGAGTTATACCCAAAGGAATAAACCACTGAACTTCTAACACCAACATCGTCTTGATTCTAAAGAGATAAAGACAGGGGATAATTGCAGCTAAATGTACCTACATGACGCATTGTGACATCTACATTCTATTCACATATACATTGCTTTCTTCAAAATATAATTTTGCCTTTCAGAGGATGAAAATCCATAAAGGAACATTGACACTACGGATACGTAACTTGAATTAAAAATCCCAGACGAATAGCTTTTTATTCAAGAGGTGTTTTGACACTGATTTGCTCAGTGGTTTGATTTAGGGGGTTGTATAAATTCTGCAACTGTTTTAGCGTAAAGCAATCATAGATAACTAATGCCCATGTCTCTCCTCCCTCCCCTCAATAGACCTTTGTCACACTGCAGCCATCTTTGTTAGATTCCCTGTATGCACAATGACACTGATAGTTTGAATTCTCAATTTATAAAAAGGTGCCAGACTATTTTCTCTTCCACCCTCACTTTGGTTATGATTGGTTTGAATGGAAGAAAAACAAGATGGCTGCACCATGATAAAGGGCTATTGGTGCTTTTATCAAAACATTTTCTAAACGGAGTGATGTATGTTGCATACAAAATTCTGTATTTAAGGGGGGGGGGAATTAAAAATCAGAACCTCCCCTCTTTTTGTACTGCCATGAGAATGTTGACATGTATTTTAAGCCATTCCCACATACTGCATTGTCAACCACTCACGTTGTCCTCAGCACCCAATTATTTCTCTTTCTACTTATCCCCCACATTTGTTAAATTCTGACCACTCAATTCACTATCAAATACAGAAATGGACAAATTTTGTGATACGAGTGACTAAATCTATTTGGGCTATCTATAATTATCTATGATTATTTTTATTCATGCGATTCTAGTCACTCCGACGGACAGACATGGCCGAGGGATTTCAAAAATGCCCCCTTTGTTTTGGAATGCTTGATGTGTGCAGTTAGGTACCTTGACAATAAAAATATGGCAATCAGCTGACACTGATCAGGGTAAACGTAATGCTCTTTCTCGTTACAACTAGTGATTGGCTCTTAGAAGTAATGGTCCACATTTTCCACTGTGTGAGGGCGCTCCTGAACCTCTTTAACAGATTCAGGATCACATACACACAAAAAAAGAAAACAGTTTTTGAATCATCTTTACCAGTGCCCCATTTCATAGAGCCGCTTAAGCAGCAAATGTTGCTTAGAAATTTTCTGCTAAGCAAAAAATAAGTAGGATACCAGCCACAAATGGTACATGTGGAATGGTATTTTGACTGGTAACCTTATTCTGGTAAGTATCATTGTCTTTGTGCCTTCCCTTTAAGGCTTAAGCAAGGCTATGAAATTGGGCCCTAGTCAAAAAATTGGTGCATTACAATACATCAAAATGGGCACAAAACTGAGCTTTTAAAGCAGCATTGAGTTTCTGAGAAATAAAGAAAGTACTAAGTCTATTGCCTATGCAAGCATCCAGCAGAGTTTTAAGTTATTGCTGAGACAGCTCCGGTCTCATAGTCCATCTTAAAGATGGCGTCTCCTTCATCAGAAGCTTTGCAATTAGTAACTGTTTCAGTGCCATTGTTTCTAATGCCTATTTCGAATGTGAAGTACCAAGCCTACCTACCTTCAGTGTTATTTTGTGACATGAAAGTTTTTTCCTTTCAAGAAAAATATTGGGATGTAAAGATGGCGTTTACATTTTTTGTAAATTCCCCAAGTTGGTGTGTTTATTTGGATTTAATTGCCAACCATACTTTTTTACGAGTGACACCTTGCTAAGTTTGTAAGCCGGGGCGGAAACAGTGTACTGTTCTAAATCTTTGACAAAAGCTTTGGAATCTTCATCCACACCTCTGACAGACAGCTTCTTAAAAAAAGCAATTCGACTGCCATAATTTGTCCCACTTAAATAACGCTTTGTACAATAGTTAGCCCGGTCCTAAGAATATGTGACTGTTGTCATGACGATCCTGTGGCTCCCTCTGGTGTTGATGTTTGGCTAGTGTCTTTCTCACCTTCCTTACCCTCTGAGTTGTTGGCCGAGTCGAGCCCACTGTCTGGTGATAACTTCAAATCATCAAAATTCTGGTTCGGGAGAAACAATATTTGTGGTGGTAAAATTTTAGGGAGGGGGTGGGGGGATCTTTGGAAGAATTGTTGATCGCTTTAGAAAATTTCTTGTAAGATTTTTAGATGTAAAAATCTAGCACTTTTAGGACAATCTTAAGCAAATGTTGGTTAAATACTTTGAATAATTGGTAAGAACACTTGCACATGGCAACATGGAATTGATCTCTTTGCAAGTTTTCACTTTCCATTGATAAACCATTACCAAGAACAGCAGGGACTGTTCTGATGAAACGGTCCTTTGTTTGATTATACATACCTCTAACTCTCGCATAACTTCATCCATGAAGTCCGTGGAGTTTTCCTTGTAAGATGCCGCAGACTTGATAGCTTCTCGGAAAAGCTGTGGGTTAAAGCGTAAAGCAACATTGGTTTCTGGAAAAGTAGATTCGTTTCTATTCTCTGGTTTTCACTAAACACCATTCAACCAGCCAGTGAAAATTTCATCAAATTAGGTGATCTCATTTCAGTGAATACAATGAAAAATGCTCTTTGTTTTGTGATGGGTTTTGTGCACATTCGTACATGCTCATTTTGATTTGGTAACCCAAATCATGCAAATGCCACTTTCTTGACATGGACAGTATTTCAGGCAGAAATATTTCTCTGGACATGCTGGAGGATCAGTGCTATTTTGAACTTTTATAACCAGTGAGATTTCAGATTGAAACTAACTACTTCTCTTTGCTTACTGTACTTTGTTGTTTTAACAAGTTTTTATTTTGCAAGTATAGGGAGAGTTGTGTTACATTGTAAATAAATGAATGCCTGAATGAATGCCTGAAGGGAATTATGCCTGAACGGTATTATGCCTTGAATAAGTCAAAACCTGACATGATGTAGTTATGTAAACAAAGCCCTGTCATCTGTTAATAACTCTGCATATAGGTTACCTTGACGACATTGGTGCCATCAGCTGCCGACACGTAGTAAAACGGTAGATTATGCTTGTTGGCAAAGTTGAAATTCTTCTGGGTTATCTTGTAGTCAACTGAAAGAAAGAGAAAGTGGTGGAATATCTATCAATCTGAAATCTCCAAAACTGTACATTGACAAAAGCTTGAGGGCGATGGGCAAATACGCCAACTGAAATATTCCAAAATGTATTGTGTAATTAAAAAACAAAAGGGTTCTTTTAATTGTTCTGTTTATACACCTTTCTCATAAATTTATGTAGCTGTCATTGTTTTATTGTAAATCAGAATATTTCAATTTAAATCCAGTTTTTTTTTTTTTTTTTTCGAGGTTGTCAACAGTTATAGTTCTATTTTTTAAATAATGTAAGCGCAATAATGTAATACCTTATAATAAAGTTTTTTCAATATTTCTTATCGTTTACGCTTTTGTATTTTAGAGTAATATTGTCAAACAAATAGTTTTTAGTCTTTGGGCTTTTTGTTAGGTGAATAAACACCAGAATGAAATGAAATGAAATTGTGTGCGTCACTTGTTTTTTTTTTATGGATGGTGTTGCACAGCTAAACCACCTGTTTTTTTTTGTGTGAAGCCTGGTATAGTATCAATCCCTTTGAACATGCACTTGGGTGTTCAATTATACCTGTTGAAGCCCGAAGGACTTCACTTAAAATGGGTCAGAACATATCTGAAGGGTTTTTCACCCTCTTACTCTTGGTACAGTTTTAATGCAAATTGACCAACCCTTTGGACAGCCTGGGGCAAGTTCGCGCAAGGACAATTGTCGACTATTGTTCGACTAACTTCACCCGAATGCTGTCTAGTCACCTATGGTTAGTCAACGCTAGTCAACTATTTGGAACCAGCCTACTGACGGTGGTCGCTCAATGGTTGCTTCGCTGGTTATCACAGGATTTGTTCGTTCTTAACTGTGACAAACTGCACGGGAACCACGACAAAATAAAAATAAAAATTGCGGAATCGGCGAAGGAGAAGAAAATGTGAGTAGGCCTAAGTTTATAACAATGCAAACATATTACTGTAGGCCGCCATGTTGACATTACACAATTTAGCTCACGCTAGTTCGACTAGAGTCGTTCGCACTTTAGTATTAACGCGCATGCGCACTGTTAGACACCAACCACCCATTGGTTGACGATGGTTGTTGCGCGAACTTGCCCCATGTTTGTGTATGGTGGCACAAGTGTGCACAGAACTATTTCTGTGTCGTTCATTCACCACATGTTATCAGATTGCAGGCTGGTATGGTGCACCAATCATTCAAAACCATCCAGCTTAGAAGAGGTGGGTTACCAGCCATATGGACATTACTACCGGTTGCTGGGGTTCCCTGCTCATTTTCGTTAAACAAATTAAATGTTATTGGTTACTTGACTCACCATCTATCTTATTAGCTGCGAGTAAACAAGGAATCTCAGGTCTGTAGTTCCTGAGCTCTTTGTACCATTGCGGTAAATTCTTGTATGTTACCTTCCTAGTTACATCGAAAACCTAACACCATCAGAGAAGAAACAAATTAATCATCTACTAATTTCAATCAAATAATTAACTCATCACAGTGGTAGTTTTGACTTAGACAAGCTGCCACTGTTGGGTTTTATATATCATCCTAAATTGAAAAAAAAAAATGTCAGCATAAGAATTTTGAGCAATGTTGACTGGTCATAATGGTTGTGTTGAACAGCGCCCTCACAAGAGTTTGAACAATGCACAAAGTGACTATTTACACACTAACATGATTAATTTGGACCCGAGCCAAACAAATGATGCCGCACTAAGAGGCGCTACTGGTGTACCTTTGCCACGCTCATGTAAGTGGGTATTCACCTGCAATCGTGGACCTCCAATTGTCCCTCTGTTGTTTGTACTTTTTGGCAACATCTCCCAGTGGTTTTGTACATACTTTCCAACTGGGGACCTTCCGGGCGGCCCCTAGTGTCCCTCTCGTTATAGGTCCCCGGTTTGAATGTGTATACTTACCCATTCACACACAAAGTCTGGTAGTTGTGTTGTGTGTGCTCTACACAGTGTGTCACTGCATGTACACAGGCCTTGATCTTAACCGAGGCCACCGAGGCCATTGGCTTCATGCCCTGTCAAGTTGGCCAGCATGCCCTTCAGAAAAATTGCACTGTCACTACCAACTTGGCCAGCATGCCCTTGTACAATTTCTCTGATCTGGCCAGCAAAGGCCTGCCCCCGTTTTTCTTAAGATCGAGGCCTGTGTACATGTACATGTCTACCCAATGAAACCAGTGGGTTTGTAAGACCAGTGCCTGTTTACGGTTAAAGGCAGGGGACCAGTCTATTTTGACCCCAGAAATGTCAGCACATTAGCAGTTCACGCCTTTGCAAAATGCCTCCACACACGTGGTGTACATAAGTATAGTGTTACATGAAAATCAGGCATTCAAAAAGGGGACACATGAAATAAACTAAAAACTTCAAAATTTAGCAGGATTCCACAGCAGGGCATTTTGTACTTTTTAGCACTGCATAACAATTCTCAAGTTAAGAAATATAAGAGTAACTTACCATAATGCATGCGTGCGCTTGATGGTAATATGAAGGATGCATGCTACTGAACCTCTCTTGCCCTGCTGTATCCCAGAAATCTTGAAAAGAGTATCAATCATGAATAATAAACTTTAATTCACGAATATTCAAATCTATCCCAGTAATCAAGAAATAAGAATTGATCATAACGATTAAATTTACTTCATGAATAGTCAAACATATCCCAGAGATCTGAAAATGAAAAGTGATCACGACTGATTACGATGATTTACTTCATGGATATTCAAATTTATCTTAGAAACCTAAAAATGAGAACCCATCAGAAATAATAAACAAAACGTCATGAATAAGAAAATAAAAAAATGAATAAATAAAAAAATGCCAATGTTCCTGTTCTTACTCAGGTGATCAATTTCAGCATTAGAGCATACATGTGCTAAAACAAACTTGGAATATACCATCTTAGGTACAATGAATGTGCAAACAGATTCAGAGCTTTGTTCTGTATGAGCCATTTTGAGATATGGTAGACACAATACTTTGACACTACTAGGTTTGGGTAAATTTTTCTGTATAAATACCCAAACCAAGCAGTGCACTCCTATAGCGTCCGCCATATCTCAAAAACGCTAATGGATGTTGCAGACATTCTTACAAAAATTCAAAAAGACGATAAATGAAATGACACTTTCAACAAGTGTAGTCTCAATGTCCATTTCTCATTCCTGTACATTGTGTACATAATGCTGGGTGACAGTGAGAGCTAAAGAAATGTCCATTAAATATAAATGATCAAGGTACATGTAGATTGTAACAACTAAAAAGTCCCACGATCTGTAGAGAAATGACCTACTTGCATTCCAGCTTTGATAATATTAAACATGAATTATCTAACATTAACTATTACAAGCGTTCTTGCTCTTGAATGTGTACATAGATCAGGCAACACAGGTTAAACAATAAACAAATCTTAATAATTTACCAAATTCAATACCGTGGGTGTTGGAATAAGTTAACGATGCAATGTTTTGAGGCATTATCAGTAATGACAATGCGTTGGTGTTTTCAACAAGGCTGATTCTATGACAGGGCCATGCTTACCCCCAACCTCCCCCGCTGACTTGCTCAGGTCATTCTTCACCCTAACAAAGGCCAAAACCATGTGGTAACTCTTCACCCAAACTATGCCAGATCCCGCATAAAGCATGATCAGTTTTTTACAAGTGCAGTCCTCACTACTAAGTCCAGAAAAATCAAACAAAACAGGTGGTCTTGGATTTTGATAGGTTGGTATGTTGAGGGTTACTCAAGTGTGACTTTGTCTAGATCCTCATTACTTGGATCCTTCACAAAATGTGCAACAAACCTTCCACGCACATCTGCATATTTAAGCCAGAAAAACTGAAGTGTGCCTGGCAGGAGGCAAGACGTGACAGTGCCTCCACTACTTACCGACAGAGACTTCTTTCCCACCAACTTTAGTGTTGTACCTAAAAAGCGTCAGTGCAAACGTTGACAGTTGTTGTGGTTGGCTGCAGGAAAACTTAAGGAAAGGTAATACATGTGCGTAGAAAATGAAAGCAAGTAATCTTAACAAAGATTAACAGTTACAAACATGACAAATGTTACCAAGGCTTACAAGCCAAATACTCCAAGGAGACAACAGAGGCAATAGACCGATTGTGCGACCAATGTTAACATGTTATCACGTGACCTGTCGTGGGTATTATAACACCTCTTCCTTTGATTCTATCTGTTGATTGGCCGAAAGTGTGTCACGTGGTGTTGTGTATTTTTACTCTTGCAATGCACACCGACCAAAAGAAACATTAAACAGTACTATCCAACGATAGCCTAGCAACCGATGTACTATCGAATGGATACCCTGGTACCCTGACTGCATTGACTTCAAGCGTTGATTTAAATGAGCTGTGTGACAACCTCGAACGAAGGCAATAATATTAGTCTGGTACCCCTTTTTCTTTTTGTCAAGATTTCCTGTCAGATTTTATACAGTTGATTACTACATACGCACTGTTGTTTAACAAATATTACAACAACAATGGATGACAGTTGACACTGAGGTGTTATAAAACAAATATTGACTGCTTTATCTCGTGGCGTAGTAAAACTAGTCACACTCGGGAGCCACCTATCTTCCCTCGGCTCCGCCTCGGGAAGATAGGCTGCTCCGGGATCACATCGAGTAACTAGTTTTACTATGCCACTCGAAGCAGTCAATATTTGTATACTTCGTCATCTCAGCTGATGGCAAACTACATGCAAATACATGCTGTGACCGACAAAGTAACATCAACAGTCGGCTTTTGGCAATAATAACACAGTTACTAAGCCCTTTTATTAAAGTTGTATGTTGTGACATTTATTTTAATCACATTACTGTTTCATAAACTGCAGAGTTCAACTGCAAAAAAAAAATAGTTAAATGTTTCAATAGAAATGTTAGAACTGCATTTAAGTTACAGAATTCAAACTGGCCTCTTGTCACCGTGCACGCTCGGTGGTGTACAGTAGTGGTTAAGACATCTGCCCTAGAATGCAGGGGATTGTGGGTTCGAATCCATTCTGAGTAGCCTGTGGATTTTGTTTCCATGCAGGATTCGTAAAGCACTGAGTATCACACATCGGTGTTAGGATAAAACCAAAATGATGTGCTGTCGGTCAATTTGTACCACTGACGATTTTTTGTTCAATTGAAAAAGTATAATTAATTGAATTTTTTCATCAAATTATGGTGCATATTTTCCTGTTGCGCTAATGTGGCTAATGGATCAATGTTGACAAATAAAATCTACAGCTCAATTAATCAATCATCAATCAAGTGATCAATCAACCAATTAATCAATCAATTATCAATACATCAACCATTAGATCAATGACTGCTTCAAAGGATACTATCCATCCATAAGAAAACGCTCCACCAATCTGTAAAGACAAAATAGAGAAGGAAAAAGAAATAGTGTAAGTAGATGAAAAGAAAAAAAACCATACTTTTGCACAAAAATGTAAACATGTGTCAGGGTTTTGACAACTATAAAAGCAGTCAAAATAATTACACTGTAATTTCTATCAACGTTTAAAATGTACAGTAGTTACAGTTTATACATATGCATTAGATGTAAATTTCAAAGTGGGTTTACTTCATTTTCAAAGTGTTTAGTTCAAAAATCAAAACAATTCCATTACTATGTTCTAAATTATAATTGCATTTAACTGTTAAATTTGTTTTCTAGTATATATTTTGGAACATGTTTGATTATTTGCTATTATTTTTAAAACATGTCTACATTGTTTACAGTACACGTACATAAGTTATAACATACAGTCAGACCAATTTGTCATGTTTGTAGCTATATACAGCTAGACTAATTGAAGAAAACAAAGGCATGAATGCTGGTAACCGCCAGTAACTATAGAGTCCTTCAATCTATGTAATGTAATAAAACCCACAAAAGCAGAATTCATCATACTGCCAATGTCTTTGTTGGTTGCTAGGCGACCACTTCAATCAGAAAAATGTCAAGGCTGTTATATGGCTGCAAATTTGTCTGTAAATTGGATTGAGTGCCTTTCGGGTTGTACACAACACAGTAACCAAAGGCGGCATCTTGCGATCTACATGTAGTGGCCCTTCGGATATCGACATCTCTAACCCCCAAGCTTCAAATAAACAAGATCTCCATTCAGTAAACCTACATAATGTGTTGTATTACATACACACATGTGAACATGTGCAGGCTTATTGCGTATCGATCAATTTTTTTCTTTCCATCTGAAACTTTATAAGGACCACCATGCCGGCTGTACACGTATTTTTGAGTTTTAAAAACTTGCAATGCAAAAATAAAACCAAAAAAAGAGAGAGAAATACAAATACAAATACTAATTACATATTAATTTGAAATTTGTAAGGAAATTTATGGTTATTTTTTCCCCTAATATTGTATCTCAAGTCCCAAATATTGTTAGTATTATGAGAATAGAATCATAAGCTTGTCTCTCTGGTCTTGGTTTAATCATGCAGGGATGAGAGTCACTGCTGACAACAAGTCTGAAAATTGGATCCAAATTGAAGGAGGTACGTGTACATTTATGTTCAAATGATGGCATTTCCACCTTTTGGTAATGCCTCAGAGTTATAGATTGAAATGAACTTCTTAGAACAGTATCCTCCGTACTAGAGAAGTAGAGCAAAGAACAGGATTTCTTCATACCTGAATAAAATAACATCTATTTGTTTTCACCAGTCAGACATAAAAAGTCTGAATTCAGATAAAAAGTCAGAAGAATCTCTATCCCTGATCATGGAGGTAGGCCTACATGAGCTGACAACAGTGATAATTACAACTTACATTTACAGTGCAGTAAACAGGACTTCCAATACCATTGGAATGATTTGTAAACAATGTCACTAGAATGTGTAAATGGACCATGGGTGCAGCACTGGTTCAAATTGCAACAAATTGTTTACAGTGAGTCAATTATAAACATCTTTACAGTACATGTACATATATACATAACGCATTTAACGTAATAAAACACACTTTTCGAAACAGATTATTGATTATTGAATTATTGCTGTTTCATAGTGAATAATATGCAACAAATCTTCATGAAATGTATGTTAAGAATTCTTAAAGGTAGACATGGTAGAATATAGGATTGGTATTCATCAAAACAATTTTTTTTTTATTAGTATCAGTCTGACTGATTATGAAGTTCATAATCATATCAGTACCAATCTTCCATGGAAATACTTCTGTCTGAAATACTGTCAAAGTCGAGAAAATGGAATTTGATAACCCCGATTTCAATTTCAGTTGTAACAATCAAAATTAAGGACAATGTGTTTACATGCTGAACAGTTTGCATGGTTTTTCACTATTTTCTCCTGACTTGTCGGAGCTGGCTGATTGAGCCCAAATTTTCACTGGTTTGTTTTTTCATGTATATATTGAATCACACAAAAATGTAAGAACACTGCATGTTCAGCTTAAATACCAATCCTATATTTTACCTTCAAGTTAGGCCATCATTTTCAAGAAGCACTCCTCCGCACTCCTTAACCTTGTCTGAGGTGTGCGAAAATAGCACTCCTTAACATGTAACCCTTGGAAAAAAAATTCTCAGTAGGAAAAGAACTACCGATGCGAGGTTAATTTTTCCTTGATCATGACGCACAAATAAAAATCTGCCAATCTAATCCTGCAATCCAGTCATGTTGTATATGAATCATCAGCCGTCATACCATATATCATAAACAGTAACATTTATGACATTATGTTTAAATTTCACTTTTACATGAAATAATTACATGTAATGTGTGAAGTTTGGTTCCAAGCAGCGCAAAGAAATTTAAATAGTTTAAGGGGAACAGTTTACAGCTCACCTAGTTTGTAATAAATAAAGGTATAGTGTTAAGTCCACAAGCCTGAATTTAGCAACGTGATCATTGGGAAAAATATAATCATATCTCAAATACTTACACCATACTTGCACCTAAACATTTAACATTTACATTTTTTTGTGTTTTTTTTATGACTTGTTGCTTTAATGTCTTGGTGAAATTACACTCCGTTGGGTTTACATTATGTATTTCATAGACCATGAAATCTGTGAAACATGTTTACAAAAGAGCCACAAAGCCCCAACTTACCACTCTTTTTGTAAACAAAGGTTACATGGTTTATAGATGTAGATCCTATGCTTTACACTGGCTGATTATGCTAATGCAGAACCTGCCCAGCGAGGGCCGTTCTAGACTGCAGCAATTACAATTGTAATTGCATCACTCGCCCCAGCACAGACGCTACGCTATCGCTCCTCAGCATCACCATAATTGGGAATTGTAATTTCAACTCTGATGAGTCATCGCCCAGCAATGGGTGCCATTCAAGGTGTCTCATGAATTGTTCCACCCCCAAAGGGTTGCACAGCTGTAATTGAAAAATGTAATTTGCTTTCTGCAGGGGAAACCCACCACCCCTCTTTCCCCCAAGCTCTGGATCAGAGTTCAATCCAATTACAGTGTGCATGCCAATTTAAATAGCATTTGCATGACACTCTGCATCGGAGCACCTGTACTACTGAAGCCATTGGAGAATTGAAGTTGTACATACAGGGTGACTTGTACATGTACTTGAATCCATTTTGAAAAGGGCACTCTGCACCACCATTTACTAAAGATACAGCAGGGGGGTGATGACAATGGCTCCGCCGATATTTCAACACTACCATGCACTGAAGTGTATGACCACCACAACCCCTGGACAGTTGAAGCTGCAGTGCAAGTACTGTGGAAAGCTGGTGTCTGGTTCGTATTCGGCCAACTCCAACTTCCATACTCACATGAAGGTAAAAAGCTATTCCTTAATGTACACCATGCTTCCTTTCACAGAACATGTCAAATGTATTAAGAACTGTGTTGAGCACAGTGTATTGTTAGCACATAAATACACCGCTAATGTAATTGTACGTACAGTACATGTCTACATTGTGCCTGGATGCACGACAACCTCTACAGTGTATGTACCTGTGCATGTCCATGTCCTTGTGTACTAGTACACGTTTGTGCATTGGATTTGGAATAGTAACAACATCAGTCATAAACAATTATTTCCTTCAGAATTCCCTAGCTAATGTACTATGTATGTACCTGCACAACACGTCACTACATGTAAACAAATTCAAGTGTTTAAACAATAATGTGCTTGTAAAAATTGCCTGTACATCAAAATTCTCTTGACAATTCAAGTGATGAACAAACACACAATGACGGTGAAGGTACATGTATGATGTAATGTACTTGATAAGCCTATGCAACCTGTATCTAATAATATGACGTACAATGTCCACTGTACAATGTACATGAAGAACATAATTTGTCATAATTTCAAAAGTGATGTCCCTAAAAATGAGTTGCAGTTAAAATTAATTTACTGTTGTGCTTCAACCCATATCTTTGTACATTATCCCCTGTGTTTGTCATGCACACCAGCCATAGGACAGAGTACCAGCAATATCGCCTGTTAACATCTATTACAATGGTTGCAGGACTTGCAGTACCCGCTGCTAATAGGATTCAAACTGCCTTTAGCTGCTGGGCAATCTCGGTAGTCTAGTTGGTAAGACATCTGCTCTGGAATGGCGAGGGTTGTGGGTTCAAATCCCACCCGAGGAATATGCCTGTGGATTTTTTTCACAGGACTCGGGAAAGTACACATCCATGTATGGGTAAAAAAAAAAAAATACTAATAATAATATTCATTATACCTGATGCAGAAATTAACATCTATTTTAATGATACTCTCAACAGCGAAAATTCGTCAGGAAATTCTGAAAATTAATCCCATGGGTGCAGTGTTGTAGTCGAGTCACCTGAGTCCGAATCTTGAGTCATTTCTTTAAACTAAAAGAATTTTGGTAGCTTGATTGTTTCTGTATCAACTGCTAGTTTTATCCAACTGTCGCCGTGAAATCAAACAAATCTGTTTCCTATAGGTGCTCTGTAAACCAAGATCGGATATTATTTGTTTGTTTTTTGAGAGATCCCTTTTTACTTATTAGAAATTAAATTGATAGGGGCCTAACTCACAAATGAAAGAATAACTCTGAATAAAAAAAAAGCAAAATAAATAAAACATTTGAAGTGGTAACCTAAGTTTGCAAGCTTTTACCCAAGATTTTGTGTAATGTAATCAAAAATTTGCATAACGGGAAGAGAAACATTTGAAGTAACTTAATTAAAATTCATGGGATGCAGTGTGTTCCAAAAATACTCTGGTTCAGGCGAATAACTTGTTCCTAAATTAGTTTTAGGGAGCGCCCAGTTGATAAAACGAATAGTTAAACACAACATAAATAAACAAATTATAAACTATAATAATTATCTGCACTTTACATCCTTAATATATCGAGTTTTTATGGTTTAAAATAATTCTCTTTGGTTATTTCTTTGGTGCCGGAATTTTTTTTTTTTTTTTTAACAAATAAACTTTTCAATTATCTAATTAATTATTAAAAAAGGATTGCTAAAATAAATATACGCCACTTGCGAGTCACAAGTCATCACTGTTGAGTCCGAAACCGTAGTCTTTTGCCGACATGACTCAAGTCGAGTCTGAGTCACGGAAATTGTGACTCAGACGGACTCAAGTCCGACTATAACTCTGCACAGGTGAGCATGGAAAAATTCCGGCGATAAGTGGTTAAAAAAAACAGCAAGGAAATTTTACCACATTTTGTAATAGATCTCTCTGCGGTATTAGTACTTTAAATATGATGTACCTAACGCTGCAGTGGCCTAATAATTTGTACAAACATGTATTTAATGTTCCGTGCATACATTATAGGATGAAAACACCACTTGATCTTGGTACTCCCCCCCCCACCCACCCACAATCCTCATAAGAAATCCCTGTCCTTACCACTGCGCTGGGCTCTTGTGTCTTTTCTTTTTCTTTCTTTTTTTTTAACATAACTTTCTCGTTCTGAAATGGGAGAATAAGCTTTTATTGTAAAAATTGTTTTTTTGATACTTTTTTTTCAGAGATGGCACGTTGAGGTCCTCATTAAAACAGCACCTCCAGGTAGCCCTTTACTTCTACACTCAGCTCCCTCAGTCACTTATTCTTCAAGTTCCACAACCGCGTCTACTTCAGTAATAAGTTCTCTTCGGCCTTTTGTCTCACCTTCTGGACCTCCCCTAGCTACTACCGCCCAGAGGCCCACGACGAGCATTGCACCTTTGCCGCAACCCTCTTCATGCTCTTGGAGTAAAAATGACCTGCGACAGATCCAGCTCACTGAACATGTCCTCAGCTTCATCTCGAGCTCTCTCCAGCCCCTGTCTATAGTGGAAGATCCTGCCTTTCACTCTCTCCTCAACAAGGCCCAACCGTTGTACCAACTTCCAAGTCTCATGTTTCTGAGCAAGAATATACTTCCAGAGAAAACTGAAAAGCTTCACAGCAGCATCACAGGCCATCTACGCCAAGCGTCTGCCATTACCGTAGCGGTGGATATATGGAACAACAGGAAGGCTCAGCGGGGCTTTATAGAAGTCACTGCGCACTTTGTGGACGACTTCAGAATCAACAGCGCTATGCTTGCCTACAGGCATTTGGATGGGACCCTCTGCTCAGAGACCATTATGAGCGCTTATCACCAGATTATTGGCAGCTACAATCTCGGAGGCAAAGTGAGCACGGTGATAATTGACAATGCTTCTAACATGCTGGAATCATTTAAATTTCCTGGGGTTGCGCCACTGGATGCTGACTGTGTTGATGATGGTGATGATAAAGATGACGATGAATGTAAGAATGATTACCACTGGGAGATGAGTGAACAGCTTCCTCTTGATATACCTGAAGATTTACCTGGCCATGTCCCTTGCTTCATTCACTCCTTACAACTCGTTGTAAAGGACTGCCTCAAAGATATTCAAGATGCATCTACCGTCATTGCCAAGGCAACCAGACTTGTGTGCTTTCTCCAACGCTCAAATATTGCATTTTATATTTTAGGGGAAGATCACAAAGCCAGGGATGACATCAAGTGGATTCGTACTAACAAAATGCTGAAATCTATCCTAACAGCTGACCCCGCAAGGATGGAAATGACAGACTATCCTGAAAAACTGTCTGATTCTGAGATGCAAGTGATCGGGGAGATCATAGATATCCTCTCCCCATTTGAGGCAGCTACTGACCAGTGTCGTGGCCAGAATGTAGTCACTGCCAGTCTGGTCATCCCCTGTATCCGCGGCCTAAGGGAAGAGCTGAAGGACCTGCCTTTGAACACCAAGTCCCCCAAGATGGTCACCTTCCTCAAGGCATCATTTGACAAGCATCTGACGAAGTATGAGGAGGATGAAGCATTTCAGCTGGCAGCAGTCCTGGACCCCCGCTGGAAGCTAGACTGGTGTAGGCAGGACACTGACGAGGCCAAAACTGTTGCTAAACTTCTCCGCGACAGGGTGTCAGCATTGTCCCCGGCAGCAACTTCAACCAAGGCATCTCAAGATCTTGCACCACCGCAGAAGAAGAAATGCAAGCTCTTCAGATTTATGGAATTGGCATCGGGAAGCTCCTCTGTGACTTACAACTCTGCGGCGGAAACTCAAGTTGCTGCCTACTTATCCCAACCATCTCTAATGGAGGAGGAGGACCCCTTACTTTTCTGGAAGGTGAAGCAGTCTGATCTACCAGAACTGAGTGCCTTAGCTACCAACTACCTTGCCATGCCAGCATTTTCTGCAGCTGTAGAGCGTCTTCTACCCAGAACAGGAAGGGTAGTTCGCCCAGACAGAAGCCTCCTTTCAGACAAAAGGTTGGAGGAACTGATGTTCCTCAGGTGTAATGCTCATTTGAAGTGATTTTTCATATTTCTTAAGGCTGTTGTTGAAAACTTGAACTTTTCACACTTTTCTCCCCAAAACAATACATTGAACAGTATGCATGTAGTAAATACATGTACATGTAAGATGGAATAACATATTTAATAGTACATGTACATTACCAATAAAATATTTTGACTTAAATGGTTAACTGGTTAAGATGGGTACATTGTATGTCTTGCCTTCGGGCTAAGCACAGCTGGTTTCTTTGACAGGATCCATCTTACATTCATTTCAGAATGAAGCAAATTTGTGGATTTTTGGGATATATCCATTAGAAAATGAAAATGGCATTGCCCTAAAATCAGGTTTGAAATATACTTAATTGTAAAAATCCACAAAAACACACACACAAAAAACACTGTTTTATAAACTGAATTGAGAACTTAGTAACTTGTCCTTAAGTTGCAGTTTACCTACAGGTACATGCATGTTATTGTACAAGTCAAACATAAGTTTTCACTTTTTAGTCATTGTGCACACATTGTATATGTAGGCCTACTTGTACTTGTGTGTTCTGTACTATTTTGAGAAGGGAAAAAAAAGTGTTACACATGTAAGTGTGTTTACTGTTATTCTTAGCAAATCACGATGGTTTTGTCTAAATTAAAAACTCGTGCAAGGATGAAAAATCAATGTAGTATTTTCAGGTTATATACATATGTACAATAACTGTTCCACACAATTACATGTACATCCGTTCATAAAATGAAATCTATGAGAGTTTGAAGGAAACATTTATTACCACATTTATTTAATGGTTAGTCATGAAATTGCATTGTTATTTGGGGCTTTGTCAGAAACACAGTGAACTTGTTTGGGGTGATCGGGTTGACTGACTGACTCAGTGATGTCTTTCCCCACCTTCCAATCATCCGGTGGACCCCGGCTTGGATCCCTCCTCAAATGAAATTGGGTTTTCAGTCCATACCTGACTTTGTGGGTTTCCCCTATAATTTGGGGGTTTCCTCCCACATCTAAAACAGAGCATTTCTTTATAATCTCTACACATGTATCTTCAGGCATTAACATGTAAGGTCACAGTGTAAGTCACTCTTGAGGATTCCTTTGTTCCATCACGATTACCGGCAAGATAAACAACATAGATACATTGTAAATAGCCCAGGCATGTCAGAACTTTTGTATTTTCAGGTAAAATACAGACATTAAAAAAAAACTTTTAGGTCAATTTAATGGTTAGTCATTAACTCATTATGTTACATGTACATTGATCACACTAAGCGCTTTGGATGATGAATGCTCGAATGCTTCTCCTCAATTTAACAATGTATGTTCGATACATTAAGTCACAAAAAAGTTAATAAAAATATCAATAGTTATTCCTTTGGCAATGTAACATGAGTACCCATTCAAATAAATATCTGCATTTTTTTTTTTTTAAGAATAAATAAAGAAATAAAATGTAAAGCACAGCCATCTTAAATTCTGCAAGATGTCGGAAATGACATCCAGTCCCGATGAATGCTTTCATTTCATACATTACATGTTCTGTATGTCGTTTATAATAATAGGAAATTAGTTGCTCAGTCAAGTAGTCTGGATCTTTTCATTAATAGACCGATTGCGCGACCCACACCACGTGACCAATATTGGGTACTAAATGTAAAAAAAACACCACGTCCTCCATAGGAAAGTGTACATGATGATTGTTGCATTTGTTTATTTGATGGAGGCTTTTCTTTCTCGAAGTCTGTGAAAAATATTCCAGAGTTTGTACCAGAGACCTTCGAGTGGCTAAATACAGCCAGTAACATCAATTCTAGAAGTCTTGGAAATTCTACAGGTAACATATAATTATGTTCACGATGTTGTAGTATTACAGTTGCATGCCCAAACGTTCCAGTTGGCCCAAACATTCCATTTAGGCCAGATGACCGGGATCACACACTTTTCAAGACAAGAATTTCACAGTTATTAAGCTGAAATCATCCAAAGAAAAGGCTTTCCAAAACTGTGTGGTTCCTTTGAAATTCCACAAGGCTAGGTAAAAATACTTCCTTTTCCAACGCTCTTTACTTACCCTCCCCCTTTTTTATTACAACACTGTACAGTGATTTACATTACAAACAAAATAACATGCGGGTCGCTAGCCTACATCGTCGTCCGATGCCGGTAGTGCATCACTCAAAATAAACCTCTTTTGTAGTTGGATACTGGTAATTTATGAAACAGTAATGTGATTGAAATCAATGTCACAATATAAAACTTTAATAAAAAGGCTTGGTAACTGTGTTATTATTACCAAAAGCCTACTGTTGGTGTGACTCTTTCGGTCACAGCATATATTTGAACGTAGTTTGCCATCAGCTCAGATGAAGTAGTACCCACTACAGGTCATGTGATGGCATGTAAACATTGGTTGCGCAATCGGTTTATTAGGCCCTCATATAGGCCTACATTTTTTCATTTTATTTTATTTATTTATTTATATATATTTTTTTAATAAATTGAGTCTATTTTGGAACTCAACAATCAAACAAACAGGAACGAAAAGGACTCAATATGTTTCTTTTTTTTAACCATACAACCAGGGCTCGAAATCTACCCTGGACTGCAGGCCCGAGGCCAGTGATTTTAGCATCAGACCAGTCAACTCACGACCGGACAAGTCCAGCGGTCTTGTGTCTTTTACTTGAGTAATAATACCTCACTGTGCAGTGTCTTTAAATAATAAACAAAATTGATGTTTAAATGTGGACTTCAAATCTGATAAATATCTTTCAATTATGTTAACCATCAAAGTATACATATGTACTTACTGACATGACTGATATGAGACAATGAGATAAATCTTCTCTTAGTGATTGTTCAAATCAAAACAGGTTGAACTTTGAGAACATTTTTGTCTCATTCTAATTTTGGTCTTGTAAAACAAATATTCTGGTCCAGTAAAAACTTTGAGCTCTCGTGGTCTGTTGGATTTCCCCTAAAAAATCCTGCGAATTCAAGCCCTTAATTACCTTATTTTTATTCGTAATTTTTTGTTATAAAGTATGTAAAGTACACATTGTATGCAAGTTTCTAACACAAGTCATCTGACAATTACATTATTTTATTTTTTTTCTGAGGGGGGGGGGGGTTGATCATTTGTTTTTACATGCAGGATCTTCACTTTGAAATGAACTTTCAAAAATTAATCACAGACTCATTTGGAATAAGTTGAGACAGAAGCAAGGTCTGGGTGAACAAGAAACCACACACTTTACAAAGTTACCTTCCAGCATGTCCAGCATCCATGGGAAGTGGAGTCTGCAATTAGGCCACCATGGCTGCTCCCTCCTCCATATTAATAACTTATTAAATGGTTTAATGCTTAAAACATTTGTAGAACAATATAATGCATTATATATTTCTATTGCAAATAGTTTCAGTTCTTAAGACTCACCCTTTTGGACAACAGCAATCTTCATGTATGTTCTCGTAGGTCCTAAATTATTGCATTTGTAATCAGTATTGTGTTAGTTGTTTACTTTTACATGTTTCCCATCTGTCGTTGTTGACAAAAACAAAAAATTCAGTTTCATTTTATTTCTTTTTCTCTGTGCCTTGAACATGTAATTAAGCCAGATTCGCTGCACTTAATATTGTATTATCATTTTGGTAACAACTTGCTAGTTATTTAATATTTTTGGCATAAAATCTTTGCAAACCCTGCTCTTGTGTCACGATACAGTGTAAGTACATGTACATGCATTTTGTAAATTGCATGAATAAGACAAATAAAAACAAGAACAGTAAATAGCCCATCCCTCCCCCCTCCTTAATTTCTTAAAAATTAAATGGAATGTTACTTTTGTAAGTTGTTTAAATTGAAATAAAAAATAACGGTGTGAAAGTCTTGAGTTTATGGCCTGTTTTATGTTTAAATTGGTTTTGATATTATGCTTGGAGTATCCATTTGGGTAGTGCTACAAATACAATCCCGATCATATCTTGTTAGCTCTCTTTACATGTACATGGTCTGCACTCCAGTTAGGATTAACAACATTGAGGGAGAGGGGAGTGGGGGAGACCTTGGAGATCTTAACGAGTCCGTGATTTGCTACAATTTTCCGCACAAAATTGCCCAAAATGACAACGGAGCTGCCAACTTCCACCAGTCAAAATCAGTATTCCTGAAGCCCAAAATCAATTTTTTTCAAAATTTCAGTTTTAAAGATCTGGCTTTCTTTTTATTCATTGTACCCATTATTTATACTGATAATGAAAAATGCCTTCACACTTAAAGATCAGATCAGTTTCACAATTACATGAATCACATTATTAATTTTGCTGACAACTTGTGCATAAAACCTGCTTTAGTTCAGAGAATAGACAGTTTCAAATTTTAGATACTTTTTATATCATGACTCTCAATATTTTGGTAAAAACTTTTAAACCATTTTGGAGAAAACTTTTTAGGTTTAAGCTAAACTGTTTATAGTGGAAATCTTTTCTAAATAATTTGAACAAAATGCTTAATTGTTTAATCTCATTGTTTATTAATGAATAATATTATGCTCACATTTGCACAGCAAACAGATACGCCATACCACCACACGAGGCCGGTCAAATGTTTGAACAGTCTTCAGCAAGAGGATTTTTGACAACTTGTTTTTCAAACAAATTCCATTTCCACCCGTTCTTTATGCCATTATTGTCAGTTTTCTTTAGATCTTGGCCTAGATCGCAATCAATAAATTCTTGTTGGTTATGGTTTCATTTTCAAGTTGATTCAATAGGGCTAATAAATTCTCATCGCGCCTGTTTGCCGCCACTTTCATACAAAAAGCATTACAAAAAACTATGAAGCCAGACTCTGTAGAGCGTATGGTGTACATTGTGCACTCGTGTCTGTGTCTAGACTTTATATTGGCTTACATGGCTTATGTACATTTATGTACATTTATAGCACCTCGGACCCAGACTTCATCCTTTTGATGCACGTGTTTTATAATCTAACTTACTAGCAGTAGCAGGATTTTCCTATTATTTAACGCCACGATTTTGTGTTAAAAAAGAAAGGTCTTTCACTGTCTTTGCTTTTTATCGTGGCTCATTGCTTTGAATGCTCTGTGGACTATTAAAAACATAACGATTAGTTGTTTTTTTAGAAATCTGTATTTTTTTGGACTTGCTTGGACTGCTGTATTTTGGAAAAAATTCCGTATGATATACGGAATATCCGTACTGGTTGGCAGCTCTGCAACAAGGACATGACAAAATAGCTGGAACATCGCCTACTGGCTTCTCAAGATATCAACGATGAAAATAGCCATTTAATTGTAGTCACAATCATTTCCTGTCTTCCAAATCAATGTTTTTTGGAGACTAAAACCTTGCAGCGTGTCACTGTTTAGGCGTGATTTTCACATTTACATCTAATCAAACATTCCGCGGATAGCCTGTTCGCTGATGTAGTCAACGCAGGATACCAGCTGTGTTAAGACCCAATCATGACCAATCTCAAAAAAGGAGTACAGTGCCCCAGTTACTGGGTCTAGGGCTATGATATGATCAACTCAATTGCTTCAATAGACCGATTGCGCGACCTGTGTCACGTGACCTATTGTGGGTATTAAATGTAAACAAACACGACATTCTCCATAGGAATAAGTGTGGTACAATACTCGATGATTGTTGCATTTGTTTATTCGATCAAGGCTTTTCATTCTCGAAATCTGTGAAAAATATTCCAGAGTTTGTACCAGAGATAAGCCTTAACCAGAGACTCCGAGTGGCTGAATAAAGCCAATAAGGACAGTTCCAGCAAGTCTTGGAAAATGTACAAGAAACGTACAGTATAAATGTGCTTGATGTGTACTAGTGCACGACAGAACGTTTCACACACTTTTCAACACAAGAATGTCAAAGTTTTGAAGCTGAATCATCCAAAGAAATTGCTTTCCAAAACTGTGTGATTCCTCTGCCTATTTGAAATTCTGCAAGGCTAGGTATAAATACTCACTTTCCCAACATTCTTTACCCTATTTTTTTTTTTACAGTGATTTAGGCCTACATTACAACAAAAATAACAGGTGGGTGGCTACATAATGTAGCTGTCCGACGATGCCGGTAGTGCATAACTCAAAATAAACCTCTTTTGTAATAGAACACTGTGGTTTATGAAACAGTAATGTGATTAATATCAATGTCACAACATACAACTTTAATCAAATGGCTTAATACATGTAACTGTGTTATTATTACCAAAAGCCCTCTTTTGGTGTGACTCTGTCGGTCACAACATGTATTTCCACGTACATGTAGTTTGCCATCAGCTCAGATGACGTAGTACCCACAATAGGTCACGTGATGATATGTAAACATTGGTCATCCAATCGGTCTATTAATGGGGTCCGACCAGACTGTTTTACCCTGCATGCCAAGCACTATCGCAAGTTATCGAACCCAAATGTTGTGACTGGTGCTTGCTTTCTTTGTATAATAACATTGAAAAGATATTTTTTTATCCCCAATTATGAGAACGTTTGTACGACTTCTCAAACAACAACGTGAAAATACATTGAGTTGTGTGAAAAATTTACTCTCGTAGTCATAAAACATAATTTTATCATACAATTTTTTTCCCTCAACAAAAGCTGGCACTTTTCATGTTATTTTTTGGAACCCCACAAGTTTACTACCATTGGAAAGAGAATTTAAGGAGAAATAAGATATGGGGAAGTATGGGGAAGTTATGGTCATTTAACCCTAACCTCCTAAGTATATTTACTAGTATCAGTCCTCATCCCATCAAATCCCAACACCATGGAATAGCACTGCAAGTACACAGTACACAACCCATCAAATCCCAACAGCACACATTCTGCATTAGTACCCATCCCATCAAATCCCAACAGGCTCTTACCTGTTGGGATTTGATGGGTTGAGTACTCTTGGCCTTATACAAAGTATGAAGAGTGTGGGCCTGCAGTGCCTTACCCATCAAATCCCAACACCTGTTTCAGAGCAAAAATTTTTAAAAATTATTGTTTTTTTTAGGCTCAGACTAATTACTGTGTATGTTTCTCGCACATGGTTTCAGATTCAACGACTTTTAACCACACTGGCTGTCCACAGATAACCGTTACATCATTGCCTTTTTTGTACACATTTAGTGTTTTTTTTTTTTTTTTTTAAATTTTTTTTAAGGGTGACTTTGGGGTAGGGTTGGATGGGAGTTGTGGGAGGGTGGTTGTTTTTGCACGAAGTAGACTGGGAGTTTGGCTGGCTTTGTCTTCTTTACTCAGTGGTGGAGGTGGTGGCAGTGGAGGAGTCAGCTGGTGGTGCAGTGGCTTGGTGGAACATCAGGAAGCATGCCCCTGGGCAGAGGCTTACTCCACATACTGGGCAGCCTCGTCTTGTTGTTTTTGGTTTGCCACTCTTAGTTGTTATATTGTTCTTTCTGCACACTCGGCAATACCGTGCATACCGCCCAGGCATCTTTGCAGAGAAGTGGCCCGCAGCGTTGTGTGTGGGGACAGGGCAGGATCCTGAAACTTGCCTTGCAGTGTCTCCCCTGGCAAATCCATCAATTAGACCATTGGCTATCTCCAACACAAACTGGCTATGGGTTGTCTGCTTGGTTGTCTGGGGGACATTTCGTTTTTCCTCATCTTCATCACTGCTGCTGTTGCAGTCATTCATGGTAGATGGATGGTGATGTTTGTATGCCAACCAAGCATTTACCCTGGCGACATCTATGAGGAAAAACAAAATGCCCCGCCACCAGTATTGTGACTTCCTCGCACAGGTATGATAAGATCGGAGCTGGTCGCCTCGGTCTACTCCTCCCATACATCTTGTGTAATCTACTGCTTGAGGAGGAGCAGGGATAACCTTAGCCTTCAACCGACCTGTCGCTTCATCCGTACATTTTCTGTTGAGGGTGTGTGTTACTGGGTCCCTCCATCCTTGGTGAGCAGTGGACAGCAACATCATCACCCGGCTATCCTTCCACACAGTTGCAGTCAGCTGGCCGTTCTGGCGGGTGTAAAAGGTACCCCTAGCTGCTTTGTTCATCCTTTTCAATTTATTTTGCTTTGGTGAAAAGTCGTGGGGCAGTCCCTTACTGTTGCTTTTCACTGCTCCCGTCAAGTATGTTCGCTTTGAATGAAGTAAGCGAGCCAGGCTTACAGAAGTATACAATTTATCAGTGAAAATGTGATGGTATTTCCCCAAGTGGTGCTTAGCTACATCCATTGCAATATCCGCCATCTTTGCTGGTTTCTCTCCATGGGGATGAATCATGAAGTTTAAGAAGAACCCGGTGGCTGACTCAGCTATGGCATAGATCTTAAATCCAGCACGAATCGGCTTCAGCGGCATAAAAAACTTCCTCACGCTGGATTTGAAACCGCGATACTTTATCATGGCTTCATCAATGGCTAATTCTCGGCCAGGATTGTACCTTTTGAGACAACGTCTCCGAACCTTGTCCCACAACGGCTGTAGGGGATAAAGTGGTTTGGTACGCTTGGCTACATATCGATGGGCTTTGTCTCGGATGAGTTCGGGATCGTCTTCTGGCCTGTTACATGCTAGATGTTGGCTAAGGACGTCAAAACGGTTTCTCTTCATAGTAGTGGAGATAAGTGTGTTCCGCAGCCCTGGATGCGACGACCAATAGCTCTTGCAGTTGTTGATTTTTACAAGGCCCATCAATATATGTATGCCGAACCATGCCCTCAGCTCCTGGAGACTTGTCAACTGCTGTCGGCTGGCCCTCAGCTTCAAATTTGTCCATTTGACCATGGAGACGAAGAGCACCAGGGGAAAGAACTTGAAGAAGTACTCCAGTGGAGTCTTCTTCCTTTTGAAAGTTGGCCCTTGTTTCTTCCCCCTGAATGACCTGAAGCTGAGGTTCTCCAAACACCTACTCCATCCCTCTTCATCAGGGGAATGATCACGTTGGTATGCAGATGGGGGGTCTGGGTCGTCATCCGAATCTGCAGGAAAAACTTTCTTTGTTCTCTTCCTCCTCATGCTGGGTTGTTTAAGTGGTGGTCTGGTTGATGGTCGGGGTAATGGTCTGGCTGATGGTCGGGTTGATGGTCCAGCTGTTGATGGCCCAGCAACGTCTCCTTCCTCATCCTCCTCTGTCTCCTCCTCCTGCCCTGTCTCCTCCTCCTGCCCAGTCTCCTCCTCCTGCCCTCTCTCCTCCTCCTGCCCTGTCTCCTCCTCCTGCCCTCTCTCCTCTTCCTGCCCTGTATCCCCATCCGTTTCCTCCTCATCACTTTTCTCCTCTTCTCCTTCGTCTACTGAAGTCTCGACTGCCTGGCACGATGGAGACATTGCTGTGGCCTCCAACACAGCCCTATCAAGAAACTCTTCTTCCTCGCTGTCTGATGTCTCAGCAGTTGCCCGATAAACCTTGTTGCTCATACTCAATCCAGCATCCTTGATGCTGGCACGTATTGCCGCCCTGAGACGCTGCAACTCATCTTGGTAGAGCCGTTCCATCCGAGCAGTGTCATCACAAAGAGGGGCCTTGCCTTTACCCCTGGCTTTCCCGGCTCTTTTCTCCTTTCCTTTACTTTTTCCTGTAGTCTTTATCTTCTCTCCACCACTCCCCTTTTTGATCTTTCTTCCCTTCAGTTGTTTTCCTCCATACTCGTACTCTGGTCGGGTTTTTCTCTTAGATTTCGCCATTCCTGTTAGAATTTCTCTCTCTTCACTTGTTAAGTTTTGTTGCAGATTTCGAACATCTCTTGAACACATGTTGGCTCAGTGCAGTCTAGTAAGACTGGGGATGAGCCCCAGAAAACACCCTTATTTATAGCAAAACTTGCCATTGTAACTATGCTAATTATTACATAATGTTAAATATTACTTACCTTTTCATCAGAATGCTTTCCATTATGATATAGCCTTTGTTATGATTTCTATTGAAAATGCCATATTTAACCCCAAAAATAAATATACACCCCAGCAAATAAATGGTATGGTCTGCCATAATTATGCAAGACATACATTGTTCACTGTTCAGTGCATAAAAAATGCAGCACATACAACCCCCAGCACCTTACATGCCTTATCAATTGTTTATTCACCCTAATCCATTGAAAAAGCTACCAAAAATTACATTGTAAACCAACCAGGCTGGTAAAACAAACAACACACAACTTCACCTCCCCCACTCCATCAAATCCCAACACTGTTACCCTAGGCCTGCAGACCTCATCCCATCACATCCCAACACTTTATCAGAGATGCACAGTACACATCCCATCAATTCCCATCAAAACCTGCTGTTGGAGTTTGATGGGATGGGGGTTATTAGGGTTAAAGCCTTAAAATTAGGTGTTTTCTGTCTGTATGTTTTCCACTGAGGCAATGTACACGTGTATGTTCAATATCACAAAATTGTATGTTGGGTGGCCATTACAAAAAATAACATTAGTCTTTCAAATTCATCACCATCTGATTCCAAGCTAGACATAATGTGTATCTGTATATTGTACAAAATAAAGTTAATTGTACTTGATTGGTCGCAGCCCTTGAAATGGGCTAGACTGCAATCGACTAGCGATGTTCACAGTTTTGTCACAAAATGTTCATCAGTAAACCAGGGGCGGATCCAGGGTTTTCCAAATGGGGGGGGGGGGGCGTGAAATTTACCGATCAAGCAGCAAATGATGATTGAAGGCAAGTTGTGGCGACTGAAAGAGCGTAGCGCGAAACCCTAACAGCGTGGGGTCCGGGGCCCTCAAATGTCCCTCAACAGCACCCTCAAATGTCCTGAAACGCATGAACAATTTTACATGTGATGCAATAATAGCAAACTGCATACAGTATGGGCTAGGGCGGGCCTGGCGATTCTTTGGAGTGTAGAGACTCAATCCGAGGTTACTGAACTGATTGTCCTGGCAAGCTTTCCGACACTTTGCACTAGCAGTGGCAAATCAGAGATTACCGACATTCACGGTTGCTGCTGCCCTTATTATATGAAGTCACTGATTGGTCATGGTTGACATCGTTTTTTACCCGCCTCTTTTTGTCTGACATTTACAGTGAACATTGTAGTATAATGTTGAAAGTTTATTTCTCATTGCAAGTGGGCGGGATGATATCTCAATTTTTTTTTTCAGAGGGAAAAAAAGGAGGGCGTGCGCCCCTCACACCCCCCTGGATCCGTCCCTGTAAACGTAACCATAGATAGCTATCTTAGTCCAATTTTTAATTTTTTAATTTTAATAATATGGTAAAATTACACATCAATGGAAGCTTTCGATGAGAGAAATACAATGGTGTAAACAGGATTGAAAACGATGCCTCCAATCAGAAGTTCTCTTGAACTTCTTGAAGATGGCTGACTCTTTGTTTTTGTACTAACTTTCCTAAAAATAGCCAAATCATCTATAAAATTAAAGCTGTTGATGATGGAAATGCAATTTCAGTGTTATTGTTGACATATATAATGGTTAATATTTTTCTTCAATCACTAGGTCTCCAGCTTTTATGTAGATCTTCAAGGAGGTTACACAGTTTCTGGTGACTCTTCATAAGCAATGTTGCACCAAGATGGATAACCGTGTACATACTGTACATGCTAATTTAAATAGTTCAAAGAAATTACAAAAACCTACAGCTCCAAGACCTATCCAAAAAAGTGTTGTAAAAGATGACAATATCAGTATTACAATACATGAAGAAATGTATCTCTCAACACAAACTGCAATTGGCAAATCAATTGAGCCAATGAGAAAATAAAGCATTTCATGTGCCATAAATGAAAACTAAACTTAATACCAAAAACTTGGTGAGTGAATATGCTGTTAAATTTATGGTTCCTGTAAAAAAAAAAAAAAGATCTAACTGTAAAGAATAACATAAATTATGATAGTAATAGATAATATCTAAATAATAATATTTACATCACTAGTACCAACACTACTAAAATAATACTAAAATAGTGGTGATGATGGTAATGATATGACAATAATTGATGATAATAATTAGTATTGTAATAATAAAATTATTATAATAAAAGGAAGACAAAAGCAAAAAGACAGACACAAAAAAATGAATGAAAAGAGATATAAAAATTAGCAATCTTCCCGTCATGGGATCTCTGTCAGTAACTTTTAAAGTCATATTATTGCATTTGTAGCACTATGGTTGATAAAATTCCACAATCTTCCTCACAACATTGTCTTGAGATTGATTAAAATTATTCTTTAATTAGAAACAAAAACAAACAAAAAAACTCAATAGGCCTATCCGTCACAAATGTAGTTCGCAATTTAACATTGCGCGCACAATTTAAATTTTCGCGCCCAAACTCAAACTTCACCATTGCAAGCACGCAGTTTTTTTCGGAGTTGCGTACACAAATTCTGAAAACGCGCGTCTTTAATAAAATACTGCGCACAATAGGTGCATGAATAAGTGCAATCATGCTTTTCGCCATTAAACCTCCCCATCAAAATTGCCCATGCTCCCCTATTCGTAACAAAAATAACAGTTTCTTTCCTGTATTGCTGAATGTTCAAGCTTTCCGAAAAACATAGTTTCATATAAGTTTCATCGACTCCTTATACGTGTAATTTCAGGTTTTTTAAGGTGATCAAGCGGTATTTTCCTGAAATATTTTACCACATACTGTAAAGGATTCCCATCAGGACAAAAAATATCATAAATGAGAAGACATATCCTTCATCTACTGAAATATTGCTTAAAATGATACTTTTGGTGAGCGGAAAGGAGAACAACAGCTGATTAAAAAAAGTTGTTTTTACACGGTTACAGATATAAATCTGAAAACGGTCGTTTTGCTGGCCTCCCGACTGGTAGTACTGCAAGTCAGTGGAGTAACATTCAATTAAATTCAGTTGGTAAGTTTAAAGGTCAAGAACGTTGCAGGTCGAAAACCACAGCGGGCACAAAGATTGTATTGCAATGGTGCTGGGGTGGACCTACATGTACTAATAAATAAAAAGCTGACATGCCGACAACAAGCGGAGTACGGTTGGCCGCCATCCAGGCTTAAAAACTTCTTCCGTTACTATTTTTTAAACATAGTTGATACATAAAATCTTTTTGTGTGCACATGCACACCAGATGCACAACTGAATTTTAACCCATTGCATAATGGTATGGTCCAAGGACGTCTTTCAAGCCGAGATGGCGGCCAACTGTACTCCGGTTGTGACTGATTTTTCTGGTTAAAAAAGGGTGACTTTTCTCGAAGTTATCCCCGTATATTTACATATATATTACTTGAATACACCATTGATTTATTCGTGGGTTTTAAGGTATTTGGAACTTGTTGTCAGCGTGTTGTCGGCCGGCAGTGAGGGCTTGTTTGTCAATGTCATGCTTGTTGACAGCATTGTCGGCTTTTGTAGGACCCTGCTGGGGCCATGGATACGAAGTGAATTAGTCCTATATCATGGGGCCAACTAGCCCCATACATTGTGCCAATAGTAATACGCTGTACTCCCTCCGCTTCTTGGCCATGTTGGCCCAACGAACCCTGTCCTCTAAAACAAGACATCAACTTTCGAATCGAGACTTACTTTTTTGGCAAATTAAACTAAATCAACTGACTAAATCAAGAACTGCGAAGAAGTAAAGGCGAAACAACTGTGACACTGACACTGTCACCTACCTGGTCCTACTCCTATACGTGACCTGGTGACAGTGACACTAGTGACAGTCAATGTCACTGTTGTCAGTCGATGTCAGTGAGTCGTAAGCAAGTGAAGTGTGTTAGGTCTTAGGACAGTGAGAGAAAGAAGTGAAAAACAGTCTGCAGAATCATGTGACATAACACAATAAATGATTGATAGTCGTGTAACGCTTCAAACATGCACTTACTTTGACTTTCCCACGGCGGAATCACCAAGGCAAATAATTTTCACTGTGTTTTCATTCGTTTTCTCGTCTATTTCTGGCCCGACGGCGTCAGTCATGCTCGCCGCCATCTTGCAAAAACAAAATATGTGCGCAATGTATGCCGGGAATTGTACTCATTTGGGGTTTGCGCTGGCAACAAACATTCCATTCACTCAATTAATGCTATTAACCAAGGTACCAGCAAGCGTAAATTTGTTATGGTCAGCCAAATGTGCTCAATTTTTTATGGTCGTTATGTGGAGGAGGCAAACAGAAGGATCTGTACCCGGGTCCGCTCAAGTCAACCCACATTTAATGTATTCGTTAAATAATGTCCTTGCTCTATGATTCATGTGGTGGGGGGATGGGTCGACAATCATGAATTAACGTATAAATACAAGCATTTAAGCCAAAGCCACTATCATCATCAATTCAAAGTTATTCTTTGCGGGCCGGTTGTCTTGACCATTAAAGTTATGTAGCGCCACCTATTGGCCACAGTTTAGTCTATATCCAAAATGGCGCGCTCCATGAAACAAGGATTCTCCTGAAACCATCAATTCATCGTCTTTTTTCAACTAGCTAGGCCTCCTACCTTTTTTAAATTATAGTTGTTGTTTTTTAAATCAATGATTAATTTCCCTTATTAATACATATATTAATACTTGGCAAATTTTACACGATGAATGAAAACATAAAGCCGAAAGGAACTTCGTTTACTTTCCCATGTAAAGATGTTGTCACGTGTGTCGAGTTTTGCCCTTACGAAGTTGCATCTCAACTCATTGCATTCGGCGGTCAGTTGAGAATCAATGTTGGTGCCTGCAGATTTCAGGTAATAGTTAATATTTGGGAATTCAATTATTGTATTGGTTTTACTATAAATAATAATAATATGATACGTTTGCTTGATATTTTATTGTTAATCATGTTCTTGTTATTGTTAATTGATTTGATATTAAATTTATAATTTTGGGGTTGACTAAAAAAAAGGAACAGAATTTAATTTAAATCTGCTATCTCCAGATGAACGTACCGGTGCTCTTCCAACTGAGCTATCTAGTAATAGTATCTATCAAGGCGAGCCCTTAATGTTGGTGTCTCCCCTATTTTATCAATCTTATTCTTTCAATCTTTGTTCTGGGGTGTCAGTCAGTCAGAAGCCATTCAACCGTTATATTAATTAATACTTCTAGTACTATTTTTAATCTGGTATACACATCCATAAGCTACAGTTGATAGAGTGGTAGGTATATCTTTTGTTAATTAACTAGCTAGTTTTAGATTTAATTTTTTTGTAAAACCCTGACAGATGTCAAGTTTGAAGGATAAATTTGTTATTTCATGGAACATTTACATTTACATTTTTGTGTGACGTGTGTTTTGTAAAAAATGTACTTTTTTAAAGCCTTTATGCTTGACTCTGTGTAGCTGCGATACTCTTTGGTCACGTACCTTCCTCCATCAGACTATGACCATCGGGGATCATGGGTTACTCTACAGTATTATTAATATTATAGTATTAGTAATAGTATTACAACTAGTAACTACTGCTTGTGTACCTCCTCAATGTAACTTTGCCTTGTAACCATGTATTTTTAATGTTACTGCGCATTCCTGGAACAGCAGTATGGATGTCATATCCTAAAATTGTAAAAAGTGGGCACCTGTAACTGTCGCAACTCGTTCCACTTATATATATATATATATATTTTTTTTTTCATGCTCTGACTTCAATTCAGGTTCAGTACAAAAAGTATAGTTTGGACTATCATCAAGTTGGGGCACAGCATGGATGTCACCCAACTTGCTCAAATAACTAGTCAATAACCTCATCTGCATCTGCTGTTAGTACTGCTTAACAGTCGTTGTTGTGTTTGCAGTAGGAGCAAACCAAGGAGGGTTGTGAGTGCGCATGGATGTTTTAGTTTCTAAGGTGCTATATACAGTTCTTGCATGAAGGGTAGTTGGTCAGTAAATGAAGTCATGTTAATAGGTACTTGGTCCCACTCTGTTAAAACTGGATTAAAAGTGTTTGAAACTAAGTGCAATTTGCTTACCGTCTGTTTTCTTCAATTGCAGGAAGAAGACAAAACGGTTGCAGGATTCGACTACAAACACCTGAGAGATTTTCACCATGATACTCAGGTTGTTGCAATCTCCTGGAGTCCAGAAACATCCCTGGAAGTCTTGCCAAGATGCATCAGGTTCCAACTTCATCCTTATTTCTGGCTTTTGTTAAACTTTGGATGGTGTTTTACGTCATGTTACTACTCTCTACCTGTATTTCTAAGACAACCATACATCCCCTAATGGAGTACTGGTGTCACTATTGGGCCGGAGCTCCTGCCAGTCATTTATCTTTATTAGTCAGAGTGCAAAGGCAAATTGTTAGTCTTGTTGGTGAAAAAATGAGATCATCGTTACAACCTATTTCTCACTGTAGGTTTGTAGCCAGCCTCTGTCTTTTCTACAGATATGTTCATGGTAAATGTGCCACCAGTGTGTCCGACCTGGTTCCTCCTATCAGGGTGTTTGAGCATGAGACAAGACTCTCTGCTTGTTTTCACCAACACACTCTAGCTTTGCCGAGATGTAGGATAAAGAGTCATTCCAACAGCCTTTTTTCCACATACTGAATCTCTTTGGAACCTGCCTGGTACATGTTTCCCTCCATCCTACAATCTAGACTGTTTTAAGAGGAATATCGATTCCTACCTTCAGCTTCCTTGAGTTATTTTCGTCTTAACTGTTTTCTTCTTGTAACCCCTTACCAAGAATGCCTTCAAGCCTTGTTTGGGGCTTTTGTTTTAATGTTATTGTAAAAAAACAGGTAATAAAGTGGGGAAACTGACCGGGTAAATTTAAATCAATTCCAAAAACGGGTGTTAAAATTATCAAAGATTGAGAATAAGCGAAAATACTTAGTATATGGTTTAATATTTGAAAATTTTTCCCCAGATTCTGCACTGCTGGAGCAGATTACAAAATCCGACTGTTTTCCTCTGATATGAAAGAACAAGACGTCATGGAGGTAAGGTAGTGGACATGTTGGATGAAAGGAAGTCAAAGTGGCATTTCCAAATTTCAAAGTGGCATTTCCAAATTTCCTTTTCGATAAAAGAAAAATGAAATTCTATGAAATTCAAGATGCAACATGGGCAACACCGGTAACTGCCACAGTAGCCTCCAAAGGTTTTGCAGAAAAAAAACACAGAATCCAGAAACAACTTTGCTATAATGCAGTAAATATTACTGTTTGTTTGTCTTTGAGTATTGTGATTCCTGTTGGCACCTGCATCAAGTGTTTTCCAGGCACCCATGAAACAAAAACCCTGCTGAATGCATCAAAATACAACAGAGGATTCCATTGCATTGTGCAATGTTGGTCAATAATATATAATTTTTATTGATTACAGCACACCACATGACCTTAAAATGACCTTTGTGAAAACTTCAACAGGCCTTGATCTTAAGAAAAACGGGGGCAGGCCTTTGCTGGCCAAATCAGAGAAATTGTACAAGGGCATGCTGGCCAAGTTGGTAGTGACAGTGCAATTTTTCTGAAGGGCATGTTGGCCAACTGGACAGGGCATGAGGCCAATGGCCTCGGTGGCCTCGGTTAAGATCAAGGCCTGCTTCAAGTTGTGTCCAAAATACAGCAAGGTCAGCTTTGAACTTGTCTAGACTGCAGTCATTGCTTCTAGAATTTGTATTTGCAACTTTAATAAAAGTAGTTATTTACAGCTGAAAAGCATGGCATAACATGTATTTTAATACAGGACAGTGCTAGTGTTAAGATGACAAAATCACTGCCTAAAATTTATTTCCAATTTCTTGCCAGTTATTTGAAGGTCATTCTGATCACATCAATGATGTTGCCTTTGAGCCGACGGAAGGGCAGCTCATAGCGAGTGTAAGCGATGACCATACATGCCGTGTGTGGGACATGGAGGGTGGGCAGAAGGTCTGCTTTGCATTGAAAGCTGCCGGTATGTCAGCACGTTGGAACTCTCAGGACCCCATGAAGGTTTGTGTTATGTTCATGGAGCCCTGACTTTAATCGTCTAAGGGGTGGGGCCATTTTCAATTTGCATAGGGACACGTGGCATGTCGTGGCCTAGTGCATCGGACTCAAGGGCACGTGGCGTGGCGTGTCGTGGCCGAGCGGTCTAGAGCTTCAGACTCAAGTTCTAATCATTAGAGTATGGGTTTGATTGTTGATCACGACACTTATTTCCTTGAGCAAGGCACTTAACCATAATTGTTTCTCTTTACCCAGGTGTATAAATGGGTGCCTGTGTTGGATAAACCCCTTGGTGCTAATTTAAGCAGCTGGGGTTGTATGCTCCCAAGGGAGCTGAGAAAGTTTGAGGAATGGTCCAAGTTTGCCTGATGACCATAGATAATAATGTTGTAAAGTGCCGTGGTCTAGCTGCTAGGATATGTGCGTCATGTAAGAATTTGGAAAATCTTAAAAGGGCTACCAAAGACAAGACTCTGGTTGGCTCACTGATGTCTTTCCCTGCCTTTCACCTTTGTGGACCCCGGTTCAATCCCACCTCAGACCTGGAGCCTTGCATGTGGATTGGGTTTTCAGGCCCTACCTGATTGTGTGGGCTTCCCCCTTGCCCCATTTTGGGGTTTTCCTCCCACATCTAAAACTGAACGTTTCTTCCTGTTTTCTAGTCACCATCCTGTTATTGGCACTTGTGCTGTTGGATGTGTAATAAAATAAATTTTGAAAAATGTCAAAAAGTAATAAATAAATAACTGCTAAGTAATAGTTCTTTTCGACCTACCATAAAGTATCACTTGTGTTCCCACTGCCCATGACCGGTGCACCTTGTCCTCTTTAACCCCTCATCTCTGCATAATTATCACAACTTTTTATTACTCAGTAAAAATGTCTGGAAAAACAATTTGTGGCATAGCTTATTTTTTTTCTAAATGTAGATACTATTTTAAAATAAAAAAACATTTGAAAATGTCAGTTCAAGATATGACCTGTTATTTAACCTTTTCAGGCCTGATTGCTTCATTCTTAAAAGGAAAATGGCACCAAGGCATTTTTCTCTTGATAAAAGGCACCTCCATGGGCAAATTGTAAATTTGCACTGGAAGGGCACAAAGGCAGTGACTAGAGGAATTGGCCTCTGTTGCCCATGCCTCCATGAAGTGTCAGGCCTGTAAGGTGGTTGCGTGTGTGGAGGTCAAATCTTGCTGATGAATGCAGGTGCTATGGACATTTTGGGACAAGCTGCTTGTGGTTGGATGGTCCCTGAAGGGTTCAACAAACCATCATACCGGGCTGATACGAGAGGTTTACTGTAGCTTAGGCCCTGAAAGGAGCTTGTGGTGAAAGAAGTTAATGTTTCAATCATTGTGTATGTCTATTGTTTTATTGTTTTATATGAGGACCCCAATAGATCAGCTTGCTGGATGGGTTGCCCTCCAAGATTTTTTAAATTTGTTTTTTATGCAATTCACCAACACCACAAGGCCCAAAGGGCACTCGAGGTGTGGGCAAATTTTTGAAGGTATAGCAACCTACCCCAATGTGCAGAAACAAGACAAAACGTAAGCCTCTTCACAGCACGGCTAAGAAATGGAAGGGGTAAATGAATCCGTTGCGAGACAAACTTAACTGACTCTTCCCTTATTTGAAGCAATTATAGTTAAGTGTCTTGCTCAAGGACACAAGTGTCATGACTTGGATTCAAACTCACATCCTGATGACTTGGCCACCAGGACTTGAGTCCGATGTACAAAAATGCTCTGCCATGACATGCTATGAGATGGTTGTAATTAAATAAATACACAAATGCTTAAATGATCCAAGCATATTGATTGAAATGTAGAACTGTTTCACCACCAGGCTTTAGCATTCTAGACCCTACACAACTCTGAAGTGACTAGGTGCAACAGCAAACCTTTGATTTGACCTGTCTCCCATGCAAAGTGTCAAGTTCCAGATTTCTTACGATTTCTGATTTTGTGTCTAAACATAGTTGATGGTTGCTGAGAAGCGTGGCACCATTCGGTTCTACGATCTCGTGAACCAACAACCAATCATGTCACTCGATGCCGGCCATGTGATGTTAAAGTCTGCTGATTGGTGCCCGTGTGACCCGACCAGGGTCGGAGCAGCTGTGGAGGGGGAATGGATGATTTGGGATATCACAAGATCAAGGTTAGTCAAGGGCAAGTGCTCCATTTCACTAACCAGGAAAACACTTTGCTTCCCAGAATAAGGTTACCAGCCATAATGCCATGTCGTTTGCTTTGTTTGTGGCTGGTTCCCCAAAGACTATTATTATTATTTTTGGGCATACAAAAGGAACAATATAAACTACAGATAGAACAGAACTATAAAAAACAACATATTTAGCCAGTGGAATTAAAAAAGTTATCTAAAAAACTGTGACTCGAAGTCTTTAACTCCGATGCCACTGGCTACATTAAAATATAAAATTCAATAAAAAAACTTTTACTTTAAGAAATTTGTTGCCCGAGTAATATTCTTATTTTTTTTATTCAGACCATGTTATTTTTTGTAAGCTTGCCCAGTATTACCTTTTTAACATTGTGATTAGTTTAGAGTGCACCACAAGATTATTTTAACTGGAAACCCTCACAAACGGGACAAACTATACCCGTAGCAATTGATGTTACCTGTAGCAACTTCAGCTTCTTGGTACCGAGACGTCTATTTTAGTGTTTCGTACAAGGCGTTATAAAACAAATATTGACTGTTTTACTATTGCCACGGTAATACTATAGATCCCTTGGTGATCCCCGGAGCATTCTATTTTCCCTCGGCTTTGCCTCAGGAACAAAGAATTCTCCCGGGATCACCTCGGGAGGCGTAGTTTTAACCATAGCACTCGATCAGTCAATATTTAGATACTATCATCAAGGGGTCATTTCAATAAATCTAAATATTAAGCATCTTACGCTATTTTTTACAACCAAACTTTGATGATTTACAGTCGCTCAGAGGACCATCAACAGGCTCACACAGAAGGTGCAAGACAGTTCCGATGGTCTCGGGCTAACGAGAACCTGTTTGCAACGACCGGTCGTCCTGGCAACCAGGTGAAAATATTCCACATGGGACACCATCAGGTATAGAAAATTAACGGCTTTTAACCGATACTTCTTAGATCAGTTTTTGTACACATTAAAATGTCAGATCTTAGAACTCTCTTGCCTGGATGCATGCTTTATCCCTGTGTAACTTTAAAATTCAGCACGGAGCCCTTATTATTTCAAGTTTTCTCTCTCACAGAGTCCTTCTTGGTTTCTTTTTACCTCCCAGGCCCCTGTGAGCAGTGATCTACCAGTGCTTGGTGGGTTGACGTGGCATGCACTCCTTCCAGTCTGTGCTGTTGGAAGCAACAGAAAAATACATCTCTGGATTGCTGAGGCATGAAGACTTTTATTTTTGTATGAAATATTTTTGTGAATCAGTCTGCCCTCTACAGTTTGCCCAGGGGAGGACATTTTTGCAGCATCTAGGAAAAGGGTCAACAAGTTTTTTTAGTTGTCTCACAGCGCCCACCGCATGACTCCGATTGTTTGAGTTCATTCGTGGTTTGCAAAGCAGCAGCAAGGTAAAGAGGCCATTTTTTGTGAAGCTGTTGAATGTTTTTAACGTTCATGTCAGCCATTTAAAGTTCCTAAACTGCCAGTGAAGTGTTGTGTTGCAAGTGTGGTTGTCTAAAGCCCGGTTCATACTTGACGCGAATGCGAACGCGAAGCGAATTTGACGTCACAAATTCGCGACGAACAATTCGCCCGAGTTAAAATAACTCAACTTTTTGTGAAATTCGCTGCGAATGTTGAAGAGTGACGTCAAATTTGCTTCACGTTCGCATTCGCATGAATTATGAACCGGGCTTAAGTCAGCCACTTTTTGGGGAAATGGCCTCTCCAGTGTAAACTGAAGACGGCATATTGTATTGTGAAATGCCCGTATTTTGTAGACAAATCCGAGTGACCACTTTTTTTCTGGGATGTCACTACCCTCACATAGAACCTTAGTATAATGTTGTAAACATTGGTTGAAGATGACTGCAGTGAAAGAATATGGAATGGTGAGACCCCAGTAATGGCCAAATATCAAAGTCACTCGGATTTGTCTGTACTTTCAAGGAAGGCCAGACTTCCATACACGATACTCTTCCTATTTTGAACTGTTTTCCGATTTAAAAAAAAAAAAATTCTCAGAAAATCAGTAGTTATTATAAATAGCAGTAAAACCTATCAAAGCCTGTACCATGTGTAGAGTGGCTCTGGTACTCAATGAGATTTTCCTACTCCGTTTTTCAAGAGTAAAATGTCACGCCTGGCTTCAGAATTAAAAGCAAATTTTATGTGTAACTTTTGAGGCATTGCGTGGTGGAATATCGACATGATTTGTTTTTGTTTTTTGTAACGCCATATGTTTTCTACTTTCTACAAGTAGAATATAGTTCGTGTAAGAACTTGTCCTGCAAATAGACCGATCCATTAAGCCCCGCCTACTAACATATTGACCAATCACAGCTTTGACAACACCACTGAAAGTCCGACAAATGTCTGACACGTTAAAAATCTCATTAGAAAGATAAAACAAAAATAAAACAAACCGCTGCCATTGTTCTGACACACAAAAGCACACACAACTGTACTTACTTTTGTTTTGTTTTAATTTTTTCATATTTCTGTTGGTGCAAATCCCACAGCAGTGGTCCCTGTACAGTTGTGTAAAAGTGGTTTAACCTAGCAACATCACATGGCGTGACTTTCTTGCCACGATCAATGCGGTGGTTCGGTTGCGGCCACACACACGTACAGTGTTCCTGTCTGCATCGTTCTTTGGACTCAAGGCACTGATCAAAAGGCCACAAAACTAAATGATTAAGTCATACCTACCGTTCACGAAAACCATGTACGTGTGTGTGGCCGCAACCAAACCACCGCATTGATCGTGGCAAGAAAGTCACGCCATATGATGTTGCTAGGCAGTTGCTAAGCAGTTGCTAAGGTAGGCGGGGCTTAATGGATCGGTCTATTATCTATTGTATTACAGAACAGCCAATGGGGGGATTCTGGTAATTATATGATCATGTGAAAGATCATTTTAATCAATAGTGGTGTGGAAAACCAAAGTATTCCTTTGCCTAATTTAATCAAAGAAATTGATATCAAAATTTATCAGATTTTTCTCACATATTTTTGTTCATTGGGGAGTAAGGAGGCAATACGAGTGTTCCACAAACTTTTTGTTCATGGCAAATTTAAATGTGGGCATCGTCATTGTCAGAAAAATAAATATTGACAAAACGAATGAAAGATTCTCTTGCTCTTGTATTTATTTGTTTAGTCTGGCTAACTTTAGTGTTTATTATTGATTGAGAGAGTAATGGTCGTCAATGTATGGATTTTGCCTAGAGAGTATAATGTGAACATTGTCTATGCAAGGGATATTTATTTTTTGCATAATGTAAATTACTCCTTGCAGGGAACAAAGTGATTTGCTAATACACAATCCAAATTTTGATTTAGTATTTTCTTTATTTGCATAAAATGTACATATCCATTGAATTCAGTGACGCATACCCCACCCCCTTACATCAGATACCCTGGATGCATATATCAATGCAACAGCAGGAAAACATATTGCCTGATGCCAATGCAATAGCTAACACCTGGGCCCAATTCCATAGAGCTGCTCAAGCAGAAAATATTGCTTCAAAATGTTCTGCTAAGCATAAGCAAGATACCAGTCACAGATGCTACATGTGTCGTGGTATTTTGGCTGGTAACCTTATCCTGGTAAGCACAATTTTGTTGTGCTTAGCTACTTTTTCTGCTGAATAAGCAGTTCTTTGAAATTGGGCCCTGCTTGACCCAATTTTGTGGAGCTGTTTAAGCACAAAAAGAAGCTAAGCACAACAAAATTATGCTTACCAGAATAACATTACCACCAAAAACATGTCACATACCATCTCTAACTGGCATCCAGCTCATTTTTGCTTAGCAAACTTATCTGCTTAAGCGACACAGTGAAATTTTGGCCCAGTTGTAACTTCTGATAAAGGTGTCAAAGTACAATAGCTTTCCCTTTCAGCATCTCTGGTTGCACTGGGCAGTGATCTGCAAAGTTAAGTCGGCAAACTTTAACCCTAAACCCCAAGTGTCTTTAGCTACAGGCCCTCAATGATCCTCCACTCTACGGTAACTCGACTCATATTTGAACTCTGATAAGATTGGTCTGCCTCGACCAATAATAAGCATTTGTTGTTTGGCCCTGCAGTACCATTCGACAAAGTCGGGGCAACTTCCTGAATAGGATTTTGGGAGGAATTGTGATCATTGAGGTGTTAATCTGCAATCAGCAAAGCAGGTTTACCTGTAAAAGTATTACCATTTGTGAAGTTGTGAGCAGATTGTCTGATTGTATCGGTGACAAAGTAGATTCATTTGAACACAATCCATTAGGCTTCAAAGAACATTCTCAGTCTCCAGTACATTTGTTGTATATTGATCCCTTGCACCAACGTTACACATGGCTACTGTCATGTCTGCCACGCTCATTGTTTTGGGAGTCAAGTCCCACGTACAAATTATGGTGAGCAAAGCGCGTAAACACCACATCACCTACACCGTATAACACACAGGGACATTGACTCCCAAAATGGCGCAACCGAGATTATTGTGATAATGACATCAGGTGAATTGGGTCAATACACGATACTTTAAAAAAAAACCCACTCTTTTCTTCAACTGCACAAAGGTCATCATGAAGTTACATGTATAAGTTATGGCCTTAAAAACAACCTCGATCGATACACAGATCTCATCAGTCTATCATGTCTATGGTGCTCTAACCATCAAGTCTTTTCATTTCCAACCATACTGCATCCCTTGATTGTTTTACTTCAGCGTAACATTGTTCATCAGGGAGCAGACTTTAACAGTCACATGTTCATCTACAGGTTGGGGGAGGGGGGTGGTCATACACCAAACCAAGATGGTACGCCGCCTCGTTCTCTCAGGAGGCTTTCTTTTGCTTTCTCTTTAGCTTTGACTTCTTCTATCATGTCCTGTTCATCTTCGTCGTCTTCTTTCTTTAATAAATTATCAGGGAACTGGAACGTCTTGCCGTCAGGCTGTGAGAAAAGGATGTTTACAATTAGGCAAAACATAGATTACAAAATGATATTGGTTGAAGGAAGGACTTGAGAGTGCAACCAAAGCACACACACAATCCTGGGGGAAAACAACACCCTTATCTTTGGACAATATCTGGTCAGGGTTCGAAATTTACACTGATCAGCAGGCCCGAGGCCAGTGATTTTAGCATCGGGCCAGTAAACTTCTGACCGGACAGGTCTAGTGGTCTTGTGTTTTTCAATGACAATACTTCACTGTGTTGTAATAACAAAATGATGCTCAAATGTTGACTTTGAGTCTGATAAATATCTTTCAATTATGTTGAGTATCGAAGTTTACTCAATCATAAGACAAATGATATCAATCTTTTCTAATACTGCTCGTTCAAATAAAAACAGTTGAAATGTTAAACTGTGTGATAAAGTTTTCTTGTTTTGATTTTGGTCTTGTAAACAAAATGCTGGTCCATTGAACATTTTCAAGTACATTTTGAAGTGCCCTCAGGTTTCTCTGTGGCTGCAAAGGGGACATTTGTCGTCTGGTGATGTACACCAATGCATCATTTTAGATCTGGTTGGAAGGCAGTTGACAACAGCCTTTCTGCTGAACTGAAAAATGTTGGCCGGTAAGTATTTGATTCGGTCAGACCACTTCGAGATGTCCAATTTGCAAAGATCAGGACTTGAACAGCCTTGATAATGAGGGATTCTTCTGTGAGTTTATCTATTGAATCCGAAGTCCTTGCACTCTGGGCGGAGAAAAGGGAATGCCCAGAGGCCGCTTCAGGTGGACCTGCCTCGACATGGCAGTAGGTGTTTTTGATCTGGCTACTGAGTGCAATTGGAGGTACCGTAATGAAAGTTGGCACTGTTCATAAAGGATACTCCGGAGCGGTGAGTGCAAGGCATGAAATATTTGGCAATATCGTTACGTGGAGCCATTTGCAGATGGAGCACAGAACTTTGGAGTCCAGTGGACGCTTGATCCAGGTGATACTTTAGATCATATGAATTGAAGTGCCTGGCCTGGAGAATTGTGAACCGATTAGTTTTTGCAGCACGTTCAGTTTCCTGACTGGGTGGGGTTTACAAGCCATCGACAGGATTGGATCATGTAGGTTGTCTTGTCCTCAAGAGCAGATTTGGCATTAGTGAGATCGTTGTTATATAGGGAATAGAAAAAAAAACTTGTGTTTTTTCTACTTAACTTACCAAGGTGACATGTGCCAACTTGAAGTCGTCTTTGGGCTTGTATCTTCTATTCCTGTGGTCACGTTTGAATGCCACATACACTATCTGTGTATTTACCTTGGCCACTGGTACGTTGTATAATCTCTCCAGGTAGTTCTTTACATCAAACTTTGTCATTCTGATAAAAAAAAATCAAAAATCAATTGCCAACATTTACAGAATCTCTTGAATTAAGGTCTTTTTTATTTTCATAACAGTCCTATGATCTGTCGAGATGAAATAATCATAACAACTATCCGTTGATGGGGGTTACTTACTGGATAGGACACTCAAAAGTGACGACATTTAGAGGTCTTTCCTTGTCTGATTTCAGCAGTTTCATATAGAAGTCTGTGAAGAAGACCCGACATTGAGGGTTGCCTTTTACATAAAGCGGATATCTGAAAAGGGTAAGCAAAAACATTAATATTGAATAATACAGTTAAATCTCCGTTTACTTCTTTTCAGAATCGGTATTCATTCTTTAGAATCGGTATTCACGAGTAGCCAAAAGTTCAAGTACCGCAAAAGTTGTAACTCAATAAATAAAAAGTACAAAATGAAACTCTACTGTACAATGTATTTTGCCTAGGTTTTATAGTTTTACTGTATTATAAGCGCTTTGACATGTTTGAGGTATTTTTACATTTGTAACTCAAATATATTAAAATAAATTAACTGTACTAGTTGTAGTAGATTACTACCTACTACTAGTAGTACTATCTTGCATCTTGTAATGTATTGGTGTACTCTCAGTCCTAAAGCATTGCTGCTGTCCTGGAGAGGGTGGGTTGCAATTCCATGTGTGCTTTGTGTTAATATGCCGTTAGTGTTGGGGTGCTTAAAAAAATATCACTAGTACAACTAGTGGTATTGTCAATTTGTCCTGAGAGAGATTAGGTACATGTGTATGTAGCTCCATCTCTCTTATCGCTGGCAGTGCTTCTCTCTGGAACTCTTTCAGGTTGGTCGCAGTAACGGCAGCCACTGGTAGCCTGTTTCAAATTCGAACAGCTCTTGTCTTGGGAAAGGGGCAAGGCCCAAGGGCTAAAAATAGATAGGCTTAGCTATAGCAGTCAACTCTGGCGAATGGTTGCCTGTAATGTAGGCCAACTGAAGTACTACTACTAAGTACTAGGCAGCCTAATAGTACAGTAGTACTACACCAGTCCAAGCGTAGCGGGAAACTTGGGAAAACCATGGATCTTGATAAACAAAACTAATTCATAAAAGAGTACATCTGACATTGTCAGTGACACATTTAGTGACAACATCTCAAACTCTGATAATTGAATGAAGCCTTCATTTCAATGAAGTTGCTGATTATGTTCTAAAATTCACCTCAAGTCTTGTATTGTCTTATCTTAATAATGTGTACACATTTCCAGTCTGGAAGCAAACCTACCTTACAAATCGGGACATATTTGGGGGTATTCTCTCCACAAAAATTCAATTCAAGTAGAAAACACATGCAATGTGACTGAATGTGAGTGAGCACACGTACGTTAAGCGCATTTGGTGGATTTGCTCAAAGTTTAGATCGCGCACGATTTTGACCAATCTTCAAATTGAGCGTTCCAATCTGCAGATTGGGCATTATGACGATGCTTCTCAGCAAGGTGGAAATTTGCCAAAAGTGGAGAATATTTTGGTAACAAATTTGAAATGATTTTTACAAATATTTAATTTGTACGCCAGGGGGAGAAAGCTAATAAATTGCCCCAGTTTTGGTTAACAACATTTCAGTTGATAGTATTCAACCGAGTCCCTTTTCTTACCCAAACTTTATGCTCAGTTTTCCTCCCCAAGGCAGTACCCGCCCCCCCCCCTTCGGTTTGAAGCCATTTCCCGTCCCACCGAAACTTCCGTCCACCGAGCCCCTCAAGTTTAAAGACCCACTCCCTTGAAGCCCATCCCCTCATCCCCACCGAAAAACCGAAATTTTCCTCTGCCGAGTCCCTCAAGGTATCCCTCCCTGGTTTTAAATCCTCCTCCCTCCGTCACCCACCGTAATATTTCAGCTGGCCCACACCCACAACCCCCCGCAGACACCTAAGCAGGCCTTATCACACAGGGCAATTATTACTGGCAACCTGGAGGCAACCCACCGCACCGCATGCGAAAGAAACACTTTGTAGCACAGGAGTGAATTTTCTAACGGAGGCGAGGCAAAACTCCTCAGAATGAGCAGCGCACACTGGGCAAATTCCTAAAATGCGCTCAACATAATGCACCGCCACAAACAAATTGTCGCTTAATATATAGCGCCCTCTACCTTTATTTCAGACGGCTGATTTATTTTTGCAAAACAATATTTTATTTTTTTAAAGTTAGATCAAAGTAAGCTCCTTGCAAAATAGTTTTCGTGCTAATATTTAAATGGTTTCCAATGTTTTCTTGCGAATGTTCCTTTAAACCAAAATTTTGAATTGATTGTTTATTTGATAGTTCAAACAATTCTGAAAACATAAAACAGTTTAGAATGTTAAAATTTGATGATGGGGCGCCCACCACACACTGCTAGCACTTTTTTACACAACCCACTCTCCATATCTATGCAACGCCCAAGCCATGCCAACGTGTGCTGCCAACGTGAACGTCTCTCTCTTTTGGATTTAGAGTCCTGTGAATTTCAGTGTGCAGGACAGCCAGGGTTGTGTGTTAAAAACAATGATGAAAACTGAATTTTTGTGATTATTGTGACAGAAGTTCAAGTTATTCTACAGTTTAAAATTAAATGTTTTGTGCTGAAATGGAAGTGTACAGATTGAGTATTTACTATTTAGTCTGTGGCAGAGCTCTTTGAGACACACAGGCCGGAGCAGCAGTGAGTAGTGTCTGTTTTGGAGTTGCAACGTTACATAGTTTGGTCAGTTTGCGTGTCAGACACACACCACTCGCCAACCAGGGACTTATTTTGTATTCACTTTGGCAGCAGAGGCTCTAGATTGCATTCATCGTGCACCGTTTGCAGCCGTTTTCAGTGTCTCCACACACATGCATCGAAGTGCTACAGAAATTTTCGGGTATGTTTCCCCTCTTTTTGTTTTTATCATGGCTAAAATGCCGTACCCGGCTGTCATTTTATATCCATGGAATTTAAGTAAACTTTGATCCTTACCAATCTAGAACTGAAGGGTTCCTTTATCATATTTATTATTAATAAAGCAAGACTAAAGGGAAGACTAAAATGTAAGAGTAAGAGTGCAGCATTGTAATTTGTATTAATTGAGCAGCCACCGTTTCACTCTCAAATGAGTCACACTACTCACTCAGACTCACTCTGCAGTGTTTGACCTCATTGAGGGCGCTGTTGTACATAACTCTATGGGACTCATGACGTTAGAGGCATAAGGTCTATAGTGTTTCCGTATTTTCTCTCCAAATCTCTCTTAAGCTTTCTGTAAAGTAGCCCAAGGGGCTAGTAAACTGTGCATTTTACTTGCCCCCAGGAAGTTTTCGTTGCCCAAACTTTAAACCTGTATTGTCATAAATGTATCTTTCTGATACTATGGTAGCAATCACAACCAGTTCAACGGTCAAATGAAGTTACATTCACACGCTCAAAAATAAATTAACACATTTCTAAAATGTATTATTCACATCTTAAAAGGAAGAAGTATGAGCATTATACTTAGACAAGTAAGTTGCACAGTTTTTAGTAGCCCACAGGGAAAGTTGAGAGTTGGTGTTTACTAGCCCATAGCAGTTTTAACTAGACAATGTATGCCAGGCTAGCGGTAAGGGTGAGCCCGGTCATAGTATCTAAAGGGGCTGTGTCGTCACGATTATAGCTATTAGCAGTACATGTACTGTACATGTTACTGCGTGCTGGCGGACGCATCACATTTTGCAAAGATGGCACCCTTTGTGATTTTACCACAAGCGCGTGCCTGTGCAGTATCTGGGTGAGAGTTGATCGTTACCCATGCACAGCCACAGGCATGACAGGCCTGCTATAATCATGACGACACAGCCCCTTTAAGATGGGCTCAGCATTTCCAGTCACTATTACTATATTGAGAGTACATGTAAGTCTTACACAAAATAGGCCAACAAAATTTGAACCTCTTTTTTGATTTCTTTTTGGATTGAAAATGTTCTTGTTCATGATTTTAGTGGTTTCACTTAAAGGCAAAGTATACCTTTGGTTTTTGGAACCATTTGCCTAATGCTATATACATGTAGTTGTAGATATATGCCATAAAACTAACCTGTGTAAATTTCAGTTCAAAAGGTGGCAGCGTTTTTGAGATATCACCAAAATTCTGGAGGGGTTGTGTTTATGCAGAAGAAGTATCCGTCATTGAAATACACATTGTGAGAAGCGTTATGGCCATAACGCTTCTCAGATTCAAATTTTTGTGGGATAAAAAGTGATGTATTTTTCCATAACTGCAGTACTTCAAAGTGAAACGTTTCTCAAAATGCATTATACTATCCAAAGCTGCTGTACTTCTTACCAAGTGAGTTATTATTGCCATAAATTTTCAGAGTCATTACCAAACGTATGCATGTACAGACCCTTTAAATCTGTAAACACAAAAAAAAGAGTGATTTTGTTGAAAGTGAAAAATCATTGGCTCTTACAGTAAAAGATGGCACCTTCAACATGGCCATGTTTAATTAATTTTGTAAAAAACAAAGGATGTGCCCAGTTGACACAATAAGAGTTTAATATCCATGGCATCAGAAAGCCTCTTATTTCATGATGTTCAATGAATCTAAGAACCATCCATGCACCAAGGGATGTGGGGTAAGCGCTGTATCACAAGGCGCAGGGTTTAAATTATCATAATTTAAGCCAACGTCACGAGTTGTGCATTATGCAACAGCAACCTCTCGGGCTAGGCTGCACGTGTGTCTACATGTAGTCGGTCCGGCCAAGCATGATTATACATCCATGTACGTATGTACAAAAATCTGTTCATGTAAGTTCGCTATTTCTACCTCCATGCTTACATGTCATGAAGTCCAGCCCTAAAGAAGGACCGATTTTATTGGTATAGAAGCACATTTCTTAAATATTTCTTATTATCTTACAATACCTTCCATCCGTATACATGTAGACCCAGGAAATTTAAACCGGTAGTTTTCCTTCCAAATAATGTAATTCTGTAGTTAAAGAACTCCGATACGTATTGATAAACAAGCAAGAAGATGAGTCAAACTGGGGAGGGGATGGTGGTCAGTGATATGATGGAGAGTAATCTGACACTTCCCCCTCCTCCCCCAGCTCTGACAACAAATCGCCGATGCTTTAGTTTAGTTTTGTTTTAAATTGTTTTCTTGAGTGTCCCCTCCCCCCGGGGGGGGGGGGGGGGGTTGTTTGTTTGGCTTCTTGAAGGCTGGGAATACTTTGTTTAGAAAAAACATAACCGAAGTTGGGGGTGGTAATCTGTACTTCAAAATTAGTTTGCGCTGTTTCGCGGGTCTGGTGCATAAAACAAGAGAGCTCTGCATGCATTACGGTATGCAATCACACCCTCCTGTTCAATCCCATCACATTAATTAAAGCATTACATAGTACACTACTAATAAAGTACAAACAAAACACATGAACAATATCAAAACCTTCCGGACTGTGTGCCTCTCACCGGAAAACTTTATACTATTATAATGAATAAGTCATTCACTTTAGCCACACCTACTTTTATGACGTTGGCTTAAATTATGATAATTTTAACCCTGCGCCTTGTGATACAAATTAGAAATGGTGGACAAATTTCTAAAATTCATTAATTTTGTCATTTTGTTTGTTTTAAAAAATTGTATCCCATAATTTTCATTATTAAACCGTGATAACAATATATTTATTAATTTTTTTTTGTTAAACTTACTTGCAAAGTGGTAAGTGCTATGATTATTGGAGCATGAGGAGTTACATGTCAGACTGACAGACTCCTTAGCCCCTCCCCCCGTTATTAAATTACATGTACGCTGACCATTTTAACAAAAACAGAGACATTGGTTCCTGGGACATTTCCTGGTAAATAGAGTTCCATTTAGTGTTAAGGAAGTTGTATTTTTGAACTGTTATGATCAGCATTATTTTAATTAAATTTGGAAACCCTGAAAAGTGTGTCAGTTTGTCCCAATTTCAATATCTCTTTATTGGTCAAATAATGTAATAAATTTATTTGTTCCTAAAATATCCTGCCAACTGCTATATAATAATAATAATATAAACGATATCAAATGGAATGGACACATTTTTGCACCGTTTAATCTTAAAGTTGCATGGCCTGAATTTTGTGGAAAGAACATTTTTTTTTATTAAACTGATTGCTTTTTCAAAACAAAAACATACAGCAAGTAAATTTCTATTGGAACATTTTAAGGGCACCAAGGCACCAGGGGCAACAGAGACAAAGTTGTCTGTCTTGCCTCCATGTATCAGGCCTGTAGAATCTTTAAAGTTGAGCGCAATCTTTGCTTTTTTCACATTGCATAAAATTATTCAGACTGTCACACAAAATTAAATACAAACATTGTACTGCGTTGATCTGACAATGACTGATAATATGAGCCTGAAATGTTTTTGTTTTCCTTATTATCCGATTGTTTTGACATACCATAAAGAGGGATGGTTCCCACTGACTGAAGTCAAACACCTCAAGGTCATTTATTTTCAAGCATTTCAAAGTATTTATTTTCAAGGTTGAGTGGTGTAAATCAAGCCTGCATTGTGAGACAAAGTTATACCATGTTAAACAGTATATAAGACGTTGGGAGAGCACTTCAGGGAAATTGTACAAAGCAATTGATACAAAATATTGCCCTGTTGTGAAAAAAAGAACTTTTTCGTTCAGTTGTTTGTTAAACCATAGAGCAAGGATAGTTTAACTTTGCATTGTTTTTGTATTATCTGAGCATGAATTACCAAGAATAGTGGAATTTGGCTCACCAGGTTTGGATTTCACAAAGCGCTAGGACTAGTCTATTGAGTTAGGACAGGTACATGTAACTAGTCCTAACTTATACTTATTATAGGACTTGTCATAAAGTAGGACTAGTCCCAAGTTAGGAACTAGTTTCGTGAAATCCACCCAGCTCAGCAATCATTACACAGTATACACACAGAACAAAAAACCCTGTTCAAATCAAGATTTGTGTTTCTGAAAATCTAGAATTCCATTGTCTTTCAAAAACATGTACATTATTGTGTAACTTACATGTAGGCTATGTTCCTCATTCTAATCATGCTTGAACCATTGAACTAAGTGGGGGATCGTAGCTCAATGCCCCAACTCTTAGACTCTGTGATACTGCTAGTGTGTAACTGTAATCCCATAAATCAAAACCAGCTTTGCAGCTGCAATAATATATATTTGATGTGAATATTAAAAACTCATACCACACTCATCAAGATATGGAACACCCCTCAACATCCGGACATTTGCATCATGCACAATTGTGTCTATACTTCAATTTGCCATGGTGTGTACACTTTGATAACCAACTGGTCATGCAGACAGCGCTATTGTCAATCTGTTACCTTCTTATTCAGTATTACTGGCTGATAACAAGTTAAGTATTGACATTTTTGCATGTCAACGGAAACTGAACTTAATATTCCAAGTAAATTTGCCTGTCACAGTCATTGATAAGTAGGATTCAAAGAAACGAGACGTACGAATTGGTTTCTTTTTCACAGGTAAAGCTTATATCCTGTTTAGAAGCGTGGTATTTTAGACGTCAGTGAACAGGTAATGCATGTGTACATACTGTCTGCATGGCAGTATTTGTAAAGTTCAGTAATCTGAAATTGACGCAGTGTTGAATAATGACACGCCATGGATTCCTGGTGTAAGTATGATACTGGGCAAAGTGGGAATAGTGGTCAGGGTTCAGAATCTGAAATCCATTCAGTAGGTTTTAAGCCAAGCTGCATGCAGGTTCAATGTACATGTAAATGTAGGTCTACATTGTCTTCTGACTTGGGCCTGTACAGTTAAGTGAACAGATAAATTCAAATACATGTAACATTACAGTACCCCAGTCAGTAAGTATCCAGTATTGCAGTTGCACTGTGTTGCAGCAGGGTAAGTTGGAATTTTGTGTCATTTATCAAGGAAGTTAAAATAAACCGTAGAGCAAGGACCAGAAAAACACAATCCTGTTTTTGTACTTACATGTAGTAGGTAAAAGCTACGTTACCTGTGTATTTTACATGAATGTGAATGTAAACCTGTTTGGGCCTGTGTAAAAAAATTACAAATCTCTAAAAAGTCTAAGTGTTATTGTATTAAGTCAATAAGATCAGGGTGATATTTTTTTACAGTGAGCATTATGTCACTGTATAGGTGATTTGACGTTTCAGATCTTTTCATCCCATTTTGGAAGGATTGCATTTTCCACACATGTCCCTCATTTTAAAATCTTTCTCGTTCACTAATTCATTTTCCCCCTTTTTCCCACCTTTGATTTGTGTTTCCAACCTCTTGTGGTTAAACCAGAATCTTCCCTAACCCATCCCCCCCCCCCCCTTTGTCTCGCTCTTCATTGTTCATCCTTTGCATCTTCTGACTGCTTTCTGCCTCTAGGCTCTTTTCACTTCTTTCCACTTGACTGCTTATATTTATGTGTTGTGTTGTCATTTAGCCTTTGAGAAAGACTCTGCCCGGGTCGAAATGTGAGGCCATTAACATTTTTTTTGCATTAAAACAAAAAAACCTACATGTATGTTTTTTTCTACTACTGTTGGGAAGATCCTTTCCTCTCTTTCCAACATTCCGAGCTTGGCTACGGAGGGTGAACATGGACCCAACTACAGCTTTATGAAAAGATGCCTTTATGCTCAGGAAAAGGAACTTGGATTACACCACTCTAATTAATTTCAATTCACATTGTATGAAATTCACATGGGACTATTTAATATAAATAATGGTATGCAGTAATGAAAATAGATACAGGGAAAAAAGACATTTTGCATGTCTGCTAACCAAAAAAAAACCTCAAAAAAAAAAAACAATGAAATAAAAGCAACTCAAAAACTGGTACACCATGTCATATGGTCATACTGAGTTACAGTCTTATCCATCGGTACTCGGCCTGTCGTCCCGTCTGTTAACATGAAATGACATTTGCTTCCAATGTTATTGAATGATAATGAAAATGGGACATGCGTATATTGAAGAGTCGCATTCCCTGTAAATTGGCAATCCGACCCGTAAAGAAATCTAATGATAATGGCCAGAGTGACTCTGTACATTGTAGGTACCTTCAGGGCCTGAATTGTTTGTGAATGATGAAGGAAGAAATGTGCCCTTGTTTGTTTTTCTTGCCTGCTGTGTTTTCATTTGACTCCTTTGCAAGGGTTGCACCAGGCTGCGATGTACATGTACAGTGTATGTAGGTGTTCATACATACATGTATCCACATTGAAGGGATTAAATGCAGCCTGAGTGTTTTTGTAATTGAGAAAGCCTACATTCAGTCAAAAAGCATCATTTTCAAGAAAGATAACTTCAGTTTTGAAGACAATCAGTTGTTCAGTGTCAACCCTAACCCCATCAGGTGTTTCAAGGCACCCTGCTAAATGCATCAAAATGCAACATACATGTACATGGTAGTTGAAACAAAATCCCTGTTGTTGCAGCAAAATGCAACCTTGTGAAGTGAACTTGTTTGCGGGCACACCACCAGCCTTGATACTGGGCAGTTGCCCCTGCTAGATGCAACCAAAAAAAAAACACTGAAGGTTGTTGGGGACTTGAGGCCCTGTACATGTGCGTCTACCCTGCTAAATGCAACACAACGAATGTTAACTGTGAATGAAACAAACTATTATCATTTACCAGTTTACTAACTGTTGCATTTGTCATGTTTGTTTCATTTGGCAGGGGGTAAATTGAGTTTAACCATGGTTGAAGAAACTTAAACTAGATTCTGAAATAAATTGTTGATATTTGTATGCATGTACCAAAATCACACATCGTCTACATACTACATCATGTAGTATTCCTTTAAGGTAAAAGAATATAACAACAGAGAGACATGGTTGTGTTTTTTCCTTGCTCTTTTTTTAAGGCCAATTCTGACCAGTTCTGAGCCTGAGTTGCTGTAGTACACTGTATACAGAAGAATATGTGCTGTACTCAGTACATGATGGCAGGGCTCGAATTTGGGAGATGAAATCACAAGACAGCAGGGCTTGTAGCTCAACATTTTTACTGGACCAGACATTTTTCAACAAGACCCGAATTTAAATGAAAAATATAGATCGAAACAGTTTAACATATAAACTAAGACTAAGAGAAGATGTATCTCATTTGTCCTGAGGCAATGTTAGTGCATATATACTTAACTTTAATACTCAACAGAATTGAAAGGTCTTTATCAGACTCAAAGTTAACATTTGAACACAATGTATTTTTCTGTAAGATATTGTCTATTGAGGAAATTCAATTGAAAAACAAGTATTCAGTATGTCTGAATTTTAGGGCGTTGTTTGGACTTTCATACCTTGTTCATGTGAGGTCATGGCAGTTTTTCCTTGATTAAAGGGCACTCCTACATTTCTTCTAGTACATTTCAGGGGACACCAAGGCAATTACCATGGGCATGGGATGGCGGACAGGGTATGCAGACCTTGATCTTATCCGAGGCCATGGAGGCCATTGGCCTCATGCCCTGTCAAGTTGGCCAGCATGCCCTTCAGAAAAATTGCACTGTCACTACCAACTTGGCCAGCATGCCCTTGTACAATTTCTCTGATTTGGCCAGCAAAGGCCTGCCCCCATTTTTTTTAAGTCGAGGCCTGGGTATGATGGGATGGCGGCAAGGGCATCCCTTGCCTTAGTGAAGTATCAAGCCTCCATTGTTTTATTTAAACACACTCAGAGATCATTGTGCAATTTGTTACACAGCACTCTTTGATGTACAGGGACCTCACATGACAGGGGCATTTACAATTTGACAAAGTTTCTAGGTTTCTTTCCCCTTCCTCACAAGAAATTTGAGAATGAACCGTGTATGTATGCACTGCTTTCATGCGTGTGATGTGTTTCAGGATAATTTGAAACATTCTGCCGATTTAGTCGTACTGAGTCCAGACAGTGTGTCTCCGTGCCCGTCTTGTCTGATCGGGGCGGCAGTGGTCTAATGAGATCGCTGATACTCTCTGAGCAATTGAGAAATGGAGTATAATGGATGGTTTTAATCATGGGCTGTGGGACAGGGGTGAGCACTAATGGTGTCTGGAGTTAACATAAATCAAATTTTAAAGTCGACTTTGACCACACGCACAAAAAAGAGCATATTGCAAGCTGTATGTGTTACCATGGTGTTACGATGCAATTTGGTTATTGGGGTGTGATACATTATTGCATCAAGAGATTGTTTGTGAAGTTCTTGGTGGGCCCCAGGGGACGTGTGAAGACACATTAAAACCCTTTTTGTGGACAGTGTTTTGCAGATAAACTTGTAAACGATGTCATAAAATGCTGGCTTGAATGTGCCATTTGGGGGTCCAAATAACTAGTAGTCTTCATTCAAGTCATAGGTATGTAGGTCTGTGCCCACATAATCTGGGACCACTCACTGTATCAGGCAGGCTTTTCTGTGACTCAATCATGTCAATATAGTGAGGACATAGGCACATTAATATTCATGTATGTACAGTGTACATGTAGGTGTCTTTTCTGCTTGTAGTATGCAAGTGGCTTCTCTGTCTGAAATACAGTGTATGAAGTAATGTATGCACATGTGTGTGCATACTGCACAAAACATTTGATTTCCTGATACAAATTACAATGGAGGTGTCATACATATTATCCAGTATGGCAGGTTCAGGTTCAGTTCCAAAATGAAGTGGTCTGATGCTGGGGATCCCTCCTTGTATTTTACATGCATGGCCATGTGCAGATCTATGTATGCATGGATCCCCTTCAGGGTATTGCCTAATTTGGGTGAGGACTGTACACATACAGGCTGGATCTTCCTACCTGACATCTTGTACTTTGTCTGCAGATTCCCCTGGATTGGGGAAATTCAAATATTGAATACTGTGCCTGGATGAAGAGGCAATACAAGACATTGCACAGTGTCTTTTAAATGTATATTTTGTATACATGTAATTTCTTCTTTTTGGAGATAAGACAAAGTTTTCTTTTAATCTTAATTTCTTAAGTCTGCAGTAATATCCATGTTTTGAAGATTAGCAAAGTTTTCTTATAGTCTCATTTGTTATGTCTTAAATATCCATCATGTTTACCTCAAACTTCAGGGCCCATGGAGTCCTTGGGCAGCGTACATGAGTCATTTACAATGTGAATGTCAGACAGTATTTTTGTTTTCTCTATATTTTGTTTTTCCTCTTTATGTGGAAATTCTTTGGAAGCTGCGCAGCTGGAGAATAAAATAGTGGGGTTGGGGGAGGGAATGAAGGTTTAATTTATCAAATAATTTTTTTTATGAGTAAACTCATTCTCATTCTTCAATTTTCAATAAATACATAAATACATACATGTATGTAGGCCTACATGACTGTACACCCCCCCTAAAAAAACATACAAAACACAAACAACAACAAGCAAACACACAAACAACCCAACATACAAACAAACAAACAAACAAACACTGATAACACATGTATAGTGTATTATAAAATTAAATACAGTAGGTGGGACCACATGTTTAGGGAACATTATGTTCTGTCAAGGAATTGGACATTAGGCCTAAATGTATTCATGCATGTAATACCCATACCGTATGCTCATGTTTAGGGAACATTATGTTCTGTCAAGGAATTGGACATTAGGCCTAAATGTATTCATGCATGTAATACCCATACCGTATGCTCATGTTTAGGGAACATTATGTTCTGTCAAGGAATTGGACATTAGGCCTAAATGTATTCATGCATGTAATACCCATACCGTATGCTCATGTTTAGGGAACATTATGTTCTGTCAAGGAATTGGACATTAGGCCTAAATGTATTCATGCATGTAATACCCATACCGTATGCTCATGTTTAGGGAACATTATGTTCTGTCAAGGAATTGGACATTAGGCCTAAATGTATTCATGCATGTAATACCCATACCGTATGCTTATTTTGATTGTTATATGTGCGTGTACATGTAGGCAACAGTGATTTCAGGGTCTTCATAATTATGCTATTGTATCTCCTTGAATTTGATAGTTGCGGTGTTCGGGGGGGGGGGGGGGGTGGGGTTGGGGGAGGGGGGGGGGGGGAGGGGGGAGGGGGGATAGGCAGCTGGTATTTACGTGTAGCTACATGTATCAGTGAGCTTCCAGATTGAAACTATAATTTTGTCTTACAACGAATAAATGTTCTATATTATGCTATTGTACATGTATCTCCTTGAATTTGATAGTTGCGGTGTTCGGGGGGTGGGGGTGGGGGAGGAGGGAGGGGGGATAGGCAGCTGGTATTTACGTGTAGCTACATGTATCAGTGAGCTTCCAGATTGAAATTGTAATTTTGTCTTACAACGAATAAATGTTCTATTTAAAAACACCTTTAACTGCTACGGGAAAACAGCATTGTCCCCTTCGGGTATGGGGGTTCAAGGATAGGAGTAGGCTACATGTAGGCCTTTGTGTCACAATGTACAGGTCTAGTAGACAACATCTCGCTGGAATGAAAGTCAGACCATCTTCAGGGTCGGACAGTCATACCCTGCAGGGGGGCCCATGTACTCTGTAATTTGCGACGTGATAATCAATACGATATTCTATATTTAGCCTCCCACGTACCATTTGCATTTAGCGGAGTGCAGTGGGATGGGGGTCAACAAGTGGATGAGTCCAGTTGAAGTTACGGATCATATTTCTGTTATTCACTTTTTTTTAATTCGATCTGAAGGCATGACATTAAAGATGTACTATATGATCCCTGCTGCTGTGATTTGTGCTCGAAAATAAATCGATTCCAGCAAACGAAATTTGAGAGAGGATAATATTTTATAAGGAATGAAATTAAGAAAACGCGTTTTGATCTTGTAGATGGCTATAAAAATGTTATTTTGAAATGATTATCCTGGCCATCCACCCTACATGAAAATGTGTAGTACAGCCATGCCTGCCGCTGGTACCCAGAAGTCAGCTATAACAAGGTCATTTTGCCTGCATTTTGTCTCTGTCGCAAGGTACCTGGCTAAAATTGAGCAGGCAGCACGCACAGACTATTTATTGTGCTCCACATAAAAAAAACTTTTTTTTTTTAATTAATTAGTCTGTTGTTATTCGTTGATGGATTTTTTCATTTGATACAGTGCATGTATCTCATTTGAAAGTTTAATAGCAATACCTCATTTGAAAGAAAAATAGCAATTCTACAATTTTCAAGGTAAAAATTAATTGGCTTGAGCATGGATCGTATGTATGTATCTTTAAAGATTGATTGTCAGTGGATTCTTGAAACTAGATAGCCTGTAAACGTTGAAAACAAATACACATACAGTATTATAGATAAGACTTGGAACGTGTTCATTTTGCAAAGGATTGGCATTTGTTTTCTTAACCCTAACTCCCTTGAGTGATTTACTGAACCCTTTCGTGTTTTGTTCTTCTTGCTCTATGCTCTATCCAACACCATACATGTATGATAAACTCAACACCCAAAATGTTGGTGGTATTCCCAATCCCATTTAAAGTGTACCTATACTAGTGTACCCGTGGAGGAGCGGTTTAGTGCATCGGACTCAAGTTCTGGTGGTTGCATGTGGGTTCAAACCCATTCATGACACTTGTGTCCTTCAGCAAGACACTTAACTATAATTGCTTCAAATAGGGGAAGAGGCAGTTATGTTTGTCTGGCAATGAATTTTACCCCTCCCTGTACTTGTGCTGTGAAGAGAAAGGTTTATATCCCATCATGTCTTGTTTCTGGGCATTGGGGCAGGTTTCTAGATCTCTTCTGTAGCTCACACCTCGAGTTGGCTTTGGGCTTTGTGATGGATGACTTACATTAAAAAAAAAAAACTTAAAAAAAAAAAACTTGAAAAACCCTGCATGTGTTGCAGGCCTCAGCCAACAGAATCAATCAAAACATGCAGTTGGTTTTTGAAGGCTTGGGTTTTAAAACAAACATATGACACAGTTGCAGTGGTTCATCAGAAAAAAACAAAAAACTACAGGTATGAATGCATGACGTAGTTTTTCAGCAGTTCATTGACAGGATTTGACAAGTCATGCTAAAAAATTCTCTGAAACTCTGCATGTTACACACCACTCAGTGCATGTGCGTAAAGCTGACGGTGACTCCCTCCATGCAGTTATTATATATTCCACTCAGTATATGGTCAAAGTTAATTTGACTGATGCTGAGTTTGAGGTTAATATCCCATCAATTGTTACAAGGAAAAAAGATAAGTGAGGTCTTTGTGCAATTTGAAAAGCACTTAGTGCTTTCCTTTGAATTGAAGTGATAATTGTTGGTTTCAGGTTTATCCCCATCAAGTAGTTTTCAATAAACACACTGCAGCCACTCTGTGATTGAATCTATTAATGTTTGTCTTACCAAATGATTACAAATTCTTTGTATATTCTTTCAATCGAAGTCCAACTGCATGTTTTGTTTGATTCTGTCAGACTGAGGAGGCAGTGCTTAGTAAAACTCTTTTACTAGAAGTAGTGGTAGTTCTCAATTCTCATCACTGGTTCTTTTCAGAACCACCACAACTTTTAAAAGAGTTTATGTTCACCGTGTCTCCGTAAACCTCGCTAGATTGTATTTCTACCATGCAAAGTTTCAAATCCTGCTTTCAAAGTAAAACTGATTGTATGACATCAGGAGTACAACCATAATCGGAGTCCAACAGTTAGGGTGTTGAGTTATTATCATGGGGTTGGATTGTTTTCGAGTGGGGAAGGCTCCTAGTAAATCAGTCAAGGCACTGTGTGTTAAGCTAGTCAATATACTTGTATGAATGAATCTACCCGTCTTGAAATGTATCACAGACTATTTGTGCCTTCTCGCACCTTAAGGACTTTTGGAGCAAAGTTCAAAATAATATCACATTGCTTTGGCTAGCGTTCTACTTCACAATCACAGCTCATGACCTTTTAAATCATTTTTGGGTGTTTTTTTTTCTTGTGGATTTTCACTTAATTCAAATTATGTGGCAAAACAAATAAGCCTCCATTAGTCCATCATGGATTTATCAAGGTCCTCCTTGATTCATTTTTGATATTGTTATAGGAGGTCAGATTAAAAGGTTATGTGGCTTTTAATCTAAGCTTCTACTCCATGCATAATTTGAGACTCTTCCACAATGCCCATCCCATGGGTTACAAAATCATCAATGAAATTCACCGTTATGATAAATGTTTGATATTAATGCAGACATAAATACTGTATTTAAGGGCATATTCTAAATTAATGTTTTCATTAGTATGAATAACATACATTCTGCATACATGTACGTGCAGTCTTCAAAGTTGTGATGTTGTGCATACGTGTAGAGTATGTAGCTTTGAGCCCAGCCTACCCAAAACACCATAGTTTGGCACTTTAAACACTTTAAATTATAAGCGAACAGTAGATCATTGTAAAAAATGAATTGTACAAAGTAAATTAAACATGTTTGCCATGTGCACTTGAACAATGTACAGTGTAGATAGTTGCTAGAAAGAAGGTAGCAAATACACTTGAAGAAAGAAGGAAAAAAAAATTTTTTGAAGAGTGATCACATTTGTATTATATGTGATCTCAAGAAATTACTAAATAAATTAAGAATGTGTTTTACATAACAATGAAGTGTTCTAGAAGAAAACATGTGTGCAACCACTTTACAGTTCATTCACACATGTAACACGGTGCATTTATTATAGAGAAACATTATTGATCTATTTCTTAGACCCATCTGACATGTGAACTTTGTTTCCAAGAATAAAGGAATCGGGTTCACTCCAAGGTGAAGAAACAGAATTAAACCCACAGGGTTTAGTCACGGTGGTTGTTGAACTGTGGACCCGGTGGGACATCAGATGTGCGTGGCCCCCCTTTGTGTTCCCCCATAACCTGAACCCATTGTAATGTGATCTAAACATGCACAGTCATATGTGGGCGGCTACATTTGGTGTTGTGTTTACTTTTGTACTGCTGTACACTACATACACCACACAGAGGTTGGGAAATAGAACCAGTGTGTGATGATGTGACACATACAGAACAAACACAGGGTGTCGTTGGATGAACTTGCCATTTTACTTGAAGGGCTTAGACGAGATGGATTAAATACGCTGACTGATCTGAAAAGTGTCTGTTGATTAAACCATAGGGCAAGGATTAAACATAAATGTGAGTATTTGTTTTGTAAAATAGACACTTTGGCTAGTTGTACAAAGAAAAGGAAGTGAAGTGTTTCAGATTTGAACGTCTAAATTGGATAATACATGTACATGTTCTACCATGGAGCTGTCAAGTTATTGTTCAACAGCAGACTTAAAAAGAAATGTCCCCCAATTTTTTGATCTGTCGTAAGATTTTCCTTGCTAACTGAAGCTTTATGTGTGGTTATTCAAAATTTCATCAAATTATAACTGTTGTGGAAGCTTTGACAATTTTAGCATGCTTTAGCATGTAACAATTTGTACAGACGTACAGCACATGAACAATGAGTGTTAGATAAGTGTTCATCAATTATCGCACGTGAGGCCATGCACGCTTGTGTCGTGCCGTCATCACCATGTAAATGATTGCGCGTGGTGGTGACATAATGCACCGAAAGCACACAGTACAGCCAGCTCACATTGTGCATGTATACACTCTATACGCCTGCCCGGCCCGTAGGCTGATATCCAACCCGTGCAAGTAGGCCAACAGCTCCCCGGCATTTGACTAACATGAAAGCTACTTAGAATTCACTCAGAAAAATCCCCATGTACTCTGGCATGGTTAATTTGACTGCGGGCCAATCTGACAACCTGATCGCTGGACGGGTGGTTGCGAGGAACATTTTACTGGATGTGATTTATACTCAGTCCACATGGTGAAACAGAGAGAGCTGCAAGTGCTCCAGGAATGCTTGCTGGGTATATTATAATATTTGTATGATCCTGGGTAAGTCCGTCTGGCAATTTTAAAAGAGAAGAAAAAAAATTAATTAAAGCAATGTTAAAGGGTAGTTTTTGTAAACTAGTTGAAGTTTGATGTCAAATGCAAGTAAGAGGCTAGCGCTTTTATATGCATGTTTGTTGCATACAAACTCATGGTGTAAACTTGCAGTTATGTTTGTCAGATTATTTGACTCTGTATGGCATGAAAAGATGCACAGTGCCATGATGAAATCCAGAAATTGCATTTTTTTTTATTAATTATGGCCATGTTCATTGCAGTGTGGATTCTCAGGCCTGGAAATTGGCCTCTGTTGCCCTGGTCTTGGCCTTGGTGCTCCTTCAAAAGTCTCCCATTGAGATTTTTCAATGGAAGTGCCCTTTGCAAAATGAAAATGGCATTGCCCTCTCAAAGATGAAATTCCACGCGTGGATTCTTTGGAAAGACATTGAACTGCTGTTAGACTTGTTCAGATGCAAGTTAAGGCATCATTGAGCAAGGACTTAAGTCAAAGTCAACAACAACCTTTAGTCAGGGTGCTCGCGGCAACCCGGATGGTATGCATCATGAACAGTGCTAGCACCCAAAAAAAAAAGGGGTCTGGTGTATACCATTTGTGTTGCCATGAGCGCCTTGACTAAATGGCTACATCAACAATCCAGGCAGTACAGTGTACAGTTGTACAATGGTGCATGAACAGTACGTACAGTACAGTGTACAGTACGTACTGTACGTGGATTTTATATTCAAGTTTTGTGCCTGCCTGATGGTCTAACCATAGAGAAAGGTTCTAACCATTTTGCAAGGTTCTAACCTTGGAGTAATGATGAACAATAGAGCAAGGGTCTAATCATACAGCAAAGTTCTAACCATAGAGCAAGGTTCTAATCATTTACATGTACAATAGCAAGGTTCTAAGTTTCTAACCATAGAGTAATAAGGAACCATAGAGTAAGGTTCTAACCATACATGTAGATCAAGGGTCTAACCATAGAGCAAGGTTCTTACAGTTGTGCAAATTTATAACCATAATAGCAAAGTTCTAACCGTAGAGCAAGGGTCTAGCCACCATGGAGTAGAGGGAAGTTGCAGATAGTTGAGGCATACTGCAAGGGTTAAGGATCTTTGGTCTACTAACCATCAGTAACAATGCTGGCTCAATTACCAGTGTGACTGCTTCCTCCATGGTAACTGTAAACAGTTTAAATGAGCTGGGTATCAAAGCTAATCTATCTATACTTTCATTAACTCCTGCTTCCAACCCCTACCCCCTACCCCCCCAACAACAGAACGTGGGTTATGTAACTCTTGTATTGGTAATACTACATACCTGGTGAATTAATCATAACTGGTTCAATAAGTGAACTGTTGTCTTCCACAATGGATAGAGGTCATTAAACTCCATGTATTTCATAGCATGGCCAATGTACATTGGTTGGATCATTGGTAATAGACCTACATGTACATGTACAGTGTACAATAGTGCAACCACTTTGTTCATGTATGTATTTCATGAAGATAAATATTTAGGGCATTATAATAATTTGGGAGGCTAATCATCCTTACTCGCAGCTGAGGAGCTACCTCCATGGCTACAATGTGTTCAAGCCGTAAGCACGCAACTTGCAAGGGTGCCTTTGGCAGCCAGCCACATGTAGACCCATATACATAATATGACCACAGAGCACATCCAGAGATCGGAAGTGTTTGATTTTTGATTTTTTTTTTTTTTTTTTTTTTGCGGATGGAGGAAAACTGCAGGCCCTGGAGCAAACCCTTGTGGCATAGAAGAGAATAAACGTACAACTCTACTCACGTATAATTATGAAAGAGGTATTTTTGTTGTATGCAATAAGTTTGGTTTATGTTTTTTACATTGGAATTGGAATCCCGCCTGAGTTTTCCAAGTCAGATTGATTTTTCCACAGGACTCTGAAAACACTGGGAAACCATGCTTGTCACACATCTGGTCCTTGATTATTGTGCAAGGGCAAAACAAAAATGTGTTTTCCCAGATTTGGTAGTCTCTTAATTGTATTGTAGTTTGTACATTTACATTGTGCACCCAAATGTATTTATTCATTCCCTAAATGGGGGTGAACTGTAATACTTAAAAGTAGGGCGATGTGACAAACACAAAAGGATCTGACTCAGTGTTATTGAAAACATGTGTCTGTGATGTAATATGTGGCCCTGTTGTGTTTATTCTGTCAAGCAGATTTCAAACTGTATTTTCAACTAACTCACTTTGTGATGAATTGTTCGTTTTTAAATAACAACCCGGATATTCTTGTCTGTGTGTGTGTGTGTGTGTGTGTGGAAATGCTAGATTCCTGTTCATTTTTCCTGTTCTTTGTCCCGTACTTTGAAATGGCAAAAAGCCAGTTGTGTTAGATCATCCATGGTTAGATCTGTCCATGTTGTTATCAAATAATGTAAGGCGTGCATATTCATAACCCTGTCCTGGCCATGGTCCCAAGAATGTCTGTTTGCAGAGAATGCTCAGGTGAGGTCATGCACCACACAGATGTGATGTGTACACTCCAACATTGTATGTGCTCTTTCAGTCATACAGCACTGTACTGTATGCACAGTGTGGGACAGGTTGTGTATCCCTCCCCATGCAATACACGTCTAGTCCATGAATCACTGATGATGTCATGATAATCTGGGGTGGAAGTGGGTGCCTTTTGTAATCCCCCCTGAAGGGGCTACCCTACCATTGCAGGACTTCCAATTCAAGGCTAGGGGAACTCCCCTACATGTATGTTTTTGTAAACCCTTAAATTAGAACCGTTTGTAAAAAGTTCCTCATGCTGTAGTTCCAGGGCATGTTGGTAAATGAAAATTTCATTTCACAAGTTAGACACTAAACAGGAAGCAACTGCCGGCAGCGGTGTTTAAACGGAATTATTGAAGGAGTGAAAACTATTTTGAACTTTTGTAAGTAGAATTTCTTTTGACAAAAGCAAGATTTGTCGTTTTGTGTACAGGCCTACTACGTACATGTTAGTAGACTTTCGATCAGAATGTGATTGAAAAGTGCGTGTCCATTACTTGGCAAATGCTTGGGCTTAACTCATCTTGGAAAAATGATTGAAGACTGAAAAAAAGAAATACAATTATATATCATGGCATGCATATAAAGGTGGACTTCACGGCAAGGTTTAAAGCAGTGTTGTTTTTTAAAAGGTGCATCATGAAACAATGAAACATACTTTCTAGTGAAAAAAAACACCCAAACAAACATATGTCTGAACAAGGATTTTGTGCTGTTCATTAGCATACACATGCAAACTCACACTTTTATGCTGAAATCCTCTTTTTCAAAATTGTTGTAGTGCCGTAGAAAATGGAAAAATACTGTATACATTTTTGCTAGCTAAAAGTTTTCCTATTTTTCTTTTTTCTTTTTTCTTTTCTACATCTAAGAACGTTCATGTCTGGAATTCTAGTTGCTCTAATGAACAAATGTAGACCTCCATGTAAAATTGTAAACAATGGTAATATGGGGGTCTTTATGATTTATTTCTTGACTAAGACCGAATATTTCTAAGACTGATATTGTCATAAAGGAATCAGTGAGTGAGCTGGCAGATTTAAAGAATTCACTTTGTGTGTTGTTGATCAGATTATCAATCTTATGATTTAGCTTTATTAAAAAATATATATAAAAGAAACTGATAAAGAGTCATTCCAATAACCAGCCACTATCCCCGTTAGCACTTCCGTACAAAACACATGTTTTTGTTCACTGTAATGCAGCACTGAAGTCAATTAAACTATTCCTCCATGGTTAAACAGAATGACATCATCGGTGTTTTATAGCCCTTGGCAGACATTAGGGTAGTTGTGACAACACTTAATAATCCCCCAAGCTTCTTCTTAATCTTCCAGACTCAGCATACAACAACAGTTAACCGAATCAATTAACAAATCAGCCAAACCCAACCAACCAGGGTAACCATCTGTTGTTATGTAAATTATAGGCCAGGGAGGCTGACACCAAGTTGGGAGGAGAGGCCCATTGTGTGCAAATGAGGCTGGTATTTCTCCCAACCAGCCGCTCTGAAATTCCCCAATAATGAATCACAATATCTGCACCTGTGTTGACCGGGTCCTTGCTGTATGGTTTGTAGTAATCATTTTAATATGAGGAAAACAAACGGATTTTGTATACCCAAACAACTTGCAGGGGCTCGCCCATATATGGGTCTTCTAGACCATTCGGTTGAAAATGTATTGTGACTCATCACTTGAACTTTGAATGAAATGGTCTATAAAAGGTTGCACTTATTAAATATTGATTCTTTGTCTTTTTACATGTTAATTTATGTCATATCGGAAATGAAATGTTGCTGGTACACGTAATTTAAAGGAAGGCGTATCATAAATTATTATATTTTGGAAGAATTTCTTCACTTATCACCCAAGCTATAAATCTGTATATGTAGGTGGTCATACTAAATGAAAAAGTTTGTTCGGGTCGCAGGGCTAGTTCAAATCCCATTTTTAGTTCAACCCAAAATTGAATTAAAATTCACCCAGTTAGGAACTATTGTGGTTTAGTTGTTAATATTTGAATTAAAAAGTTGCAAAATAGGGAGACAGCCAACGTCTGGAAAGCTCAGTTGGATAGCTCAGTTGGTTCAAATCAGGTTCAAATCCTATTTCAGTCAATTTGTCTTTGTTCAACCCATAATTGAGTTAAAATTTACGCAGTCAGTTTCTCTGGTGGTGTATTGCTTGATAAGAGTTTTATTTACAAACACATGTAGACAGTATTCAGGCTTTTATCAGTGGAGGAAGGAAGTAGCATTACATGTATGCGTAGCCATATCGAATTACATGTTCATGTAAGCAATAGTGATTTGTGAGGTTTTCAAATGCCATTTGTTTCCTATTTCCTGCCTTTTCTCAGTAATTTAGGTGGAAATAATTTCTCTGAAGAACTGGTGCCGGTGTCACAGGGGATTTTGTCCTCCCCCATAATTCTGTCCCCATACGGTGCATAGTATAGCAATTTCGTCTGATAGCGTCCACTTTTGACTCAACTTCCTTCAGCCCATTATATACTGTAAATATTCCATATGGGGGGCTCACACATAGGGGTTGAAATCTCCTATGTTTTTAGCGAGCTTTCAGATTGAAACTTATCAATTATTTGTTGTTAATTGTTTTTGTTACACCAATGAGTTGTACTTTAAAGTGTCTTGGGATTTATTCTACACACATTGTACATAAAATGCCTGCAGGTGTTGTTTACCCAAGTCCTGGTTCACTTTGTTAATGTTATGAATGTTATGGCCTTCAGCACTAGCAATACACAGAGCTTGGTTTATAATTGCATTAACAGAGGCTAGCCTCATCCCATGATAGACAATTAATAGTCCACTGATGAGGGTTTGCATAATTCATGATTTCTGGGAACCCCAGGCATGGAGTGTTACAGGATGGCATTGGGAACTTTTGTGAAATTACATTCACAATTTGTAAATGTAAGTGTATGGTTTGTTAATTTTTTTTTTCTTCTTTCTTTTTTTCTCTTGAAAACGATATAATTTGACGATGTGTTATACAATTTTTAACAGGATATCAGGGTTCTCCCCATGCACAAGCTAGCGTATCGGGCCAATATGCGCGAATTAAGGGCCGATACGCAGAAATTACGACCGATACGCTAAAAAAAAAAAAAAAAAAAAATTCAAACAAAAATCCTAACATAAAACCATTTTAAATGTTCCAAATTGCACAGTAGAGCTTTTCAAACTAAACATAAACATCAAATAAAAACATTCCAAGGACCTGTTACCAATTCAGCGTGCTTCGGCCACACTTTCAAAATTATGGTCCAGAATGCCCCACAGTTTTGAGAAATCCTGGGGAGAACCGTGGGATATTAGCTGGGGATAAGAAATCCTTACGGTACACGTAGCTGTACAAAAACCTACCATGCACAGTAGATGTGCACAAAGGGCAGGCCTCTTTTGCCCCTGGTGCTGGCCTTTATGCCACTTCATTCTAGTAAGGGCAAGGCAGTTTCTCCTTGGTAAAAGGGCACTCCAATTAGGGGCACCAAGGCAATGATGACCAGGGGGCACGGAGGCATTTGAAGTAGCGGGCCTGCCTGGGGTTTCCAGAAATCATCTCTGTACATTTTATGTACATTTTTTGTACATCTTTTCGTGGTGTACTACACATGACTTGGCATTTTGTGAGTGTTTCATTGTGAACGTGTAGATAAAGTTGCAAGGCATCACAACAAGTAATTCGTTGGACAGTGAGGTCGTTGAACCACCACAAGTGTGAACCATCCATAAACTATAGAGTTACCGCATCATCGCATATCTTATGGACAGTGATTCAGAGTTGAAAACGGTTGTTTGTGGAATAGATACATGATGGTGCTAGGAAGTCCTTCTGGCACTGACTGCACTTCTTGGTAACTGCCACTTGTCAAGTGATTGTTATATTACCCACTGGCAATAAAACACTCTAAAAGCTTATTGTATATTTCACCTTGATGCATCTACATCTATTGTGCTGATAGGAGGAAATGAACAATGGCAACAAAGGATGATCAAATAGTAAGATTTTCAGTGGGCTTGTCAAATATGTCTTCAAACCTGAACACTGAATTTTTTTCCCCAAAACAACTGCGTATACATGTGATATGTTTTCTACTACATGTATCTAGCATTTCTTTATGAAATAATATCTACACCATGGAACACTTTGCACTATGTGATGTATTATTGTTATAATTTAGTCAATAGTTTTAAATACCCATTAAGATCAATCTCGTAAATCTTTGTGAATTTGAGCCCTGGTCTGTTACTTTTTGACAAATTAACTCTTGCCTTCTTTATTTTATGTAAGTTTACATACATGTATGAATGAATCAGTTTTAGTTGGTTTTCTTATGCTCAGAAAACCAAATACTGCTTTGCATTGTACAACTTCTTTTTTATTTTTTAAATTCATTGCAAGTGTACATTATTAATGCAAGTCTTTTATTTAGCCCTCAAAATCAACTATTTTCTGAGAATTCTTGTTTTCCATCAATTATTAACCTTAAGAATGTCTGATGTTAATTGCTAAAAGCACAACGGTAAACCACAGCCTGTCTCTCTCTCTCTCTCTGTGCACAAACATCCACTCTCTGGGCAGGCCTAAACTATTTTTAGTTCTCAAATGTCAGTGATGCATAAACGCAGCAAACAGAGAGAGAGAGAGAGAGAGAGCGAGGGCCGGGGATGAACGTGAGCGACTAGTCAAGGATTATAGAGGAGATTGCCCCAGCTGATCATCAAGGATGACTCATCCCTTTTCCTCATTCTCCTCCTGTCTCTTCACGATGCGGGGCCTGTAGAGTGTCTTTTTTCCTCTTTCTTGATAAGACGTAAGATCCTGGAGTGCATGCACTGTGTTCAAGTTGTTCATGTAGAGTGTGCACAGGCTTCTGGGATGGTGTAATCCATTCCGGTGAAACGGGATCCACGGATGAATGTTCAGTTGGCGGACATACTCCTAAAGTCCTATATAACCATGATAACTGTCTTAATCTGAATGTATACAGTGGAACACAATTTACAGTGATTAGCGGAGAGCGACAGAGAGCGGAGAGATTAACCTGTGCTTGGTAGGGATGAAGTCAACCTTGGCTGGGGAGGTTTTCATTATCTACAATTATGTGCGTCGTCGGTGTATAATGTTGACTGGTGGATTTAGAATGCTTGCTCCATGAACCATTGAGTGAGGACCTGCTTGGATGCACTCTTGTATTTGTGTATATACACCCACATGTAAACAATTCTGCACAGTTTGTATTGGACGTAGGTTAACCATGGAGGAAGGCCTCCATTTTAACATATTGTGGATGTTTTTTGTTTGTTTTAAGAGTCATAGAATGTAGCCTGTGTATACTAAGCACACATGTGTAATACTATGTTAGTGTGTACTCTGTACAGGCTGAAACCATAGAGCAAGGACAACAAGTTCGCTGTATTGTACATAGTTTATTTTGTCAATTTGTTTATTTTGTCAATTTGTTTATTTTTGTCAATTTGTTTATTGCGTAAATTTTCATGTGTGCTGGTAAAGGCATCTGATACAGAATGGAAATGTCATTGTCAGGGTATCTGTGCTATTTGAAACTTGGTATTGATCCAATTCACCTGACGTCATCATCACAAACATCTTAGTTGCGCCATTTTCGGGAGTCACTGTCCATGTGTCTTATACTGTGTCTTGCGCATTTTAGGCAACTCGGCACTTACGCTTACCATTATTTTTATGTGCAATCATTTGACTCCCAGAATGGCGAGCATGGCAGACAGTAGGGCCACGTGTGAAGTTCGTGCAAGGGGTCAATACATATACAAATTGTATGTGTGTTTACTGGTAGTGCCAACGGAAACAAACTTTTATCAATAGTTTGAAGAGTTCCCAGGCCGAGTGTGTTTCACTACTATCCCTATATCACCAGAATTTAAGACTAAACTAAACTATTTTATCATGTCGGATTACATAGGATTGTAAAAACCCCTTCATATTCCCATCCCGCTTTTTTTTCACTTTATTTCTCGACGTGCACATGTACCAAAAATGTTCCTAAAAAAAGTGTTTTTCCTACCTACATGTACCGACCCTCTTTTTTTCAGCATGTTCAGCATGGAGGAAGAAATCAGATTCTTTCTTCCATGGTTACAGGAAACAAAACTATTTTATTGTAAGTCCTAAGTCTGTCAATCAATGTCAGAAACTTCATGTGTGCTGTGCATGTCACTTCAGATGAGTAATCACCCTGTTCCTGCAATACACACATTTATGTACAAATGTACAAATGTAACTTGCCTAGTGTCAATATTATATCACTTAACTTGTACATTATGTGTGTACAAACTATTTTTTGTAATATTAAGAGTAAATATTACATGATGTACACTAAATACACATCCTTCTAGTGGACAAACTGTACATGTGATACATATAGTGTTGAGAATGTGGAGCCTACATTTGCAGTTGTATACACTATATACATGTGCACTCATTCAGGTTTGAAAAGTGTACCACCAAAGCTTTCAACCAAGAGCTCAACTCAGAATTATTTTCAGTTTTGCATTATTTTAATTTGTGCGCTTTCTGTTTTTTTCCTACAGATTGATTAAAAGCCAATTGGAGCCAAACTGAAGTAAAGATATTGTCTATAAATGGATTGATACATCACCATGGAAACCACATCAGATTCCAACCACCACACACCACCAGTCCAAATGAACTCCACAGCTCAAGAGATGGAGTCTCCAATGGAGATTCCTTACATGGACGAGGAAGTCCCTGTCCCATCTCCCCCGTCCTCCAGGTCGGGCACGCTGAAGGCGCGTAAGAGCTCCAAGGGGCGAAGTCCCAAATGCTCCCCCTTGATGATGAACAAGGAGAGCAGCATCCCAATCGTCAAGCGAGAGGCGGAGAAGGTCATGGACATGTTCTTGAAAAGAAGAAGCATGAGCATGAACGACGCCATATTACAGAAGGAATTCTTCGCTCAGGAGAGACGGAAGAAGAAGGATCGGGCACCACGCAATAATACGGTGTCGATATGCTCCACGTTGAGCACTGACTCAAGCGAATGTCGTAACAGCGGTGATTTCGAGGAGGCAACGCTCCAGAGGAGTAAGGGCAGTTTTAGCCGCGCGTTGGAGCATTCAGTACTCCCGGACGATATCAGGCGGGAACAGTCATCAGCTGATGATGAATTGTCATCCTCAGATCATGAGATGGACAAAGAGAAGTCCCGATCTGCTCCGTCCACGCTACGCATGCAGATCGGACCACTGACTGAAGAGGACCGTGAGAAGCTGAGATTTTCAGGGAATGGCTATGCCCACCACGATAAGGATGGTGTGAAGAAAGACCACAAGAAAAGAGACCAACCAAAGAGGCGGAAGAGCTTGCTGGACAAGGCAAAGCAGATCATGCGCTCTCCCAGCCTGCAGAGGAAAAACGACCATGCAGAGAGGGACAAGGAGGGCCCTGTAGGGCCTGACGAAACATCAGCTAGTCGTTCAATTGTTCACCAAGAGATGAAGCATACCGGTTTCGCCAACAGACTGAAAAGAACTTTCAAACGGGACTCACGTAAAAACTCTTTAAAGGGCAACGATGCCGAGACAAAAAATGCTCTTGGTTCTTCAGACTCGAAGGAGTCGACTAAATCAAGGCGATGGCCGAGCTTCCAGTTTTCCAAAAGGAAAACACATAAGAGTGCGTCAACTCCTACAGATGACAGCCTAGCCGGTGCAACCCCTTCTGATACCACATCAAATGCTGACTGGGCGTCCATGAGCGACTACGACCACACAAAATCATTGACTGAGTTTGACAGACAGAAGTTGCTCAGTGAAATCCACAACGGCGTTCAGCTTCGTCAGGCGACCGCCACAACAGGGAGTGATTCCCAACTCCATGCCAAGAAGTCTCCACCTGCAAAGAGCCCCCACCCACCTAATGAGCCAAGCGGGTTGGGGTCCACAGGAACGCAGACTCCATCGTCGGTTCTGTCGAGCTCACAGGAGTCGGGAATGTCATCTGATTGGTCCTCTAGCTCAGGAAAAGGAGGAGTAAAACAACGGCCCAGAAGTCTCAACCTCACAAGGTCAAAACGACATGAGAGGGCAAAGCAGGGATTGAATGGTTAGTAAAAACAGTACATTATTATGTTGGTTAACCCCAGCCATTCAGTACAGCATATTACTTATTTTTAAAGCAAACTACGTATAAATGGACATTTTAAAGCAAGCCAGGTTACAGATGTAGACAAACAAAGCCGCAAACTTGTATACAGACATTTTATCCAAAGGGGGTGACCCCCCCCCCAATCTCAACCTGAGAAAAAGTCTGATCAAGATTTTTCATACACTTTACATTTAAGCTTTTAGACGAAGATAGTTGAAAGATCATTGATACTTCGTTCTTGATAGGGCAAGGCAGTTTTTTCCTCAGTAAAGGGTGTCTGTATCTCTATGAGGGAAATAATAAAATATGCACCTTGGAATATTTCAAGGAGCCCAAAGGCAATGACCCTTGGGGCAAGGAGGCAATTGCCTCCATGAAGTATTAGGCTGACTGCCTGATCCTGTGACGCCCAAGTGATTTCCATTGTTCTCAGTAAACACATGCAGTGCACTTAATAAGAACCATGATAAATTTTAAACATGTGCTTACATGTACAGTGTGTACTTTGGCAGTTGACTGCACTTTTAAGTGGTCTGGTTTTGTGGTGGGTGTTGCAGGTGCTGGGGATTTCCCTACTGAAAGAGCCAATGGAGGTTGTCTTCTTGTGTTTCAAAAGTTGTTGTGGTTTTTTAATGTTTTGAAGGGAACTCCATTGTTCGTTTCTTGAGCCAGGGGTTGAACAAAAGGGATGTGTGATTCATTTTTATCCTTTAAATTCTGAAGCCTAATCCAGAGAGAAGCAGAATCACATCCCATACTGCATTCTGCTTGACAAAAGCTCTTTTATCTAAAAAAAAAAAAAAAAAGCCTCTACTTCACATTAAACTTGCAAACACCTGTCTGTGCTAATCATGGCATTTTGGTAATTGGTAATTGTCTCCCAAGAAAGTGTTTTTGTTCTTTTTTTAATCAAGATTAGTGTGTTAGAAAAAGTAAATGTGTAAAAGATTCAAAGACTTACATGTAATAGTTATGACATACATGTACGGAACATAATGTAAAAACTGAATCAGACTCAAATATATTAGTACTAAGTGTTTTTTTGTCACGCAAACAACTACACATTGTGGCAAATTCCGCACTATAAATGAACCAGGTTTGAATCTCTCTGGAAGAGTTCTTTGCATTAGAATGGAATCTGAAAATCATTTGTTTTAAATGAAACTCTTTTTTTCTCCGTATGTGTACATCAGATGTCTTCAAGCTGGACAGGATTACCCCTGGTCATGTCCGCCGAGACACGGATACAAGGAAACCAGTTATGCCGACTGCCGCCAGGCAAATCGACAATGACCTGGAGACTGACGGCGTAGATGAAGATGAAGAAATCTCAGATGAGTTGAGATACGGTAAAGACTTAATGACTCACCTGGGGTGTGGTGGGAGGGAGGAGGGAATGCAGTATGATCTTATTTAATTTGTTCACAAGGCAACGTGTAACTATATTGTGCTATTTTGTTGAGAGAAAAGTGAGCACAAATGGAGGTTTTTTTTCTCAAGTGCATTATTAGGATGTTCATTCAAGGATGGACTTAAATAACCCGAACCCAGAATTTACCATCACGTTAACCTGTAAGTGTTTCGATCAGTTAATGCCTTAAATATCTACTAAAATACTACAAAGACTTCAAAAAAGATGTACTGCACGTAGATGAAGTTTAAAAATAATGCACTTTCAAGTGTATTATTTAGAAAGCAGCTTGGCTTTTTTATTTTTATAAAATGTTTGAAAATCATTGTACGGTAACTGATTTTTTTTTTTTTTTGAATCCGTTTGCAACCATTCCCTGGCAGGTCAAGGAACCGATGAGGATGCAACGTTACAAAGACCGTCCAAGAGGGAGCGGGAAGAATTCTACAAACGTATCGCCGACCGCCTGGCACAGATTGGTGACCGGTTTGTGACAGACTACCAGGAAGGTGGTCTTGGAGGGGAACCAGGTGGTCCCGTTGCGAGTGAAAAGGTCAAGGAGTTGGCTGCGTCAGCAGCGGTCGTTGAAATGAGTACAAGAGGTGGCGCCACAGGCTCAGGTAAGGAGGGATCGGAACCTGTCAAACTGTCTCAGGGCAGTTCAAGTCCAAGTTTCTGTAAAGCTATTGAGCAAAACAAACATTCCTTCTAGACCAGCGGTCTACAAACAACAGGTAGCGACCCAAAAAGTGGCTTGCAAAAAAAATTCGGTTTGAACTCCAAACTTTGTCAGAAGCACTAAAACTACCACAACACTGTTGATCATTACGACACCAACAAATTTTGCCTCACGAGATCTATCAAAAACACGGTATTTTTGTTATCAGTTCAGTGCAATTACTCATAAATTAAATGACAAACAAACTGATTCAATAAATAATTTACTCTTAAAAAACGTCAAATTGGTGAGGCTTTAGTTTTTGTTAACTTTATAAAGTTTGACCAGTCTTGAAAGAAGCTTTTAGTAAAGAACAGGGGACAGGGTCAACATGAGATTTGACCCACTCACCTAAGACATGATTTCTGGTTTTATGTACATTGCTTTTGCTACAATACTTGCATCATTTGAAAAGCGCCCAGAGAAGGGAGTTTTTACATGATGTTGTCTGCAGTTTTTTGTAAGAGTGTCATGTTTGCTAAAGATGGTAGCACATAGTCACATGGTCGACAACATGCATTAAAATTTGGTCCACTTTTTATAGTTCCATTACAAACTTTGAATAATTTACATTATCTCTGTTATAAATATTGCTCATCAAAACGTGTTTTTGAATTATGTTTTTTTAGAATCTGAGGAGAGACTATACGAAGCCATAGGCGGAAGGATAACAGACCATGTGGACGGCTACAGAATGGTAAGTATACAGAATGTACAGAATATATAGCCTTTAAGCATAAAGACAAAATAACCTCAATTTCAAAGCTCTTCTGTTTAATATCTCGCCTCATGTCATGCCTTCTCTTGAAAATATTTTGAACTGGTGCCTCAGCAGCTACTTTTTCCGCATCAGTTTCAATCCTATTGCCAAACATCCTGCCCTGTCAGTTCTCTTTTTGGGGGGTGTACAGTGTGTCGCTGTTTGCTGAGTAGGTAGAATTTTAATGTATGGTTTGGCTGTAATTATGTTTGTAAAAACTATTATTTGACTTAATTCTTTGCAAATCGAGTTGCAACAGTTGTTTTTTGGGGGGGGGGCAAGGATGTGTTAAGAAGAGATTTATTTGGACTTGTACTCATTCTTTTGGGCTGGATTGAGAACGATCTTCTTGTAAGTCTAAATAAAGTACAGGATTTGTAATTATGAAGTAAAAATAAGAGAGAAAGCATTTGGAGACCTTGCATTTCACTGTTTCCTCTTTTATTTGCCAATTTGGCACGCTTTAAATCCCGGTCAAAACATAAACCGTCCTTGGATGTTTTCACGAAAACATAAAAATAATTGATGAAATTATTTTTCATAGGTTGGTTTATCATAGAGCAAGGACCTTGCTGTATGCTTTTATGATGTGTGCTTAGAAAAGTAGGAAATGAGGATTAACTTCAATTAGGATGTCCTTTCTTGTTTGGGTTTACTTTTCTTCAATATGTAGGCATTACGGCAGTATAAGGCTTAACAAAAACAAACTTGTGTTTCCTGTAACATGCTGTAAAACAAAGAAAGTAGGTAGGTAGGAACAAAAATTACTTTAGTTTTTCATGTTCACTCCAAAAATAAAGTTCATTGACCAAGAAGAAATTGACCTACCTGCAATTTGCGGGCTAGGATATGAAAGAATTCTTACATTTTTATGCCATCATATTTGGGCAAATACTTGTAAAAAAATAGTTTAAAAGATATTGATTCATTTTTTACGGTCGACAGGTTTTTGAGCAGTCGGTCGAGTTATAGGAAACAAGTATCTATTTTTGTTAGGCCTTATTGCCATTGAAGATGGATCCAATTATCACCCTTATATTTAAGGTGCTCTGCAGCTCAGATAATGGATGGAAAAACAAACGTGACATACCATGCCAAAATCAGGTAGTTCTTGCAAAAAGTCAAATGGCATTCAAAGTGGAAACAACATTAGCCGTGATATCAATGTGATGTGATGTCTGAAACGTTTTAGATAAATTGACCCCATGCTAGCATGTCACACAAGTCAACTCTGCCACGCTCACCATTGTAGAAGTCAATAGGTATACGTGTAAATGCCACGTCGCATAAAATGCGCGCTACACTGTAAACACACAATAACATTGACTTCCAAAATGGCGCAACCAAGATTAATGTGATGATGACGTCAGGTGAATGGGGTCCATTGAGAAATACTTACCTTATAAACCCCCAAATGAGGTGTTTTTTGACAGTTCTTATTCTCATTTATTTGATGAGCAAATCAACTCAGTTTTGAATTTCAGCAAAAATTGCCAAGTTTGGGTATGGGGAGGGGAGGGGGGCTCACAAATTGATTTTTTTCTGAACGCTATACTTTTTATAAACTTTATCCCAGTACATATATCCTGCGAACTAAATTCTGTCTGAAATTCTGTTGTGTTTTTAAATAAATGTCCCTAAATTCAGTTGTTATTTTTTAGGTTTGGCGAAATCAAAACCAGCACATTTTTTTTATTTACCAGTGTCAAACATGCACCAAATCACTGAACAAAAACAATCAATTGCAGAATTATTTAAAAGCTATGACCACCAAAAATGGTTGCTTGTTGTGTTTATTGAAATCTTGGTGATCAAAATAATGTGTTATTCAAAAATTCCATGATATATTGCAGCTTTATATGTAAGATAAAGTTCCCTTTAAATCTGACTGAAAGGGACCTTGTGACTGTGAATACTTGTCTTAACGTAATCTGTAGCGCGGACAGCTTAGGGTTTCATTTGATCCTCTGATACGTCCCTGTCCTGTCTAGTCAATGCATAAATCATCCGATGGGGATGAATAATTGAAGAAGTTGGACATCCCGTGTAATTACACATGCAAGAGAACAGAGTTACACGTATACTAATGCGTTCATTTCTTATTAAAGGCCCGATTGTTGCGGTCTTGAAAGGGCAAGGGCACCAGGGCATTTTGTTCTTGATAAAGGGCACCTCTCTCTGCGAGGGAATTGTAAATTTCTATGGGAACATTTTGAGGGCACCAAAGCCCCTGGTCACTTTGTACTGGAACATTTCGAGGGCACCAAGGCAATGACCATGGGCAACGGAGGCAATTGCCTGGTCATTTTGTGCTGGAACATTTCGAGGGCACCTCTATGAGGAAATTGTTAATTTTTATGGGAACATTTCAAGGGCACCAAGGCAATGACCAGGGGCAACTGAGGCAATTGCCTCTGTGAAGTATCAGGTCTGCTATTATTCAAACCAAGGCCCTTTTTGAAATGACGGCTTCGGCTTGGGTTCCGGCTCTGTCAGTTATTTTGAAAACGTGCGCTTTTGGTGCTGGGTGTCAAATAGGGGACGGAGCCTAGGCTGGAACCGGAGCCAGAGGCAGGAGCCAGAGCTGCGGCTGTGGTTTCAAATATGTGAATTAGAACCTAACAGTAGACGCATTTTTTAATTTTTATTTTAGGGTGTTTCTTTTAAGAGGTACTGAAGATTATGAAGACGATGTACAGGGTTGGTAGTCATACATGTCATAAAAAGAAAACTCACTCATTATAAAGTTCATACATATACCAATTCGGCAGAGAGATAAGACAATCTGAAATACTTTCAAAGTTGAGATAATAGACCGATCCATTAAGCCAAACCCCCTAACGTGTTGACCAATCACAGCCTTGGGTATGCCATCGAAAGTCCGACAAAAAAAGTCTGACACGATAAAAAAGCTATTTGAAAATGTAAACATGTGTGCCCGTACTTACAGTGCGCGCGTTCATGTCGTGCAGTGTGGCATTGAAGAGACGTGCATGGTGCTGCTCACGTGTACAGTGATGATGTAGCCAATGCTGTGATTGGTCAATGTGTTTAGTGGGTGTGGCTTAATGGATTGGTCTGTTGCATATGAAGTCTCCACAAATTGCCAATTGCTTATTTCGATTGCTGCAATCTATCCGTGACAAAAACATTAAAGTGTTTTTTTGTCTAAAAATGTTACAAGATTGACATATTCCATCTTTTTGGTTAAAACTTTCTAGTGGTAAAATAAAATCATAATCTGTGAAGCATTATAAGAACTGTAACAGATGGGAACTCAAATTTCTATCACAAAATAGGGATTAAATTCTACTTTTATTTCCCCAAACTTCAAGCCTTGGTAAAAAAAATAATAAATCCAAGTGCAGTAGAAGAGGAAAAAAAGCTGTAGTCCTGAAAGCTTGGCTAGTCTACTTTTCAAGGAAAAATTATTGAGAAGTAGAAAATGTACTTAGTTTTTTTTATTATGAATGTGGAACTCAAATCTGAAATTAACCGATGATATGTTTACGGAAAACCAGAGTGTGTGAATTGATTTAGTCTTCCAGAAAACCAATCATGTTGTTTCTATCAAGTCCGATTTGATTTTAATTTGATTTGATTTCTTTTGTTGTTGTACACCCTTGTATTTTTGTCATAGACTGACCTGATTGATTTAGAGCTACGAACACTTGGTGTCGTGTTACCTTCACCCCAATCACCCAATATTAGTATCTCCATGGTACGTTCAATCCACCTGACATTTAAAATTTTTTGCACATTGCAGTTCTGGTGACTACACTCACCCTACCTTACATACGGTTCAGTCATTCTGAGCTTTATTAAAGAAGAGCTCAAAGATCGAATTTGTTTTTTGTGATGCCACTCATTTTCCTGTAGATAGAGACCTTTTGAAAGCGGGAATATTTTACAAGTCTCTGACCTCAAGCTGAAATGGTGTAAAATGTCATTTTATTTGATACCCTTGCTAAAATTCGCAACATGAGGACATTGGACGTCAACAATAAGCGGGGTCTGTACATTCCGCACAGGAATTTTTGGTTATTCAAAAGGTCAAATTCAATACTGTTTTGATTGAATATCATGGACTCTCAGAACCGAACTCAAAATTCTCGGTACAAAAATGTGCTGCCCCATATTGATATTGAAATGTGACGTTACTGGATGCTTTTGGAGGACTTGTATTATTTTCATGTTCACAAGGACTCCATCTATTAGAAAATGAGTGCATCACAAAACTGAATTTGACCTTCGAGCCATTCTTTAAACCTCTGTGCTTCCTTTTCTCACTACTGTAATTTCTAGTTTACTAATACCATGCTTATACTGATCACTCATGGTGTGTTTCTGAGGGGACTGGGTTGCTCATTTGCACAAATCTTTGTAGTAGGTTGATGGTAGTGGGACAATTAGCACATGTGCAGGCATGGCCCAGGGATTTTACTGGGGGATCCTCCCCCAAAAAGTAAGAGATTGCCGCCACATCGGACATGATGGGCGGGATCCACATAGAAACCAACATCTATAGTGAGATTGGGGATATTCATGAATGTGATAGTGCAAGTTTAAAGTTTACAAAAGGAAAAAGATAGTTTAAAAAGAATTAAAAAAATAAATGGTTGTCCAGAGCAGGAGGGGTCTGGACTCCCTGGACTAACCTCCCCCCCACACCCCCTGGATCTGCACCTGATGTGCATAAGTTGTCTGCTGTGGAATATCATGGTACACGTAGCTCTGCAAAATACCAACCTGGGCCCTGTCCTCTGGTCCTGTTAAATCTCATATTCCTACTTTAAGTGTTCATGTACATGTATGTATGCAGTGATGTATGTGTACCTCCAGCTGAGTCCAAAATGATTGACTTTGGCTGCAGCTGTTTCTGTAAACTTCCCCTCACACAGCAGCATGTTGCAGGGATGTAGCCATTTCAACAGCCAAAGCCGGTAGTCTTGGTTGTATGATAGAGGCTACATGTACCTCCATGGTAATAGCCTACTGCTTCCTTGAACTTAAGGCCTGTTAATGATCTGTTCCGCATGAGTATTCTGGGTCTGTTTCACAAGGCGCGAAGATTTATCTCCAGGAACCCAATTTCATGGCTCTACGCTTAACAGCCACCATTCTCCACTTACAGGGCTAGCGTCAAATTTCTGCACTACATGTAGCTTGTTTGAGTGAAGAATGCTTAGCAATACAAACAGTCAGGCCTTGATCTTAACCGAGGCCACCGAGGCCATTGGCCTCATGCCCTGTCGAGTTGGCCAGCATGCCCTTCAGAAAAATTGCACTGTCACTACCAACTTGGCCAGCATGCCCTTGTACAATTTCTCTGATTTGGCCAGCAAAGACCTGCCCCCGTTTTTCTTAAAATTGAGGCCTGCCACGTGTGCACTCATACAAGCAAAAATTCATTTCCAGCCTGTGAAATAATGCATGCATTAAGCGCAGATGTTTCTGCTACCATTAAGCACTGATTTTTCGCTTACAGTAAACATAAGCAGAATCTTGAATTTGAGCTTTGATGACCTAGTCAATGAATCCATGTCAATGAATCCATGTCAACAAATCCATGCTAAAATGTGACATTAAAATGCAAGCCATGACGGCCATAATGAAAACTCATGTCTCAAGATGGCACTAAAAGTGAAATCTGCCCAGGCACAGCACAAGACTGAAAAAAAGAACATACAATAAAGAAAATGCTAGGGAATACTGAATACCCTTTATCAACAGTGATGGTTTTCACAAAAGCGTGCGTGTTTTATCCAGCTTCCTCTGTTAATCGGAAGGGGTCCTTTCTACTTTAGGGTTGAGTGAGTGAGAGCTCATCATGCACAGTTCCCCTAGCAACAGTCAAGATTGGATTCATGTACATTCAGGTCTGAAATGGCAGTTCAGAAATATTAATATTTGATGAGACGGTTTTTATATGGGTTTTTTTATGACGTCAAAAAATGAAAAGAGCGAGTGCTCATGTTGACCCCTTGCTCTTTGTAAACCACTCTGATGGCAATTACAGGGGACAGTTTGGTAGGGTAGAGTTTAAATCCTGATTGATGGCTAACTTGCACAACACATTTACTGAAGATTAGAATGAAGCATACAGTTTTCATAGCAGCAAAAACAGTAGGGTGGTGCACCGACAGTTAATGCATTATTATGATGAGGCCTCTAGACCTTTCATCAAATTGCCACCATCTGTGTCTAGTTTCCCACATGCTTTAGCATTTTATATCAATCATGAATGTAGACACTCAGTATAGTGAATGAAGGGGGGCCAGACTATTTCACACTTTCAGCCTCGATTTGAAATACATTGATTTTGAATGGGTGAGATATAAGATGGCTGCACTGTGAGAAGGAGAAGGATCTACGAGGTTGGCTTGGTGTCATCTTTATTAACAGTGGTGTTGTAATTAAGGAACATTTTTTTTATGTTTTTTTTTCTGGGGGGGGGGGATCCAGAAGACCACAGTGCTGGAAGCTGAACATTTTTATAGGATCAACAAATCTTTTTAAAAGACAAAAGTCAAAATGAGAAAAAACAAACACTCTACACAATTTAACATACAGAAACTGTTTTGATTTAAACAAGCACTAAGAGAAGATTTATCTCATTTGTCTTATGGGTAAGTGTACTTATATTCCAACAGAATTGAAAGATATTTATGAGACTTTCGAACATCATTTATTTTAATTAAAGATAATTTACACAGTGAGGTGTTATTATTCAGTTGAAAAACACAATAGACCGCCGGATTTGTCCAGGCGTGAGTTTACTTGCCAAACACTTACAATACTAGCCTTGGGCCTGCCGGTCCCAGTGTAAATTTTTGAGCCTTGTATTGTGTACTAATGATATCTGATCCCTTCGTTGTTCAATTGGTGACTTTGAATCACTAGATGGCAGCAAACATACATATAAGAGAATGAAAACGTGCTACACAAAGTGTCTCAGTTGTTACTCAGAAATTATTAGTATTAGCGTTCAGTGTGCACAAAACATGTTTAGTTTAGATATTTTAATAGCTGGACGAAATCATTTCCCTGCGTATTCGTACCTGGTAATGTTCCATTGTTTATGCGGTTCTTAGCATGTGCACGTTTTGGAGAACAGTGGATCTACAACAGACAACTTCCCAATACATTTCATGGGCAATACTGTAACATGGGGATGCACACGTTAAGCCGTCGAACAAGGTGCATGCTGGTCTAGATAGTGTCAAATCGAGACCAGCATGCACCATGTAATTGTATTGGGCATAAGCGCGTAAAATGTATTTCTGAAGTTGTCTACACGTATGTACTTGGCAAGTCTGCTGCCACCTAGTGACCCCGAAAGTCTCCCATTGTTAAAGTAGACTTACATATATTTAGTTAAGAAACAGATCATTTTACCTCTGGTTGTACATTGTTATTCACAGCCTTCGGGTACATTAATAACTTAACCCTAAGTTTCTGTATCAGAGTTTAATCTTCTTGTGTTGGATTTCATTAATCTTGTTTCTTACAGTTTTAATTAAATTGACACTAGTACTGGATGGTCATTCTATGGCGGGAGGACCTCCATTCCCGAACTTTTTCATTCCCCTTCTTCTCGTGAAAACGCTTTCATGGAAATAGTCTGTGCGGGTTCTTATATCTGAAGTTTATTACACTCAGATGACTGGGTTGCAAATCAGGGGCACTGTTGAAATCATTCATTCGTGCCGTACTGTGCATCTGACAATGGTGCCCTCTGTTGACCGGTTACGACCAGTCCGAGAGGCATTCAGCTCAATAGTAATGATCTAGCTAATGTCTCACCACTGTTGAACCAAAAAAAAGTACACGCTGCAGTTGAATCACAAGCGATGAGATGTCTTCCAGTGAATTACACAATTGTGCGTTTAGGACAGGAATACAAAAATAACATGCTTCCAGCGTGTCTGAACATTCAACACAGACTCTTCAGAGTTGTGTTTTGCAATCATCAGACGTGTTTTTATGGACAATTGGGCGGCTTCAGAGCCTTGTTCCATTAGAGAAGCCATTTTCACTGGGCTTTTTTGTTCGTTTAAATTGACCTCATGTTTACAAAAGAGCCACGAGCGCAGACATTACGCTCAGTGGACAATGGTGGAAGAGAACAAAAATCTTACATGGCTTGTAGCATGTGTTTTTGTTTTTATCAACTTTGGATGTGAGGGAAGGTGCTCATCTCAGAACTTGTTGAACTGTCATTTTTAATTTTTTTATTATTTTTTTTTACAAAGACTAGAATCCATGCTGAAATTACAATATGCACCTATGCTAAACTTCCCATAACGACAGGGTAGTGCCTTGCCTGCCAAGAAAAGCCCTGGAATGAATAATGTCACTATTTTTTTTTCAAAACAAGATGTTACCAATTAGGCAAACCTCAACCATGCCCGTCATGGGAAATGTTGTTTTTAAAAATGCATTTACATTGCAGTACATTTGTATTTAACTGACCCTCTTGACCCACCATTCCTGTGCTTGATCAACATGATGCATATTAACACAACTCTTTCCCATTTTCTCTCCATTTCTGCCCCCTTTGTAACCATTCTGCGGTATTTTCTTGCTCCATAATTTTGTTTCGTTATAATTTGAAAATCTTCACATATCCCATGAAAACGTGTACCCTGATTATGTTTTCCTTCATCCATCCATCCTTTTCAATCCTTCCTATGTTCTACAATTTCTTTGTTTTTTATGTTTGTATTTTTAAAATGCTATTTATTTATTTATTTATTTATTTATTTATTAACCCATGCCCCCATTCCTGGCACCTCTTCCTTTTCTTTTCTTCAATGCATTGTTCTTTTTGTTGATTTGTTAATTTCTTATCTTGAATACCCAACCATCGCCTCCCAATCCCATTATATTCCTTTCCATGCCACCTCACCCCTCCACATAATATTAAAAAAAAAAAAAATAGCGCCACAACCAACAACTCCACCCCTTTTCGCCACAGTCCCTCCTGTCGGTGGTTCGTGACCACACCTACTCCGTCTTTCGGGACACCATGCAGTCCCTGATTGGCCATGACAATAGCATGGAACAGCTGGCCCTGGTCTTCAAGTTTACCAAGCTGGCGATGAAGATCGCGCAGCACTACGGGTCGAGGGCGACAGACATCAAGGAGAACAGCCTGCGCTACATTGGGGACCGCTTTGCCGCCTGGCTGGACAGTCAAGGAGGATGGGTAAGACCCTCTAATTATCAACAAGTCTTAATCTACTTAGTCCTTGCATTTACTCTCTTTCGAATACAGTATTTTATCCAACATTCAGGGAAAAAACGACATCTCAGAAAGCACAATTTGAAGATAGACAATTAAATTTTATTAAATTTACTTCATTATTTATTATCATTATTAACTTATTGTCATGATAAAAGTTGGTTCCCCAGGGTATTGTAAAAGGGGTCATAGCAATGAGGTGTTACAGCAATGAGCTGGCATTACAACAGAAATGGATGATACTCTGAAAGTTTTTTAATTTTAAGGAAATTGACACTGCCCTCTGTTGACAGGTTTTGATAAATGTGGAAACAGTTTATTCCATTGATAATAAACAAAACCTTTTGAATTCTGGGCGATATTCCCCATATCTTTCAATGCCATCGTACATTATGATGGTCAGTGGTAAAAACTTGACAGATTTAGTGCATTACTTTAATTCATTTTACTGATACATTTTACTATACATTGATTATCAAATAGTTTACATACTTGTGTACAATTTTGTTTTTTGTTTATTTATTTGTTTTCCTTGGAAAAAACCCATATGTTCACATGTTTTTTTCAATATAACAAGCCTATGTTTCGGGTGGGCGATGGTTTGGGGAGGGGGAGGGGTCACAAAGACATACTTTTTGTCCAACATCTTGACAATTTTGAAAACGTTTTGTGAAAATCAAGCATTGAAACTGCTGCTCTGGCTCGAAAATCTTTCACTTCAACTTTTTTCATTACTATTTTATTTATTTCATTTTACAAGGAAATACTTAATATTATCTGTCCAACATGTCTTGAAAACCTTTGAAAACATTTTGCTAAAATGAAGTGTTCAAATTTCTGTACTGTCCTGAAAAAAACGCATACTTTAAACTTTATTTATTTCATTTCATCTACATCTCTTACGATTGATTGATTATAAAAGTGTATGGGAGAGTAGAAAAAAAACTTTCAACAGAGTTTTGTTGCCATAATATAAAAAAGAGCTTTTATTTATTTAAACTAAACTGAAATTAAACTAAATTGATAAAATACTGTTAGATTTTGGTAGCATTTGTAAATAGAAATTGGACAGCATGTTAAATATTGTCAACTTTGAACAAATGTAATATCAAAATCTGGACAAAATCAGGGACAAGAGAGCTAACAAATTTTAGGGATAAAATGTCAATTTTTGTATTAAAAATAGTTTGAGTAATTATTCTCAATTGTTATTTATTCATGGTACTGTTGACCATGGGTAGGTGTCTTTAATTAAATTTGGTGACTAAAAATGAATTTCAAAAGTAAAAAGTGGTTTTGTATTTTCCTTGTGTGTTTTTAGTTCTGTAAAGGGTAAACAAAGCATCTATGATGATGTATGTTGATGACAAGAACAATTTCCATCTGAAAGTTAAAACCGATCAATTTTACAAATTTTTATATGCAAGCCTTTTGCCTCGTTCTTAGAAGGGCAAGACATTTTTGTGTAGTAACTGGAATCTCTATGGGGGAAGTTTTAAGTTTCATTGGTGTCATTCAAAGGGAACCAATTAGGAGCATAGCCTCTGTTGTCTTCGTGAAGTATAGACCAGCACATGACAATAATCAACTTATTGCACATGAATCCCCAACATTGTGGACAATAGCCATCTGTGCTTCCATGTACAGGAATTTCCCAACATGTTGCCCCAACTCTTTTCACGAGTAACTTTCTGACTTTTCCTGAAACAAGAAGTTTCCCAGAAGTGTTGAAACCTTGTCATGACAAAGATACAACATTGGTGTGTAGTTTTTTTAAGTGGTACAGTGGAATTATTTCTTCTATGTCATACAGGTCTGGAATTACAACAAGGTGACAGCCGCTGTTGCCCTTGATCTTGACCTTGTTGCCCCTTTAAGTATTCCCATACTTAAAGATTTTTCATTGGAAGTGCCCTTAATGCGAAATAAAAATGGCCATGCATCTTCAAAAAAGGAAATTCCCGCCCTTGATTTTGACACGATGTGCTTGGAGACAGTTAAATGTAACGCCACCTGCTCAAAACCAAGCGTAGTCCTTTCTGTTTTACCTGAGTCTTGTCTCTGCTCCCCGCCACCCTTTATCCTCTCCTGAAATTCTCCCAAACTGACTAGGCCTCTTCAGTGCTTGATTTTCAAATTGTGATTAATTTGACTTCAGTCACAGCCTCCCTTGCTAAAGAATCTTGTTTTTGTTAATGCTAAAATGAATTATGAAGTTTTAACGAGGCACAAATATCACGCTACATTGAATATGATGCCACCAGTTATGTTTTAAAAGTAAGTTTCAAAACAAGCCTTGTCATATGAAATCATCATTTGAATAAGGGACATGGGGACGCTTGTTTTGTCAGCAGACATACCAGGTAAATTACCATAGTTTACGTCGTTCTGGGCCTTCGCATGCCTCCACGAACAATGGATTACCTGGTAAGTCTGTTGCCACCGAGGGGCCCCAAGCGTCTCCTGTAAAAATGTCATCTCCAAATGTCATAAATTGCTTTACTTGAGAATGTTTTTACACTTACTGTTTGAGAGATGCGCAGAAAAAAGGTTAAACTTAAAGGTTATGACTCAGGATGGGACTCCTCAAACTCACCAACTTCCCGTTTGGTTTGGGTTCTACCCCATTCTCTTCTGAAGCAATGAGTTCACAATGGTTTGTAACTCCACCGTTGTTCCTTTGGGTGGGGTAAAATTGAGCACTGGTCAGCGGAAATAAATTTAACACAGTTAACAACTCCCCTTTGTAATCCGGGCCCAATTTCATGGTGCTGCTTCCTTAAGGCGAAAAATCAGGTTGGCAGAAAATTCTAGGCAGATCTGCATTTCACAGGTAAGCATGGAAATTCCGCTTGTACACTTCACATAACTGATCATTCTTCGCTTACCCAGCTCCCACAGAAATTTGACGCGAACCCTGTAAGCAGAAAGTGGGGACACTAAGCCTTATGCAGTGCCATGAAATCGGGCCTCGTGCTGTCTAGTAACTTTTGTCGACCGTTCAAATTTGAAGATGTGATTTTTATTTCCTTCCCTATCAACCCACTCTAGAGCGCAGTTGTGTACACCAGCGATTCGGAAGACGAAGATAAACACGATGAATCTGAAATTGACTGATGACCGGACCAACGTAAGATGCTTACGATAATTTATCACTGTTTAGCAGAGACAATCTGCATTGCAATTTTTGTTGTTTGTTTTGTACTTAAAAGATGCTATTTTCTTTCGTTAGAAAGTTTGTTTTGTAAGTAAAACGAAGAAAATATTTTGAAGTGATATGGACAACCAGGTTCTATTTGGGAGTGAAATTAATGATGTAAACATTAGGTTATTTGATATGCCTGTTTTCAACGCGATGTATTGAGAGATCTTTCTAATAGTGTTTTAATTAACTTTTAACATCTTTAATGAAATGGTAAGAACGAACTACATAGTGGTTGGAGTACTAACCCCATTCCCTACATATCATGTGTTCATGTTTAGTCAAGTGTGACCTTCCATCTTTGACCTTTGACATGCTCCCACAAAGAGGGGTAAAGCCAAAAAATGTTATGAGCAGTTTTGGCCTGATGCAAACAGTTCAAGTGAACACGCAAGCAGAATCGGAATGTATGACATTTCCACAACGATAGTAAATGTTAGCAGTATGTAAGGGGCTGTTCACAATAATCAACATTTTCACGAGAGTACAAACTGTATGCTGGGGGGGGGGGGGGGGGGTCTGCAGCCCGCGTATGCTTTGTAAAATAAAACAAATGTTGATTTCATCAGTATGTATTATGCCAGTAATTGATGGCTAAACTCACAGTAAGATCGTTGTTTGGACAAATCGCTGTGGATTAGAATCAAGTACTAGCCATCATATCACATGTCATACAGCTAGTTTCCCCATACCATGAATCGACAGCGGCACTAGACTTGAAATCAATTAGTCAATGCATGGGCTGTGTGGCCATAACTACCCTTCCTCAACGGGGCACATCTCATGACGCTGCTTACCGCGGTTATTCTGGGCTTACTTAAAATAGCGTGAAAGAATCCAACATTTTTTTTTTTTACACTTTTAGGTGGGGGTGGGGGTCCTAAAAAAGTGTACGGTTTGTACGCTCTCGAAAATGATGATTATTGTGAACACGCCCCTAAGTGTTGCACTTGTTCAAATGTTTCTGGTAACTTTGGGCCCCCTTGTATATTGCTTTAACATGTGAAGTGAACAAAACCGTACCCTTTGACGGGCCAAAGGTTCAGTTATGTGCACTAGTCCTAACTTAGTCCTACAACTAATGACAAGTCCTACAAGTCAGGACTAGTTACTCGTCATACCTCGAGATAAGACTAGTCCTAGCACTTTGTGAAACTCACACCCTGTTCATTCTTCACAACCAGAAGCTCCGTTCCTGCCAGCTTCAGACGTGGCACTTATTGTCAGTTGTGGAAGAAAGAAAAGGAAAAGAAATTTGAAAAAACATTGGCTGAATTTACTCTTCTTTTGTGGAAGCAAATCATATGTACATTTGTGACCGAGTCAAGCACTGCGAACTGGAAGTTTTTATTTTGGGTTATTTATCTGTACATATGTTAAATATTTTGAGAACTATTATCTGATCTACTTCGCTTTGTCACAAAGTCGACTCTGTTATATACTGTAGCGTACTTGTACTGTCTTGTAATATAAAATTGAATGTTATTGTACAGAAATGGTCTGCTGCAACCTTAAGATATTCTATATGTTACTGTTTATGTCTACTACTTGTATGTAAGAGGTTATAACAATATTTATCAGTACATAAAAGTTTGTTTACCCCTTGCAGATGCATCATATTTTTGGGTAGGGGGTGGGTGGGTGGGTTGGAGTGGGGGGGGGGGTAAATCTCACATGGGGGTATTGTGTACCGAAAGCCACATACATCACAGTTGGCGATTTACAATGATACATTGTTAACTGCTTGTCGCGATAACTTGTGACTGAAAAAATAGAATTAGCTGTTGCAAACTGCTTACCAACCAAAATGACCTGTTTTATAAATGCAAAAAAAAAAAATGTTAAGGGCCTCACATTTCAACCCTAGCAGAGTTTTTCTCAAAGGCTTCCTCAAACTTGTAACTGTTCGCACAAAGATGAAGTTAAGTTGCTATGAACTTGTCAAACTACATCATTCCCGTTGACGTTAAGTCAAATGCAAATTGCAAATATTGTTCTCATATTACCAGGAGGAAGTGCGTGCTGTGGGACTTTTTCCTTGTGTTGTCAAGTTGCAACGACTCTGTCTACAGTTTATGATTTCACTGCATATGCTAGCATACCTGTTAACTTAACCACTGTTTATACTCAGGACTTCAAATTACTGCATGTAAGTTAACAACGTGATGTGGTAACCATTCAAACCCTTTTTTTCCAATGTGAATGTGGCATTAGTGATACAGCTCAGTGCATTGCCTTGGCAGTTTTAATTGACCCTCCCCCCCTCCCCCAAAGTCATTCAGGAGTAGTTGATGATGCAATTGCAAGGGGCGTGTACAGTATCTATTTAGAATGGGTTTGTGAATACAATGTTCTGCAGTTGAAGAAAGGTACATCATTGGTTATAGATATTATATGAAATCTCTTAAGATAAAAAACAATAGTCTAAAGACATTACTATGCATGACTCAAATGCTACCTTCAGTTTGCGTGATTTCAAACTAATTTTTTTTTTCTTTTTTTTTTCTGGGTAACAACGAATCCATTTTGCTTTATCTTTCTATAAACTACAGCAATTGCTCATGAAATTTGATTTGGCAAACAAATTTCAAAAAGGCAATCAGATCTGAATGTACATGTTTATCTGTGTTTTGAATTTGTTGAATATTTTTATGTATGCATTTTATGAACGGGAATCTGGGCTGGAAACAGCTCTCTGATGACATCTTCTTTTTTTTTGAACTTTTGCTCCTCCCTGGACAGCTCCTGCTTACAGATTTTTTATTAAAATAAAATAAACAAAATATCCATAATTACTCGATGTTTCCTCAGCATTGGCTAATCGGAAACTGGGATTTCCTTTAAGTTGTTGATACTGGAATGAATTGGAACCCATGAGCTGCACAGTACTTTGTTTTTATTTTCTCCAAAAGAAGTTAACCAGTTTGATTGAAATGCCACGTGGAATTGAACCTTTTGAGGTATTTTCTCTTTAAGTCTTGCCGATTGGAGTGGAAAGAAAGACGTTTTGTTTTCAAAAACCAATGCTGTACCTTCTCTGCTGCGAAGAGAGATTTATTTGGTGTCATGTTGAATCAATTGGTGTGAAGTTAAAAATAAACACTAGGTCTTTGTTTTATTTACCAACTAGGGGGGTGTTGCAGGGATTTATTAGGGTCATGTCGCATGGGGCAGTTGGAAGGCAACCAGTTCTAGGAAATATGCAAGAAGGAAAACTTGTCATATTTCAATCTTGGTGTGAGACACTATTTAAAAGAAAATGTATCTTGTGCTATCAAAGATTATTACTTATTTTTTTGTGCATGAATAGCAGTTGCTTGCCTTCAAGTTGCCAGTCAAAATTATCTTTTATGACAAGGCCTTTGGAAAGATGGTGAGGAGGTGCTCATACTTTTCTAAAAGAAACCTAAACGGCCTTGTTTATGTTTTTCGCAGATAATCCCAACTTTTGAAATCCCTTACACGGACAGCAGGGATGGAAAATAACAAATACCATACCCAATAATGCCCCAGCCTTTAAGTTAATCCAGCATGCACCCACGTCCAGACCTTAGCTCCTCTCCCTTTATCATGTTTTTTTTTATTTAAGCTACTGGGCATGTAACAATTCATCGGCTCAGTGCTATAAGGTTGTTAATTACATTTTCATATCCATACTGATCAAAAGGTCGTTAATAAAAAAAAATTGTATAAATTTGAAAAAATAAATCAAAATCCACAAATACATATTTTTATCTAGAAAAGGATTGTTTTTTTGTTTTTTGTTTTTTTTTGGCAGACAATTTCTTTGGACACCACTCTTGATCATTAAACTTCATTTACCAAGAGCTCAAAAATATGCAAAACAAATTGTGCAAAAACAGTGCATACTGCACTAATGACCTTAAGTCCTGAGGCGAAGAGTTGCTCGCGTTACATTTCCTGGAAAAATAAGAAGAATTTTGGGGTTCTTAATGATTGAAATATAACAAAAAAAATGATATGGAGTCATGAAAATCATTCAGAAAACCAGATTTTTGTTAACAGTGCTTACTTAACCTGAGTAACCTTAGAATGGAACACTCATGTCTTGGTAGGTTGGAACATATCTGGGAATTAAAGTTCTCATTGCTTTCAATTCAGTTTATAGCTTTAATGTGTGATGGAAACACAATTGCGCACTTTAATGGACCCCAATATTCAAATTATACCCATGAGAGTTGCATGGTCTATTGCCTTACTAATCAATACCAGTCAAGGACGCTTGCTTGTGTTTTAACATCGTCACTGTGGGTACATGTACACTTCATAATCAACATTACCGATTTTGTCCTCTAAATTACCGCGGTGAACGATTTCCCTTGTATAGCACAGCGAAATGCTGCGCAAAACATCTCGGTTGCTGCTAAAAAAAAATCATCCTCAATATTAGCATTCAGTTTTGCACACAACATGTTCAGTCTAAATATGTTGCAAAATTGCTGGACAAAATCGTTCCCTATTTTGGGTAGTACAATTCCACTTCAGATCTCTCAGTTTTTGTTTTGTCTTCTTTTTATAGCATCTCAAAAAAAAACAAATGACTGTCATGAAATGACTTGTGTTTAACAGTATCACCACAGATATTAAATTCAGTGTTTTATACTCTAGTGTACATTTTTTACATAAACAAATCTATCAAATCTTCCACTATGTTATGCAAGTGTGCTTTGTCGATCTACTAAAGTGTAATAGTTATCTCATTTTTAATGATTTTTTAAAAGACATTTTTAGTGCCTTTTAAAAAAAGAAGTTGGTTTGATTTGTTATGGTTTTCTTCACAAATATTTTGAGTAGACTGTTCTGTCACTTTTTTAAGTTGTAAAAATGTAATATATGGGAACAATACTAGGCTCTCGATCATCTGGGCACATTTTCATATAGCTGCAGAAAATATAGCTTAACAAATTTCTGCTTGTTAGGCAATGGTATTTTGGCTGGTAACCTTATTCTTGTAAGCATAATTTTATTGTGCCTAGCTACTTTTTATGCTTGAGCAGCTTTATGAACTTGAGCCCAGGAGGCAAGTTCAGTTGGTCTGGCAGTTCAGAAATTTGCTCTTAGAAAGTTGAATGTCATGGGTTCGATTCCAACCTGTGGTGTTCATGGAACATATTTTATTTATTTTATTATTTTTTTTCCAACGGACTTGGAATGCACAGTGCTTTTAGAATCGGTCGTGGGAAAATAACGGTCCCTGACCTTTGATGTAATATTCATAGTGTAGCATCAAACTTGAAAATGATTAAGAGTGACTAAATAAATGTGTGGTTTTTTTTGTTGTATAATCAATTCAGGCGGCCACAGGCCAGTGCATGTTTGTTATTGCACAAAAACATGATTTATTCAATAAAAATGAACTGCAATGAAAAAAAAGGGTTTTGAAAAGTTCGATTTTTACATACACCCCAAAACAAAATTACACCAAAAAATGCAGATGATTTGATCACTGCCGACTCTGATTTTGAAATTATATTTAATATGTGTTAGATGTGCTATTGTCATAATATAAAGTCATGAATTTGAAGAGAGATACACTGTGCATGCATCAGACCATGTGACGTAAACTTTGAAAATGGTATTAGCAAATTGGGCCAAACAAAAAGTCAAAGTTTAACACATGAACATATCGGAATGTGGACTTTCTTAAAGTTTGGAAACTTTCCAAACTGTATTAAGAAATGTTATTATCTGAGGTTCGCTTGAAGTTAAAGAAAATCTTCACTAGACCACAGGCCTCAAAGCTCTTAAGTTTCACCAGAAAATCATGACAACTCCCAAAGTATTGCTTTCTTTTAGGTATATATATATATTTTATGAACTTTTCGGAAGAGGTTTTGAATTTTAAAGCTTAAGGAAAAGTGAGTGAAGTTTCAAAAGTATGCATTTGGAAAAATACTAGACTGCGGGACTTTAGTTTTGGGTTTACTGGCCAAGTGCAATACTAATTGGACTGCGGCCTGTGGCCTAGTGAGTATTTCGAGCCCTTTATGCATACATTATTATAAACAAAAGATAAAATTAGCGGTTGCAAACTGCTTATTGCCAACCGAAAAGGACCTGTGTTAAAATGCAAGCAAATTTTAATGCCCTCACATTTCGACCCTAGCAGAGTCTTTCTCAAAGGCTAAACGAGAAAGACTCTGCTGGGGTCAAACCGTGAGGCCATTAACAATTTTGTACATTATTATAAACACTCATTTTGTTTTGGAGCAAAGGCCAGGTTTCATAAAGCCTGTAGTATTGCTCACTGGAGTGTCCATGAGTAGAATTTCTGTTATGCTCAACTGTTGTCAAAGCAAAGGGTAGTTGGCAGTTCTTGTTGGCAGGTGAGTTACACACAGCTTTATGAAATTGGGCCAAAGTCATTAAAGGGTATGCGTGTAGTGAATTTTAAAACTGATATGTTTTCAATTTTCTGGTACTGCCTCTCTCAAATTCTGTGTTTGGGGGTAGAATTTTGCATTCAAGGACGCCATTTTCTTTTTAACTGGATAAAGAAACAATCTGCCAGGCGATAAAAAATTCATTCTGGTCCGAGAGCATTCCCACATGTCTATACTTAAGGTCATGAAAACCAAAGGACAACCAAAGACAATTTCCATTATTTTCTCACTGTAAAGTTGCATCATTTTAGTGCATAAAATGCTTTCTCGCCAATCTTTTCCTTTACAATTTGGTTTGCCAAGTGAACAGTCATGTGGCCCCACTCAAGGCCCCCCCCCTCCCCAAACAAGCTGTTCAGAGGGTGACATTTTTTACCCACGACTAGTTTGATTGGTTGTTTTTTTGTTAAGCCTTCTCTTTCTCGGAGTATACAGTGCTTTATTGTTACCAGTGAAAAAACAAACCCACATTGATGACATTTTTAAGAGTTACATGTCACACATAATTTTAATTGATTTTTTATTTCAAGTTAAACCTGTAATTAACACACTTCTTTTATTCCCAAGCAAATGTAAACAAAGATATCATTGACTATTAATTTAAATGTTATTTAAACTAATTTTTGAATGCTGCAATTAAAGTGACTTATTCTTTGGGATGTTTATTTTCTATCTTGCAGGAGAGTTTTCCTTGGTATTGACTAATTGAAACCAAAGTACTTAAGTATCTTGTACTTGTTTGTGAGCTGTTTTATTAATGACAATTGTACCATTGTTTAAATGAGTTATCCAATGTTAACGGAATACATGTTAAATCCCACCCTGTGCCTTGTGTAAGAGGAGGCTACAACTTAGAGTTCAAACAGATGTGGTAACAAAAAAAGAAAGAAGTTACATCAAAGATTTTTTAGTACTAAGAATGGGCCCCCTTTTAACAGACCTGTGTCATGGTGCAGCCATCTTGTTTTTTTTCTTTCATTCAAGTCAATGTAACCAAAATGAGGCTGGAAGGGAAAATAGACTGGTGCCCTTTTTGGTATAATGAGAATGGGTGTTTGATGATGGGGAACACGACCATGACAAGTTAGGTGGTAGCAGCATTCTTACGATTGAAGTGTCAGATGTTGAGGATTTGGCCTCTCATTGTACGTACTCTGGAGTACGAGAAATCTATTCCATTTATGTATTTTTCAAAAAAATAAATAAATAGTTGTTCCCCCCCCCCTCCCAAAGAAAACAGCAGATGAAAATAAGATACTTAACTTTAATTGCCTGACAACTGAGGCAGATTCAAACACCCATTTTTTATTTCTCAAAAGAACAGTTTCATAAAGCTGTTAATTAAGCAAGAAATATTTGCCAACTAAAAATTAGCAGAGAACCAGTCATGAGCAATGTTCATTAAGTGATATTTTTGCTAAGCATTATAAGCGTGACCTTTCTGTACTTGCGGTAACAGCTTTATGGAATGGCGAAGCCCTGGCCTGCCTAACAAACGTTAAACAGTCAAAGAGGAGTAATTAGAGTGCCAAGCACTCATTAACAACAGTTGTATTCTGTATAATGTACTATCAGTGTGTATAAGTTATTGCAATCTACTTGTTCCTGTGGCAACGACATTAATGATTGGTCACATTAATGAAACATTACCTTAAATAATAAAATCAAATTTGACGATCTGATTGAAGTTTCGTGACACACAGTGTTGTTTATTTCTAGTTAAGTTATTGTAGCCCCGTACAACTAGACTGTGCACATCAAGGGCCTAATTTCTTAAAAGCACAAGACATGGTTAGTATAGAGATATCTTGCTTAGAGGAAATGAGTCTTCAGCTTGCAATTCACTTTGTGTTGAGTGGTGCCTTGCTTTTGCTTTTGCTAAGAAAGAAACTGGCTAAGCAGTTATCCCTCTCGGCCACCATCATCAGATAAAGGCATTTGCCCATGGTCTCCTCCTGAAATTATACACTGCTGGAATCACTGTTGCCGCTTCCACAAGCTTCTTGAAATTCGACTCTAGGCAAAATTTGTTTGCTGGAGATGGACCTGTTGATCATGGATACGCCATACACCAAGTAGTTAAAGGGGCCGTACCACCATGATTATAGCAGGCCTGTGGCTGTGCATGGAAAGATGAACTCTCACCCAGATACTGCAGATGCCGGCATGCATGTGTGCGTATCATAAGTGGGTTACGCCATTTACTGCTATAATCATGACAACACAGCCCCTTTAATGTGGTTCAAAGGTGTGGCGGTTTTGAAAAGAACCTGTTAGTTTATGCCCAACAAAAGGGTTTCTCAACAACAAGGTTCCTGCCAAACATCTAAAAAGTGTAGTGTGCAGTTTAAACAAATTAAACACCCTGTAAATAGTGTTGTTGTGGTTGCGTTGGTGTCACTAACAGCAACGGCTGTTATGAATTGGCACAGAGCCAAACTGAATAGTCATCATTTTACATGGATGGCCCTTTTTTAGCCACGGCAAAGTGTAATAAAAAAAATCCCCAAACAACCATGTGTGTTTGGGTTTCATAAAGTTGTTGTCAAACAACTCAGAACTGTTAGTATTGAGCACGTAGTATGGTTGATGAAAGAATTACAAAATAAAAATGCTTTACAAAAGCAATTATCAAGGCCACTATATACAGTCAATTTGTTGGTTCATCCATGGTGGCTATATTAAGGTCAACCGCATTGATTAGTGCTTCTATGATTTTTCCATAGTAACGGCTTTAAACAGCAACCATAATAGCTGGCCTGTGTGTGGTAGGCTACACGTACTGTATACATTAACGTACATTAACAGCCCAATGCAGGCAGCGTATATTTGTTGATAGTTACTACTAACTATCCACACAGGTGTTCGATGAGTTCAGTGTATGAGGACCGAGCTGAAAGCTGTACAGAATCTTACCATGTTTTACATGACTTAAGATCACCAAAGATCTCACACAAAACAAACCACCCAAGCATGAGTCAATAGCCCCCACCCCACTCCCCCTTTCTTAAGCTGTGGTTTTGTCAGAGTTCACCCTCCATACCAGAGCTACAAGATCTTTTTGGACAGGCATTTGCGTTCGGTAAGCTTGCTGCATCACCAGAGGCATCTTTTCAGAGATTCTTTTCAAAAAATGGGACATGGGGCTAGTAGACCCACCACTGTTCGAGTGAGCTCGGGGAGTGGAAATCAACCCAGCTCGGAAGGTGTTGTTATTGTCTCATTTCATAGTGATATTGGTCGTCGACCATTCCGCAACATCACATGGGCCAAGGAGGAGGAGGAGGAGGAAAGGAGCAGATCGCCGACACCTTCTACAGATGTGACCCAGTCGAAGTTGAAGATCCTCAGTCTGGACCTGAAGGGGGAGGTGAACGCCAAGCAGCATCATACAGATGAGATTGATGAAATCAAAGGTCTGGTGATCAGGAGAGGACAAGACTTTACCTTGGAGTTGAAACTCAATCGGAAGTACGATGGCAGCACTGACCAAGTCACATTTGATTTTAAAACAGGTAAGAAAGACATTTCTACTGATTCTGTCTTAAAGGTCCTCCGAATCTGAACCGTTCACACCAATGAAGAAATGGCAACTAAAAACATGCCAGAAAACACCGTGGAAAATCCCTTCGCTAACTGACAAGTGTTCTGGGCTCTCTTATATTAATTACCAAACTCACAGGACATTTTATTGTGATTGATGGATGTAAATGATGAACCTGTACTGTTTGTCACATTTTCACTTGTATGCCGAGCCTTGAAATCCGTATATATATTCATTTATCATTTAAAAGACTTATTATTATTATTTTGTTTATTTATGTATTTTTTGAAAAGAGATCATTTATGTGAATGAAAAACAATATGGTTTGATGTCTATATGTTAATTAAAGCAACGCTAGGAAATAGATCGATCCATGAAGCCCCGCCCCCTAAATATATTGACCAATCAAATCATTGGCTACATCACCATTGTACATGTGGGCAGCAAAATGTACATCTCTTCAATACCACATCGCCCCACATGAATGTGTGCGCTATAAGTATGAACTGACATGTTTACATTTTCCAATGTGATTTTATCGTGTCGGACTTATGTCGGACTTTCGGTGGCATAGCCAAGGCTGTCATTGGTCAACACGTAAGGGGCGGGGCTTTATGGATCGGTTTATTGATCTTGCATCCATGAGATACTGAGAAGGTGGCACCTCATGATTATCCTCTTTAAGATTTTGAGATTACCCTAAAAGAAGTAATTTTTTTAACAAATCTAAAGAAATGCATTTTATATGAAATAGCATAAAATTTAATTTTAAGGGTGTGCACACGTCGGAAACAGTGAAAATATAAATATTCACAGATTTGCACAACTTAAATGGTATAAAGCTGGTCATGGTGGAAAACTTCCCTAGAAATATTGTTAGTTTTTGAGAAAAGGGTAACACTTTTGTGAGTCCAAAATGGTGATGTTTGAAAACATGTAAGAGTAAGGGACTGTAAATATCAAAGATTTTTTGAAAATGTTGGCCACAGCCAAAAAATGGATTTCCTTCAAACTTTCATATTTGATGGACCTTTGCCCCAAACTAACAAATATGGAAAACAAATTTGAAAAATATCTGCATTGCCATGGTAACAGCCAAATTAAGATTGTAGGCTTTTTAAGCCATTTTTTTAATTTTTGAATAGACAAATTTGCCTATTTTCAAGGGCACATTACCATAAAAAAAAAATTAGAAAATTATTTTCCCTAAAAGTTATTGGTAGATGGGTCCTTTGAGGCTACAAATTATTGAGATGAGACATTGGTCTTGTGAAAAATTAAAAAAAATTGGCTGGGGGAAAATACTTTATTGTTCGCAGTGTTGCCAGACATTTTCTGATTTTTTTCGAAATTCAATTCAAGGCTAACCTGAAATTTAATGGTAAGAAAAGGAAATTAAAGCTTTGTAAGTAATATTTATTGTTAAGAATGTCAATTTTATGTCAAAATAGATCACATTTAATGGTCAAAGTTACATTAAACCATTGGGATATTGCCATAACTTGGGTTAAGCCACTCAGGACCTTGTTTTGGGGGGACTTATTAAACTTGCCACAATTTTTTATTTCACAAAGTTCTACATGATGACCCCCTAAAAGTATATACACTTTTGGTAGTGTTCTGAAACATTTTTTGTATTTTAATGCCAATTTTGTTTGTCACGAATTGCATTTTCCCCATTATTTCGGTATTTTGGGTCGAAATGCCAAAGCTTTTGCAAACTTGTTTACTTTGACATACTTAATAACATTAAATTATATATTCTTATTGGGGTCAGCATTGGGGGCGCCATGATTGTGTCTTTATCCCTTTCTTGGGAAAAAATTGTGTTTTTTAGTTTTGCTGCTTAAAACTCAACATTGCTGACAGCTTTTGGTGCCCAGTGTGCAGTGATGAAACCTACAAATTTAGTTTACGATTTTACAATATTTCTTGGCCACAGTATTTCTTGGCCTGAAAAGTTGGAACTTAGCATGTTAAAAAAATCAATATTCCATTGATAAAAAAACAAATGATATTGACCCCTGCCCTTGCACGCACGACACACACGGCGACTATGCCATGGTTACCATTTTGGGAGTCAAGGTGTACATGTAAATGCTGCTTTGCCTAAAATGCGCACCACACTGTATATCACCAACAAAATTGACAAAGTTAGAAACTTTCCCCTTCCCTTCCTTACCCCTCCCATTTCTATTAATTTCTTTAGTAAAACGATTTTAGGGCGGGGCTACAGCCCCCTTTGCCACCCCCTAGATCCGCCAATTAGTCACTGCATAACACACAGTGACATTGAGTTCCAAATTGGCGTCAATAGTCATAGCCCCTAAATACAGGCTGAAAACACCAAATCCAAGATGGCCGTCTGACATGGCGGCCATTTTTAATTCCCACAGTACATAAAACTATCACATGACACATCACTACCACTTTTGAGGGGAAAACATTGAAAAGTGGAAATTTTGACAGAAAAAACAACAAAAAAAGCACTAAAAACGTAAAAAAATGTTTGACCAGAGATCAAACAAATGGTTGCCATGGTAACAGCCACCCCTGAAAACACATTCTTTTACAATACGACTCTAGGTAAACATTGGAAAGGGTCAGAAATCGGATGTAGCATTAAAAGTTAAGGGCAAAAATATGGTAGGGGCGTATTGTGCCCCCAGTCCTTTGTTGTTGTTATGCCAATCATTTCAGTTGATCTCGGTAACCACGTTTTACGTGTACTCTTGGTGTTTTGGGATTTGTTTTTAAGCAAGATAAAAAAGAATGCAAAAAAATTTTTTTGAAAGAGATGAAAATGTCTTATTTCGAAGCTGCAACACACAACTAGTGTCTGGCATTTACAGTAGCTAAACATTACTGACATGGGCACACCTTTCTCATTTGTGGCAAATGTTGATTGATCATGCTTATTTGGCTTTAATTATCAGATTCTCTAAACATCTTTCAAAGATTTGTGGTAGTTCACTTGAAAACATTTCCACTAAAGATATAATACTGTAGAGCATACCCCCTGTTTCTTGGCAGTTATGTATTGATATTATAAATAAACTTTAATACCATACTGCCTAAGAGCTCCTTTTAATGTGCATTTTTCACACATTTAGAAAAGTTCAATTTATCTATATCCCCTGTTTTACCAAAACCTACCATTACGAACAAATCAGGAAAAAAAAACAATTAAAAAACTTTAAAACCACTGTTGCCAAGTGATTGTCATGGTAACAACAAAAATGCCAAGATTCAATAGTTTGATGTAAAGTTAGCAAGTCTCAAGGTGATCAGCTGCAGGTTTAAAAAGGTACAGGAAAATATTGCATGAGGCGGTGCAAACATTGATTTCCGCCGGCCCCCATCCACCTTGTTTGGGTCACGCCCCCATTCTGGCAACCCTCCAGTGGGTTATTCCATTACAGCTGATCTAATTTTTTATGAAATTGTTATTCTTAACAAATATTGATCACAAAGTTTTAAAATGTAGTTTTCACATCATTAAACTTGAGGTTAGCCTTGCATTGAATTTCGAAAAAAAATGGAAAATGTCTGGCAACACTGCTACTTTTTTTAATTTTTCACAAGACCAATGTCTCATCTCAATAATATGTGGTCGATGCTGAAACCGGAGCACTACCATATGGGTTATGAGCTGTCAAAAAATGGTATATTTTGATAGTTTGAAAAACTACAAAAAGACCCCTATTTCAAATGAATGGTATAACCATCCACATACCTGGTGATTATTTTATACATTGAATGCAGCCTCAAAGGCCCTTTCTACCAATAACTTTTAGGGAAAATAATTTTCTATATTTTGTGTAATGGTAACACGGCATTGAAAATAGGCAAATTTCACTTTTCCAAAACTGAAAAATGGTAATTTGGCTGTTGCCATGGCAACGGATGTATTTCCTTTTGAAATTGTCCCATATTTGTTGGTTTGGGGCAAAGGTCCATCAAATATGAAATTCTGAAGAAAATCTATGGCCGTGGCCACCCTATGTTTGATATTTACAGTCCCTTACTAATAAAAATGTTCTTTTTTTCCCACTATTTTCTCATGACCCCGATGACTGATTGAGCCTTAACTTTCACAGGTTTTGTTTTTTCATGTATTTGTTGGTTCACATAAAGTTTGGATACTGGTCTTTGACGATAACGAACGTTTTAAACAGGCTTGAAGATCCCCCTTTTAAAAAAACACCAATAGATAAATAGCCATTTTAGCACCTTTTAACCATTTCAATATTATTGCTAGATCCTCTCTAAAATTTAGGATTCACCCCCCCCCCCCCCCCCCCCCGCCCCACCCTCCCACGCAAAAAATAACAAATAAATAAAATAAAAAGAATTATAATAAATAAATAAAATATAATAAAACAAATAAATAAATAAATTAAAAAAATCAAACATGTTTAAACCATTTTTCAGTAACTGACCATTATTCATGTTCATGAAGTTTGTAACATTTTCTGTCCTAGGGTCAAATCCAGTCATTCAAAAGAGAACACGTGTCTATGCATCCACCGGGAGCTCCTCTACAGGAGGCAAAGGATGGGAGGTCAAGATATCAGACGTGACAGAAAACACCTTGACCGTGTCGATAACTCCGGATCCTGATGCCCTGGTCGGAGAGTACTCACTCAATGTACGCACTAGTGTTTCAGGTAAGTCAACTTCTTTGCATTCTCTCTGAACAACTTGAGGCTGTAACTGAACAATTTGATACAGCCTTTGACCCAACTGTGGGTGAAGTTTAGCCCCACTAGTGTGGCAAGGATTTCTGACATCGGAATCCTTAGGATTCAACCGATGTCAAAAATCCTTGCCACACTAGTGGGGCTAGGTGAAGTTTTTCAATCGGGTATGACACGGAGCACACGTTGTACGTCACAGAGCTCACGTTTTTTCTTCACAAAACAATGAATGAGGTAGAAACAAATCAAAATGTTTTCTGTAAAAGTTAGTACAATTTATGTTTCGGAGATTCTGACAACTTGGTTTATTTATCTATTTTTTAATAAATGGGTTTGACTCTGTCATTTAGAGACTAAAGATACTGTGCTGATCACTTATGAACAGGGTAGACATGAAAAGCTATTTTTTGTTTCTTTAATTGAAAAACTAGATCATTATGCCTGGTGCAATTAGGCCTTGAACTAATCCGAGGCACCCACAGCAATTGCTGTGGTGCCCTGTGCTTTTGCTGTGGTGCCCTATGCAAAGTTCCAATACAAATTCAAATTTTCCTGATGGAAGTGCCCCTTACCAGAGGCAAATTGCCGTCCCCCTTCAAGAGTAAAGTTCAAGGCCTGTGCAATCATCAGTCTAAGAATAAGAGTTTGCGCTCTTTGTAGAATTTAGTGGTCCAACCCTGCTCCAAAATGCAGGGAGGTCATGCCTTCTAATCCTGCCAGAGGTGCCAATGGATTTTTGTATGCGGCACTTTGGGAAAGTTCTTATATCAAACGACTGTTTGGTGAATGTAAAACTAAATCACGTTAATTTTTTTTTTTATCTGTTACATTGTTCATGGTGCAATATGAATTACCAGCTAGCAGTGGCGGTTATGTGGAACTCCAACCCATCTATCTCCTGTTTAATCCTTGGTGTAAGGAGGACCAAGTGTACTTGGAGGATGATAGGGAACTGGAGGAGTACGTCTTGAATGAGAGGGGACTGATTTGGTACGGAAACGCACGCCAGCAGGGAAGACGACCCTGGGCTTTTAATCAATTTGAGATGGTGGTCTTCGAAGCTGTGATGTACCTCCTCAAGAAACATGTAAGATTAATGTGTGGAATAGGAAGCTCAAGAGCAAGTTGATAAGCAGACTTAGCGGGTGAAATCCATTGGTCTCAGAATTGTGAGCATATAATGCCTACAATTTTACCCGGTATAATTGCTACGTCCTACTGTCTCACAGTCTTCTATTGGAATCATAACTGAGGGTTCATATGGAGATGAGAGAGGCCAGGATTGCTGGTTTCAGTCTGCTGTAACATGAAACCAACTCCCTCTATCCTACCCCCCCCCCCCCAACACGTGAAAAGGGTGTTTCAGTGAAACGCTCCTACTGTAGATTGTGGAGCTCGCTGTTTCACCATCCAAAACTGTTTACATACTTCACTGATCATGCATGTTTTGTTCACTCTGATCCAATGGTATAAAACTATCCTACTCATAATTGTGACTTTATTCCACTATAAGCCACGCCCACTTTACACAAACTGGCTCCACTGATTACCAATAGCCCCATAAAAGTTGCACTGAATTAGTTTTTCTTTGATGATTTATGCAAGGAAGGACTTGACTCTTACACACTTAGTTCTTCTCAGAATTAAAAGTTTCTGTCAGGAGAAATTCTTTTGAACGATGAAATGGATGAGTTTTGGTGAAAATACATACAAACGCATGCCAGCTTTGGAAGCGGGAAGTAAAGAAAACTTTGGGCGGGCAGCAGATTTGCAAACGTGTGAAGTAATAACTTACCAACAGGATAGAACGTTTACAAAGCTAGGGGCAAGAGTGAGGAATAGATTTTTTAATTGTTTCAAATAGTCAGTCAGAAGGAGGGTTTAACTACATACAAGATATTGAATAAATATTATTACTGAACTATTTTTGATTGAAATTAAACTTAAAGATAAACTCACAAAATCCAATAAAAAAAATCAGAGTTCAAAAGTCATTTGTTTCCATACACTTTAAAGGAATTATTAGTCTCATCAGAACTAGTTTGTGATAAATCCTAATAACACAGAAACTAATTGATGGAGTCAACTATTCTTTAATTTTCTGGATTTTATTGTTTCAGGTGAAAGATGCAGCTTCAGGTAGCCCTGTTCTTGTTGCTCGTGCCATGTCAGCAGCTGTTAATTCCCAAGATGACAATGGGGTGTTATCAGGCAAATGGGGTGGGGGTTATTCGGGTCATACCAAACCCACAGCATGGACTGGAAGCCAAGCCATTCTTAAGGTTAGAAAGGATTATCAAATGTATGTTTTTTGTTTGTTCGGTAAAAGTTGAATTCTTCTGTCTCCCGGGAAAAACAACATTGCAATGACAGGATAAAAATTTAAAAATCTAACAAAAAGCAAGAGAAGTAAATATTTTTAAAAAGGATTGAACAATTTACTATGTTCGGTAAAAGCTGAATTCTTCTGTCTCCCGGGAAAACAACATTGCAATGACAGAATAAAATTTAAAAATCTAACAAAAAGCAAGAGAAGTAAATATTTTTAAAAAGGATTGAACAATTTACTATTTTATAAAAATGCCAATGGCATACTTGAAGGATTATAAAAACACAAACTAAATTGCAATCTAGTAGATATAGTTACTACTATCTAGGCATTCATTTATTTTTGTTTCCAAAATAATAAACTTGTACCTTCATTCATTTATCCCGAATTATGATCTTTCTGACAAGTCTTCCTGATGTCAGGATGTCTCAGTGGCGTAACTAAGGGGGGGGGCATGGAGCGATGTCCATGCCCCCCCCTCCCCCCGGGTGCCCCCCCCCCACCCCCCATTTGAAATCTGGACATTTGAGATTAAAAATTGCCGGAACAAAATGTTAGCTTTTATGTAGTAATTCCAATGTTTTTAAAACCTTTTTTTATTATTTAAATGCAGAAAGTATTTTGTTTTACCTCAACACGTCAGAAGACCGCGGAAAAGGGGCTTGTTTAGGCATTACAGATGTAAACTACAGTTTTAATTGGCCAAAAGTGCCCCCCGAGGAAAAAAGGTGCCCCCCCCCCTCCCTTGTGCCCCCCTAAAATTTTACCCTAGTTGCGGCGCTGGGATGTCTCCACAGATTTCCCCCGCAATCAAACATGTCAAACTTCTCTGAAAAAATGTGACCCTTTTATATGGGGAGAAAGATGCTTCTGAGGTTTTCAAAACCACTAATTTCCCATTTGTGGTGAACACTTGAGTCTGAAAATTCTATAAAATGCAACACCTAGGGGCTTAAGTGATGTTTGAAACCTTTGGCTGGTGTGAAGGATAATAAGTGACTGTAACCAGTAAACTACTAAACTTGCGGGTACAACTATGTATAGATCTCTTTAAGGAGGAGTGGTGGCCCTGAAAAGAGCCGGTGTGGTCTTGACGTTTTAAACAGTATACTCTGCTCGTCTTCAGGAGAAACCTAGGAGCTTCATTTCTAGATTGCTTACCCAGTTGACAGGCCTGCTCAACAGAGGAGCGTTAATGGTTCTCTCAGCTTAAGCTCACCCTGAGTACTTTCAATTCAATTCATTTCAATTTTGTTTATTTAATCACAGTTAAATAAAATAAAAAATTGTTTTCCAGGTGTGCACTAAAAAGCATTCAATTAAACAGAATATATCAATTTAAAAAGAGAACATCAAAAGGGGACTCCTAAGAGGATAAACATATTGTCCACATTAAGAAATGACACCAAAAGTAATGACAGACTGAATAATACTTTGGTAAAACAAATGTAAAAAAGAATCACGAACATTAAAAGATCGCAATTTCCTGAGGAAATAAAGTCACTGGTTTTCCTTGGAACACATTTTTTGAGTATTTTTTGTTCCAGTCCAAATCAATCAGAAGATTGATTTGGGATCTTAAGCAGTTGCTTCATTTAACTTTTGATCCATATTACTCATATGTCATTCATGTCATTACTAAAAACTGGCTTTACTTGTTGAATTTGCAGGAGCACTTAAGAACAAAAGCTCCAGTTTGCTACGGGCAATGCTGGGTATTTTCTGGAGTCTTGACAACAGTCCTGCGATGTCTTGGCATCCCTACCAGGAGTGTGACCAACTTCTTATCAGCTCATGACACGGATACCAGTCTGACCATTGTACGATTTTCTTTGTCTTTCCAGTTGACACTTCTTATCTTTTTTTCTTTTTATTCCTATCCTCGATAAACAAGGCATGCAACTTTGCAGCTGATCAGTTAATTTCTTGTTTTTTTGTTTGTTTGTTTGTTTGTTTGTTTGTTCGTTTTTTTGTTTGTTTGTTTTTTTTTTTGTTGGGGGGGGGGGTTTCTTACCTGTGCCATTGGAAATTCAAAGACACTGAGTACAAAGTCTTGTGGTGCCTGGCACTTTACTCTTCAACCCCTCCCCCATTTGTTGCCAAACTACGGCTCTATGCCTGCAAGAGGCAAGGGTCTCTTGAGGGAACTAGAAAATTGTAAAAACCTAGGGGAAGTGGGTGGGGAGGGGGGGGCCTCATATTATTTGGCCAGTTTTGGTTGACCATGTCCCCCTGCCTTTCTTTTTTGTCTCCGTTTAGGAACAATATTTCAAATTGTAAACAATTTCCCTTTTGTAACAAAGCCACAGGTTAAAGGGACTGAGTTGTCATGATTGTAGCAGGCCTGTGGCTGTGCATGGAAGGATGAACTCTCACCCTAATACTGTTATCGCCGGTGTGCGGTAACTGGGTTATTCCATTTACTGCTATGATCATGATGACACAGCCCCATTGAGGGCTTAGGACAGATTTTTCTTTTTTTCACCCTCCCTTTCATATCTACCGGTAGGACAAACACTTTTACTCTAATGGAGAGCCGGCCAAAGATTATGACAGTGATTCCATATGGAATTTTCATGTGTGGAATGAGTCCTGGATGGCTCGTCCGGATCTTCCGGAAGGATTGGGGGGCTGGCAAGCAGTGGATGCAACCCCGCAAGAGACTAGCGAGGGTAAGACGATAGCAACGTTGAATTTGAGCCATACCGGCTCTTTGGTTTGAGGTCACATTTTCATTCATTCAGTCCTTCAAGTGTAATAATAACAACTATTCATCCATAACAAGCCTATTATCCAGACCAGCTACCCACCACGTCTACGCATTCCCAATCCAGCTACCTACCCGTCCCCATCCAGCTCCCTACCCAATCCCCATCCAGTTACCTACCCAATCCTCATCCAGCTACCTACCCAGTCCTCATCCAGTTACCTACCCAGTCCCCATCCTGTTACGTACCCTGTCTCCCATCCAGCTACCTACCCAGTCCCCATCCAGCTACCTACCCTGTCCCCAATCCAGCTACCTACCCAGTCCCCATCCAGCTCCCTACCCAATCCCCATCCAGTTACCTACCCAATCCTCATCCAGCTACCTACCCAGTCCTCATCCAGTTACGTACCCTGTCCCCCATCCAGCTACATACTCAGTCCCCATCCAACTACCTACCCTGTCCCCCATCCAGTTACCTACCCCGTCCCCATCCAGCTACCTACCCGTCCCCATCCATACCTACCCAGTCTCCATCCAGTTACCTACCCAGTCCCCATCCAGCTACCTACCCAGTCTTAATCCAGCTACCTACCCAGTCTTAATCCAACTACCTACCCAGTCTTAATCCAGCTACCTACCCAGTCTTAATCCAGCTACCTACCCAGTCTTAATCCAGCTACCTACCCAGTCTTAATCCAGCTACCTACCCAGTCTTAATCCAGCTACCTACTCAGTCTTAATCCAGCTACCTACCCAGTCTTAATCCAGCTACCTACCCAGTCTTAATTCAGCTACCTACCCAGTCTTAATCCAGCTACCTACCCAGTCTTAATCCAGCTACCTACCCAGTCTTAATCCAGCTACCTACTCAGTCTTAATCCAGCTACCTACCCAGTCTTAATCCAGCTACCTACCCAGTCTTAATTCAGGTACCTACCCAGTCTTAATCCAGCTACCTACCCAGTCTTAATCCAGCTACCTGCCCTGTCCCCCATCCAGCTACCTGCTCAGTCCTAATCCAGCTACCTACCCTGTCCCCCATCCAGCTACCTGCTCAGTCCTAATCCAGCTACCTACCCTTTCCCCAATCCAGCTACCTACACAGTCCCCATAAAGCTGCCCACCAAGTCCCCATCCAGCTACCCACCTTGTCCCCATCTAGGCTCTAGCTACCGACCAAATCCCTATCCAGCCACCCACCCAGTCCCCACAAAGCCATGTACCTAACTCCAATCCACCAGATCACTAATTCCTTACCTTTTCTTCAACTCATCTTCTGCATACGTCCCTTCACAATCAAGCTCTCAAACCCATCCTCCAACTCCAATCTGGCCTTGACCACATCAACTCATTCTCAGCTTGCCCCTTTTCCATCTACCCATCTAGGCCATACGTAAAATGCATCCCAGTCTGCCGATTTATCAATCCTTTCATTTAAAAAATTGCTAACTCATCTCCAGACCAATGAGAATGAATCTACTCTGAACAAAAACCCTTTTGTAGGCTTTCTCTTTATTTATTATTTTGTTTGTGGACAGGTATTTTCTGTACTGGGCCATGCTCAGTTAAGGCAATTCAAAGGGGCCATGTCTACTACCCATACGATGCAAGATTTGTCTTCGCTGAAGTCAACGGGGACATCGTCAATTGGGAGGTAAGTACAATAAGTGGAACTTGCTTAACTCAAAGATGTTTTGTTTTAAACCTGGGCCCAATATCATAGAGCTGCGTAGGCAGACAATACTGCTTAATAACATTCTGCTGAGCAAAGATATGCAGGATACCAATCATTAATGGTACATGTGACATGGTATTTTGGCTGGTAACCGTATTCTGGTTAGCAAAATTGTCTTGTGCTTAGTTGCTTTTTGTGCTTAATTAAGCAGCACTATGAAATTGGTCCCTGGGCCCAATTTCATGGAGTTGCTTTAAGTAGAAAACAGTGCTTAAAGAATTCTTTGCTAAGGGAAAACGAGTAGGATACCAGTCACAGATGGTTTATGTGACATAATTATTTTATTCTTATAGCTACTTTTTGTGCTTAAGCAGCTCTACGAAATCGGGCCTCGATTCTTATGGCCAAACATGTTTTGTTGAAATTTCAAATGGAGCAATCAAAACAAAGAAAACACATTTGTTATGTAAAATCTTGGTCAAATTTCTAGAAACAGAAAGTATTGCCAAGTAGATCTATTTGGTGAGCAAAATATTGGTGGGCACCAGTCACATGAATGTGAGGGATATGGCACTTTAAATGGTATCCTGTTTCTGATGAGCAAGATTTATTTTGATTCGCTAAACAACTTTGTGTGCTTAACAGCTTGATGAAATTACTCAAATTAGGCTCAGTAAGTTAACTGCGTCTGTCAATTTTATCCAAGCTTGTCTAAATCTACTGCAGCACAATTCCCTCCACAAGGGAAAGTCATTATCAGAATGTCAAGGGCGGTTTAGAGTCAAATTAATAACAATAATAATAAATAATAATACAGACATTTATAACGCGCGACGTGTCTACCTAAGGGTGTCAAGGCGCTCATAATAGAGATTTATCGAGGCATTCTTTTTGATAAATGGACATTCCATAAAGGTGGAACACTAAGGACACCATTACATCGGGTTTTTTGTTGTTGTTTTTTTAGTTTTTTTATGGAAGTCGCCAGACACACAAGGCCAGTAAGCCACTCGAGGGTGTGGGCTACAAATCAACTGTTTTTCCAGGGGCCGTTGCCACCTACTCCTGGGGTTGAAACAGGGTAACCCCCTTTACAGTCCGTAAGGATGTAGGCTTGGGTATCATCCATCAGAAGCCTGGCTGGTAGAGCAGAAGGCTCTACCTCCCCAACTGTTACGAAGCTTTTTCACCCTCTTCACTAGTCTACGTGGTCAATCTTGCTTTACATAATATAAATTAAACCAAACATGAATCATAAAAAGGTTTTACTTGATTACTGTGGTGTAAAATAAATGTGATACAGTGCATGCACTGATGGAACGGGGACAACATATGTGTGACATTTGGTGTCCCCATTACATCGTGACATATATCCTAATTTTCTCAGCCATGTGTACGTTAATAGCCATGAAGGAAGCTATTTTTTTATGGATTTGGCATCAAGTTTCTGTTGAACACTGTAAATATGTTTACTGCTTCCATAATACTGAAATATATGTGTTACAAGCATGGGGTCCCTGTTACATCGTTACCTTGAATGTTTAAGAATATCAGCAAAAATATCAGGTAAGATGGTGTGGGAAGGATTTGAAACTTTCTGAAACACTTTCAACACCCAAATAAAATGTGAAGATTGATAAACATAAATTAGAATCAACATTTTTTTCTAACAAAAATTATAATATTGAAAAATTGACAAATTGTGTCCCACCTTCATGGAATGACCAAGATGTGTTTTCAGTTTGTTCTTAACAGTATCAGTGAAAGGATCTTAACTGACCAGCTTAGGGAGTCTAGTATTCCACAGTGGAGGATTCGATGTGCTTTTTTAGCTATCTTGCCATATCTTTTTATGTCAGTAGGTTTTATCGCATCCTGCTTTCCTTGAGCAGTTTGGTGCATCAAAATTTTACTTCTGACCAACTCCAATAGAACCAGATGCATAAAATGATGCTATATGCTGACCATCTGCCACATTTCAATTCAACGCAATTTAAATCAAGTGTACATTTAAACTAGACTCCAAAGTCTGACGTCGCTTGTATTTACTTGCAGGCGAAAGGTAGAGGAGCTAATGTGGAATTCAAATTTCTGAGAGTCAAAAGTCATGGAGTCGGCGTGAAAATCAGTACAAAGGAAGTTGGGACGAACAATCGCAAAGATCTGACACTGGATTACAAGCACAAAGAAGGTAAGCAGTTTTGTCATAGCGTAGAACGTCGAGAGAGTATTTTCCGGTGAATTTTTTTCAACACAGATATGGTTGAAAGATGACACCTTTAGAATTGATTTTAAATTAATTGATCAGGAAATTTATAAGGAAAATGGATCTTTTTGTTTGTTTGTTTGTTTGTTTGTTTGTTTGTTTGTTTGTTTGTTTGTTTGTTTGTTTGTTTGTTTGTTTGTTTGTTTGTTTTTTTGTTTGTTGGGTTGTTGGGTTGTTGGGTTGTTTGTTTGTTTGTTTGTTTGTTTGTTTGTTTGTTTGTTTTTGTTTTTTCTTGGGGGGGTCTTTTTTAATGGAAGATTCAAAAGGGTTCACTTAGAAACAACCCCTCTGGGAGATAGGGGCTGCAATGAGGGTAGAAGTTTATTATGGGATGTCTTGTAGTAAATGTACAGTTTCTGTCAATTGCCTCGCATTGTTTTGTGGTTGTTGTTTTTTACAGAAACTTTATTTTTTAATTTTTTTTTCCCCTTTCATTGCTTGTTTGTTTTTTCCCCTTAGTTTCCTCATTATTTTGTATGTCATTTGTTATCGCTTTTATCAAAGTTTTATTTTGTATATAATGATGATAACTTTGTAGCCTGCAACTCTGGGTGTCGCAACTCCGGCAAGTTGCAGCAATTTTGCCACTATCTTGTTGGTCAACTTTGGGAGGTCGCCATTAAAGAGTTGCTCATTGGTCACTTTCTGCATCCAGCTGAAGCTAAATAAATGTTATTATGTATTAAAAAAAAACAAAAACAAACAAACGATGTTTACTTTTAATCCCAATATACATATTTTGCAGACAGCAAATCTATTTGATCATTGCCTATGTTGAGCTAACTTTTATTTTTATCTCCAAGGTTCTGATGCCGAACGAGCTGCCATGAAGTTAGCAGCTGAACATGGAACCAAGCCCTTCGTATATGACAAGCCTGAGCGGGAGGAGGATGTCGACATGAGTGTAGAAGTCCCGGATGTTTACATTGGTGCAGATTTTGATATCGTCGTCCCTGTGACCAATAAAAGCTCTGAACGTAGAACAGTTTCAATAAATGTCTCTTTGCAATCATGCTACTATACAGGTAGGCAATTCTTCTCTACTGGCTCTTTGAGTGTTGGCTACTTTAGATTATTATTGGGTCGGGACACAAACAATTTCAAAAACAAGAATTAAAGAAATAATCATGTGATTGTGACCAGAAATCAACTCGTATTGGCAAGTTACAATATGACTTGATTTGAGGAAAAATGACTTGTTGCAACATGACTTGATTTGAGGAAGAATGACATTTGACATGAGTTGAATTTGAAATACACTGACCATAGGATACAACACTTCAATTGTTCTGTAGATCAAAGATCTATGCAATCCTATAGTGGAGTTTCAAGTCTCAAGTCAGTTTGTGAATTAAATGACGATTGAATGTACCGGCTAAACTTGTCAAAATAAACGAGGGTCTTTATGAAAAGAGAACAGTGCTGTCCACTAAACTTGTACATGTGGATACTATGCCCAAATAATGATAGAAAACTGTCCAAGTGTTTTTGGATGTGTGTGTATGTGAAGGGTCGAAAATAAAGACATTGCCAAAGATCATAGAATAAGTTAAGGTTTATTTGTTTTTTATTTTACCCCTTCAGGTGTCATTGCTAAGAACATCAAGGCGACAAGCAGAAAATTGGAACTTGGACCCAACGAATCAACTCAAGAAAAGTTTCATGTAGATGCTGATGATTACATGGACAAACTGGTGGACCAGACAGGTTTCAAAGTGACTCTTCTCGGTCATGTTAAGGTAAATTTCTTGAAGTAAAAATTTCAATCAAATGAGACATTTGAAAAAAAAAAAGAAAAACAAAGGAGTTAGCTTTTTGTTCACCTTTGTATTCTGCTCCTTCTCGATCACTCTTTCCACCTGATTGCTTTTGTTAGACAAACATAAATGTACTTATATGTGTGATATATTTAACCTTTGAGAAAGACTCTGCTAGGGTGGAAACATGAAGCCATTAACATTTCATCGTGTGCCCAGAAGATGGATGTACCCAAAGATTATAGAGCGCCGAAGGCTCCAAGATGGGGAACTCGGGCTGAAATGTCAAATCCCACTGGACGCCATTTCAGCAAGTAACTATTTTGATACAACAATAGATCACAGCAGACCAGTGCAGACAATGACCGTTGCTATCAATGGGAAACAAAACATTCACTTGCTGTAATGGCGCCCATGCGTATTTCACTTTCCAACAACAGATAGAGCTTCAGTTCCCCATCTTGCGCCTTCGGGGCTCTATAATCTTTGGATGTAACGAAAGTGTAGCCGGAAAAATCGCATCAGCAATTAATGTGCAAAATTATGTTTCAAGAAAATTTATCACCGGTCATTAAAGGAAGGTTAAACTCTGCATGTGAATGGGAAAATGTGTTTTTGGTAATTAAAGCAACAAATTTGTAACAGGAATGCCATATTTTTTTTCAAGGAGCCATTTTGTTGCCTCTCAAATCTTTCATAGATCTGTTAATCAGAGGAGATTGCTTCAGAATCTACTCTCTATGCAAAAGTTTTGCCTAGAAACTGGTGTTTATTTCAATACATATCAGGTGACTGTTTATTTCAATCCATTGAAGGTTTTTGGGTTCTGCTAAACAAAGTACCAGTGCTAAACTAAAAACATGTCAAGGCAGAGTGGTCTAGTGCATCAAGTACAAGTTCTGGTGGCCCAAAAAAGTGATCAGTGTGGGTTTGAATCCTGGTCATGATACTTGTGTCGGTCATGACACTGAAGTCCTTGAGCAAGATATGTAACTTTAATTGCTTCTCATCACCCAGGAGTATATGGGTACCTGAAAGGGTAGAGAATGATGATATGAATGATTGTGCGCCCATGTGGCTGCCAGTGCTGCATACTCCTAAGGAGTTGAGATGGTTTCAGGAAAGCTAAAATAATATTTTTATGTTAACAATATCGTTATTGTTGTAAGGGGCTTTGAGGGGCAGCTTGGCCTGAAAAACAGCATAATCAATAAACACTATCATTATTATTACTACCATGTTAATTCATCTTTATAGGAAACAGACCAGGACTTTGGGGATGAAGAAGACTTCCGCCTACGTACACCTGACCTCGAGGTCAAGCTGATACATCCAGATGCAGATGATATACATATAGGAGATGTAGTACAAGTAGAGATCAAACTTACCAATCCTCTAAAGAAAAACTTGACTGACTGTGAGTTTGAGATTGAAGGACGCGGTTTGCTGGCACATATGAATCTCAAAAATGGGTGAGTTTGTTTTATATGGAAAGTGTCTTTTGGTTATATTGCATCCACATGTGTTTGCATCTAATTAGTACAGTAACTAAAGACAAAGTAAAGGATTGATGTAGCAAGTGTTTTTCTTTTGTTTTTTCAGATGTTTTTTTCAGATGATTTTGTAAATGACCTTGATGTCACAAAATAGAAAGCTTCATTACAGTTTGTACATTATCATATATTTTCCTCTTTTCTGTCAATTCTGGATAACAGAGTGATTGACGCAAATGGAACACTCAGTAAAATGGTCAAAGTTTATCCAGTCAGGACTGGGCAGAGGACTCTGGCCATCACATTCGAATCCGATCTACTCTCTCAGGTTACTGGTGAGTTGGAGTTAGATATTCAGCGGAGGAAGTGATGTCAAAGTGAGGCAGAGGACGGTGACTACACCTTTGGGTCATAATTTCATTGCTCAGCACCGGGGAATTCTGTGCTTACAATTTTTCCCATGCACTGCTTCACTGTGGAACTCTTTGCCTGTATCCTGTTTCCCTACGAGCTATAATCTTTCTCAATTTAAGCAAAACGTAAACAGTTTTCTTCTGTCCTAATTTTTTCTGCTTTCTTTCTTTTTTCCTTGAAGCCCTCACCTAGAGAGGCCTTGTGCCTTGTGATGGGGGACTAACCTTTAAAAAAAAAATTGTAAGCCACCTTTTTCTGCTTGCAAGGTTAGTGCAAAATTTCTGCGATAGCTGTGTGAGCAAATATTAAGTAGCATTAAGTTTTGCAAAAACAAAAATGTCTTTGACAACCTGAGACACAGGCGTGGTCCAATTCCATAAAGCTGTTTCAGCAGAAACTACTGCCCTGGCAAATTTCTTTGCTTAGCAAAAAAAAATAAAAATGACTGGTGCAATATCTTTGCAGCAATGTAAACTTTATGGCATTTTGGCTTGTAATCTGTTTCTGCTAAGCAGAATTTTCAGTCTGTGCTTACAAAGCTTTATGAAATTTGGCCCTGATTCTTGCTTAGTGAAAGCAGAGCTGTGAATATCGGTTTTCAAATAGTTTTCCCTGACTTTGAGAGTGTTTTAGACGAAAGTATTTCGTTTGAGGACTGGTATTATTGTGGAATTTATAATCAGTTAGTTTTCAGATTGAAACTAATCTATTTAGTTTTAAATAATTATCAATCCTGTACTTAAGCAGAAGTTTCAAAGGAGGGGGGGGGGTAAAGAATTTGTACAGAGAAAGAAGCTGGAGTTTGACTGAAATATTGAAGTGTCAATCAGTAGGCAAAGTAGACTAATTGTTTGAATATTTTTATTTTTTATTTTAAACTGATGTAAATTATAGTTTTATAGTTTTTTACTCCTAGGGAAAAGGACAATATTTCTTTTGCTGTTGTTTTTAAGCTACCCTCAAGTAGATAATGGACTTCATTGTGGAACAGCACTGCCTAGTCTGCTGCACCAGTGTATCATATCTTTAATCCAATATCTGTATAAATAAAATGTCAATGTTTGTATTTTGTAAAAAAAAAAATTAAATAGTTATCCTATTCTTAATGGTAGTTTTATATTGTATACGTTGGGTTAAATGGGATTGTTTCTTCTTTACTGTTATTTTACACTCAAGGAAGAGAGGCGTTTAAAAAAAATATTTTATACCATCATCAAAATCAGTGATTAATTTGTAGTGCAAACAACAAAAACTGGTTTTATGATCTGTCGGAGATCTATTGCACGTTTATACATGCCTAGTTTTGATTGATGCATTCGAAATAACCAACAGTAATTTGTGGGATCTTCAAATAGTTTTCCTTGACTTTGAGAGTACTTAGACAAAACTATTTGCCTTGAGGACCGGTACTTTTGTAAAATTTATAATCATTTAGCTTTCATAATGAAACTAATCAATTTAGTTTTAAATAATTATCAATCCTGTACTTAAGCAGAAGTTTCAAAGGAGGGGGGGGGGGTAAAGAGTTTGTACAGAGAAAGAAGCTGAAGTTTTACTGAAATATTGAAGTTTCAGAAGGCTGTAGGCAAACTTCGCCATTTTTTATACTGTGGGCAAGTACAGAAGTACTAGGAGTCTACTGTCTCCAGAGTGTAATTATTTTATTCGACTAATTGTTTGAATATTTGTATTTTTTATTTTAAGCTGATGTAAATTGCGGTTTTATTATTTTTTACTCAGAGGAGTGGGAAAATGTTTTTGTTGTTGTTTATGAGCTACCCTCAAGAAGATAATGCATTTTATTCAGGCCTAGTCTGCTGCTACCAGTGCATCATATCTTTAGTCCAATATCTGTATAAAATAAACTGTGAATGTTGGTATTTTTTTCCTTTTGCCCACGTGTACAGTAGTGATTTAGCCAATGCTGTGATTAGTCAACATGTTCAGAGGCGGGGGCCTAATGGATCGGTCTATTGAATACGCATTCATAAATACTTGGGACAGTATTAATTCTGATTGATCGAGAGATCACGTGGCCATGTTTGAACGTTTCGTGCGATATTGACTAGTCTGGTTCCCAGACCAAAAAATCTCGGACTATTCACAGTCGATTTTAGGGTCCAGTATAGTCTGGGTCCCAGACCCCAAAATCTCCGACTATTCTCTGTCGATTTTTAACAAGAGTCGTCAAGGAATCTTGAAACAGACTAGATATAAACATGGTTAAAGTGTTTGAAGATGGACTGATTAATTTTTGGGTGAACAAAGAAAAATTGACTGGAGCGGGATTTGAACCTGCGAACACCGGTTTAACGTACCGACGCTCTACCAACTGAGCTATCCAGCCCTAATGTTGGCGGTTTCCCTATTTTTTCAATATCTTTGTTCGGGGGGGGGGGGGGGGGGGGGTGCCAGTCAGAACCCAGTCAGTTTCCCTTGTGGTTTATTGCTTGATATTAAAAAATAAAAAAGTCGCACCACCATTAAGGTAGATCCCCGTGCTGCTGCTTCCCAGGTTATATCCATAGAGTTAGCTCTATGGTTGTATCATATAATTTTATGGGGTGAAATCCCTGGCTGCACGGAAGTAACTGGTTGAATGGCTTCTGACTGGCACCCCCCCCCCCCCCCCAAACAAAGATATTAACAAAATAGGGAATCCGCCAACATTAGGGCTGGATAGCTCAGTTGGTATCGCGTAGGAATGTTAAACCGGTGGTCGCAGGTTCAAATCCCGCTCCAGTCAATTTTTCGTTGTTACTCAGTCAGTTTCTTTTGTGGTTTATTGCTTGATATTTAAACATGGACTGCTCAAATTCAGTTCAAAAGACACGTTTTCCTATTCAAAACGGAAGATTGAAGCTCATCAACCACAAGAATGCTGCAAAGAACGGTAATTTGAAACAGATTTTCCTTTTTCGTTAGTAGGAGAATACTCCAAGACTTGTTTATGAGTGTAGTGTTAAATTTTTTAAGAAAAGTGAAGAATTTGTGATATTTAAGGGAAATTTTCTTGACGTGTTTGTCTTTCCATTTTCGAAGTTTCGTCAATGTACACATTTTATAGGCAGTGTACCATTGTAAAAAAACAGTTGTGCGGTGCATCTTAAATCTGTATCATTATTTTCAGTTGATAATTGCCGGCCTTATCAATTTTACCAGGATACGCCATAATTTGCACAGTAAACCAACAACATTTGAATCATAAGCATTGCTTCTTGACAATCAGTTTCACCAGTTTTTCCCACATATAAAGTTTAAAAACAAAGATGTTTTTGTTAGCAACTAATGTTGTTTTCAATGGTTTTCTCCAACAGAAGCTGAGAACCGACCCTGTTCCTAGCTGCATTGTCAAGGATTAGGCCTACATAGTGGTAGTTCAGTCAGTCACATCAAACTGGTATATGTTGTGAATGGAAAAGCATAATGACCTTTGTCACAGAGACAGAACGGCTATAGTTGCAAGAAGCCAGATCAGGTACTTTTTGATAAACACCATTCCATGACTGTCGGTTATGAACTTGAAGTTTTATTTTACAAATTGTATGCAGCCACAAAACCTTTGCCATGATCCACTGACCACGGGAACTGTGATCACTGATCGACACAATCTGGCTGCATGTGTCTTGGCAACTCTCATCCAGTGCCCGCTTAAACTGTCGGAAGTCTTCCATCATACGTGTCAATATCAATAAAACATGTTATCAATTGTACACATGTTCTGCAGGTAAATCCTTTCACCCCTGTATAAGACATTTCCTCCCCACAAGGAGGAACATTGCACGATCGGTCTGTGTTTTGGGGAATGCCTCTTCCAGCTGATGCATCTGCTCCCGAGTTGTCTGCTGCTGCATGATCTTGTTTGTCTGTGTCAGGTGCTTTGTGGTTGCTTTTCTCTTTGAGGTTTCTTTCTCATGTTACGTACTTTTAGTAGGCGGAGCCTTGCACTGGTTTTTTTTATGTGCGATTTCTCTTTCGGAGTTTATTTGAGTCCTCGGCTAGTTGTTTTGGGACTTTCTTGGACACAGTTGAGCGTGCTGCATTACACCGCTTTTGGTGTGGTTTTGGTGTTGGGATCTTCAGAGCACTCTTGTGAAATATTTTGATTGCTTCTTTCGCGGTCTCTTCCAGACTTCCTCCGGATTGTCGGTGTCCTTGTGTTTCCGCTTTTGCATCGGTCTTAGTTCAGTTTCGCCTAGTCTGCCAGACACATACGTAAATGACTTGCGTATAAAATGACCAGCTGTGAGACAAATCCGACCCCCGGGAATGAAGTCTTTTTTGACTACTCCGAACCAGTTTCCAACTATGCTATTGCTCTGTTGATGCTAGGTGTTTGTGTAGAGAATCTGTCATTGCAGTACCGAATGGATTGAGATGTCCAAACAGTGCAGCACTCCATTGAGGGAATACGTACAGAAACCCCCCGTAATCAGTTCTATGACACCTGGTGTATAATACTCATTTTGTGAATCTCCAGAGGCCTTCTCTTCAGAAATTCCTTTTAAAAATGAAAAAGGGGGCTTTTAAACCCAACACTGTGCACCCGGAGAATCTCCCATTTCAAGGTGATCTTGCTCGTCGAGCCACCCCCACCATCACATGGCCCAAGAAGGAGGATAAGACCAGATCGCCGACACCTTCTCCAGATGCGACCCAGTCGAAGTTGAAGATCCTCAGAGCCTGTTAATGGAATTTTCCTCTTCATCAACTAAAAGATTTGCATTATTTGCAACACTTCCACGGGGAGCTTTCTTTTATTGTTGGTGAACGCGATGAAAAACTTTCTCCATGTGCAAAGCTGTAGTTGTCTTTTGCTGCGTCGCATAAGGCCCAATAGACCGATTGCGCGACAATGTTGACAGGCACTAGTTAGTAATCCATTCGAACGAATTAGTTGTGCGAACGGTAGTGCGAACGGATTAGTCCCTTTATTGTTTTTGTTTTGCCAGTTTCCCTTTCCGGGCTTCGTCGTACAGTACAATTTGCATTTCAAGGAAAGGTAAATTTTGAAACTTGTGTAAGGCGCTCAACATGGATTTAGAACATTAACTTGAGTCGAGGACGGGAGCTGTCACTGTCAGATTTGTTCTCAACTTTAAAAGGTTTTTGAATTTTTTAATCGAAAGGGATTTATGAATGGAAAAAAGTGTGTTGAATCGGATTTCAACAATTAGTTGTTTAAACACGGTGAGGCCTGGTTCTCGATATAATTTTACCTCTACTTCGTCTCGGTGAAATTATCGAAAACCAGGCCTCTGTCGTGTTTAAACAACTAGTTGAAAACCTATAGTTGAAAACCTCTTCATTTCACCAGACTTGTATTCCCTTAAAATTACTTTAGCCATTGAAATTAATTATATCAGCACTTTATTGTAGCATTTCCAAATCATTGTTTTCTGGTAGAAAACTACATCCATTGGTTATTTCCCTTCACGATAGTTCAAATTGTTTTAGGCCTATTGTGTTTTGAAGTGTAATAAAAAAATGATTAAAGCCGTCTTTTTATCAGGTGCAAAACGTTCCAACAGAATCCAAAGTTCTTCAATGAAATACATGTATCTACATTTTTTTATTGGGGGTAGCTTTATTTATGATTATTTTATTTTTATTTTTATTTATTTATTTATTTATTTATTTATTTATTTATTTATTTATTTATTTATTTATTTATTTATTTATTTTTTATTTTTTTTATTTTTTTTTTTTTATTTATTTATTTATTTATTTATTTATTTATTTATTTATTTATTTATTTATTTATTTATTTATTTATTTATTTATTTATTTATTATTTATTTATTTATTTATTTTTTTTTTCTCTCAAATGGAGTTATGACTACTTCGTTTATTCAACAAAAATCCACAAATATGTACAACAATTAATGCTATTGAATAGCATATACATTTAGTAAACAGAAACACAACACAAATAAATTTATATACAAATATGTACACAAAAAACAATTACCGTGACGTAGTCACAAAAAAAAAAAAAAAAAAAAAACACATTAAAACTTAAACATCAATCTGTCTTCCTGAACTACACACAGAAATTGATAAAATTTAATAAAATCCGATGTTTTGAGCCTGTGTTTTTCCAAAAACAAGAAATGCTTAAGTGCTTGTTGAAAGCATTGAATAAGGTTGATCTGGGTACGCTTTTTGTCTTCGTTAAAAACCAAATCACATCGACCTCTCCATATGACCCTTATCATCATAACAACAATGATCGTAGAAACAAAGGACAAATTGGTGCTTAAAATTCTAGTGCAATCATTAAGAGAAAACAAACGACAGCCAACTTGTTGTCTAATCAAATGCTCAACATATAACCAGGGTTCAATAATATTACTACAGTATAAAAACAAATGTTCAATAGTTTCAATGGCCGAATTACAAAGAGGACACACTGCAATATCCGCGATTTTCATACGAAACAGTTTGTCCCGGGTAGGAAGGATTCTATGATAAAGTCTAAAAATTACATCTTTATCTTTGGCATCCAACAAATTGTTTTTGTGAAGTTTTCCCCAAACATCAGACCAGTTAAAATCGCCAGGAAGGTTAAGAATCTGAGCCCATTTTGCTTGGGCCTTTGGGATGACCAATTTTCTAGCCACGAGGGTTTTATACACGATTTTAGTGGAAAGCTTAGAAAAAGGCTCTTCCCCTTGATCAATTTGAAAATACAGCCACCTGCTAGGGTGATTGCAGGGCCCACAACGGGTCTCTTTAAACAAGTCCGGATTAATGTTTTGTTCAAGACGTTTAAAAATACGACCAGCATTTATGGGATTAATTTTACATTTCCGGGCCAGTTCTTTAAAAGTGATCAGTCTATTGTTTCTAACAACGTGTTTAAACTTACTCATACCATTAGCTAAAAGGATGTGACTTAAAAGATCTTTGTCTTGGTTACCAGTGATAACAGTATTGTTAAAGAGCGGTATGTCCATAACCTCCATCTTGGAAGAGAAAACTGGCGTGATGATGGCCTCAGCGCTTCTAAAAGATATGAAGAGGTCTTCATAAAAAGGGGTGGTCTGTGAAGATCTCTTTTGAGCTTTCTCAAAAACATACCATCCCAAATTATGGGACTCGCCTGGTTTTTCAATCCAGTAATTAAAAAGAATTTTCCATTTACCACAACTGTGAATGTACTTTTTCAACCACATCAGTTTCAGACAACGTAACCTGACTCTTACATCAATAAGGCCGGTTCCACCCATACTGCGGGGCCCAGTGATAGTGAGGCGTTTAATTTTGTCAGGTTTACCAGACCAGTAAAAATTAAAAATGGCTTCCTCAATTTTTTTGATCAACGCTTCAGGGCAAGAGATAACACTACCCAAATAGTTCAGGCTACTGCCAACCATAACATTCACTATAACTGCTTTCCCTGACAAGGTCAGGTCACGCTGCCTATAATGATTTAAAACACACTTCATTTTGTTAATTCTGGTTTCCCAATTATCCGCCGGCGTGACATTGTTGCCGACATAAATACCTAATATTTTAAGTTTGTCTTTCTTCCAAATGAAATCACATGGCCTGTCAGTTCTTTTTTTCCATTTACCAAGCCATAAACCCATGGTTTTAGAGGTGTTCACCTTAGACCCGCTTCCTTTACAATATTTACAAAGAACATCTGTGATGACATGAAAATCATCATCTTTGGAAATAAAAACCGTGGTGTCGTCAGCGTGTTGAATAAGTTTAACACACTCTGTGCTACCTGGAAGTTGAATACCATGCAGTTTACTATTCTAATCAGAGTCCCTAATCCCTCAGCACAATTAATAGCATATAACAAAGGAGACAGAGGGCACCCTTGTCTAATCCCCCTAGTTATTTGGAAAGGGCAGCCAATGAAATTATTCACAATGACACAACTCCTGGGCTCACTATACAAAAGCTTAACCCATTGAATGAATTTGGGGGGAATTCCCATTTTCTCAAGCATGCTGAACATATAAATCCAACTAATTCTATCAAAGGCTTTTTCTTGATCGATGGTTAAAATGGCTGCTTCCTTATTATTCCAATTAATATAATCAATGCTATCACGCAAGAGCATGAGATTATCATGAATGTTCCGCCCAGGAACACCACATGTTTGCTCGTCACCAATTAAAAAGGGCATTGCTTTTTTTAACCTGTTAGTAAGAACTTTAGTCAAAATTTTATAATCAACATTTAAGAGAGAAATAGGCCTCCAGTTTTTAAGATCAGTCCTGCTTCCTTTCATTTTATAAATTAACCTAATCAGGCCAGTATTCATAGATTTGCAAAGATGACCTCTGAGAAAGCAACAATTTAATACTTCAATAAAATCATCTTTTATAAAAGGCCACAAAACTTGATAACACTTGACAGTGAGGCCATCAAGGCCAGGAGACCTGTTTTTGTTCATTTGAAAAAGACCTATTTTAACCTCGTCCTCAAAAATATCATTTTCAAGATCCTCACAAATGTCATCAGGAATATCTTTAATCTCAACTTTAGAAGTGATGTAATTCAAATCACAGTCAGAAATGTTATCAGACGTGTACAGTTCAGTATAAAAAGAATTCACCAAATTTAACAAAGAACTGGGATCATCAACAAATTTCCCTTTAGGAGTAATAAGTTTGTCTATCTTGGCATTCTTAATTTGTTGTTTTTCGACATCAAGAAAAAACTTGGATGGCTTTTCTCCTTCATCCTTAGTGATGTTTCTAACCCTGATTTTAGCTTTATCCCACTCCCCAATTTCATAATCTTTCAATTGAGCTTCGAGATCTCTAATGGCTTTGGTGTTACATTTACCTGGATCATTGATAAGAATGTCATATCGTTTCTGTAACTTTTTCTGTTTCTGTCTTTCTTTATAACTTTTCTCTTTACCATACTCCTGAATGATTTCTTTAATCCTGAATTTACCAACTTCCCACCAGTCAAGTAAATTGTTATAAATAGACTTCTGAGTTTTCCAAAAATTCCAGAAAAAGGTAAGTCTTAAAATACAATCATTATCTTTAAGAAGACTGTTATTGCAAATCCATCTACCATTACCTCGATTAACACTGGAATCATGAAGTTTAATGTTTAAAACATAGTGATCAGATAACCCATGCATGTATACAGACATGTCAGTGATATTACTCATCAGGTTAGACGAGGAGAGAAAATAATCAATTCTGCTGGACGTTTTAGTACCTTTGTGAAAATGTGTGTAACCTGGTTTGTCGGGTTCAAGTGTCCGCCAAACATCTAAAATATCCTTTTCATTTAAAACATTTTGCATAATAATTTTACTATAATCTACAGTTTTATTGTTATCTATATTGTAATTAAAATCACCACCGATAATAACATTGTTATCGTCAATATGATCACACAATGCATCAAAGTAAAATGCTCTAGCATAAGAATCATTAGGAGCATAAGCAGAAGCTATGGAAATTAATTGATCATTCCATTTAATATTGCCTTTAATCCATCTACCCTCGTTGTCCCTCTCGATATCAATAACATCAAGATCCAATTTGTTAGAAATGAATATTGCTACCCCCCTTGATTGGCGGTTCCCGTGATTAAAATACATTTTCCTTGCCACTGTGAGCTCCACAATAATTCATATGCTTCTTCACTATGAGTTTCTTGTAAAAGGACAATACTAAATTTATGACGCTTAAAAAAATCAAAGGTAACGTCACGTTTATGGTCGTTTCTCAAACCGTTCACATTCACCGAAGCAATAGACAAAAACGACATACAGAGTAGAAGGCTAATCCAAGCCATCATATATTCGGATTAGTTGATAAGTGGCCTACCTCTACCTCTACCCCTACGGCTGGTAGTTGTTTGAGTCTCTTGTTCGTTTAAGTCCTCGTTTTGTGTCTCAGACTTCTCATTTCGTTTCCATGATTCGCGTTTTTTCCTGAATCTCTGTACTCCATGACGGACATAAGGTACAAAATCCTCCTCATTTTCCTGATCAGTTTGTTCTTGGTTTTGCTCTGATACATCATTAAGCTCCATCGAGTCGCCACTGGTGTTTGCTCTTTCTTCCTTCTGCTGCTTGTTCCCTGGTTCCTCCTCACCATCACTTGATTTTCTTTTTCTTGATGCAGAAGATTTCTTGAGGGTCTGCTTCTGGGTTTTTGTCACAGGCAAGCCAGCTCTGCATGCTTCGTCCCAGAAGGTGGTCTGTGTAGGTTTTTTTCCTTTCACACGTTGTTGTCCTTTGGGGTCCTTGTTCTTGGTTTGAGAGGTGACTTCAGCGAACGACTTTTTGTTTATTGGCTTCTTTGGTTTCTCCACAGGCTCGTGGAGTATGTCGCTACTTGGTGTCACCAGCTCCGATTTGTCAGTTGCCGTCGACTTAATTGCGTTGTCGTGGTCATCGTCGTGTTCTTCAATCTCTACTTCATTGTCATCAATGTCGTCGTCATTATGGGTGGGTGGTTCATCAGGGACATCTTCCTTCTGGCTGTCGTTTCCAGGGTCAGGATCATCGTCATCGCTGTAGTGGTCAGAGTCGCTGTCATCTCTGTTGTTGGGCCTTCTACCGGTGTGCACAAGGACAACAGGGGTTTGGGACACTTCCTGCTCCTCGTTGTCATGCCAGGAGGCTCGATGTTGTTCACCTGTAACGGACTGGAAGCGTGAAACTACCTATCTTCACATAGCTTGGGATGGGTCGCTTGAGGTTCTGAACCAAACAGCTCCGCACTCCGGTTTCGATGGTCTGATCGAACTCATGTGTCTGCCTTCTAATGTTTGTGACGGTACCATAGAAGGTAAGGGTCGTGACAATTACATTATCAGCCATTTCATATGGTGCCTTGATGTAGATAACAGCCGAATTCTGGACGTTGGCCCTCTCACATTGTATCAAGGATTTCTTGAGGAAAAAGCCATTCGCTGCCGTTTTCTCACAATGCCTTTGGTTGTCGAAAGTCACATTAAACCATCCGTTTTCCAACGGGGCGATGCATTTGATGGTTGCTGTTGTCCCTATTTCTTTGTTGATGGCTCTATGGATTTCCTGAGGCGTAACCAAATCTTGCAAGTGTCTTGTGTTGAAACGGATGGTGTTCGGTCGATGTAAAACATGGCGGTTCGAATTTCCCGCCCTATCCATTGCAATGGCGTTCGTTAGTGCCAGAACAGAGATGGAAGAACGACGGCCTAAAGGCCACTATGCAGTTTGAAGACCACCAGAATAAGCTTATTTATGTCAATAAAACTTACGGTGATGAATTATTTTGATCCCAGGGATCGAAACTGTCGGAAAGCTGGATTTCTGCGAAAAAAATCAAGAGCGATGTAGAAACACGTCTTGCGCCCTCGAACGCTATTATTTATTTATTTATTTATTTATTTATTTATTTATTTATTTATTTATTTATTTATTTATTTATTTATTTATTTATTTATTTATTTATTTATTTATTTATTTATTTATTTATTTATTTATTTATTTATTTATTTATTTATTTATTTATTTATTTATTTATTTATTTATTTATTTATTTATTTATTTATTTATTTATTTATTTATTTATTTATTTATTTATTTATTTATTTATTTATTTATTTATTTATTTATTTATTTATTTATTTATTTATTTATTTATTTATTTTTTTTTTTTTTTTTTTTTTTTTTTTTCTCTTGAATATGGAGTTATACGACTCCGTTTATTTACCAACCTTCAAATCAATATTCACACAAATAAATCAGTTACATACACACACAAAAAACAATAGATAAGCACAAAATTAATGGATGTATCTTAATAAAACTTAAACAAAATTAACTTGAGTATATTACAATTAAAAACAAGATGTGGAATCCAAAGGACAGAGAAAGTAAGGTTAGAGACTAAAAATAAGTTGGTCATCTTCTCCTATTGAACACAAAGCAGAATTGCATGTGAAGTTTCTTTCAAAACATTCTTTGCTTAACCTTCTTTTTTCGAAGTACAGGTAAAGTTTCATACTTTGTTTGAATCTGGCAATGATGCTGATCTCATTCAGTCCATTATTGAACAGCTTATCGCACCTAGTGTTCCAGATTTGGCGAAGCATTTTACATACAATTACTGCCGAGACTCCCTTAACGTTATAACCAAGAATTCTATCGGAATCCGTCAGATAAAAATACTTGTTGAAGGTGAATTTTCTGAGAAGATTTTCAATGTAGATCCAAGCATCCATAGTACAACTACAATAGATAAATAGGTGTTCATGGCTTTCATTCTCAGTTTCACAAAGAGGGCAGATTACATTGTCAACTATACCCATCTTACGTAATAGATCTTTGGTAGCATGTACACGAAACCTGAGTTTGTATAAGAATTGTTTGTCTTCATGATCTAATAAAGGGTTTTTCCAAAGATTGTCCCATACTTTAGACCACTCTAGCTTACAACTGAGATGAAGGATCTCATGCCACTTCTCTTGAATCTTAGGGGTGATAAATTTCCTCCGAATAATGTGTCTGTAGATAGCTTTAGTGTTTGTGTCGTTTATGAAGACAATTGAATTATTTCCCTGATCTTCCATAATTAACCAATTGCTGACATGACTTGGGGGCCCTTGTCTTTTTTCTTTAATTAAAGAAAGATCGATATGGTTTTGGATTCTGTTGACCATTCTACCCGCATTAATGTTTTTAACCTTACAGATCTTGGCAATTTCTTTAAAGGTAATTAGCTCACCATTACGGTTAATATCCCTAATTTGACAAAAACCATTAGACTTCAGCATAGGGCTTTTTAGAACCGAATTGTCAATAGTAGCTTTGGAGTTATTCCATAAGGGAACGTTACCACATTCAAGCAGTGACGAAAAAGTACATTCCATTCTCCCTCCGGTTTTTTGAAAGGCAGAAATGACATCTACATAGAAACTTGTGGTTTTTAGAGGCTTTTTAGCATTGGCAAAAACATACCATCCTAAGTGGTTACTTCCACTGGCTTTACTTATCCAATAGTCAAAAGGGATTTTCCATTTACCACTTTCACGGGAATAACGAGCTAACCATTGTAACTTTAGGCTCATTAGCTTACAGTTGATATCAATGAGGCCCATTCCCCCCAATCCTTTAGGGCCGGTGATGGTGTCTTTCTTTATTTTCTCTCTTTTACAGTCCCAAAAGTATTTCCAGATCATGTCGTTAATTTTCTTTGTTAGATCTTCTGGGCATGAGATAACACTGCCTACGTAATTCACTTTAGTGCCTACAAGAGTATTTACAATTACAACCTTTCCGTTGAGTGTTAAATTACGTTTCGACCATTTGTCAAGTGTACACTGCATCTTGCTAATTCTGGGATTCCAATTATCAGCTGGCTCCACAGCATTACCAAACATGATACCAAGAACTTTTAGTTTGTTGTCCCAGCTGAAATTGCAAGGTTTATCTGTTCTGTTTTTCCAATGCCCCAGCCACAGTCCTTTAGACTTGTCCACATTAATTTTGGAGCCACTTCCTTTACAATAGGTCTCAAGAACGTCTCTAATAATATCAAAATCATTATTGTTACTGACAAAAAAACTAGTATCATCAGCGTGTTGGATAAGCCGGATACTGCATTTTCCTTTCGGGCAGGATATACCTTTAAGCTTGTTATTGTTTCTAGTTAAACTTGCAAGACCTTCAGCACAAATAGCATACAAAAGTGGAGATAATGGGCATCCTTGCCTAATCCCTCTTTTCACTTGAATAGGGGAACCAATACAATTGTTGATAATGATATGACTACTCGGGTTGCTGTACAAAAGCTTAATCCACTTAATGAGGTTAGGAGGGATCTTCATTTTAATCATAACAGTGTACATAAAAATCCAGTTGATGCGGTCAAATGCCTTCTCCTGATCAACACTAATTAAGGCAGCATCTAAATTCTCCCAATTGGCATAATCAATAATATCACGAAGAAGCATAAGATTGTCGTGAATCTTCCTGCCAGTTACACCACAGGTTTGTTCCTCTCCAATTAGAAAAGGCATGATAGTTTTCAATCGATTAGTGATTACCTTCGAAAGGATTTTGTAATCAACATTCAACAAACTGATAGGTCTCCAGTTTTTTAATTCATGTCTGTTCCCAGAATTTTTGTAAATAAGCCTAATGATGGCACTATTCATGGACTGACAGAGGGAGCCTGTTTTAAAACAGCCGTTAAAAACTTCTAGCAGGTCAGGACCAATAGTTTCCCAAAAGGCTTGGTAGAATTCAACAGTTAAACCGTCTAGACCTGGGGATTTATTTTTATTCATCTGAAAGAGGGCAATTTTTACTTCTTCTTCAGTGATCTCCCTGCTGAGATTAGAACAGTTCTCGTGCGGAATTTCTTTATCCTCAATATTGGAAACTATTTCGTTTATGTGAGGTTGGGAAATGTCTTCGGAATCATACAAATTACCATAAAAGGTATTAACACATTTAAACATATCATCGATGTTATCAACCATTTCACCTTCTACATTAAGAAGTTTGTCCATATTAGTACAGGTAACTTGCTTTTTCTCTAAATGAAGGAAAAATTTAGAAGGTTTTTCTCCCTCAACTTTCATGATGTTACGGGTTCTGATACGAGCCTTTTCCCATTCGTTAATTTCATACTTCTTCAGTTGGGTTTCAAGATCTTTGATATCTTCAGGCCCGGCCCTCTCTGGGCTACTAATTAGATCGTTATAGCGCCTTTGGAGATCATTTTGTTGTTGTTTAAGACTCCAGCTTTTCTCTTTACCATACTCTTTAATGATTTCTTTAATTCTAACTTTACCCCATTCCCACCAATCGGCTAGGGAATCGTAATAATCTTTCTGACCATGCCAATATTTCCAGAATATGTCGATTCTGAATATACAATCTTCATCATTAAGAAGACTGTTGTTACAAATCCACCTCCCCTGCCCATGCATGGTGTTTGAGTTGTCCAGTCTTAATGAGACAATATGATGATCTGATAAACCCAAAGGGCTAACACTAATATCAGTAATATGATTCAAGATTGCTGGAGATACGAACAAGTAATCAATTCTGCTGGCTTGCTTGCTGGCTTTATGATAGTGTGTGTACCCGGGATCTTCGGGATAGGTTGTACGCCACACATCGTACAGATCTTTTTCATTAAGAACATTTCTGAGAATTATTTTGCTCACGTCTTTTGTTTTTTCACTATCGACATTGCAGTTAAAGTCTCCTCCAACAATCCAATCGTTTTCATTATTTATACAATCGACAAGGTTATCAAAAAATCTTGATCTAGCAGAAATCTCATTGGGTGCATATACAGAAGCTATATTGATACTATCATTACCCAGTTTGAGTTCTCCTTTAATCCATCGACCCTCTTCATCTTTATCAATATTACCCAGATCTAAACCAGACTTGTATGATGTAAGTATAGCAACTCCCTTAGATTGACGACTACCATGGCTAAAATACATTTTACCATTCCACTGTCTCTGCCACTCATTTTCATCGTTGTGTTCACTGTGAGTTTCTTGAATGAGAATGACACTAAACTTTCTACGTTCTAGATAATCAAATAAAACTTTACGTTTCAGATTGTTTCTCATTCCGTTTGTGTTGATCGATGCAATAGATAAAAAGACCATGCAAAAACAAAGTGATACTTGTAAGATCCTCATATTTTCAATGTAAGGAAGGAAAACTTATCTATTTAGATCGTCCTCTGCCTCTTCCTCTACTAGCCGGGTGGTTGGATTGAATGGGAGGGTTTTGCTTGATCTGGGTTGCTTGATTCTTATCGGCTTGGCTAGGATGGCCATGGTCTGTTTTGGATTTGACGGTGTGTTCACAATCAGGCTGAGTGTTCTTGTCTTTCTTGGATGGGCTTGTCTTGCTTGTCACTCTTTGGTTAGTCTGACTCGAGTTAGGCTTATGGGTTGACTGTCTTGAATTCGACTGTTCAGATTGGCTTGACTTTGGTTTGTGAGACTGGCTTTTGCTTTGCTGACCTGCATGGCTAACTTGACTAGGTCTGTCGGGTTGGTTGGCTGTGGTTGGTGTCATAACTCCCCCGGTGGTTTTCCTTTCCCAGGAAGTACGCTTTTTCCGAAGGCGATGTACTCCATGTCGAATGTATGGAACAAAATCACCTTCATCTTCAGAATCTTTCAAGCTGTTTGTGTAGGGGTCTGCATTCTCCATTCCTGGCTCCTCTGTCTCCTGTGTTTCTGGAGTGTCATCTACGTCTGATTTCTCTTGATAGATTTCAATGTTTTCTGATTCGCTCTCTCCATCTGTTGATTTGTCTTCTCTTGAGATTTTCCTTATCTCTTCTTCCTCTTCACTGCCACTTACTTGGCGTTTTCTCTTTTCTTTTGCCTTCATTGCTTCATCCCAAAAGCTCATTCTTTTGGGTTGCTGTCTTTTGCTGGTCTCTGCGATTGCGTCTTCCGCTTTCTGGGTTTCTTCCTGGTCGTCTTTGTCATTGTCGTTGTCCATTTCCTCCGGTCTCACTTCTTGCTCTACCTCTGAGAATTCTTTGTATGTTTCTTCATAATTTCCTTCGTCCAAAACTGATGTTTGCTCGTCTTGGTCATTGTATCTGTGCCAGGCAGCTCTATGTGTGTTGGTACCACATATCAGGCACCTTCCTCTCAAGTGACAGTCACGGGCGAGGTGGCCAGGTTGACTGCAAATTTTACAGGTCTTCTCTTGTCCTCGGTGACGCACTGATAAAGTGTACTCACCCACTTTGATGAAACTGGGTACAGGTTTCTTGATGTTCTTCAGTAGGACACTGCGAACTCCAGTTTCTACATTAATGTCAAAGTCGTGTGTTTGGCGTCTTATATTTGCTGCTGTTCCATAAGCCATTAAAGCACTTGCAACTGTGTCGTCGGACATTTCGTATGGTGCCTTCACGTAGACCACTACTGAATTTAGGACATTGGCCCGCTCACACTCCTCTCTCACTCCTTTCAAAAGTATGCCCGTTCTTGCTATACACTCACAATCGACGTCATTGTCAAAAGTTACATTGTACCAGCCACTGTCCAGTGGGGCTATACATCTTATTGTCTCCACGGTGCCAACTTCTTTGTCAATCGCGTCATAGACCTCCTTCGCAGTAAGGTTCTTTACATGGCGTGCGTTGAAACGTATTGTGTTTTGGCGTTTTAGTGCTACCGAGCCCTGTGGTCTCACCATGTCTGCCCAAGATGGCCGTCCCGTTGTATGGCCCCGATACATGATTGATGAAGAGGCCAAAGGGGCCCTCAGCAACAATAAATAGCACCAGAGTTATCTTATATTATGCTATACTCACAAGTATGAATGATAATATCTCTTGAAGAGTGCAACAAACACGAAAAGGAGTAAATAATCAGCAAAAACGAGGAGCAGAGTTGAAATACACGTCTTGCGACCTCGAACGCATTTATTTATTTATTTATTTATTTATTTATTTATTTATTTATTTATTTATTTATTTATTTATTTATTTATTTATTTATTTATTTATTTATTTATTTATTTATTTATTTATTTATTTATTTATTTATTTATTTATTTATTTATTTATTTATTTATTTATTTATTTATTTATTTATTTATTTATTTATTTATTTATTTATTTATTTATTTATTTATTTATTTATTTATTTTTTATTTATTTATTTATTTATTTTTTATTTATTTATTTATTTTTTTTTTGGGGGGGGGGGGCACGTGCCTCCAGGCCCCCTCCTTCCCGGCTACGCTGCTGTTTGCTGGGGATGGACCTGTTGATCGTTGATACACATGCACCAAGTTCAAAGGTGTGGTGGTTCTGAAAAGTACCTGTAAGTTTATTCCCAACAAATGGGTTTTTTTAACAAGAACGTTCATGCCAAACATCTTAATGTAGTATGCACTTTGAAAACTTTGACACCCAGTAAATAGTGTTGTTGTGGTTGCATTGGTGTCACTTTATAACAGCAACGGCTGTTATGAATTGGCACAGGGCCAAACTGAGTCTTTTGGCTTTTTGCCTTGCAAAGTGTAATAAAGAAAATCCCCAAACAACCATGTGTATTTGGGTTTTATAAAGAAATTGTCAAAGAACTCAGAACCGTTAACCACCTCTTTAGCACGTAGTATGGTGGACAAAAGAAATACAAAACAAAAGTTTCAAAATCATTAATCATGGACCTTGTATACAATCATTTTTTTTTTTTGGTTTCTTTTATGGTGGCTATATCAAGATCAACTATTGTCTAGGGCTTCTATGATGTTTCCATAGTAACGGCTTCTATGCACTATGTGTACATTCGCTAACAATATTGTGAGTAACAGCCCAACGAAGGCATTTGTTGATAGTTACCACTATCCACACAGGTGTTCGGTGAGTTCAGTGTATGAGGACTGAGCTGAAAGCTGTACAGACTCTTACCATGTTTTACATGACTTAAGATCACCAAAGATCTCACACAAAACAAACCCAACACTACAATAGCACCCACCTAAGCTGTAGTTTTGTCAGAGTTCACCCTCCATACCAGAGCTACAAGATCTTTTTAGACAGGCATTTGCATTAGGTAATCTTGTAATCTTACTGCATCATCAGAGACATTCTCTTCAGAAATTCCTTTTAAAAATGAACGCTGTGCACCCGGAGAATCTCCCATTTCAAGGTGATCTTGCTCGTCGAGCCACCCCCACCAAGAATGAGGATAGGACCAGATGGACGACACCTTCTCCAGATGCGACCCAGTCGAAGTTGAAGATCCTCAGTGTGGACCTGAAGGGGGAGGTGAACGCCAAGCAGCATCATACAGATGAGATTGATGGAATCAAAGGTCTGGTGATCAGGAGAGGACAAGACTTTACCTTGGAGTTGAAACTCGATCAGAAGTACGATGGCAGCACTGACAAAGTCACATTTGATTTTAAAACGGGTAAGGAAGACATTTCTGCTGATTCTTTCTTCTGAATCTGAACCGTTAGATTCGGCAAAACACCCATGAAGAAACGTCAACTAAAACATGCCAGAAAACACCGTGAAAAAAGTGTTCTGGGTTCTCTTATGTTCATTACCAAACTCACAGGAAATGTTATTCTGAATGCTTGACTGGATGTAATGATTAATCTGTATTTTTGTGGCCTATAGGTTCATTAATAATTTAAAATATGATTTTTTTCTCTTTAAGTTTTAATCTTTACAAACCTAACAAAATTCAGGAAATTCATGACAGCAGATTTAGAGAAGAGATCATTTATTTGAAGATGAAAAACAATATGGCTTGACAACATCTACGTGTTAAAGAAGCCACAGGAAATTGATCAACCATGAGCCGCTGAGAAGGTGCCACCTCATGACAATCCTCTTTAAGATTTAAGATTCCCCTATAAAAACAAAAGTAAAAAATAGAACAAAAAGTAAGTATAAAGAAGTACATTTTAAATGAAATAGACTGGCATTTTATTTTGAAGGGTGCGCACACGTTGGTAACAGTAAAAATATAAATGTTCACAGATTTGCACAACTTATGGTATGGAGCTGGTCATGAAAATATTCCCTTAAAATATTTGTTAAAATATTTGTAGTTTTTGAAAAAGGGTAAAATAATTAGATCGTGTGATGTTTGAAAACAGTGAAAACATGTAAAAAGTTTTTTTAAAACTATTTCTGATGACTTAGATGACTGATTGAGCCTACACTTTCACAGTTTTTGTTTTTTCGTGTATATGTTGGGTCAAATAAAGTGTGGATTACTGGTCTTTGACAATAACCAATGTTGTAAAAGTGGTTGAAGATCCCCCTTTTAAAAACACCAATAGATAAATAGCCATTTAAGCACCTTTTAACCATTTTAGTGTTATTGCTAGACCTTTTCTATAATAAATAAATAAATAACCAGACCAGACCAGACCAGACCAGTAAATACATACATTCATATATGTACACACACTCACCCAAACACACATAAAATAAAAAATACATTTAAAAAATCAAACATGTTAAAACCATATTCATGAAGTTTGTAACATTTTCTGTCCTAGGGTCAAACCCAGTCATTCAAAAGAGAACACGTGTCTATGCATCCACCGGGAGCTCCTCTACAGGAGGCAAAGGATGGGAGGTCAAGATATCAGACGTGACAGAAAACACCTTGACCGTGTCGATAACTCCGGATCCTGATGCCCTGGTCGGAGAGTACTCACTCACTGTACGCACTAGTGTTTCAGGTAAGTCAACTTCTTTGCATTCTCTCTGAACAATTCATATCATCCCCTTAAAATGCCCTTGAAATGAACATTTCTTAGGAACATAACAAATATTTTGTACCACTTTATTGACATCCCTTTTTGGTTAATTTTATTGAAAAGTGCACTTCTTTAACCATTTAAAATTGTCCATGCTTTTCCGGACAATTACTGAAGACGGTGTTGCCGTGATGTCATTTCAGAGAGACGCTGTGGGTTTTTTGCTTGAAATTCATGATAATAGTGAACCCAAAAGTTTGCTTATTCAAAGCATGTGTGGGAAAAGTTTGCTTATTGGCTTACTGCCATGAACTGACACAACAATGAATCACTAAGCAAAATAAACTTTATGAAAGCGAAATATCCTAAATCCTGTCAACTTTTTGTGTATAAACTATTTGCAACATTAAATTTTTTGCCTGATATGACATCACACTTTTGCTCATGAATATGGACATTTCTGTTAGCATAAAAACCAAACAAGGCACCAAAATACCCTTGAAAATGGCAAACTGAAAGACGAAAATAAGTTTCAATGGTACACACAGGTGTATTTCCAAGGATTGCATTAAAAAATTACTTTTCATTGGTCCTTTAAAAGGATAAAAAGCCTTATACTCAGCACAAAACTAACGTGATCATTATGCTTCATTCACGACAGCCCATAATAATGTCATTAGGCTTTGATCAATGCAGCTCAGTTCACTCGTGGGGGCCAACTTCATTCGCCAAAGCAACTTGTGCACATGAGTATGGTGGCTTGAAAGGGACATCGCAAATATATGACGCCAATATAGGCATCAATATTGACGCCATTATTCACGACTTAGCACCAGGTCGCAAATATTGACGCCAATATTTACGCCAATATTCACGATTTGTACCCCAAGTCGCGAATATTGACGCCAATATTCACGATTTGTACCCCAAGTCGCGAATATTGACGCCAATATTGACGCCAATATTCACGACATGGCCCCATGTCGCAAACATTTACGCCAATATTGACGCCAATATTCACGACATGGGCCCCATGTCGCAAACATTTACGCCAATATTGACGCCAGTATTCACGATATGGGCCCCATGTCGCAAATATTGACGCCAATATTGACGCCAATATTCACGACATTGGCCCCATGTCGCAAACATTTACGCCAATATTCACGACATGGGCCCCACGTCGCAAATATTTAAGCCAATATTGACGCCAATATTAACGACAATATTAACGACATGGCCCCATGTCGCAAAAAACTCAGTTGTGTAAGCATGTGGTCGGTAGTTTGCTGGATGTTGCGGAGATCTTCTTGGAAGGGAGAGGTAGATTGAGGTTGGTGTCTTTCCCTGCAGCCATTCGAAGGTCTCTGGTACAAAGTATGAAATATTTTTCACAGATTTCGAGAAAGAAAAGCCTCGATCTTATAAACAAACAATGCAACAATCATCATATACCGTACCGCATTTTCGAATGGCGGATGTCGTGTTTGTTTACGTTTAATACCCACTACAGGTCCCGTGACGTTCGTGCAATCGGTCTATTGTGGGTGAAGTTTTCAAATAAGATCTGACAATGGAGCACACTTAATACGTCACAGAGCTCACATTTTTTTCTTCACAAAAACATTAGAAAACGTAAAAACAAATCAAAAATGCTTTCTGTTAAAATTAGAACAATTTATGTTTCAGAGATTCTGACAACTTGGTAAATTTATTTATTTATTTATTTATTTTTTATTTTTAAATGAATGGTTTTGACTGTCAACTAATGACTAAATATACTGTACTGATCACTTATGAACAGGGCAGACATGGACATGTGGTGAAGCTTTTTTGGTGTGTGTCTTTAATTGAAAAACTAGATTACTGTTGCAATCATCAGTTTAAGCCTAAGAGTTTGCGCTCCACGTAGAATTGAGTGGTCTAACCCTGCTCCAAAATGCAGGGAGGTCATGCGTTCTAATCCTGCCAGAGGTGCCAATGGATTTTTGTATGCGACACTTTGGGAAAGTTCTTATATCAAACGACTGTTTGGTGAATGTAAAACTAAATCACGTTACTTTATTTTATCTGTTACGTCATTCATGGTGCAATATGAATTACCAGCTGGCAGTGGCGGTTATGTGGAGCTCCAACCCATCTATCTCCTGTTTAATCCTTGGTGTAAGGAGGACCAAGTGTACTTGGAGGATGATAGGGAACTGGAGGAGTACGTATTGAATGAGAGGGGACTGATTTGGTACGGAAACACACTCCAGCAGGGAAGACAACCCTGGAGTTTTAATCAATTTGAGAAGGTGGTCTTCGAAGCTGTGATGTACCTCCTTCAGAAACATGTAAGGTTCTGTGGAATAGGAACAGCGGCGTAAAATTATCAAGAACTAGGCTTCACCGTGTTTAAAAAACTTGTTGAAAACGATCTAACACATTTTTATTCTCATTCATAAATACCTTTCTGTTAAAACATCCAGAAACCTTTAAAAGTTGAGCACAAATCTGACAGCTCACCTCGACTCAAGTCTGCGTTAAATTTTAATCCATTTTGAGAGCCTCGCGAATGTTTCGACAATGCGCCCGCAAGTTTCAAAATTGCGCGTGCCAAATTTGCGTGCTACCATTGATCTCTATTAATACTAGTCTGGTTCCCAGACCCCAAAAATCTCAGACTATTCTCTGTCGATTTTAGGGTCCGGTATCACCCAAATGTCACGTGATAAAAAAGGAAGAATTCCTCCTTTTCCGAAAACATCCGAAACGCTCCGAACTCATTGTCGTCAACATTCGGACAGTGTCGTCTAGGCCTATGGTCGGACACTTCTTTTGTTGATAAAAATTCAAAAAAATTGCAGACATATCCCATTATCGTTTTTCTTTTCTTTTTTCCCCAACAAATTCAAAACTATATTTGAATATAATTATTTGTAACATTTTTACAAACTTATTATCCCAGGCTTTTTGAAAGTAATCAAGGTCCGTCATCAGCGCTCCGTTTTTTATCCAATGACATCGTCCACCGTTGGTGACAAGTAATGAATATTTATATGTTGCGTCATAATCTATGTTCAGCTTTGGATGATGCCTGACCTAAGATTTTTAACAAGAGTTGTCAGGGAATCTTTGGTCAGGGAACCAGACTACATTAATATTGTCAGTATTAATGGAGATCAATGTTGGCTACCAATTTAAATTGTGCCGTGCAATTTGAAATCTCTGGCAATGGTCTGGTAGCGCCCTCTTTTGACTCAATTTGTCTATAGCTCAGGATTAATTAAATCTGAATAGATAACCTGTCCCACGTCAACCTCATCCCCATGGTTTACTATGTAAACCCTGGGATGGAAAATCCTTACTTGGACCCTGATTGGACAACGACTTTACAATAAAAACAAATTTAAACATGCTATTACATCTGGTACCGGGCAACGAGATTATGACGAAGATGCGAATTTCGAAAAGCAGCCAGACTATTCTAATTTGCACACATATCAAAATTTTTTGGATATGCAAATGATCAAATACCAGGGTGAGAGAGCGGTCAACCTCGTATTGCTCGACACACCCCGGGGACGAGGTAGGTCCCACGTATTTATAAATAAGGGAATAAGTGTGGTGAAGAGGTTTTCAACTCGTTGTTAAACACGGTGAGGCCTAGTTCTTGATAATTCTACCGAGACGAAGTCGAGGTAAAATTATCAAGAACCATGCCTCACCATATTTAAACAACTTCTTGAAAACCGATTCAACACTCTTTTATTCCCATTCATAAATACCTTTTGTTAAAAACATTTAAAACCTTTAACAGTTGAGAAATTATGGTCGTTTAAACATGGTTTCGTGACCTTTCGACCAATCAGTATTGATAAACTGTACCATGTAAATATCAATACTTATTACTAAACTATGGTGGCCCTGAAGGGACATCGCAAATCGCAAACGTGTGCGCATACGTATGCGATGTCGTGAAACAATTCGCGAATAATGTGGGCACACGTATGCGATGCTGTGAAATTTATCGCGAATAATGTGCGCACACGTATGCGAATTTATTTGCAATGTTGTGAATTTTGTTGCATACCTCTGTCGCATACCTTTGGGTTGAAGTCATTTTTGCGGGCAATTTATTAGTGACACAGAGAGTACGCAAGTGGCCCTGGTCCCATTTTGTATACATACTTCATGGCAGGAGTTTGGGTACCAGGCAGGTACATTTCAGTGTGGCCGTCTCTAGCCCGCCACAGGGTGATGTTGATTGCAACAACTCTCCAGTTCACTAGGAATTTTATTGCAAGGTATGCGACACGGGTATGCAATAAAATTCACGACATTGCAAATAAATTCGCGTATGTGTGCGCACATTATTCGCGAATTGTTTCACGACATCGCAAACGTATGCGCACACGTTTGCGATATGCGATGTCCCTTCAGGGCCACCATTAAACAGTTTTTGATCAAAATTGAAATCAAAGATCAACTGAGAATTGGTTTGTATTAAATCCTAATAAAACATAAACTAATTGGTGGAGTAAACTATCCTTTATTTTTCTGGTTTAAAAACAAATTTATAAGGTGAAAGATGCAGCTTCAGGCAGCCCTGTCCTTGTTGCTCGTGCCATGTCAGCAGCTGTTAATTCCCAAGATGACAATGGGGTGATAACAGGCAGATGGGATAAGAAGTATTGGGGTCATACCAAACCCACAAAATGGACTGGAAGCCAAGCCATTCTTGAGGTAGGAAATGGTTATCAAAATAATGTATGTTCTTTTTTATGTTTTGAAAAAGCTGAATTATTCTGTAAAGAAGCAATCCATTTGTTAATTTCTCAGGAAAAAATAATTGAATGACAAGATACAAATAAACAAGTTTAACAAAAAGCAAGAGAAATAATTTTTTTTCAAGTGGATTGAACAATTTAACATTTTATAAAAAGAACAACAGCGTACCTGAAAGATTACAAAAACAGAAACTAAATTGCAATCTTGTAGATTACCATAGTTGTAGTTTTTTACCCATACACCGATGTGTGTTTTAGACTAGTCCAAAAATGTTTGTTTCCAAAATAATAAATTTATACCTTCTTCATTTATCCACAATTATGATCTTTCTGACAAGTCCTCCTGACTTCAAGATGTTTAAGTCTTCCTGATGTCTCCACACAATTCCCTCACCTTTAACCTTCCCTGAAAAACGTGACCCTATTATATGGGGAGAAGGATGCTGCATATGTGGTGAACACTGAGTCTGAAAATTCTATAAAATGCAACACCTTTGGGCTTATATGATGTTTGAAGCTTTGCATGGTGTGAAGGCATAATAAGTGACTATAGCGAGTAAACTAGTAAACTTGCGGGTACATCCATGTACATATCTCTTTAAGGAGGAGTGGTAGCCCTGAAAAGAGCCGGTGCGGTCCTGACATTTCAAACAGTATACTCTGCTCGTCTTCAGGAGAAACCTAGGAGCTTCATTTGTAGATTGCTTACCCAGTTGACAGGCCCGTTAAGTTTTGTACGATCAGTTCCCTGCTCATCAGAGGAGCGTTAAAGGTTCTCTCAGCTTGAGCTCTGTCTGAGCACTTTGTTGGATTGTTTTCTAACCTTTGACTTTCTCTAGAATATTCCAATCACATCCACAAAATGATGATGGCACAGATGGCTGGCATTGGCTGAATTAAAGAGTCAATTAGCAGTTGCTTCATTTAACTTCTCATTCATATTACTCAGATGTCGTTACTAAAAACTGGCTTTACTTGTTGAATTTGCAGAAGCATTTAAGAACAAAAGCTCCAGTTTGCTACGGGCAATGCTGGGTATTTTCTGGAGTCTTAACAACAGTCCTGCGATGTCTTGGCATCCCTACCAGGAGTGTGACCAACTTCTCATCAGCTCATGACACGGATACCAGTCTGACCATTGTGCGTTTTTCTTTTTTTTTCTACATTGGCTCATGTTTTGTTTGCATTTGGCCGGTTTTGGTTGACCATGTCCCTCTGGTTTTCTTTTATGTCTCCCTTTATAAAAAAAAATTAAATGCTCCTTTGGTAAACAATTTCATTACACTTCATTTTTTGTTTTCTTTCTTTATCAGTGAACAATGTATATTGGGAAGGTGTGGGCGGGGAGGGGGGGGGGGTGGCACCCCAACCCAATACTTCCATGAAAGATGATATTTAGCTGGTCCTTTTCTCTACCGAGGAAATGTTTTCTTCCTCAGCTCGGAGTGGTTTAGCTTTTGTAACATAGCCACATTAAGGGCCTTTGACAGATTATTTTAATTCACAATTCATTTCTACCTGCAGGACAAATATTTTTACCCTGACGGTGAGCGGGCCACAGGTTATGACAGTGAATTCATATGGAATTTTCATGTGTGGAATGAGTCCTGGATGGCTCGTCCGGATCTTCCAGAAGGATTCGGCGGCTGGCAAGCAGTGGATGCAACCCCGCAAGAGACTAGCGAGGGTAAGACGATGGCAATGTTGAATTTGAGCTGTACAGGCTCTTTGGTTTGAGGTCACCTTTCCCCCACATTCAGTCCTTCAGGTGTAATAATAACAATAGTTTATCCATAACAAGCCTATTATCCCAGACCAGCTACCCACCACGTCCCCATCCAGCTACCTACCCACAGTCCCCATCCAGCAAACCACCAATTCCCCATCCAGCTACCTACCCATTCCCAATCCATCTACCTACCCAGTCCCCATCCAGCTACCTACCCAGTCCCCATCCAGCTACCTACCCAGTCCCCATCCAGCTACTTACCCAGTCCCCATCTAGCTACCTATACCCAGTCCCCATCCAGCTACATACCCAGTCCCCATAAAGCTGCCCGACCAGTCCCTATCCAGCTACCCACCTTGTCCTCATAAAGCTATGTACATAACTCCAATCCACTTCCTTACCTTCTCTTCAACTCATCTTCTGCATACGCCCCTTCATCAACAAGCTCTCAAACCCATCCTCCAACTCCAATCTGAGCTTGACCCATCAACCCATTCTCAGCTTGCCCCTTCTCCATCCACCCATCGATCTATGCCGTACGTAAAATGCACCCCAGTCTGCCGATTTATCGATCCTTTCATTGCAAACTCATCTCCAGACCGATGAGAATAAATCTACTCTAGAAAAAAAACTTTTCTAGGCCCCTACTTTCTATTGAAGCTAACAAAAGATCATTTCGTATGTGGACAGGTATTTTCTGTACTGGGCCATGCTCAGTCAAGGCAATCAAAGAGGGCCACGTCTACCTTCCATACGATGCAAAATTTGTCTTCGCTGAAGTCAACGGGGACATTGTCCATTGGGAGGCAAGTGCACTGAGTGGAACTTGCTTAACTTAAAGATATTTTTGTTTTAAACCTGGACCAAACTTCATCAAGCTTAAACAGATAGTATTGTTTAATACTTTTTTGCTAAGCAAAAATGTGCAGGATACCAGTCATTAACGGTACAATTGACAAGGTATTGTCTTGTGCTTAGTTGCTTTTTGTGCTTAAGCAGCTCTATGAAATTGGTCCCTGTCTCCAGTTTCATGGAGCTGCTTAAGTAGAAAACAGTGCTTAAATAATTCTTTGCTAAGCGTAGGATACCAGTCACAGACGGCATATGTGACATGGTTTTTGGCTTATTCTGGTAAGCAACATTTTTTTATGCTTGTCTCCTTTTTTGTGCTGAAGCAGCGCTATGAAGTTGGGACTCGATTCTTATGGCCAAACATGTTTTCTTTATATTCTCTTTATTTTGAAATTTCAAATGGAGCAATCAAGAAAACAGATTTCTTTAAGTAAAATCTTGGTCAAATTTCTAAGAGCAGAAAATATTGCTGAGCAGATCTGTGTGGTGAGCAAAAATTATTGGTGGGTACCGGTCACATCAATGTGAGGGATATGACACTTTAAATGGTAACCTGTTTCTGGTGAGCAAGATCGCTAAGTGCTCAACAGCTTATATGACATTACTCGAAGTAGGCCTGGTACGTAGTGACAGTAACAGCAGCAGCAGCAACAATGTACGAACATTTTTTATTTTATAACGTGCTACATGTCCATCAAAGGGTGTCGAGGCGCTCATAACATAGGTTTAATGCCTACGAGGAATTCTTTTCACTAGATGTGTTTTCAGTTTGTTCGTAAAATTATCAGTGGAAGTCTTAACGGATTTAAGAAGTCTATTTCGTAGTGTGGAGGATCTGAGCTTCTGTGCTCTGTCTTGCCATGTTATACATATTTTTTTTTTATGTCAGTAAGTTTTATCGCATCCTGCTTTCCTTGAGCAGTTTGGTGCATCAAACTTTTACTTCTGACCAACTCCAATAGAACCAGATGCATAAAATCATGCTGTATGCTGACCATCTGCCACATTTCAATTCAATAGACCGATTGTGCGACCCGCGTCACGTGACCACTTTTGGGTATAAAATGTAAACACATACGACATCCTCCATAGGAAAGGATGGTACGGTACACGATGATATAGGCTTTTCTTGCTCGAAATCTGTGAAAGATATTCCAGAGTTTGTACCAGAGACCTTCAAGTGGCTGAATAAAGCCAGTAAGGACAGTTACAGCAAGTCTTGAAAATTGTAAAAGTACCGTATAAATGTGTACGATGTGTACAGTGCACGACGGAACGTTAGGCCAGACGACCGCGATCACCACACACTTTTCAACACAAAAATTTCAAAGTTTTGAAGCTGAAATCCTCCAAAGGAATTGCTTTCCAAAACTGTGTGATTCCTTTGCCTATTTGAAATTCTGCAAGGCTAGGTATTAATGCTCACTTTCTCAACATTGTTTATCCTTTTTTTTTTTACAGTAATTTAGGCCTACATTACAAACAAAATAACAGACGGGTGGCTACATAATGATCGTCCGACGCCGGTAGTGCATGGCTTAAAAAACCTCTTTTTAGTAGAATTATGTTAAATTATGAAACAGAGATGTGACTTAAATTAATGCCACAACATACTACTTTAAATAAAGGGGCTGATTAACTAATTTATCACTTAACAAAAGTAAAATCGACTTTTTTCGAACTCACTCTGTGTCACGGCCTATCTTTTTACACGTATTTTTTCACCAGCTGTACGGCGTTATACCCAATAGGGTGTCACGTGACCACATGTCAACATTGTCGCGAAATCGGTCTATTGAACTAAAATCAAGTGTACATTTATTTTCACGTGCAATTCACAAACGTAAGTGCTAACAGACAAGCAATACTAATGAAGGTAAAAACAGAACTTGGCATGGAGCCAAGGCTTGCAACATTAAGAGGGATATGCTTGCCCTCGGTCAGCTTAACCTGTAAATTTCAAGAAAGTTGGTCAGAGGTGAATTTTTGAAGCTTGAATTGTTTAAGAAAACTGCAACAAGATGGTTCCTTTAATAAATGCATGATGCCGAGCAATGACATTTGGTTGAAGGAAATCTTAATCTATCGTCCGTGAAATACATTAAGATGCATATTGGATATGCTGTCCTTGTTTTTACAACGTATCTGATTTTTTTTCCAGTGGTCAAAACAAAATTTTGATGCCACTGGAACTTGAATTCTCAGGTCTAGACTAAGTTATGTTATATTTCATGTTTTCCCAATCTATAAAAGGTCTGTGTTCAAACTCAACAATTTGTGACGTTGAAGCACATGCACCAAAACATATGCAGAATGATTGAACATGCACAATGATGGAACCATTTAACTGCGGCAATCTTTCATGACAAAGTTTATGACATCACGCTCATTTCGCCTCTATCGTGAAAAGCATGTTTAAACTAGACTCCAAAGTCTGACGTTTACTTGTATTAACTTTCTTGCAGATGACAGGTGGAGGAGCGGATCCAAAAGTTTTGAAAGTCAAAAAGCATGAAATCGGCGTGAAAATCAGTACAAAGGAAGTTGGGACGAACAATCGCAAAGATCTGACACTGGATTACAAGCACAAAGAAGGTAAGCAGTTTTGTCATAGCGTCGAAAACTTGACGACGAGAGAGTATTTTCTCAGGAAACTTTTCCAAAACAGATGTGGTTGAAAAGATGACACCTTTTAGAACTGATTTTAAATTAATTGATCAGAAATTTATAAGGTAAATGGATCTTTCTAATTTGTTTTGGGGGTTTGATTGTTAATGGAAGACTCAAAAAGGTTCTCTTTTTTTCTTTGACTAAAACTTAATTTGTAATTTATAAATTTGTCTTTCATTTTTTTTTCTTGTTTTTTTCCTTTAGTTTACTTATTACTATTTTGTGATTTGTTATCACTTTTACCAAAGTTTTATTTTGTATGGATGATGACTTTGTAGCCGTGCAACTCTGAGTGTCGCAGACAGTGCCCGGCAAGTTGCAGCAATCTTCCTACTATCTTGTTGGTCAATCAACGATGTTTACTTTTAATCCCAATATACATATTTTGCAGACAGCAAATCTATTTGATCATTATATAACTTTTTTGTACCATCAAGGTTCTGATGCCGAACGGGCTGTCATGAAGTTAGCAGTTGAACATGGAACCAAGCCCTCCTACGTATATGACAAGCCTGAGCAGGAAGAGGATGTTGATATTAGTGTAAAGGTCCCGGATGTTTCCATTGGTGAAGATTTTGACATCATCGTCCCTCTGACCAATAAAAGCTCTGCCCATAGAACAGTTTCAATAAAAGTGACTGTGCAATCATGCTACTATACAGGTAGGCAGTTCTTCCGTGCTGGATCTTTGAGTGTTGGCTACTTTAGATTTCATGGAATTGGGGTTGGGACACAAGCAATTTCAAAACAAGAATTAAAGAAATAATCATGTGATTGTGACTAGAACTCTACTTGAATTGCAGTGTGACTTAATCTGAGGAAATCATCACTTGCAACATAACTTGATTTGAGGAAAAATTACTTGCAGCATGACATGACTTGAGGACAGAATGTCATTAAGTTGAATTTGAAATACACGGACCACAGGATACAACACTCAGTATAACTCTGTTAAGTAAAAGATCTATGTGATCACATATAGTGGACTTTCAAGTCACAAGTCAGTTTGAGAATTCAATGACGATTGAATGTACCGGCTATAAACTCGTCAAAACAAATGAGGACCTTGCTTATGAAATGAGAACAGTGCTGTCCACTAAACTTGTACATGTGGATACTATGCCCAAATAATGATAGTAAACTGTCCAAGTGTTTTTGGATGTGTGTGAAGGGTCGATAGTAAAGACATTGCCAAAGATCATAGAATAACTTAAAGTTTATTTATCTTTTATTTTACCCTTTTAGGTGTCATTGCTAAGAAAATCAAGCCCACCACAAACAAAAAATTTAAACTTGAACCCAACGAATCAACTCAAAAGAAGTTTCATGTAGATGCTGATGAGTACATGGACAAACTGGTGGAACAGACAGGATTTAAAGTGATTTTTCTTGGTCATGTTGAGGTAAATTTCTTGAAGTAAAAATTTCAATAAAAAAGACGATTGAAAAAAATAGCTTCTAGTTCACCTTCGCATTCTGCTCCTTTCAGATGACTCTTTTTCCACCTGATTGCTTCTGTTAAACAAATATACATGTACTTAAATGTGTGTTGTATAGTCATTTACCCTTTGAGAAAGACTCTGCTAGGGTCGAAATATGAAGCCATTAACATTTCACCGCATCAGCAATTAATGTGGAAAATTATGTTTCAAGAAAACTGGGCGTGAAAGTTTGATAATTTTATCTGTCGTTCATCAGTCGTTGTAGAAGTGTAACATCTTTTACATTGCAGGAAGGTTAAACTCTGCATGAGAATGGGAAAATGTCTTTTTGGTAAATAAAGCTACAAAAGTGTAACGGTAATGCCATATGTGACTCAGCCTGTGTGAATGAGACACTTTGAGGTAAAAATGTAAATTTCAATTTCATCATGTAGGGCATCTTCCAAGGATTAAAACGACACCACACTGACCTCTACAGAGTTTACGGTTCCAATCCAGAACAGTCAACTCTGTTGAGGTCAGTGTGGTGTATTTTTAATCCTTGGAAGATGCCCTACATGATGAAAGTTGGACTTAAATTTTTACCTCAAAGTGTCTCATTTACACAGGCTGAGTCACATATTTCTTTTTGCAAGGAGCCATTTTATTGCTTATGACCTTCCATTGCTGGGACTACTTTGTGTGCCTCAAAGAAGAACAATGAGCCTTACGCCCTTTATCCAGACGATTTGTTTGCAAAAGAGACATTCAAAAGAGTGAGAATTGAAAGTCACTCTCTGATAATGTAGCACAAGGGGCTTAATGTAGGCTGAACGTCGATGAAACTATTTGCTTCTCAATGTTCTTTTGTCTCTCAAATCTTTCATAGATCTGTAAAGTCAGAGGAGATTGCTTCCAAATCTACTCTCTATGCAAAAGCTTTGCCTAGAAACTGGTGTTTAATTCAATACATATCAGTACTGATACATATAGTACTCCTTGAGAAAGATATGTAACTTTAATTGCTTCTCATCACCTAGGAGAATATATGGTTACCTGCAAGGGTAGAGAATGATGACATGAATGATTGTGCGCCCATGTGGCTGCCGGTGCTGCATACTCCTAAGGAGTTGAGATGGTTCCAGCAATGCTTGAATAATATCGTTATTGTTTATATGAGGGGCTTTGAGGGGCGAACTTGGCCTGAAAAACAGCCTAATAAATCAACATTATCATTATTATTACTAATATACCAGGTTAATTCATCTTATTATAGGAAACAGGCCAGGTCTTTGGAGACGAAGAAGACTTCCGCCTACGTACACCTGACCTCGAGGTCAAGCTGATACATCCAAATGCAGATGATGTACATATTGGAGAAAAAGTACAAGTAGAGATCAAACTTACCAATCCTCTAAAGAAAAAAAGATTAACTAGCTGTGAGTTTGAGGTTGAAGGACGCGGTTTGCTGGAACATACGAATTTCAAACACGAGTGAGTTTGTTTTATACGGAAAGTGTCTTTTGGTTATATTGCATCCATATGTGTTGGCATCTAATTAGTACAGTAACTAAAGACAAAATGAAGGAATGATGTAGCAAGTGGCAAAGCATATTGTTTTTGTTCTGTACTTTGAAGAAGTCTATGCACTACCTAGGGCTGATTGGGTTCTCAGGCTAAAGACTTCAGCTGTTTTTCTTTTCTTTTTCTTTTTTTCAGATGAATTTGTAAGTGACCTTAATGTCACAAAACAGAAAGTTTTATTATATCTTGTACATTCATATCTGTTCCCCTTTTTCTGTAATTTTACCACAACAGAGTGATTAGAACACTTGGAACAGCCAGCCAAAAGGTCGAACTTCGTCCATTCAAGGCTGGGAAGAGGACTCTGGTCGTCACATTCGAATCTGATCAACTCTCTCAGGTTACTGGTGAGTTGGAGTTAGATGTTCAGTAGAGGAAGTAATGTCAAAGTGAGGCAGAGGACGGTGACTACGTCTTTGGGGTCTATTTTCACTGCGCTGCTTTTTCCGCTTGTAAGGTTAGTGCAAAATTTCGGCGATAGCTGTGTGAGCAAATACTAAGTAGCATTAAGTTTGCAAAAGCAAAAATGTCTTTGCCAACCTGAGAAACAGGCGTGGATTTTCGTGCTATACGGTACACGCTGGGTCTAATTTCATAAAGCTGTTTAGCAGAAAGTACTGCTTGGTAAATTACTTAACTTAGCACCAAAAAAAGAGTGGTGCATCGTTGCAGTCTGTGCTGACAAAGCTTTATGAAAGTTGGCCCTGATTCTTGCTTAGTGAAAATAGCGGCCCTTGTCGCAGGGGGAGTTAGAGTTAGGTTGTGTCCAAATTGGCAGCTATGGCTTCGGCTTCGGCTACAGCTGGCTCACCACCTCAACAGGCATTGAATCATAGGCTGTCCATTAGCACCACCCTAAGCAACAGCCGCTGCTGCAGCCACAACCACAAATTCAGACACGGTCTAAGATGCACAGAAGATTTAGAATTAAAGGGGGAATCAACTTTTATACTGTTATATTTCTTAAAGAAGACGACAATGGTGGTTACTCCTTCAGTTCGCGGGAGAGCTAGAAATTGGATAATCAGAAGAGTTAGAATCAGACAATTAGAAGGGAGAGTAAGATTTTTTCACTTTCATTTCAAACTGAAGATTTGTTCGCTCTCAAAAGCGTCCTGCACTTAAAAAAAATAATACCAGTTCAGTTCTATCTCGAGTTCCTGATATCAGAATTCTTAGTTTTTTATATTTTTCGTTACACAAACATATAAACTTTTTAAATTCGTTCGCTCAATGAAATTGATTTTTTAATCCTTTGGCCCAAAATCGGGCAATACATCTTTAAGCAGAAGTTTCAAAGGAGGGGGTGGGTAAAGAGTTTATGCAGAGAAAGAAGCTGGAGTTTTACTGAAATAGTGAAGTGTCAATCGGCAGTAGGCAAACTTCGCCATTTTTTATACTGTGGGCAAGTACAGAAGTACTAGGAGTCTACTGTATAATATTTTTATTAGACTAATTGTTTGAATGTTTGTATTTTTTATTTTAAGCTGATGTAAGTTGTAGTTTTATATTTTTTTACTCCGAGGGAATAGGACAATGCATGTTTATAAGCTACCCTCAAGAAGATAATGCATTTCATTTGGGAACTGCACTGCCTAGTCAATATGCTGCCACCAGTGTATCATATCTTTAGTCCATTAGGCCTATCTGTATAAATACAATTTGAATGCCTGTATTTTTTCAAAATTAGTTTTAACAAATTCTTAATATTGCAGTTTTATATTTCATACGTTGGGTAAATGGGATTGTTTCTTCTTTACTGTTCTTTGGGCTACCCCCAAAAAGACAATGCAGATTGTTGGCAACCACGTGTTTAGTCTGCTGCCCCCAATGTCTCATATCTTCATTCGGATAACTGTGCCGTTAAAAACGGTTTAACCTGATGTTAGTTTTTTTTTTTTTACACTCAAGGAAGAGAGGCGTTTAAAAGAAATATTTTATACCAACTTGTATCATCAAAATCAGTGATTAATTTGAAGTGCAAACAACACAACTGGTTTTATGATCTATTGCACGTTTATACATGGCTAGTTTGGATTGATGAAATCGAAATAATCAACAGTAATTTGTGGGATATTTAAATAGTTTTCCCTTGACTTTGAGAGTGTTTTAGACGAAACTATTTCCCTTGAGGACCGGTACTATTGCGAAATTTATAATCAGTTAGCTTTCAGATTGAAACTAGTCTATTTAGTTTTAAATAATTACCAATCATGTACTTAAGCAGAAGTTTCAAAGGAGGAGAGGAGGGGGGGGGGTAAAGAGTTTGTACAGAGAAAGAAGCTGAAGTTTTACTGAAATATTGAAGTGTCAGGAGGCTGTAGGCAAACTTCGCCATTTGTTTATACTGTGAGCAAGTACAGAAATACTAGGAGTCTACTGCCTCAAATTTGTCTAATTGTTTGAATATTTGTATTTTGGTTTTAAGCTGATGTAAATTGTAGTTTTATAATTGTTTACTCAGAGGGAATGGGAAAATGTTTCTTTTGCTTTTGTTTTTAAGCTACCCTCAAGAAGATAAGCTACAGAGAAAGAAGCTGAAGTTTTACTGAAATATTGAAGTTTCAGAAGGCTGTAGGCAAACTTCGCCATTTTTTTATACTGTGGGCAAGTACAGAAGTACTAGGAGTCTACTGTCTCCAGAGTGTAATATTTTTATTCGACTAATTGTTTGAATATTTGTATTTTAAGCTGATGTAAATTGTAGTTTTATAATTGTTTAATCAGTGGAAATGGGAAACTAATTCTTTTGCTGTGTTAAACCTATCAGGACCGTTTTTTATTTTATGTACGGGGACCGGTGGAACATAGTGCCCCCTCAGTAGTCTTCAAAGTGTTCGATTGATTTTGATGAAAGTTGCCACTAATGTTCCTTTCACCGAATTCTACATGATAACGTCAACAAATTAAAAAAATCCGTCACTAGAGGGCTTTTTTTTTGACTGTTTTTGCCCATTGTTGATCATGTTTTTCCAATAATTTCTTTAATTTTTGTCAAAAAGTTTGAAACTTTGCAAACTTGTTCATTTTAACAAGATCAATATAACTTAAACCTAATTCAATAACTGAAGTCACAAAATGTTTTTGCGTTTTTTTCGCTTGAAAATCGAAATGGCCGCCACACAGGGCCCAGGGAGCAATAATAAGGCTAGGTTGACAAACCTAAATATTTGTTGGGTCTGATAAGTAAGAAGTTAGCATGTTGAAAATATTCTATTGTTAAAAAACTTGATACAATTCAACCCCCTAATTACAGGCTGAAAACATAGCCGTCCAAAATGGCGGCCATTTTGAATTCCAAAAGCATTTCAGACTATTACGTGACTCATCATAATCACTTTTCTGGCCAAAAAATCAAAAACAAGTGGAAAGTATGTTAAAAAAATCACTTAAAAACATGAAAATCAAGTGACCCAAGGTCAAACAAATTATTGCCATGGCAACAGCTGACCCCCGGTATCAGTCTTGATCACAAGTTGAAACAGTTACTCCCCCAATAATTCAACTGAAGATGGCCGGTCGAAACGTTAGGTCGTTACACCACTTACATTTTTAGTTTCTTTTAAGAGGGCGGGGGCGGGGGCGGGGGGGGGATTCATTTTAGGTATTTCCATGATTGTGCCACACGAATCGCCTGCTATAACAATTGAATACATAATAAAAATACTTCAACTATTGTAATTCATTATATCAGCACTTTATTGTAGCATTTCCACATCAAGTTTTGGTTTAGATTGTTTTTTCTTCTGGTAGAAAATTACATCCATATCTTGCTTACTTTACTTCACGATAGTTCAAATTGTTTTAGGCCTATGTGTTGTATAAGGTTTAATAAAAAATGGTTAAAGACGTCTTTTTATAAAGTGCAAAACGTTCAAACAGATTCCAAAGTAGACCTTTTTTTTTCTTTGGCTATCAGTAACTGACACAAGAAAACAGATCGGGGTCTATTTTCTCTCTTTTTTATGGTCTATTTGGTCGATTGCTGCTGTTGATTGGGTGGGCTAAGTACACAAATAAAGTTTACCATGTTGTTTCTTTCTCCCTTTGTTGGCAATTAAAGCACGCACACAACATTGGTAATAACTGTCAAATACCGGTAACTTTGTGTGACCAAACTTATACCGGAAATAACAAACCTGTGAAAATTTAAGCTCATTGGAATCACAAGAAAATTGTGGGGAAAAAACACTGTTTTCAAACATCGGATTTTGGACTCGTGAGATTAATAAATAATTGTTTTACTCATTTCTCAAAAACTATAGCATTTCAGGCATACATATTTCAAGGGACGTTTTCCACCATGGCCATCTCTGTACTATGTAAGTTATGTGCAGATCTGTGAACAGTTATGTATTTCCGATCTTACCAATGTTGTGCACACCGTTTAAAGGAAAGAAGACACACAGTTGTCTTCTGACTCGGATTCGTGTAAGCAGATGAGTGACATGTATGAAATACACTTTTGCTTACGCACATGTTCTTAAATTAGCTTACCATGAACTTACAGGCCCATTTCAATATTTGAATAGAATGTCACAATCGGTATTTTCATTTGGTGAATCTTTATTTTTTTGTTTTTACTAAATAACAATGGGAGACTTTTGGGGACGCAAGGTGGCAGCAGACTTATCAGGTGTATCTATTGTTGTTTGGAATGTGCGCATTTTCAGAACTATACGTAAACAATAGACATTTACCCGGTAGGTCTGCTGCCACCAAGTATTCCAAAGTATCCCGTTATCATCTTGTTTGGACACAGTTTTTAGTTTTCTTTTTTTTTATTGTTACATAGTTTAATCATTATTATAATTACACATTTCTTTGTATTCTTCAATTAACACAAAAATTTGATGTATAAATACTGTGGTATACAAACGTCTATTGTTTTTAAAGTTACAATAAATTACATTGTTTTAGTCTCTCATACAGTGTATTCCAAAAAAACAGGTTACCCTGACGTTGCTGTAGCATACACTTTGTACAATACGTGGATATTCACAATTTATCTTTTTGTTTTGTTTTGTATATACAATAATATATAATTTGCTTTTTACATCATAATGATTTGGTCTTGTTGGAGACGTGTGTTTAATAACAACCGAAATAAGTGGAATATTGCAGTGAAGTAGGGAATGTTACACGTTGGTTTATTTGATAGTGTTCACACTGTGTGTTTATTTTCATGACATGGACGTTTGGAGTTAAGAGACCCGTCATGGACGATGATGCTACTAGGCCTTCACAGATAACATCTTCGTGTTTCCAAGGAAGAGATTGTTATCTTTTGCCATTAGCCGGCATTAGCGTCTGGAAAAGCCATTTGTAACGCATAGGTACATCTGTGAACCGCTCTTGACTATTGAAAAAAACCCACATACCTTTTAAAAAAAACCTTGATATAACATCGGCAACTACCTGATTACGGGATTAAGTGAATTTATACCGCCATCTGTAAGTTCCGAAAAGGGATGTAAGCTGACTTGAAGTTATCGCCCGATTGGAGACGAGTAATATCCTCATTGGGGAAAGGGGGTTCCAATCTCGGCGATCGGGAGACACTACCCAAATCGGTATATTTTATGACAGCTTGTGTGTGAACGTGTCTGTCTACACATATAAACCGAGGATTTTAACAAAAGGGATCCCGTAAAATCACATAGGGAGGACATTCCTCGCTTCGCTTCGTGCACAAACCAATGGAGACGGTCGTAAAAAAAGTCAAAACAATGGGAGAACAAAGTGAAGTTACGGCATTTACGAACATTGTGTTGTGTGTGTGTGTGAGCGTCTCTGCCGTGGAGGTATCAATGTAGCCTATCCTAAAAAAAAAAAAAAAAAAAAAAAAAAAAAAAAATCTTTCTTCTGAGAGATTACGAAGTGCGCTCAATTTAGTTCAGTGTGTCGAAAGCCTCGGACCAGGGCCTTTCACTCCCTTCCTCGAGTCTACATTCTACTATTTGTTGGTAATCAGTTTTAGATTTTTAAACCGACAACCAGATCCCCGTTCCCCCGGTCTCGGCCATTTATGGTGCCTCTTTAAAAAAAAAAAAAAAAAAAGCGTCACACTAAAACTGATTCACTAACAGTGCATTTTCATCAACATGAGTAGGCCTACATCCCAGGCCCTCGAGGTTTTGCCATATCGCAGCAACCAGCACGCACCTGAGACATTCAGCATTGCCGAAAATTATATGATACAACATTATGTAAAAGAACCTGTTATTTCACTGAGGCGAAATGTACCGAGAGCTTGCACGGATTAGCGACTTCAATGTCGCAAAAACATCCAAAGAAAAACAAACAATACCCCCGACAAGTTGTCACTGTCATCGGAGTAATTGAAGGGAAACTGTTTGCAGACTAAAGTTGAATCACCATTCGCAAATTGATCCATCGAGGACGGCTGGTGACATGACGTGGTTATGGTAACGTACGTCCCTATCGAGTATCCATTCCTGATGTGTTGTCTTAAAAGAATACGTGGAATGCATGCCGAATGTAACCACACGTGGCATCGGTTGATGACTCGTGTCAAACATAAGAATAGACTATCCTGTGGCTAATGAGTCCAAGTCATAAATTGTGATATCAAATATTCGCGGCTGAGTAAGCCTCTTTAACAATCTGCTAAATTTCTGCGGGAAACTTCTTTTCTTTGGTGAGAGATTCGCCGCAACCAGCCTCCCCACAAATCCCCCGAAATCCACTTTTGGCTTTGCCATAATTTCGATCGATTCGCAGTACGTATACTGAAGGCCAACCCATTATGTCTTTTCTACGCCAGACCTACGACTGCTTAAACGATGTGGGTGTTGAGTTAATCATGGAGGAATGCAATTTCCTTCCTCCTTGGATTAAGACTGATAACCCCTCATGTGGTAAGATTTTTTTTGTAGCTTTCGTAAGGACTCCTATAATTATGACCATAATACATATAATCGCACAGGGCGTTGTATTGAGTGAAAGAATTTTGTGTAACAATCACTATTTAATCATATCGACCATTTCCATTGGACATCGCGCGAACACAGTCACGAAGTAATCTATAAAAGTCCGGACATAGAATGCACACAAGCAAAGAGTATTTCGACAAGATAGTTGACTTATTTTAGAAACGAAACATTAATTATTGTCTCAGGTTGTTTTTTCTTTACTTACTTGTTCATTCACATTTCAAGCCAGCGTTTATTCACTTACGGTATGCACCTTGTACAAGTTTAAAGGTTGGGTTTCTGGTGGTTGTGGGTAGCGTTGGGGCTAGAGGGTGACACTATAGTATTCATATGGAATGTAATGGTTCTCGTAAAAGACAGAGCTTACTGATTGAAACGTCGAGGTGCGTACAGCACACCGGTTTTCTAGCACCACTTTTACGGTGTTACCGCAACCCATAGTTTCTTGGAATCAATACCTCCATAAACCCATCAATATTTCTTTACGGAGGATTGTTGCTTTTTCAGCAGGTGGGTCTGTACTGAAGCAGCAGCTGTTTTTTCCTTTGACGACACAAACCCTCATATTCTATATTTAAAAATTGTTATAGGCCTAATTTAATGCGGGGATAAGTCGATCCATTAGGATGTTTGTGTGAAATGCAATAAGTGACAATTAGTGTATAACATTTTCTCTTAATATAAATATGTACATTTTATATATACTGTAGGTGTTTCATTCAGGGTGTCTCCGCCCGCATGGTGGTTGTTTTACAAGCTTATGTACATAAATCAAGGCGTTTTATATAAACAGCTTAGATAACCTAGCAATTTGTTTTTAATGATTTCATAAAAGTATACTTAATATGTAACAGTTTATTTGTTTTATCATTACTTAACATGTAGCACCAGTAAACCTACACGTGGCTATAAACTGTGGTACACTGTGGTGTAAAGTTAAGGGTGTGTTTTGTGGGGGCGATCGGTATAAAAACGTTCTAAGATTCAACTAATTCAGATAAATGAAGAGAAGTGAAAAACTCAAAATAAGACTCGTGAATAAGCTATTTTAACTAAAAGTGCAACGTTGGTGATCAACATATCAATGGGCAGTTGGTCTACAGTTGCCCAATGCTGTTCCACCCTTCTTCCAAACAATGAAATAATGTAACCATCCACCAACATTTCGCTCGCTGTACAGCTGACCTTGGTGAATGTACTGTACGAACATTTTGCATCCAAAGGGGTGGGGGCGGGCAGTCGTGAATCTTTAAGTAGCACTCTTAATGAATAAACTTTTTTTTTATTTTTGCAGACACTCAACAGATAATTATAAACATTATTAAGACACTGTGCTGGCTAAAAGGCCTATCTGTACTTGAGTGACGAATAAGCCAATGAATACAAAGTTATGAGTTTTGAAAGAACAAAGTAATAGTAATATAGTGTTGGGAAATTATGTTGGAATCTCTACATAAACTTTGACTATTTTTAAAGAGCTCAAGATTTGTGATTTCACATGTGCGTTGAACAGGGTTTAGGCAAGAATGAATGTTTGCGGACTTTGTACCGAAGTATTATAACTCGTGCACCAAAACCAAATCTGCTGCTAGTGCATTGTGTGTTGTGTAAAAGTCGCATTTTCGCCCGATCATTCCGTACACATGTCCAGACATTTGGAAGAGCGTTCGGTGTCTTTCTTTTTAAGCGATCGTGAAGCACAAGGTTTTATTTTCCTTCCCCGTCTTTCTCCTCTCCTCTCCTCTCTCCAACCTATTTTACTTATCAAGTTATCGGGAGATGAAAACGCAGGGTTTACAATGTTCTTCATTGTTGTACTATTCCCGCTGTGGATGGAGCTGCGTGTGTCAGTGATGACGATGAGGTTCCCCAAGGCTCTACGCTTGGTCCCCCCCTGCCTACATTTGGACCGGTCATTCTACGGACTGCTGTGGTGTCATGCATCCCTTCATCGTGGATGAAATGGAGGCTGCACTGAGGGAAGGCGTGGACTCTTGGAGCTGGTACCAGTGGGCGATCTGCTTCCTGGGCGAACCCAGCATTTCCTCCCAGTGATCTTTACCCTGACCAAGGGAGTTAGGACCCACCTCACACACACCTATAAGCTCGCTGTGTCCAACCCTGGTTTGTCGAGAAGAAGAAAAACATTTCAAAATGTATCCAATCAAAAACATGTGCAATCCATGTGAAAAAAAAACCCAGAAGTGATGAAGTACTCCTCAAACAAGTTCTGTTACCAAATTTGAACTCTCAGTTCTGACTGGTCTAAACGATAACACTTTACGTCTTTGAGAAATGCACTTTTACGTCGTGTTTTTCTACCCATGGGACGTTTCATTTCATTTCACTTTATTTGCCAGCAACATGAAACATTACAAAAATTGCAAATACAATAAAATAAAAAAATATATTTCAAATAAACATTTAATAAAATAAACCATTAATTGGTACCGAGTATACCGGTATAGTATAATTCGTTTAGTGCTTGCACAAGAACCCAGAACAATAAGAGAATGGGATTCACCCTGACGTTTTCGGTTCACACAACAACCACCCTATATCTATCCACTATTGGTGCGGGTTATACGCTCTCACACAGCGTTCATTGTCACCAAGTGTATTGCCAAATCACGCACGAAAGTATAAGAGTCTGCCATGCCGCAAAAGGACATTTACAGGCAACCAGTTCCAGGCAATCAAAAGGTACACATACACATTTTCTTTTCACAAAAATGTTAGGGTATATTACGGCATTGAGGTGATGGCATTGTGCCTTTGTTGATACAAGCATGGAATTTGGCACACAGAGTATGTCACGAGAAAGATATTTGGCTATAGAATACGCAGATTTGTCCTTTGAAAAAGTAGGCCTATATAGATAGAATAACCAGCAATAGCGGCCATTTTGAGAATTTTGAAAGTGTTTGTTATTCTACCTATTGTTTTGTTCAAAGGACAAATCTGCGATGGCCACAGCCAAATATCTTTCATATGACAGAACCTGAGTATGAGCCAAATTCCATGTCATCAAATGCACAATGCCCGCAAATAGTTCCCCTACCTGCCCACTATTAAGACAATTTAAAAAAGGGTTTTTAAAAAGTAGACATACCAATCGTAATCCACGACTGCAACCACAAACAAGATGTTGTCCATACTCTCCGGTACAATGTCGAATACCATGGCTTCGTTGTAGACTGGATTTAGGGTGTTCTTCTTGACCGTGGTTTTCTTCTTTTTGACCCGTTTGCCCTGACAGACCATGGATACCTTTACGTAAGGATCTGGCGAGGAAATGTGAAAAAATACAACTCACAATAAATACACGGTACAACATTGGTATCAGTTTGATTCTTGACATTATAAATCGAAAACCGAAATGTTGGAGTTTTATTAAAAATAAACTGCAGGATTTGTAATCATCGGGATCAGTATATTAGCTTCAATTTACGAGCTAACTGAAGTTCAAACTAGTGCCAATCTTCCAGAGAAATAGTTCCTCGAAGTCGAGGAAAAAGAAGAAAAGAAAAAAGAAAGAAGAAGAAAAAAAAGAAAAAAAAAACCATTTGAAGATCTCCGAAATCACCATATCTTATTCGAAAGAACGAGCATTCGAAGACTTCCCAAATCACCATAATTTATTTCTATAGAAAATAGCATTTCAAGACCTCCAAAACCACAGTGGCAATCTAAATAAGACTGTGACAAAACAGTTCTTGTTTGTACTACAAACATGACCACCTTGGTGTAATGAACATTTCCCAGGTTACCAATGGGGTATCCATCTTGTACTATACTCCCATTTAAATCAAGTGTAACCAAACCGAGGCTGGATGGGCAAATAGTCTGGTCCATTTTTTATATACATTTGAAACAACATGCGTTATCAATACTGTACACAGGGGACTTTACAACTATGGCGTCAGAGGATGTGAAGGAAGTTACTCTTACAAAAGAAGCATTTCCATCGAAAGGCATTGTGCAAGTAAACCAATCTGATCTCGGGAGGAGTAGGCGGCGTTAGGGTTCATAACGACTGTTAGCAACTGCGGGGTCGATTTCAAAAACAGAAGACGATACTGGTACATGTGTTTATGCTGCATTGATGTTTGAATGAAGTGTACATTCATTCAAAAACCACCCCATCTTTACGAAACGTAATGCTCAAAATACTTTACCTGTTTGTGTTTAGATTTTCCCGAAAACATTGAATAGAAACCTTCAAGTTGCGTGCTTAAGTTTAGCTTTTGGTTGTACCAATTAACGTCTGATTTGCTTTATACGGACCTCGTTGTGGCAGTCTGCACTTCGTTAATATCTTATATTGTTAAATCAGATCATAAGGTCTTCTGAAACCTGTCTGAATCTCTACAAATAATTCTTTGACAGTCTTGGACAGTCTTTATGATCGACACTACATTAAGTGGGATGCAAAACAAACGTGTGTGGAGGTTGAATCGCCATGGCAACACATCTCGCTGTAATTTTGCAGACGGCGAATACTAATGAAGATTTCATGGAAACCTGCATAAGTCCACGACGGTTACCTCCTCCCCCGGGGGCAGTATATATATGCGAAGTGGACTGCTTTATACTCTTCTGGCAAACATTTCGATTCATAACCTTGCAATTCAACAAGTGAAAACTCTATTAATAATAATGATACTGCTACTACTACTACTAATAATAATAATTTGGAAGGCTAATCATCCTTACTAGCAGCTGAGAAGCTGAATTGCGAAGGACGCGGCTACACGTGTTCGAGCTGCAGGCATTCAAGGGCGCCTTCGGCAGCCAGCCACCAACCAATACATGACCGCAGAGCACAGCCTGAGATCGAAAGTGTTTAGTTTTTCCGGAGGGAGGAAAACCGGATGGCCTGGAGAAAAACCCTCGTGACACAGGAGAGCTAACCAACGCACAACTCTACTCACATATGGCCCTAGCCGGGAATCGAACCAGGGACACATTGGTGATGAGAGACGAACGCTTTACGCACACGGCACCCATACCACCCACAATAATTATAGATGGGCAAGTCGAGACTACATGATAACCATCATCTTAACCCATACACATATCCTCACCTTGAAGCTATTACCATTCCCATGCCATATCCTAACCCCAACCCTAACTTTAACTCTAATTCCATCCTCAGCATTAAACATTATTCTAGTCTAGTAACTTACCCTCATCCTTAACATTGCCGTTTAATTTGCCCGCTAAACTAACCATAACGTTAAACTCTGTTAAACGTACGCTAACCCTCCAATCAATAAGGTAGATCAAAGCCCTCTGCAATGATCTTATGCAAAGTTTAACGCCCTGGATTGAGAATGTCAAGTCAAGATTAACTCCCAAGCTTCTTCAAAATTGTCTTAGGTCGTTTACGAAACCATGGCCTGGGCTTGGGCTTAGGCTTTATAGGCTCTGCCAGTTATTTAGAAAATGTGTGCTTTTCTTATGGGGCTTCCAGCAGGATGACAGAGCCCAAGTCGGAGCCTAAGCCAAGCCGTGGTTTCGTAAACGGCCTTAATGACACTCTGCTATTACTAGGTACCTGGCGATATAGTCCACAGCTATGACTCTGAGGCCTATCTATTATATTTCCGCTCATTTGGGAACTTTTTACTTGTCTATAGAGGGTAGTGGCACCCCACCAATAAAAATAAAAACAGTGATAAATAAATAAATAAAAATAATAATAAATAATACTGAGAATCTTAATAAAAATAATATCAATAAAATATTAACAAGATTTATACAATTCACATCATCCATCCATATACCTTGGTTCACTGTCGGATCGTGGTCCGATGGGTAAATGATTTAATTATATGGCTGATAAAATGCACGCGTTTTTTCCTTCTTTTTTTCTCTCTCTGAGCCACAACGACATTTGGGAATGGGATTGACAACAAGTTCAAGCTGCCAACTAAATTTTGGATTGAAACGCCGGCAGCGATCGATTGCTGGGTGATTACTGAAAGAGAGCTATATAGTTCTACTGCATGCCTGAGTTGCCGAACGGTTTCCTGACATGTGGAATTGTTAAAGACAATGTACAGAGAATGATAATCGTGGGGGAATTGATTATTTCACCCGAGAGCTCACTGACTACAAAAAGTTCATATTAAGTACCAACCCGACCTGAGAAATACAACCCAGACAGCGGCGTAGCCAGAATTTTTTCAATGGAGGGGGGGGGGGGGGCATTGGTTTTCAATGGGGGGGGGGGGGAGCAGGGACCATGTTTTTTTAATGAACTACATGTATCTTGATTTTTGCATGGGGGCACATGGGGCAGGGAAACTGAGAATTTGTGGTGGTCCAGCACCCCCCAACCACACCCCACCCCCAGTGGCTACGCCGCTGAAGCCACGTTCGCGAAAAACAGCATACTCAAGCTGGCTACAACAGTAGTAAGCAACACGGTGAGAACCCAGTTTCAAAATAAGAAAGTTAACTCTGTGCAAGTTCATTTTAGGTTCCCTTATCAACTCGAGGTGGGCGGTGTGTGTGTGGGGGGGGGGGGGGGTAGGGAGGGAGGGGGAGGAAAGACGGCATATTGCAGTGGACAAAATACTGTACGGAACCCAAAGGAGAATCACGTTCCACTGTGGTAACTATATAATGGTCTACTTGAAGCCCTCGTAGTTGTTGACATTGCGTTGCCTTCCAGTCAGGTTTGCAACAAAGCGGGAATCTGATCCCGAGCACCAGCTATCCAATTTATATCCCCTTTCTGCGAATTTTCATTTGGAAATTACAGGGCTCCGGGGCTCCGAAAACTAAACACCCTCACCTCCCCGTCACACACCTCACTCACCGTGGTTGATGTATGACAAGCTTCTGATTAAGCATTCAACCTGAGAGAGTATCAACTCGGTGATTCCTTGCAATTCAAACATTCTGTACAACCAAGAATAACATGCCTTGGTTGACACAAGCGGACATCGCCGTCACTTCAGAACCCTACTGTCCCAGGTTTTCCCCCCGTTTTGGCATGTGATTGCTTTACATACCCGGGGAAGTGGTGTTTATTCTCGGGGACACGGGAATCGATGGACGATGGTGTATTACACGGCATACAGCCGTGGTTTTTCAACTTCCCTAGGCGCTTGGACTTTTGGTTGATCGGAAACAAAACATTAATATGTATGTATAAGGAACTGACTGGCGATTGTTATACCTTTCACTGATGCCCAAGATACTTGGAGAGGTTGAATACGCGCGAGTATACATCTTGAAAAGGCGGGAAATGCAAATGTCACCATCAACACAACGGGTTTCAAGCAGTCGGTGGTGCATCATGGTGACCTTGGGGGCGGGGGTGGGGGGGGGGGACTGGGGTCCAAGCTTCTCCCGCAGGGCCCCGCCAATGCCATTTAATGTCTGCTTATGTTGCTAGAGAGAACAATTCGTAGGGAAGAGACAATTTTTAGATGACGCAGTGTTTTACCTGATGCTCCTGTTATATCCATTGCTTTCAGATTCCTTGCCTTGATGACAGTAAGGGTCAATCGGCAAGCAGTCGGTAGATAACACAGAGAGAACATCACTTCACCAAGGTCAGCTTTTTCCTGTTAGAATTTAAAAAAAAAATGAACAAATTGAATTTATATTAAAACCATAACGTTACGTTTAACAGTAAAGAAGAGGTCTGTCTCAGGTTAGTGGAGCGGTTTTCGGTTAAAGTAAAAGTTACCACCATGACTCTTTTATGCGAAGCAAATGAAGTTCGGAAAATTCAGAGTATGCTGGAGTAGATGAGCATGAACTGTCAGTGGAGTGTTCTACCACAATGATGAAATGCCCAAATGGTTTCTTAACACTAGCCTTGACCGTGGCTAGCCAGTTGGCACTTGACCCGTGCCAGGCTATACCCAAATTAAAATGACAATAATATCACCACTATTACCTGTCGAGCTCCCTGTGTGAAATAGGGATAGTAACAACGAATTCTGATTAAAATTATACTGAACAAAGGAGGTACATATAATGCCCTTCCATCCAGCCTAGCTCGTTTAATTTGGGGCCCTTCCCAAGCCTAGGCCTGGGCTTTAGCTCTGGCTTGGGCTACGGCTCTGTCATCAATTTTTCACGGTGTTTCCAACTTCCAACGGCGCAAGAAGCCGTAGCCTGTGCTAAGGTTTGGAAAAAGCCCCAGGCTTGACTAGAAGAAAGAAGAAAAACAAAAACACCACAAGTCTGCCCATACGCAGCATAAGATGAGAAATCAGTCTTCCTGATTCCTGATTATCAAAGTTGATGATCGCAAAAAGATAGAATTAGTAGAAGTATGAAAATGAAGAGATGATTTACATCCTAATTTGCCATCCTAGCAATAAGAAGCAGACGAAAATAAAACCAAGGCAGCATTGACCAAAATTTGATTTAAAACACAGTTTACTAAACATGGTTTGTAAACTTTGGGATTTGACTTTGAGGGTCAAAACTAAAGCCAGCGTTTGGTAAGATTTTGCCAAAAGACGCAGTTTTCCCCAGTGGCATCTCGTTAAAATCATCATCCACTCTGTTTAATTGCCACATATGCGCAATTCGGGGGAATCAACTTACATGAAAAATTAGGATTGTGAGTAGGTCTTTTTTATAAACATTATGCTTTCGAGCTACCACCCACGAAGTAACGGTCCGTCTTTTTCAAAAGATTTGTTTTCAGTTGAAGAAATATTTGTCAAAACATGTTTTTCACAACAATTTTCGTACGTGTAAAAATAACAGATGTGTGGGAAACGGGTTGGTGGATTAGTATTGTGGACTTAATAATATTAGATTTCCAATTTCCTCAAAATAGTTAGTTTTGATTTAGAAGCACAAAATTGATGCTAAAAATACTATTGTCAACTTGGTGGTACGGCATTAAACTTCACCTTCGCGCTCTCCCCCCGATAACAGAAGGCGGTGTCTGCCCATAGGGGAAGCTCAGAGGTTTACTGACAATTTTAAATTGTTGTTTTCTAAATGACAGCTTCGGCCTTAGGCATCGCGTCGCCAACATCACAATCACATGAAGCCATTATCACATTCCAAACCAGTATAGGCCATGCTGCAAAATTGAACAAGTGCGACCTCTGTCGACGAGTTATACCTAACGTCAATATTTCAAGTAATGAGTAAACGTTAGTTAAGACAAGTTATTGGCCAGCCTCCCTTCAAAGGGTACTGAAATCAAAATGAGCCAGTTGTGGTGGTGAAAAGTAAATGAGTTCACTGATACACAAAAACAAATTTGCATTAAATGAAAACTTATGTACTTAAATAAGGCGAAACAGCAAACTGCAGATTAGTGATGCTGCTCAAAATAAAGTAATGTAAGCAAACATCATGCCATTATCATAAGCCCGGGCACCCCCAATGAAAACCTGTGTCCACAAATAAAACATCTGCGGTCAAATTCCTTTCACCGAAAAAGAAAATTACTCGTGCGCCAAGTCCTGTCAGAGCTGAAGATAAGCTTGAGCCTTGCTGGAAAAAAAAAACGTCCAGAGGATGCATTCAGGTCACGACCCTAAAACAGAACCCCGAGACCCAGCTTTTTAGTCAATACGCACACAGCCCATTGCGGTAGGCCGTCATTTTTACCGTTCAATTATGGCTCCGTGTTGACTCCCATGCACCGTGTTTTTCGATGCCGGTGAGGCGGGCTTGAGTACACGGTAAGTCCCGGAGGAATCCCCACTAATAACTTCCCCCTTCCCACCCCACTTTCACGCCTTCAAAGTCAAGGGTCATTTACCTCTCGTGCATGCATCCCGAGGAAAGGAGATAAAAGGTGCGCTCGCCTTCAGAATCCAAATTAAGAGAAAGACAGCAAACTCTTAGTGAGGCATTCAAAACATGGTGTTCGCATAAACATGGTGTAAAAAGTGGAACAGGTCCGAATCCCAACATAGGCATGTACATTAGCGTGGATTAGGAAGCTAAGTCCCTACCTAAACCTCGGGTATGTACCTATCTATAGGATTCCCCCACCCACACACCTAAACCTTGACAATTCAACATCGTCTGCAATTATCATGGTAGATTTCTTCTGGCTGAAGTATTTAGAAGTCTGACATTTAAGGGGGGGGGGGGGGAGAGCGACTGCCTTCCCCTGAGGACCTGGAGATAAGGTTTAATAACTGACAATTCATAATCACCTAATGGATGACCTTTAAATCGAAGACGATACGTTCACGATATTATCAATTGTACTTGGGGTAATAAACAATGTAAGAAAGTCAGATAATAACTTTCGTCTACTAAGGCACAGTTGGGGGCTTTCTAGGTCCATCAGGGGCCTTCCGGGGCACAATTTACCTAGATCTTCAAATTGGGACGGACCCGTAATTCAGCTTGCCTAATACGAGATACCAGCCTCCTGTAAACAGAATTTCCAGAGAATAAGGCCGTATCCGAATTGGCGGCTACGGCTACGGCTACGCTACGACTGTTGCTAAGGGTGTTGCTAAGACCGTCGTATCCTTCACTGCATGATGCGCAGTGATCCAACCGTAGCCGTAGCCGCCCATTCGGACACGGCCTAAAGACACCTGCTTTAGAGTGTCGAAGGTCATGGGTTCGACTCCCAACCGAGGTGCATATGGATTATTCTCCCGGCATGACTCGGCGGAAGGCACCGAGAGTCCCCTTCCTGCACGGATGGGCAAAACTAAATCAAATTGTTCTTTTATCGCAGATGTAAAAAATAAAATTCCAGCATTTAAGTTAGTCTTCTGCGTTCTACAGTGGACACTGCATTATTTTTTCCTCGTAATGGAAGAGTTACATCACATGTTACTTCAAGTTAATAGCAATGATAAACAACCTTGCCTCGTCAGTGATGAACAACCCCAATCAGATGATGTTATGAAGTATTTGTAAAAAAAAATCGTGTCATTATTCATACGTGGGGCATGCCGTTTCTATTAATGTCGTCCCACACAGGCGTATTCTTAACAAGGTTATTGACCAGCGGTCATTGAAGCCTGATGGATGGTCAAGCACAATGGCCGGACTTTTACGGCTCTGCTTACCGCAGAATTGGGCGCCCACAACGCCCTGTAAAACTTGTGATTCAACGGGCCGTAAGTACAGAGCCATGGAATTGGGCCCTGGGTGGATTTCACAAAGCACTAGGACTAGTCTTATCTCGAGTTAGGACGAGTAACAAGTCCTAACTCACTAGACTTAACATAAGTTGGGACTAGTTTTGTTGAAACCCACCCCAGGTGTGGATTCCACAAAACTAGTCCTAACTTAGGGCTCGTCTCAGTAGGCCTACTCGACATAGGCCTACTCGGTGATCATCAATTTCACAAAGCTGTTGAGCAGAACATTTTAAACAACTTGCTAAGCAAATCAGCTCGGGCACAGTCAAACAACTTGCTAAGCAAATCAGCTCGGGCACAGTCGCAAGCAATGTAAATTACGTGCTATTTTGGCTGGCAACCTAGCCCTGGAGGCCTTCACTTTCGTGTAAATAGCTGGTAACCCAAACCAGCTAAGCAATATTTTTTCTGTGCTTACCATTGGTTTGTGTAAAAGCTTGATTACACTGGACCCAGGCTGGTTGTAAGTAATTATAAATCAGCCTTTTCATTTCAGATGACCTTTGGCATTTTTCCCTCGATGCAATGAAAAACTGCCTCTTTTGCGAAGAGCTCAAACCGCTAAAATAGTTAATCTCATGATTCATTCAAAGTTTCAGTAGAATCATTTCTTTTTGATAGTTTGGAGATTGTAATAGCTGATTCTTTATTTCAAAAAAGTCAAAAACAATTATTCCCCACAAGACACTTTAAATTTAGTCCACTTCGTTATTTAACACTTGCACCAACAAGATGATTCACAATGATATTAAAGATTTGTCTTCAATAATTGAAGATAACGTCCACTTTCCAGAAGAGTAATCAAATTCGTAAGGAATACAACCATGACTTTAAAGAACGGTTCAAGTGGCGTTTTTTTTATTTCGTTTTTTTTATTGTTCATTTTTTTGATCTCACTTGGGGGGGGGGGGGGGTTGGCAAGAGGGGGTTGGGAAAGGTTTCTGAGCGAAGGCTCTCGCTAGCGCCCCCCTCGCCCTGCTGGTTACGCCACTGAACGTTATTTAAAAGTCATTTTTATTTTATCTTGAAAGAAGCTAACTACACCTATATTTAAAAAGGTACAAGTATTCATTCTGCGGTGTTTGACTCACCTGAGTTGAGCATTTGACGACGTCTTCCTCAAAGCGTTCCCCTTTGACAAGATCCCGGTCATTTCCCAACAAGTTCGTTATCATGACCTCTCCGATCAGGTCATGCCTGGAGAAACGATCGAAATCATACACTGTGAATTTCAGCGTCTTCTCTGGCAGTTCGTTGTACGGTACGGTGAAAGTGAATTTCTCATCGAAATCCGGATCGCAGTTCTTTCGGTGGACTTTAGTTTGGTATTTTTTCTTCCGGTCTGCCGGGAATAAGTGAATTTTTACATAAGGATCGGAAGTTCCGGAAAAGTCTTTCGCGGGTAGACCGGTGGCTCGATCGATATGGACGTTGAGGGACTCCGTAGGGTGGTCGTATTGAAGTGAGAAATAGAGTTTACCGCATCTGTCCGAGTCCTTGCCGCGGTCTTGGGAGCTGTCCCGGTACAGCTCCGGTCTGAGGGCGCCGAGTTTAGGCTGTTCTTTTCGGTGGACATTCTTGACGGAGAACTCGACGTTGGCGAGGTTGAGTTGAAGAGAAAGCTGCCGTTGCCTCTTGAATGCTTCCTGACGAACCCTCTGTGGTAGTAAAGGAACCGTGGCCTGGCGTGGCAACAGTTTAACCGGGGACGTGTTGGGGCTGTCCGGTGCCGCGGGGCTCCCCGCTCCGTCCTTTACTCCGTGGCTCATTCCGCTCTCGTTCTCAGAGTCCGAGTCGGCCTCGTAGCAGACTTTCCGCTGGATCGTGTAAGTCTCCGTCTGCGCAACTCGGTTCTTGAACCTCCGTGCGCAGACCACGGCGATGAAGGCGATGACTAGTATGAGTGACGTCAGTGACACGGGAATGGCGATCGTCTCCAATGGGATTCCCCTACTGCTGCCTCCTGTTGGTAGAAACACAAAAATTGTTACACTTCAAGTTTTTTATTTACCTCCGACCTTTCCTCAAAAACTGCCACTAGCACTGTATCCCGTAAAGACTGAGTGAATAAACCTATAAAGTGAAGCTGGGAAAGAATTGAAAACGTGGGAGGAAACCCCGTGGTTCGGGAAGCCCACGTAATAAGGTAAGAGGCTGAAAACCCAATCCAGACGAATGCTCCTCCGTGAGGTAGTGGTCCAAGTGGAATTTCATACCCAGGGCTGGTCCGCAGAGACGAACGGCAAGAGAAAACCCACCTATCGGTACTTCTCAACAAATTTCTCTAAAGATTATAGCTCTAAGAAAGTATGCAAGCAATGCTCAAAGAAACATAAGTAAAAGTCTAATTTTGTTTATTCCGAATTTTCCATGGTACAACACAAAAGCATTAGCTTTTCCAAAGGTTATGCCTACCAGGGCCCAACTTGGGCGATGCTTACCACAGAATTCGGCGCTTGAGGCGCCCTGTTGTTGCGTGATTCTATGGGCTGTAGGCTAAAGTGCAGAATTCAGCAGTAAACAGAGCCATGAAAACGGGCTCTGTTCACACTGAGATGTCTCCAGAAGAACTTTGTTCCAAGGCCCCTTTACCATAAAGCCGATGAGAGCAGAACTACGCTTAGCACAAAACAAATTTCGCTTAGCATTAAAAGGTAACCAGCCAAAATATCACGGCATTCGTGTGTTGTGATTGGCACACTTCTTATAGTTTGCTTAAAAGCAGATCAATTTGTTTAAGGTCATCAGGTCTCTTGATGACAATTCGCCGTTAATAGACACTGGCACTGTGCTCATTTATTGTGAGATGCATGTTTTATAATTAGCCACTACCGAAAAGTCTGTCTGTACCCACCCACTCGTTTGGCAATCTTGGCGAAAGGCCCAGTGGAAAAAGAGGTCGAGTGCTAGCAATGATATTATCTTACAATACAAAGACAGGAAAGTGTTGGGAGCAAGTCGATCTATCAAATCAACCGTACCCTTCGGCTAAATGTCTCTCACGTTTTTAAGGAAAGAAGAAAAAACCTGGTAAAGTCTTCCCAAAAATAGTTTCTGAAATTTGAATTCAAGCGTTCTTTGTGTTAATTTGTATTTTACGCACTTGATGTGACCTACTTAATTATGCATAATCACTGAAGGATCATCAATAAATCATGAGGTGCACAAGTTAAATAAAAAAAGGCCGTTCAGTTTACTCAATGAAATGTTTGGGTGTTATAACTTGCATTATTATTTCCTTATAGAATAATAAAGCGATCCAGCTTTTTTTCTGAAAGACAACATGTTGTTACGTCTGTTTACAAGTTTTTGTGGACACAGGTTTGCTTACGTCATATTTTACGGCATTAGGTGGATTTCTTTTTAGATTATATGGTTTCAAAAGTCATTTCGGCTATTGACAAAAGTTGTACACGAGAATATGTATCAGGTTCATGTAGCAAACAATTTGTGTACGCTATTGCAGCCATCTTGTTATTCGCTCATTCACAACAACGTTATCAAATCGAGGCTTGGAGGTAAAAACATAGTCTGGTTCCGTGTAGGTGATGACTATTTTACCGGAGAAAGGGTGTAAAGCAATAATAATGTGTAAAATTGTGCTTCAAGAAAACTGAGCGTGACAGTTTGATCGGTTTTCTGCTGTTCGTAAGTCATTACAAGAAGGTTAGATTCTGAAAAGAAATTGGAAAACATGTTTTGGGGATAATTCTAGCAACAAAAATGTAACAGTATTGCCAAGATAGTTTTGTCTGGGATCAATATTTTCGCTTTTACGGCCTTATGTGCTGCTGTAAAAAAAGTACTTTGTGTGCGTTGAAGGAGAGTCGCCCTTCTTCCGGACACACAGCGTAATACGGGTACCCGTCACACACACGTAATGTCATGAAGATTGCTGTCGCAATTATGATAAACGAGTATTTTGTATACATTTTTCCTAATCCCTAGTGATTATAAGTTTGCTGTCAAGACGCGCATCCTCGGTTTCAACAATGAATGATAAAAATATCAATAACAGTTTTGATCAATATCACTTTCAGAGAAGAACTTGGTTTCCTCTTATGGTGGGATGAGATTTCATGAGGTGATAAACAAAACGAAAATCTCAAGTCTTGGAAAGATCGCTTTACTCGCATCTGTGAAGTTGAATAACCGATCTGATGTGAAAACGAGAGGGAGAGAGAGAGAGAGAGCGAGGGAGAGGAATGATTTGTGTTTTCTCCAGTTCCCATTTCTTCTGTTTTTTTTTCTTTTTTATCTCTTTCTTTCTGAAACCCACAAAGGAAGTCAACGAACGAAGGTACAGTTACTAAAGTCTCCACACAAGTTTTTGCATTAGTATCCGATTTTTCTACAGAATAGATGGAGGGGATTTGCAAAGCCAGGATTATGCAGGATCGGTTTCAGAGGGATTCCTCTAGGAATTGGTTTCGTGCTCTTTAGGTTATTGAGAGCGTGCGAAATAATTCCTTATTCCAGGCCCGGGGAGAAATCAGGGAAGTAAATGTAAAAAGTTGTACATGCTGACGATTGTCGCGGGTATACAACGGTGTTTGAATCGACAGGTTTCCCCGGGATTTGTACTGAAGGGGAATAAAAATGGAAAGAATATAGAAGATGCATAAATTATCTTAAAGGTGGTTACGGAGGAAAATGGCGCCACGGTAGAAATCATATGTGGGACGGGTTTCTTTAGGAGCGGTTTCAAGAACATAAACAGTATTGGAAGCCCGTTCCATACGACTTATTGATAACATTATTTTCACTCCTCATTTAAGACCATTTCCATAATGAAACAATTAAGAAGGAAAAAAACCCACGTACGAACGAGAACAGCACGAACAACAAGAAAAACGCCAACAAGGAGAAGAAAAAGACGAAGAAGAAGCAGCAGCAGTTGTAGCAAAAACACCAACCAAACAGACAAGCAAATAACATGCAACATCAAAAACGAAAACAGGAGAATTTCAAGTATACCAATCAGAAATGTATTTGCTCTAACCCTTGCCACGTTGACACCAAATCTTCCCTAGAATACGATGTGAACATTTACAATGTTGATTTTTAACCCTATACGAAATGCCTCCAGCACTACACACTCATCTGCTCTTCAAAAGGAGAACCCAGAAATGACGGAAGTTTTTTTGTTTTTTATTTCAGAGAAAGTGCTTTTTAATTTCCAGACAGAAAGGGATTTTGTGGGTGGCGTTTTTTTGGTTTTTGAGTAAACTGGGAAATGTTTTTTTTGTTCAAATTGTCATCAAACCTCCATTTGCATGAAAGGTGTTCATCGTCACAAAGCCCGGGTGTCGTCACGCGTGACATGTTGTTACTATATGGAAAAATGTGAAATGTTGAACAACGGGATCCAATTTCATACAAAAAAACTGTCCAGCGAAAAATTTGTTTAACACCGAAAAATCTTCCTGAGCAGATTTAGGCAACAAGAAGCAGAAAATTTGAAATCATTGACTGTGCTAAACCTTATCTTGATTCATAGAGAGTAAGGATGCCAGTGATAGAAACTTTACGTCTTCACCAATTGGCACCTTTAATTTAGTTTGATTCAAAAAGAGAAAACATAGTCTAGTAGCGGTAGTTTTCCAACATGAGCAGTATTTTTTCCTATCTTCCAAGTACGACCAATGCTGTACCCTGTCTTGATTCAAAGACAGGAAGACATGTACAGCGGTAGTTTAGCCAGCATCAACGCTGTCCAGTAACTCGATACATAGCGAGTAAAACATGCAAGTATAGCTGCAGTTCAACAAGTACTATCAATGATGTGCCTTATGTTGATTCATGGTGAGCAGGCATACAAGCAACAACAGTTAGGCTACCAGGACCTCACCTTTAAACCACCCACAAGACCTTTTTTTAAAGCGCATGCACGCCTCTTCATCTTGACATTCCAGAGCCAACCATCTTGAAAATCACTAGGGATGTACGGAATACAAACATCTTCCTCAATATTTTAAGTTCATGATATTTGCCACAGGCCTTTTTCACGGTTCAAGAAACAAGATGTTCACGCCATGGCAATATCTTGTCAGAGATGTGCATAAGAATTAAATGAATTTTGACGCGTAGGTGGGGGAAAAAATAATGCTGAAAGCAAGTACATTTCAAGGATAAAGCAAACCAATGGCATAATACTCTCCCTATATTTTGTTTGTTAGATTTATGATCTTACTAACCAATGTAGTTAATTACAATCATTTCTACGAACGTCACTGACAGCCTCATTCCAACACTTAGTTTGACATTCCAGTTAACATACTGCCAGGGTATTTGGTGCTGAAAGGGATGTGTTTGGGTTCGATCTACTTTACAACCTCTGTAGCTGCAAAAGAGTGGATTGAAACATTCAAGCTGTTAGCATTGCGCCCTCTGCCGTTAATATTCTCATATCGAGCGTCGATGAGCGACGTAATAACATTGACAGTCATTTTTTAGCAATGTCCCGATACAAGACTTATCAAAGAGGAATACCAAAAATTCTCGCCACTGGTTCCTTTTCGAGTCGCCACTGATTCGTATTATGGCTGTTGACAACACAGTCCTACTGGCCGTAAAACTTCAACCATACACTTCGTGTATGACGTAGTAGAAGCCTATATCACGATGCCCATGTAGGGATTTACAATTCGCCGAAATTCAGCGTTATACTAAATTTACAAATGTTGATGCAGACGTCTTCATGTAAAACTTATTGTCGTCAGTGTAAAATCTCTTCCAAAATGTCTTGACTGCACTGAAGTTCAAATTTTTGCCCAGTTGTGATAATATGTCCATGGGCACCATTTTAAAAACCATGGTCTGCAATGTCGTGACGTCATCATATATAGGACTACAGCCAAAGTTATTTCTTCTGAGGCAGTATCCGAATTGGTGGCTACGGCTAGCCGTAGCCGCCAATTCGGCTACGGCCTAACTACGGCAGACAATGAGTGTACATGTAAGGTTGATGACAATCGCTGCAGATAACGGAAAAACCTGGGTTGGCGTCATGGAAAGATGGCGTGTTCTCGATGGCGACGACAATCAGCATCGGTTCTTCTCGGACGTGATATCGATTCCATTTATGCCACTGAATTTGTTTTTAATTTATTCATAATTCTAAATGACTGCACTGTACGGGATTTAATTTTGTTGATAGCGTAGATGGCCGCCATGTATTTCCGAATCAACACGGTACAAAAACAGTGTTGTAAAGAAGATGTTTTATTCATAATGACTCCGTAAGGACGGCTTTAGCTATGGTGGAGCAGCTACCTTTTTTCTTTGAAGTGGGTGAGACAGATCTTTTTCAAACCGGGCATCGCATAACCCGATCAAGGAGGGAAAGTTTGTTTAAGGCCCACCCCCCCCCCCCCCCCAATCCACGCATCGACATCCCGGAGCCCTTACAACTCACTGTGGTAGGATTTGTCCTTGTCATTAAGGGGAAAATACCCTTCCCGGCCCCATTTTAGCTGCGCCACCAGGGAATGTGTGCCTTTACTTCAAAAAGCCAAAGCCGAAGACGCTCGCAATTCGTGTGCGAGTTCTTTTCACGGCATAATGGTATTTGCATCAGCGGGGGGGGGGGGGGGGGGGGGTGTCTGTATCAAGACCAATTGACTGTAATAAATGACGGCTGGTTAAGAGGCTGGCTTTCGAGACCGGAGGACTTATACAAGATAAAATGTCGTTTATTGCAGGAAAAAAGGCGACGTGCTAAAACATGAATCGACAACGGGCTGCTTCGTTCTACATACCCTGCAGACGGAAGGGCCAGTGCTGCACAGACAACAACTTAAACAATTTATTCTACGTTGAAGTCAAGTCAACGCCACTATGAATACCCAGGTCCAGTACAGGACTGAGTGTAAATGTCACCAAATTAATTACGAAATCGCATATGCTCAGAATTAATCACAAAATAGTTTGCAATTTAATCAATCTAAAAGTGCAAGAAGCGGTTTTTATCTTTTATCAAAAAGTGAAGTTCTTGGGTTTCATTGCATAATACAAACATGTGCGGGAGACAGAACTAATAGTGGGCGTACAACGTGGGTGTTTACTAGACATTATCAACTGGAATGGCTTATTCCTCTCGTTTTGAATGTATCTAAAGAGATGACAAGAATGGAAGACAATCTTTTATTATGATAAAAGGAAGAGCTCAAAAGCAATAAATCAAAAAACCACGAACAGAGACGTTTCCTTGGAGACGTGGATGATGAACGATGGGGGGAAATCGACGTGTGTGGGCGGTTTGACAAACGCCGGGTTTGTTTTCTTGGGGTTTTGGGGGAACGGCCGGTTGCGTGTGATTTCTTTACTAAAACTCAAATTAAATCAGTTCAGAGTGACCTTAAATATAAAGTTACTTGAGATGTCTGTCCAGAATTATTTAAATTGAATTTTATAGGTAACTTAGTGAGAGTGACATGATTTTATTATCAGAGGTTATTGATAGGATTAGACAGCCGAACGTTCAGAAACCTCCCGTATATGCATATCTGTGTCAGATTAGGGCAGCCATCTTTGTACCTGCCATGCAAAATCAATGAAAGCCAAACCGAGGCTGTAAGGAAAAAGCCAGGTTAAACTACCGATTTAAATGAAGTACCAAATATAATTATCATATCGATCGGGACATCTTTTTGACACATGGTCGTAGGACAGATACCGATTTGAAGTAATCAATCCAACCCAAACACATAAAATTACATAAATATTTAACCCGATCTCTTTAGTAAAAAGAAAACACAATGATGTCATAATATATCAAATACATATGTCTCCAAGATATTGACCCCATGCACTCACGTCAGACTGTGCCATGCTCACCATTTTGGTGGTCAAAGGTTAAGAGTATGTAAAACGCCGCGTTGCCTAAAATGCGCCATACACTGTAAAAAACACATAGGGACATTGACTTCCAAAAAAGAGTTGAGTCAATACAGTGACAATAAAGTAATGGATAGAAACTCAATTCGAGTGTATAGTAAACCCGTCTTAGTTTTATTCCACCCTCCCCCACCCCCCAAAAGGGGGAAATCTAGATATGCTCGTTTAAGCAATTCAAAAGACTGGAAATTGATACGCAGGGTTGAATGGGCGAGCATGCCGCTATTGTATTCCCAGCAAGTTCGGATTTGTCGAGGGCAAATGTTACCGTGAATGACAACCTTGTTTGTCTTTCTCCCACGGTGCAAGAAGTACATACATCATATCTTGATGTACCGAGCAAGACAGTTGGGGAGAGAAAAATACAGAGAGAGAGAGAGAGAGAGAGAGAGAGAGAGAGAGAGAGAGAGAGAGAGAGGAAAATGAGGGTAGCATGGTTATTAACAGTTTACGCCCACACAGCTGCATTGAAAAGAGAGAGATGTTATCGAGGAGCCGTCGAATTAATATTTTTTACCCAAAAAGACTGCGATACGTTAGCAAACACGACGGCTATTTTATGTATGTTTCTGCACTTCGGAGATTTGGGGGAAATAATATAAGCTTATCAGCGATTTTATGTTAAAGACAAGTATGTTTTGCGGCTGCTCGGGTTTTTCCTTTTCTTTTGATTAAAACAACTTTGACAAATCTTGTTGGGGTATGGAGTGGAAGAGCTCATTGTTCATCCACTGCGGCAATTTATGCTTTGTTTGAATATGGTTGCTTTAAAATTATATACCGGTAGTATTTTGAAGGATCTATGTTGTCAACTCTACTAGAAATAGTAATGGAAACAATTATATTTTATTCAATTGCGGAGACGAAAGGGAGATGAGTCCAAAACGTAATCATCTTTTTAAACCATTGTTTAATTCATTTATTGCTACTGGAAGTTGACAATAGTAAAATTGTCTATTCCACATTAAGGAAAAACACACCAACATTACAGAAAGAATTCACTACTATAACCGGTAAATACAAGGATCTTTCTTGTCATTTGATTGGAACAGGTTTGAGTTTCTATTCTGATGAAATTTCAAATGTACCTTTTGATCAAGTTAGGAAGATTATAAACTTATTGAGTCAAAACGAGGAAGCCGGGAAGTGTTTTCCCCCGATACATGTAACAGCCAGTGGCGTATCTATAGGGCATGACAGGTATGGAACGTGCCCTGGGCGCCACGTAGTACCATTAATTAAAATATTAACGGACTTGTATTTTGGAGCTGATATTATGGTAAAGTTATCTAAAATAATGGGTGTCAGATGTTTGGGCAGCGGCGCAATTTCAGTGATTGTCACAGGTGCTATTTTTCTGTATAGATACACCCCTGGTAACAGCAGCCGAGTCCGAAACAAGGATCCTGTGCGGGCGCCTCTACTCTACAACGAAACAAACTCCCATGTCCGCCCGCCCGCCCACACACTCAGTCACACAGCGTAATGCTAAACTTCAACCCTTTTGATCGATCTTGGGATGAACCCGAAATTGAGATATGCCAAACGTAGCATCGATCCCGCTTAGACGGGCAGGGCTTGAAAAGCGAGAAAAGAACGATTACAGGGATCACCGATGATACCCTCCCCGTCAACTTGCTAACGGTTGACCGTATACAGCCTGACTGTGTACAGGGGATGTAGGTATTGCAGCAACACCTGCACACAGTGCGAAATTTAAGGTGCAAAAAGTAGACTTCCCTTTTTTTACAGTGTAGGTAAACATCAGGCTCTGGGTTCAAATAGGTGCTGTAATTAGCTCGCCATAATGTGGATGGTTGCTGGAGGATTCCACCAGCCAAGTGGCTTTTGAGTTAGCTGGACTGATTTTTTTTAACAGGGGTAAGATTTCAACAAATTTAATGCTGGTTTTGGACCTCACTGAAGCTTGGCAAAAAAAAGCAGTGTGGCTGGTGGCTGGTGGCTGGTGGCTGGTGGCTGGTGGCTGGTGGCTGGTGGCTGGTGGGTTGCATCAGTGGCCCGTAAGCATGTAGGCCGGTCCTACGTTTTACGTTTCAATATGAAATGGCCTTTGGCTATGTTTAGCTCGGATAAACACATACTTTTTAAAGTAAGATATCTCAGCTGTACACAAACTGGCCCCCACTTTTCGGATACATTTTAATAGTCTGGTGCACGATCCTCATACCACGTTTGAAACAGTCCTACCACGGAATACATGGTTTCTTCAGCAATACAAATAAATATGAGGTTATTACAAATTGAAAATTGTCATCGTGTTCATATCTCCGCGGCTCCTGACTCCTGAGAAGCTCACAAATTAAAATTAAACCCTTTATTTCCATCACGTATTATGCTCGAGTATTAATTTAAAAATGGTTAGTTGAACATCTCATTGAAATGAAAGCTCAAAGTGCACGACGCGAGAGCAGAATGAGCCTGAAACATTACCCCTCACACTCTAGAAAATCTCTCGGGTCAGAATTGACCCGCATTCCGGGTCGCACGGGGCCTGACTTATTTCTGGGTCAGTATGACCCGGAATCAGTGTCAAACGGAACCAAAACTGTGTCAAACTGAGGCTGAATCCGAGTCAAAATCCCACTTTTTTTCCAATTCAGCCTGACCCAGAAATGAGTCAGGCCTCCCAGGAAGCGGAATCCGGTTCAATACTGACCCGAATGTTTTTAGAGTGCAGTGTTTAAGTTCATTGTCCCTTCCTTTTTAGTCATTTGGTTGACTCTTCCTTCATATATTAAAAAAACCACCCACGACAGAGTCTGAAGATGAAAAGTCGCTTTTGTGTGTCACGTCACAATCCATGAAGGCTTTCCCCGTGCCCTCATTCGGGCTGCCTGGCAAACTGCGAGCATTCTCCCCTCCCGTACCTTTGAGGTTCTGCGGGTCTGCCCACGCAGTTGCTTCAAATTATAACCGTAAACTGTTCCAACATTGTGTGCTTTTTGGCGGTTCAGCCAATGTTTGCATCTCGGGGGTTTGTCCAACAGATTTGACACCTTACCTGACATCTGTTTTTTTTTTTTTTTTTTTTTTTTTTTTCAATTATAACCTGGCCGAGAATTAATCTTGTCCCGGGCACGGAGCACGGCTGAGCCTTAATCCTAACGTCGAAACAAAGTCTCCATCCAATATTTATTTTGTCTTTATATACGAACTTGTCTTTAAAAATCCCAAACTCCGCTTCCGCTTTTGAGAAACACTCAACTACAAACATGATTGAAAACGACCTTTCCTGCCCGCCTTTGCATCATTACAAAACATAATTTCAATAAATAACCGCGCTTCTAAAAGGTGGGTGTATGAATGATGCAACCTGCAGTGATACATTACACACACAATGAGCACACGACTTAGCAGTGACACACAAATATGATCTCTCTCCTTCCCGCCAAAAATAATCCCGAGGTCACACAGTCATATAGATATCAACGAGCCCCTAGTTCAGGTTATTAATAAAGAAATATTGAGGGAGGTTTTGTACTTTTGATAGCCACCTGATGGCAACTCACTGTGTAACACGAGCCCCTCGCTACAAATTAAAATGGCGACCCGCGAGGCCTGCACGTAATTACAGCGCCCTTACTTTGCCACTGGGCCGGGGTGTAATGGCGTAGTATGGCACGGAGGCTACATCGAGCTAAACAATGGAAACAGTGGTCTCTCGTCACCTAAGAACCCGAGGATACTTCGAGAAGTCTTACACCGAGAGAAAGAAGAAAAAAATTGTATAGGAAGTAAACAAACACGTCTTGTACGGACGGGAAAAATGAACAACATGACAAAAAAAATGTGTGTGCAAAAGATCCGCTGAATGCAGTGGTGTATCTTTTATAGTTCAGATGCCGAGGGTTGCCTCATACAGGAGGATTAGAATAGGGTAGAAAAGAGGAGGGAGATGACATGCTGCCTCCGGGGGGGGGGGGTGGGAATAAATCGAAAGAGAAATTCCGTCGCTCTTTAGAGAACGGTGACATTTGTGATTCAAGATGGGATAAGTTTGAATGGGGATTTTTGTTTATTAAAATTGCGATTTGAATGGTGATTTGTTTAAAACCCGCGATATGATGAGTTTTTCTTTAGAAGCATTTTGCGAATTTATTTTATTACTATTATTATCACTACTACCATTTACGTTTCATTTATCTGAGCCCACATAAAAAAAGAAAAGAAAAAATCAATTTGATTGAATGTTAATTATGTTAATTACGGCAGGAGTCGAAAACGTTTTTTTTTAAGAATTCATAAGTTATGGATTCATTGAGTGTAAGACGAAGACGACATCTATACTATTTGAAGCTGTTGTCTAAAATAAAGTATGGTTAAATACCATTGCTAACCAAACATTGCAGTCGATAAGAAAAAGCTGCATAATTAAATGTAGTAATGCACTCTGGTTGGAACCTTTCATTAGATATCAGTGTTAGTTTCACCACCTTTTCGGCGGATTACTACATCTTTAAGTAACTTCCTCACAAGCGAGCGTGCATTCGGTAGGGATTTCTCCCTATATTTTACAAGATTTCAAGCGACATGTCTATACAGAGAGTGTTACAGCCGAGTCACCTCAAGGTTTACTGCTTGGTCCACATACATTGACATTAATGTACTGTGTGTCGAGTTGGTTGAAGCCATTCGGGCCCGTGGGGCACACACAAGATCGCTCTTGTGACTAATTCGCACGCTGTGTGTCTGCAGGTAAACTCTTATCCCATCTGTATCAATGATTCCCCTCTCCCTCCCTCCCTTCTCCCTCTCTCTCTCTCTCTCTCTCTCTTACTCTCGATGCCTGAATTGCAGCCAGCTATAGGCCTAGCTCGCTGTTATAAATACGACATGACAACGCTCCATCGATCGAACAGTTCGTTTGGTTGAAGAATGCCCAGGGAACCATCATGACGATTACGAGGGGGTGGGGGTGTATGAGAATAAGGATGAACGGCACGATGCTCTTGATGAAACAGAATGGGTTGAGTTACTAGAAAGTACTTTTATGTACGTGGTGGGAGTGATATAGTGGCATTAGTCAGGGTTGGGTGAAGGAGGGGGTACTTAATTTCACAAAAAGACTCTTGGGTTCATACTGCCATATATAAAAAAAAGTATTTAACTCGTGTGCTTTTTTCAAACCAAGTGTCAAAGCGCATTGTACGCAAGTCAATTCAAGTCAACATTTATTTTAATAATAAGTACGACAAAATGAAGAGGAAATCATTATTCTATGTAGACCAGAGTTAGCAAAGGCTTAATAAATTGTCAGATTATAGCTAAGGCTTAATTGTAGAAGACAGCCCAGACGGACAAACCACAATCATGCAAAAACAGTCACTACCAACCCTTGTTCAGTACGGTCTTAAGCATTTCTGAAATCATTTCATCTGAACCCCGACAAGCTAAATTAGGAACACATCTTTCAATGCATCAATCTCTTACACTTGCATAGTTTATCAATACTTCTAGGTGATGAGAAGTAAACATGGTTGTAGTGCCTTTCCCAAGGACACAAGTGCCATGGCTGGGATTCGAACCCACACCCCTATGACACAGCCGTCAAATCCCGAGTCTGATACGCTAGTCTACATAAGACCTTGAATAAAGTAATGCCTCGTTTCTTTAAAATGTAATTTAATTTTTTCACAGCTGACGGTACTGATGATGTGTCAAATATTTGTCAGGTGTTTTATCAAACAGGGATACCACGGAAATACAGTGATTAACAGACTTCAATTATGCCTCACCGAGATGAACTTTGTTTTATTATTTCGACCAGAGAAGAGAAATTATAGATTTCTGCGTGTTAAGTTGAAGAGGGGAGAGGCAGGGTGGCAACCAGTAACCGGGTGAAATGGAGTAGTTCGTTCCCAGATGAAGATGAAGAAATGAAAAAAGTCCACCCTGGCCCATAAACAATACAAGAAACTACGGTGAATGTCATGTTGAGCATGAATGAACACAGCCTCAGACAAATCATGATGGTTTTAAAGGGTTTTTTTGACTGACAGGAGCATAAATACATAAGTCAAATTGTTGGTTTATGTCACACGAGGCTAGTCACAGACTACCAGTTTTTCGGGCAATTTCCATTAGCTTTCCAAGTTTCACTTTATTTTCTTAGGGTTATAGGAAGACACTGTTGTTAAAAGATATATCTCTTGTGCAACCGAAGTGTTCGTTTTGCATTCTGCTGTATCTAAAGTTGTTCTGTAAAATGGCCATCCGGGCATTTAGATTTATTACACTACAACATACCCCAAAACAACAAGAACTTTACACAAACGTCAACAGCCTATATTACACGGACAGCTCATTTACAACCTCATATCTTGATGTTGCGTTTTGTCTTGATGATGACAACGTAATGATAGATGGTACACTGGCGCTTGCCCCATAAATAAGTCATCGGCAAATGGCACCCTGGATAGGCTATATTGGACTTGCTCCGTTCGACAGTTCCCGTCAACTGCCCTTTCTCCGAGAAGAACAATCGTCATTTATTCATATTTTTTTTGAAACATTTCATGGATGGGCACAAAAATAAAATAGTAATTTCATTGATTATGCTGTCTATACGAGGAGATGGTGACCGCGAAGGACGAACGGTACGGGCGGCTGTAGAGACTGCCAGAGAGGTGTCGACAAGGTGAACGACGGCAGTGTTGTGACCACCGTTATGTCATTAAAAATGCGTTTAATAAGGGTTTTCCAACCGTCTGCAACAGTTAAAGGACAACATCACAGGAATCGAGGTTGTCATAAAAACAACTTGATGAGTTTCAATCTGTGAAGGCTCATTGGTGACAATGTCATACCAGTACCAGTCCTACAGTCCTACAAAACATCATATTCCGTTTATAAACATACTGTCCAATTAGGTTGAGAAACTAGAATTTAAAGACCTCCTAAAAAACCGAAATAAGCACACATAAACCGTTTCACTATTTTCACTAAAACCTGACCACCAAACTTGATGAAGTATTCCCAGACTGGTTGTAAGTGTTTACTGAAAACAAGAGGATGTTGAAGCAGTTTTCTCGTCCAAAAAACCAATAGGGTCTTACCCCCGTTAATCAGGGTGCAAAGAGCGCTAATTCAAGGGCTCCACGAGAGGAGTAGTTTCGATATTTACTTCTTGATGTCCATGTTTATAATGTCCTCAAAATAATGTGCACAAATCTGCCAGTTCCTCTTTCACGGTAATACACACTCTGCACTAATGTGGGAATGTTAATACCCACGGACAGGCCTACAGGGCGTTGGCACATTAACCTGATGAGAATTCACTAACATCGTCGCCTGGTTTATCAAATAAAGAGGGATACATCGCTGGGTTTTTGTGAAGAGTGTTGTGGTTCATATAGCCTCTAGTTTTCAGTGACATCACGCAACCAACCATGTGCGGAAATTCAATCAATATTTAAAGGTGATAACGTTTTCGAAGAAACAGTGGATAATGATTTTTGCATTAAAAAGGGGGTTATTGTGTCATGTTGTCTGTGCTTTACATTTCGATTCTGCATCTAAATCAGCTATTAGTCAACATAAGAACTTTGTCATTCGATTATTTTCATGACCTGTGGCCTGCAATGCCTCTTATGAAAAAACAAACAAACAAACAAACAAACAAACATAGCTGACAAGTCACCCGGCAATTCTTCCATTTACGTTTTGTCTTGTGTGTGTGTGGGTAGATAATACACGATCAAAAACCTATAACAAAAGAAACAACAGGGTCCCCGAATGGGTAAAGGTCCCAAGTTGGAAAGTCCTGGGAAACCAATGGGAGCTGATGCCAAAAAACAACAAACAGACAAACAAACAAACGCTAGAGCACAAACAAAAGAGGGATAATGGGAGGTTTAAGATTGCAGAGTTTACTTTGGTGGGTGGACGAGCACACACGCTGTTGTGGGGACAATAAAACGGAACAACGGTCCCCACTATGTTTTTCTTTGTCAAACCCTGCCCCCACAGAGGGATCTTTAGAAAAAGGAATAATAGAACAATAGGGAGTCCCCACAACTAGGTGTTAAAAGGAAGGTGTTTTTTGTTGTTGTTGCGTGCGTCAATACTGGCTCAAACCGAGGACTTTAAAAAAGGGACCTCGGTGGTATCGTGACATATCGAACACGCTCTCGCTTTGTTGTTTTTGTGTGCGAAACCAATATGGAAAAAAGACACTGAAAAAAAAAAGAACTAATGTGTGGGACTTCACACTTGCGGGTGATATAAATTAGTTTGTGCAACTTTTGCGAGACCTTTGATCCGCATAAATGTTCATGGTTTATCAATATTTAATTCATGATTTGCAAAGGCCCCGACTTCATTTTGCTTGCTTTGCTTTATTTGCAGAACCGTTAATTCGCTCCCTTTTGTTTTATTGCTCAGTTCTCCCTTGTATACTGTTGTACTAATGGTGTTCTTCAGTGTATGCATCGTAAACGTTTGCGTTGTTTTGGTTGACTAAAATATTTTCATGAATGATACTATTAATAATGATAAATTGCGTCGTATGGTTAGTGTCATATTGTATGGATGTGGCAGAGGCTATGACGACTTACTTGTAATAAATCGTAACAAAAAATAATAGTAAAATTTTAATTTTCTTGTTACCAAATCCCGACCTACTAACCGAAAAGCACGTTTTCAATGATATCACATCAACTCGGGTCCTGAAAAACACTGTATTCTGTTATGCACAATCGGATTTAAAATCAGTTAAATTATAGATCAATTAAACGACTCAGGAGAGCTCAGCGTTATCTTTCTATAATCCTGCTCAACATTACCGATCAATTTTCTGTCACACCAAAACGAGCAGAATTCTTTGTCTCTCACAATCGCATTTAATGCGTCGTTGAAATGCGCTATCGTGGGCGTTCCATTACTGCCGTAAATCCGTCAGTAGGTCCGATGCACAGAATTACATACCTTGAACTTCAAATAAAAGAAAAGAAAGAAAGGCAGAAGAAGAACAAAATCACAAGAAGAAAAAAAATCGTCGCAAAACCGAAGGCCATCTTTTGTTGCCAGGGCCTTGCCGTGTCGACCAGTGCATCTATTTACAGCGAGTTCCAAATTGGTCTTAGGTACGTCGAGTTTTAACCCCCATTAAGAGGCTGCTTGCGTGGGTGTCTACATGTAATTATAAATGCTCTATATTTTCTTTTTGCGCACAGCGTTTCGAGGCTCGGAATAATGAGGTTGTGCAAACGGTACGAAACTGTCGCTCTCTAATTTCATACACTGATCCATGCATTGAGAACTCTGATTTGTGTGTGTGTGTGTTTGTGTGCTGGCAGAATTCTCACGAGCATTTACACACGTTACTGTAGCAACCATAATCGGTCGTTCTGTTAAAGGAGGACACATCTGACCTTTACCACACCCCCACGCCCCCACAATCCCACACCCCCACGCCCTCTTCTTTGCCGTTCTTCCCAAACATCCATCAAAACTGAAACAAATTGTAACAATGCCATTTCGCTGCTGGCCATCCATTATTAAAAAAAAGCAAGAATTCTGGACCAATTTGTAAAACTCGTATTCGTATTGTAAACAAATCCATGTAGTCAATCTTGTTCATATCAAAAACCACAGGCTCGTGCTGGCCACCCACGTAATTCTTTTGGGCTGGTTTTTGCTTCTTGCCTCTTCAAAAGGTAAATACAAATGTTAACTCTCAGATGCCAGGGTTCCCAAACTGTGGAGGCGGTTGCAAAAAGAAAATTTTACATTGCGGCTATTTTTTTTGTTCGTATAGAGCTTTCAATAAGAGTGTGTACGTGTGAAACGTGAATTTATGGACACCTCGTTCATCATACAAATATTATGAAGTGTGACACGCCTCTAAATGACGTCACCAACACTCCATTCGGATACTTTTTAAAGAAATAATGTTGCCACATTTGCGAACAGTTTAGTAGGCTACAAAAGGCTTATTCATTTACGCGTGCATTTAAAATCCCTTTGTTTTATGATTTTATCCCCATAATGTTATACTGTTCCTTTCTCCAAAAAAAAAAACCTTTTCTTTGAAAACGGACAAAAAAAGCCATTAAAATACTGACATAAAGATATCTTATGTAAATTTTTGACATTTCCCATCCTTTTCAAAACAGAACGATCATAAAGTGCTGGCCTTCAGAAGGTTCCGAAACTAGTTTAAGATCGTGTTAGAAAACATCTTACCCTATTTTATAACAAAGGGACCCCCTTGCTGTAGCCTTGTACATAGTGATGAATATTAATTTATTTAAATGTATGACGTCAACGTAGATCTTTTCACGGATCGAACACGTGACAGATCAATAGGGCAAACTGCTGGCCTATTTCAGCAGGCTGACGTTCGGACTGACCATTTTTTTTATCTGTCTGTCTCTCATTGCAAAATGGCCAACGCTAGAGCAATAAAGGTTCAGAAAATCCACGGTAGGAATTTACAGCCAGCTCCCCGTATATTCATTAGATGTCTCATTATTTCGCGCTGCATAATGAGTAAGGATCCATTTTTTTTAAACACAAGGTAATATACCTCAAGGACATTGTAAAATGACTTCTTTTGGTTGGGTGCCTATAGGCCTAAGCAACAAACAAGGTCTAAAATAATCAAAGAAATTGTCAGAATTTGCAGAACGAGAAAAGCCTCTTTTCTCACTGGAATGGGTAATATGTATGTTGACTAAGATGACATCATCAGCTCATGAGAAATTGCTAGCCTAGCTTGAAGAACTGCTGCACACACACACACAGAGGAAAGTCAAATAACAGCCCTGCTGTGTGTTCCCAGGATAAATCATCTCGAGGAACACACCCATGGAGTATCGGAGAAATCAAGCCCAAATTTGTTCGGCGCCTACCGATTGCCGTAACATGTGTTTAGTAATGGATTGGTCGTGTACCTGATATTCGAAATGATACCCCGGTAAAGAAGCGAGCTAGTACTTTCCAAAATCTATACCGACTGTGAAGCATGAGTTTCCAGCCTCTAAATTATCAATTCTTCGGTCGTTTTCCATTAGAATTACAGCTCTTTGGGGATTTTTTTTTTTTTTTTTTTTTTTTTTTAAGTTTGGGAGGGAGGAGGGGACCCTGGGACGCAAGTCTAGACTTATACACGGGAGCTGAGGAGCTGGCAATTTGGGGGGATATCTTCCAAGTCTTGTTGGCTCAAGTTACGAGGCCGAATTCTTATGAGTACAGGAGGAATCGATCAGCATCGCGTGGTCGGGAACTGATTGCCGAATTTACCGGCTAGATTTACAGGTACACCGTTATACATTATGAGTGTAGTCACAATGCAAAGCTCGGAAACTTGCATTTTTATCGACGGCTGTTCTATGAATGAAATAAGGTTTACGAAAAGACGATACGGGCGTCTTTGTGGTACGAGGTATACACCCCACACGCTTGCGTGTAGTCCCATCCTCATTTCTGACTACCTCTCCCTTAACGGTGAGAACGGTCGCCGGTGTAGCTGTGAGTAAACCTGTCTTGAAGTCAGAGTCCCACTGGGCAATGTCGTCTCAAGAAATCTTGAATCAGACACCCAAGGCAAGTTTTTAAATCACATGAAAAGCCCAGGGTAGTGCAGTAGCTGATGAGAAGCCCCCCCCCCCCCCCGTACACAATTCAAGAACACTCATCTATACACGCTGGTCTGATCGGCTAATGGAATTGAGTTTCAAAATAGACATTTCACTCCATTTCTGAAGAGAGATGCAATCTAATATTTCGATACCTGAACAGCCACATGAAAAGCCTCAACTTGCTGGCCGCCATCACCAAAAATAGCGAAATGAAAATACCCTTGATGTTGACGCCGTTCAATCAAAACGTTCGGCTTAAAGTACACACACTTTCAATTATTTGTTTATTTTGGAGAAAGACGCCGGAAGGTCTGAACGTCAACCACATTGAGAGGGTAAGGAAGTGGACAAATTAATGCCAAACTAGGGAGGACGGGCCCCTCCATCACGTGGGATAATAAAAACACCTGTCTTTAAATAATTTGAGAGAAAGGGGAAGTTATTAGTGACATAAAGTGGAATCAAAGACAAAATCTGTGCACATTTTGTCAGATCGTGTGTATGTACACGAGGCGTGCTTCTTAGCCACACATTGCTGCTAGGCACAAATTCAAGTCAACTTTACGCGTGTTTAAAACAGCGCCAAAACTCTTTGTTCTGTCGATCCCAATTGTCTAAACGTAAGAAAGGACACACCAGTTATTCTCGTAAGAGGCATGCCGAACAAAATGATTGGATTGTCAATTTCACCAAAGCTTAACAGCCAATCACAGACATCTTGAAGTTCAAAATCTTTACCAATGAGGAAATCGACTTCATCACACCAGGGCAGCGAATGTATCATCATTGTACTTTTCTAAAACTTTACATTAAGAATACGTAACCGAGCCGAATATTTCGTGGGCCTTTGGGTCCAGGGTGAAGGGGTGGGTTATGGACGGTTTGGAGGGTATGCCAGCGTTTCATTGGGTGAACAGGGGGGTAATTACGTGCCCACTCGCTGCAAACACTAAGGGGAAGGGGGAGCCCACACATTCGCCCACGGGTAGCCCATTTTAGTTACAGTAGACCCGAAGTACTTTCAACTTTAGAACAATTTTTTGACATCTGGAATCTCATTGAGACGATTAATGAGACATTAAGAGTGTACATCATTTCCTCTGTAAATATTTCCAAGATGTGTCAAAAGGCTGTCGATGTCAATCATCAATGCTTTTGTCGTTGTTGTTGTTATTGCTGCTGCTGTTGTTGTTGTCGTTGCTGTTGTTGTTGTTGCTGTTGTTATTGTCGTTGCCGTCTTGGTTCTTGTTCGTTGGTGCATCATGATTATAACAGTAAAACACTTATGTTCCGACACCCCTATCTTTCGACACCCCTGATGTGTTTTTCTTATAGGCGTATGGGGACTCTTTGGTTACGGGGGACAGAGGGGTTGATTTGTATATTATATTACTATTATAAGTTTACTAATTTCTAGTAAAAAAATATTTTTTATTTTTCTTGCTTCGCCAGAATTTGACCCTCTGTTTTGCCCGAATTATTATTACTATTATTTTTTATTTTATTTGTTATTTTTTTAAAAGTTTTTGATGGGGTGGGGGGGGGGGGGGGGGGCGACCGCCCCTACCCCCGCTCGTACGTCTATGGTTTTCCTAATCCTTACACTAACCCTTGCCCCAAAATGAACCCTAGAGTGTAGATCACGAGGGGGTTGTGGGAACGTAGGGGTGTCGGAACATATACAGCTGTCGCCTGTAACAGACGTCACTGCTGTCGTTATCGACAAGTGTTTTTACTTCAACGGCGTTAGCAGTATGTCACACAGTCATAGTTCAAACGGTAAATTGTTGCTTTAAATGGAGTAAGCTCCAAGAATGGACAAACATTCACAACAAATGATAAAAGCAACGGAATAATGCCTGCTAAGAACATGACATAAAATACATTTTAAATGTCAATCATTACCACACTTGACTTCGGAGGAAAAGAAGTCGCCCACGTAAACCCACAAGTCCGTGAAATCGAGCACAATTAGATGCGTGTTCGACACAACCAGTGGATTGTGTAAGATTTTTTTTTAGTCCATCAGGAAAGTGGGGGGTGTTTTGACCTGACACTCGTATCATAATCATATCTACGCCGCAAGTGTGTCCGAGTGATGTTTTGCTGGGGGTGGGGTGAGGGATGTGTCTGGAAGTCGTCAGCAAAACATTATGAATACCGTGAGCAACGAATGAACTTCGGGAATGATTGATTGCAGCATTGTTATGAACTAAGAAATACGAACGATAATATTTAATGGTCAGGCTTAACAATGATTTAAAACTACTAGTTGAAAACGTCTAAAAGGAACACAATTTAACAGAAGGAATTTTTCTCCAACAGATTTCATAATATGTCTGTTTTATTTGTAGAGACGAGGTTCGAGCCATGGTAATTTTGTGTGTGTTTGTTATTATTGTCCAAATCCATGAATCTTTATACTTCAAATGGATGAACATGAATTGTAATTTTTTCCAGCTTAAACTATAAGGTATGCCCATATTAACCTATCAATGCAAGTTTGTTCAACATTTGCATTTTATATCGCAAAAATTATAAATAATAAAATTAGCTTTGAAACCTGCTCGTAAAGGGAGGAAATTCGTGACGACAGACAAAGGCAAATGCTGTCTGTCGGTGTGCGGCGATCGATACGAGTGGATATGATGCAGCCTTATGTAACTTCATGCGCTTACTTTCAGTGGACAAATCTCTTGATACTTGGCTTTTGTAATCTGGAAATGCCATAGAGGTGTAATGTTGCTGCTTGCAACACTACTACAGATGGTTTCAGTCTGCACAGATTCCCATCAGATTCAAGATACCGACGAATTCGGACGGCTGCAGTGAAACATACCAGGGCTAAATTTTCAGGAATATGCATTGTCACTGCGTTTGCCTTGTCATTCGGTGCCTCTATCTACGTCACGAAAGCGCGCCACCAGTGGATATCAAACGGTTAAAACACATTTTGAGGGATGTAAAAGGTAATAACTCACAACAAACTCATAAAAATAGTAAGTATTAATTAGGGAATAACAGTGCGAGGACCCGGTCTTCACTGCTTGGTAATGACCGGGGTGGTGGCTAGCCGCTATTAACGACCAAGCCGGAGGCGCGGTCGTTAACAGCGGCCAGCCACCACCCAAGGTCATTACCAAGCAGTGAAGACCGGGTCCTCGCACTGTTATTCCCATTAATAAATACCTTTTTAACGAAATAAACGGCTAAAATCGTCCATTTTGTAACTTTTCTTTCTCGGCGATATAATTTCTTGTTTTGTTAGCCGGTCTTTATATCGCCGTTAATACACCCCCACGTGAGCACGTTTTGACCAATCAGAATCCACAAACTGTCCTAGGTATTTATTAATTTGTATTAATATCGCCCATATATTAAGCCCGACAATTAATTAGTGTGAAAAATACCACTTGAAAGGACCTTTAAATATTCTGAACGTCTGGATCTGGATGTTTACCAAAATTTCAGCATACAGCTTGAAACTTGGCGTACATCTGAGAGGGATTGTTTTGAACAGACTAAGAGGAGCGCAGTCATCGATTGTAACACGAGGTGTCGATGTCATGCTAGACCAAAAGGTGCCTGGGATGGAGTCGATTTGGTCTCCCATTCTAAAACCTGAACGTCACTTTAATATTAACCTGATTCTATGAAGTACAGTCATGTTCTGTCTTATTGCCCATGGTACGAAGGCTTTTGCTTTTCTGTGGTGTCCGAATAGTTTTTTGTCTGTTTGCAGGTTGGTAAAGTAATAAAGTTGTGTCCAGTTTCCTGTTCTTGTCAGCGAATTTCCCCAACATCTGGAGACGTTTTTTTTCTTCTGCTAGTCAATATGAACTGGAATTTGAGTCAAACATACTGGATTCCTGGTCAGTGTGGCGCGATAAATGAGTCACGCCGACCCCCAGAATAGGTCTGCCCCCAGTGGTCCCTTTCTTGTTCAATTCTGGCCCAGAACTTTTTATAGTATAAGAAGCTACACGCATGAGGATCTTATGGGTATTTTATTACGCGAAATGGAAGTGAGGATGTGGTTGGGGTGTGTGAGAGGGGGGACAAGGTGCGGTCACAAGTTGACTTCGCATGAAGGCTTCAATCACTGCTTCGGCTTTGGCTCTGTCAGTACTCTCGAAAACGTATGCTTTCGGTACGGTGCGTAAGCCAGAGTGTTAGCCCTAGCCGTGAGTTCAAAAAGGGGCTGACTGATCACTGAAAAAAAGCTGCACACACGTTTTGTGCGCTGCTCAGATTGCTATGTTGCGTGGTTGTAAAAGTTGCATCTCCGAGCAGTCAAACGTGCGCTGACACATATTTTAAATTTGCCACAGATCTAAACCTGCCGACTGAAGAAAAATAATAATAATAATAATAATAATAATAATAAAACAAGATAATGATAAAACAAATTTGAAACAAGATGAAACAAAATGAAACAAGACTTCAATATGCTGCATTACTTGTCATTATATGTATTTACAAACGAAAAGGACATTATGGTGATTAATCGATAAACTTGAACCACAATGGATATGATGATATTATACACACAACGGCTTATATAGGAGATGGAATTCAATTACGGAGTTCTTTGATATTGCCTTGTATGATTAACGCGCCCACGGGGACCCATTACGGTATCCCTGAATGTACAATTTGTTTTCCTCAATGCTACGTGGTATCATCGTAATGGCTATTACAGCGGCATGGCAAGGAGAATTTGTGTGCGCGTTGTAACAATGACAAAGCTTGGGAACCATCCTTCATGAATTCAGTAACAAAGGAACCCTGGATGCAAATTGACTCATTAAGGAAGTATATCAAGCCAATCATAAAACACGTGCCGCTTTCACAGTCTGGTTATGGTAATTGCTCGGCCTAGTACATCATAGTTAACGATGCTTGACTTAGCGTCTGTTCAGAAAGTACACTGACAAGAATTATCATGGTTTCAACAAAACATGGAAAAAGAGGGGGAAAATGAGGTAATTTCTTCATTGTGTCAGGTTCCGCGCCCATTTATTTTCATGAGATGTAACGACGGTATGCCAGATGAATGTGTTGTAAAATGGGAATATTTAATAATAAAACAAACACATTATTTGAAAAGGCAATCGTTGTCTACCAGGTGCTCATTGAGTCGAAACCGATTATTTCCTCGTGTTACAAAAGAACTCCGTCCCTCAGTTGTGAAAATACACGTATACTTTTGCGGAGAGTATATGACCCAAAAGCGATAATCATGTTTGATCGTACATTATGCAAATTTACACCTTAAGTAGATTCACACTAGCTTGTTTATGGCTCAAATTATAGGTGCACTTTCATTTACAAAGACGAACTTTCATTATAGACAGAGAAGTGATTTAAGTCCTTGACTCAGTGGCGTAGCCAGGGGGTGGGTGACAAGGGAGGAGAAGGGGGCAGCTGCCCCCCCCCCCCCGTGGAACATCTTGCCCTCCTGCTTACCCCCTGTCAGCCTCTGCTATAATCAGGCAATTTTAGACTTAGCCCTACAAATATCTGTGCCCCCACCCTTTGACCACTGCAAAAACATTTGCTGTCTATGACACTGCCATGGATGGAGACGTACTCAAGTTTTGAAATCAGGGCAGGTTTTGAAGAGAAAGTTATACAACGATTTTCGAACTTCCAATTATTTACAGGCTAAGGCTTCCATCGTTTCAAGCCCCTTAATCCCAAATTTGCTTTCGAAATTTTAAGTCTGAGAAAAAATAAACCGTTTGTGATCTAAGAAGAATCAAAAGGTGGCAACGTTTCGTTTCAGAGGAAATGTGGTAAACATGTAGGTTTTGAAAGAGATGGCGTACCAACCAGCGCTATTTCGATATCGAGTGAGAACTTTCAAACCGGCACAAAACAACAATAGTCAGGCTCTAGCATAAGAAATAGACCACCAGCTCTACAGGGACCTCCCCAAGGCGACTCTTTGATATCAGGGGTCGAGCGAATTAGACGGTCCAATGAGAGGTAAACGCGATATGGAGTCAGGCCACGCAACGTGGACGCAAAAGATCGGTACCTTGGAACCAAAATGTCTACACGGATGATTAAAATTGTGGGATTTGCTGATTGTTTACAACTACTGTTCAAAATCGAGCGAGCTTAAGGTTTCATGTCCAGGTCATTTTTTACATGACATGTTTCGAAATTTGAGGAATACGAAAAAGAAAATACAAAAAACTAAAGTCTCATATCCCTGCTACATAGGAATAATATACAAACTTTTGTTTACAAAAAAAGAACGCTTTGAAGAGAATATATTGGCATTACTTACAACAGTTACATGTAGGCTGCATTGTATATAAAGTACATATACATTAAAACAAACATGGCGTGTCAAGCAATTTGTTCAATTGCCCAAATGAGAAATTTTGAACGTTTTGTTCAAGTATGTCAAGTTTTCTGTAAAGGCATTTCAAGCTGACTTGCTTCCAGTTTGATTGGTTCAAGCTTAAAAAATAAAGGAGTTTTTTCTTCACATGTTTAGATTTCAGTTTGTTGACATAGTGTTTGATACATGATTTCTCCTTTAAGGGTGAATGTCAGGGAAAGTTCTTTGTTTCGTTTATGCAACCAACCGACATTCTTTGTCAAATTTCTACTTGATTCCTTTTTGATATCGTTTTACTCACTGCCATACATAACTCTTGCTTTTCATCAAGCACGGCACACACTGCAGACCATGACAGACGTTCATCATGACGTCACTGGAGCGACCCCATGATTAACGCCGAACTTGCATGTGGTAGCTACGTTTTGGGTGTAACGTACTCTTCTACACACAAGTGCATGAGTGTGTCTAATTTGCATGCAGGATGTTGCATTCACATCCTCGTGCATTTCAAAATAATGTGCCCCACGATGGCTTCAACGAGAACTTGATATAACCAGAAGTCCATTCTTGTATAACTAAACAGTAATGTACACTCTGGTGTGTCCGTTCAGTCGCTGTTCAGTTACATACATTTTAATAGAATATAAACAAAATGCTGAACAATGACGCATGTCTACATGGGCAGGGGTTGCCGTAACTTAACACGATGGCTGCTTCGCATTATTCTAGTTTCGTCTAACTAGGCCTACATTAGACGAAACTAGCATAATGGTTGGGTATACCCACAGAGCTATGGCTAGGTAACCTTATTGCTTAACCCCTTGTCAGACATGACAGATAACACCACGTCGTCACGTCTTAAATTACCATCAAGGGCAGTTTATTTGTCTCGGTGTTGTTTTAAAGGGGCGTGCTCTCAACTCATTCACACTCTCCAAGAAAATGAGCGAACGTCAGAATGATCCTAATGCATGATTTCATTCAAATTTCCTTTCCTCCGCCCTGCCCCCTCTCCCAATTGAAAATGACCAGTTGTCGCTGACTATAGCAATATATATATATATCAATCGGATCTAACTGCCAAATAAACCTTCATAACACAACTTGCCCATTTACAAACTGCCAGATCCGAATCAGACAAATGAGAATTAGCCGATTATAAGCAAACCCAAGTCTAAGTGTGAGTTAACCAAACCAGTTGTGGGTCTATATCCTTCCTCCATGTTCGAAACATCATCAAAATGATCAGCTTCAGAAATTGCTGAAATGAGGTAACTTTGTTTCAAAAAGTGTAACCATTTTCAACAGATGTAGTAGTATAACAACACTTTGAAATCGGTCAATGCGCATGCAGAAGGGAGTTTAAAATAATGCAGTCTGGTAGAGTAGTAGAGTCTCTGTGTCACAAGTTTTGCCAGAGTATCCAATCCTCGATTCACATAATTGCTTAGGAACGGGCCTCAACATGACACCTGTTGATTTCTGAGCATTTCGATTGTTTTCATTCAATGGACGCAGTCCAACGATATTGATACTGTGCTTATACTCTGATGGGGAGAATCCGCGCCATTCCCGGATATCAATACAATAAAAGTACCCCCGGAGGATTTGATTTTTTATAAACCCACATGTGAAGCGACCATACTTACGAAGATTGATAAACCTGTGATGGATTTGAGAGTCCCGCACGTGCAGACAAAGAGGTATGTTGTAGAATCCATTCGGGTAGAATACGGGACTTAATACTTACTCCTGGTGCCCCGGGAGGATGCGTCAATCGGTAAATCTCAAGGAAAAAGTACTTTTTGAAAAACCTTTTATAAGAGCTGCAACAAAATATTGATTTGACTTTTGAATCAAAAAGCTTTGCTCCTCCCAGGCCTGAGTCTATAGCCACCCTCAAAAACGGATCGAGGAACGCCCCTCAGTCTCATCAACACGCTTTACATTATAAGTTGCGTGAACCCACGAAACCCGGAAAGTGACATGCGAAAATATGGGCCGAGAGAGGTAAAACAAGAAAGAAAAAAAGGAAAAACAGATAAATATATAGCTTTAATCCATGTCACTTCTCGGGGTCCATACACTCAAGAGATACGACGTAAGACGCTGATCATTTTCCTGTTCAGATTTGCTTATGGCTAATGCTATATGTAGCAGTACTTCATGTATGACGTAAGACTCTTTTAAGATTCCCGTTGACGGATTCTCGATTCGTCCAAGAAATTTACTAGTTTGATATTGTTTTTAAATAAAAATGCTACTGTGAACGTGGCAAGTTTTATACAATGCCCAAAGTCCAAGCCCTTGGGGGGAAAAAAGCAGGATGACCAAGAGTTAATTTATAAGTACTGATTCCATTAACACAAAAAGAACCCCATATATTATTTCCCTTCCATTCTCGACTCAGAATGACTGAATATTGAATGGGCATAATTACAAAAATAACAAGAACAAGAAATAAAAAAAAAAAAACAAGGTCGGTGTACCATGTTAAAAAAGTTCTCCAACCCGGTTCTGTGCTGTTATAACCCCGGGATGAGTTCGATTACTCAGTCTACGGAGTGCCAAATTACACACGGGAGCAGAGAGGGTGAAACAGAACTACCTCCTAACGACCTACTTTGCGAGTTGTTCTGGCCGCATAACAATAATTTGGAGTGATTTTTTTAGCCGTGGACAACAGCCTTGAGATGACGACCGGATTGCTCCGTCAAGTGAGCCTCAATCTGAAGTAGTATTTACGGTACAAGGTGAAGAGCTTCGTGAGCATACTTTCAATTTCATGAAACGATTAAAGATAAGGCACGCCTTTGGGCCTGATTGTTTTCCTGCGAGGTTCAAAGTAAACACTGCATATGAAAGATACGTATCTACATAAATGCATTTGTCAGAAAAATTGTCAGTTTGTGAAAAAATCAGTAAAAGATCCAATCTAAATCTGGTGACAAATTAGTGTTCCCTTTCCAATATTGTTGGAATTCATGTAGAAAATGTCCTGATAAAAATAACACATTTCCCGTATAGTTGTACAACATAATTTATGCTTATCTCCTCTCGGCAGAAAAAAAATGTTGCCCTTAAAGGAGTTAGGTTGTCATAATAATCAACGTTTCGATAGTGTGTTTTTGCTGTTTCAACGATTCGGAAACTCGACGTTCAAAAAACACACGATGGGAAACAAATCTGAATGCAGGATTTTGTTCGCAATCTGATCAAAACAAAATATTAAACTTTCACAATTAAGTGAGGATACCATGTTTTTTTCCCCACGATTTACTCTGAACTCGGAGAGATCAAGCTACATGTAGTTTTTTTTATACACAAAAAAGAAAGCGAAAAAACATCTTTGGTATCTCAATGTCGTTTTCATGTGAATGTAATACTTCGTGCATAACAGCCTGAACACAAAAGCCGCCGTCGCAGTCAATTCCTCGTTCCTAATTTGGTACAATTCTCAAGAATGGTGCAAGTCAGTAAACTACATTGAGGGTTTCTGAAACCCATACGTTGTCTATATACATACTACACTTTGACATCTTAGTTTGATATGGTTTGCCATGCCAGTGCCACACCACAAGCCCCATTTCCTCTCAATTTCAAGCCCAATATTAAACTACGGTTCACACGCAGTTCAAGCGAGACAGTTCAATTAAGCAATCAGTATTACCCCCAAACCCCAACACCACCCTTTAATTGGGGAGTTAGGAAATGATGTTTCTCGTACAGTCACTTGGAGATGATGAATCAAATCGATTGAGGTTTGCCGTTATTGCCAGTGAAAAAAACACGCTTAACCCGATGTGTATATGGATTTTTGTATCAGTTACTAGTGGCCGGCCACATTATCGTCTGGGGGTCTCGGCTGACGCGGGATCGCGCGTGAATCACAATCGAAACGGCTCCACTCTTTGACAGTTGAATTATTTAAGACGTAGTTGCTATGCATGCTGGGAGATCGGGCTGCATTATTTAAAAGCTGGAAGTCTTTGCGGATTTGTCAAGACCTGGACAATAGATACAAAAAACGTACGGGGAGGAAGGAAGAGGATTAGCTTAAATTTTAATACACCTTGAAACACACTGTCCTTGACTTCATCTCGGTATGAAAATCATAAATCAGTACAGTCCACAAACCAACAAGCCGCGCCCATGAGTCTAAGTGATGCTAACAGAATGCGAAACGTGCAAAAGAACAGTGCATTGTGTGGAACCAAATGGCCGCATTATGGCTTCATTGCAAGTAAAGCACGGTAAGATCTGAATCTTTGCATGGTGCAGGCAATAAAAGAAGCAACACTTCACCCAATAAGACATATCGTTCACAATGGTTGTAAACCGAAGCAACCAGCCAAACAAAAAATGTATGATTCGATTTTTCCTAAGCCACGTTTCTGCCACTAAATCGAGTGCAAATTACAAGCCTTTCACATATTACAAATACTAATCTTTATCGTGTGTAAACTCTCTAGGGAGAAATGTCAACAAAATAAAGGCATCCCAGCTGAAATTCTGAAAAACCAATTCAGTCTCCAACATACCACCCCCCCCCCCCCCCCCCCATCAGCAGCTGAACTATGACAAGACTTTACTGCACCTCATTTCTCCCATCAAATAATCACATGTTGGTGGGGGGGAGCTACTATGTCGAGGTAATCAGAAATTATACCGTTACGCGTTGCATGCAACAACTAATTAAATTCTCTTCGGTGATGAGATGGCGGGGCAGAGAGCGAGAGAGATAGCCAGGGCAGCCAACATTCTAATATCGCAGAACACGCTGATTAGATTTATCATCTGTTCTTGTCATGCTGCTTAAGAAACGAGAGTTGCTCTGCCCCCTCCAGCCCCGCCCCCCATCCCCATACTGGTAAATGCAAAAGCTGTACACACGTTATTGCCGTAACTGCTCAATTTGACGAGATCTTAGGTCCATCACGGAATGTTTTTATGTGGGAATATTCTAAGCCAAGTTTTAGAAACGCTATATCTGTCAATAAAGGGTGAGCTTGTGTACAGTAATAATGAAAAACCATTTTGTTGTGATTTGTTGTTAACAGGTGAATGAATTTGGAACACCAAAATGAATGTACTAAACAACTTCAGGTACAACAACTGAGAGACTCGTTTACTCTTGATACCAACTTACTAATTTCTGTACACAGTAGTTTGCGACATTTTTTTTTTCGATCTTGGATGCACTCTAAAAAAAACCTCCAGAATCAGAAGAATTGACCCAGATCCGGATTCCCGTGGGGCCTGACCCATTTCTGGGTCAGTATGACCCCGAATCTGTGTCAAAAATGACCCAGAAATGGCTCAAACTGACAAAGACTCAGAGTTAAAATCCTATTTATTAACCAGTTTCCGGGTCAGCCCGGTCCACAACAAATGGGTCAGGCCCCCCTTGGGACCCGTAATCCGGGTCAATTTTGAACCGGGAGGTTTTTTAGAAGGTGGTTACACCCTTTGAAACATTACCTGCTAATAACAAACAACAAATAACCCAAGCCAGGCTGGTTCTGTGAATGCATCCATGTCTTCATCCCCCGTGCACATTTTCATTTTTCGCCCTGTGGATTTTTAACCATCAGGATCTTTTACAGGTGTTCAAAAATACGATCCGAATACTCGTTAAAGTTTCTGCATTCGATTACATTTTGTGCTCCATTTGAAAGGTGCAAACCGTCCCCCCCCCCCCCCCCACGCCCCGCATTATATGTGTTTGCTGAGATAGTAAATTTTAAATAGTGGTTAAAAAATGGGACATTTTATTATCAAAACGTTTCATGCTTTTGTGATACATGATACCCGTATGTTATAACGGTAATATGGACTGAAGACGTTGTTGTTTCAAAAGTTCAGTTTCGAACCCTAAAGTTTACATCCACCCAAATGAATATACTGCTATAATCGAAAACAGACACCGCAGCTGCTCTCAGAAATGGAGGACAGAGTCTTATTATAATGCCATTTTAAAAAAACCGTGCCAAAAGTGCCGGGAGTATTAAACATGTTTGTAACGTAAAACCGTATACAAGGGAATTTAAATTGGGAACAACACGTTCAGTCAACAACAGAAACCTTCAATTAATCTGACCCGACACATACATTAAATATATCAATCTACACGAAGACTGTTCATCAGCATTGCGAGTTCAAGGTGTCATTAACAAAAAAAAACCGAGAGAATCGTGAAAATTGTAACGTGTAATTGTTCAAGCCCGTAAACACGAACTTGACACCCGTTGTAACGCGGACTGTTCAACAGTATATTGTGTATTATAATATTATACACTTACAGCGGCTATATGTATGGTCATAGTCATGCATGTCATCAATGCCGGACCTGATTGATCCAGGGGAAAAAAAGAGCAGAGTTTCCTAAAGACTGCTAGACCAGATACTGCATGGCGACACATAATCTACAGCCTTCTGTATATACTATACTATGGTTTACGAGCTAAACAGTCCTCGACGGGTGTGGCTGACAAAAAATAACTGAATACAAAACTGTGTCAATGTATGGATTAGGTGTCTCTTCCCGACACATCATACAAAGATTGATCGGGTTACACAAAATAATTTGCGGCTACACTTTGTGACCGAGCAAAGCCGGGGTTACATACACACGGCTGTATACAATATACCGCTGATGCGTACACGCAAACAACAAGGATATCAGTTGCGGCCGCTATAATTAATGTAAGACACTAATGGTTCAGAAAAAGGTGATAACTTAATATCAGGATAACTAAGCATAGATCCGACCCCGCAATCGTTGTCTAAGCCACGGCCACACTACTAATGCATTATTGGAAAACAAAATGGTGCCAGAATCTTTAACTTCCAGCCTCGGTTTGGTTTGCATTGATTTGAATGTCAAAATGAAAACGTCTTTTTTAGACGTGGATGGGATGACTAAGAGCTTGACCAGTTCATAAATTGCAAATGCACTTTGGGAGAAAATTTCAACTTTTCGTCACGTCAAAATAATGTACAGTTGATGATGACGTGCAGTTTCGCACCAGTAGCTCATGATTTACTTTGGTTGACCTTCCAATGCAATGCGAGCTTATCATGATCTGCACTTTATTTAATAAACGAGATACAAAGGTCCTGCAAGCAATGGGTTTTGTGAATGAATGGGCATGCAATGATGGTGAAACTACTGCATACTATCAACAAGCAACACAATAATGCTAAGAAATGTTTTCACCCGAAACTCTTTCGTCTTTACCGACATGCATATCAGAAGAGAAAGCAAGACCGCTTTTATACGAAAGAATACGAAATAAAGAAAATATAACAACACAAATATGTAATTATGTGAGAGCCCTTTGTGATGGACGTTGTTAGTTAATTTATAACAAAAAATAAAGAACTCATATAATTAAATTTGTTTAATGAAAGTTTTTTTCTAAAGACAAATGGCGCAACATTTTCCCATATAAAGCAAAACGTTTATGCGAATTTAGAACTCATTATAAAAAAACAAAAATCCAAACTCAAATTATTAGGAGTTTGCTAGATTTTAGATTCTTAGGGGAATTCGGAACCAATTATAGCCAAACTAAATTGTTCGACATTGAGTTTTGATAAAAACATAATTCAATTTAGATTTACGCCCTGCCTACAGGAATGTTCCTCACTCTGTGCACCGTAATATAACACATTATTCATGCGTCGCCAACATAGTAAACGTATACGATTGTAAATTGCTGTTTGTGTGTACATTAGACACTCGTTTCAAACACGTGATAATTGATGGCGCAAGTGTCAGATTTTACTGTTTGCTCTTGCAATGGGGAACGTCTACACGGTTAAAAAATAAATGAATTAAAATAACAAATGACTGGTTGAGCCTGTGGACGCAATGTAGCCGGAACGATGATGTGGATTTTACATGGAATCTAAAGTCAACAATTATTTAGCAATGTCATAAACCCTTTTTTCATGTAGTGCAGCCATCTTGTTTTTTTTTTCTTCTCTCATTCAAATCAATGTAATTATATTGAGGCTGGCAGGGAGAAATGGTCTGGCCCCGTATGCAATGTGAATCAATATTAATTATTTCTGTTGCTAAACGGGGAATACGACAACGATGACGTCAGCATGTTGAAACTCTATACATCACGCCTGATCAAAAATCAGACTGAAAAAAAAGGGAAAAAAGAAAAAAAAAATCAGACTGAGGCTGGCAGAGATTAACAGTCTGGCCCCTTATATAATGTGAATCAGTATGTAATGATTACAACAGGGAATACGACAACAATGCCAGCAGCATGCTGGAACTCTTTACATCTCCAACATTTCAATTCTTCTTCCTTCCCAGCACTTCCTTCCCTTCAAAGACGAAACATTTTTCTATACAAAAAAAGGATTTGTTGTTGGTGGTGTTTTAATTATCATTGTACATGTATATTTTTTTCTATTATAAATATTTTGATTTGTTGTATTTTAACATGCGCAAAAAGGGGAAATGCTTTTCATGCTGGCATGACAAATGAGAATTGAATTGAATTAAATTAAATTGATTAGTTTCAATCCGATCACTCACTGATTATTAGTTTCATACCAGTACCAATCCTCCAGTCAAATATTTAAAGTATGATTGTCAACTTCGACGAAAGAATACGCCACGGAGAGCTCAAATCATACTCGAATTAAGCACAGCATTATTAACGTGTCTTCACTACAAAAAAAAAAAAAAAAAAAAAAAAAACAAAAACAAAACGTGACAATGTACTTTTGAAGCAACTCTCACAGGTTGCTTGTATAACCATTATGTTCATTGTAAACTAAGAGGAGTGAAATGAATTCATTATTCCACAAAAAAAAAACCGCTTTTCCTTCCCTTTAAGTGTGGAAAAGTTAATCTGATAAATTATACATCATAGTGGTGGATACTGATTATAGCGAATGAGCATAAGGGTCTTCCAGCATCCGCACAGACATATCTGGATTCACATGGGACGTTTCTCGATGGGGGAGGAATCCTTGTTGATGATGGGTGATAAGTCAGCTCGAGGGGGGGAGGGGTGAGCTGAAGATCTTGCTTATAATCTCAAGAATTCTCCGGTGTTGAATTATAAATGTTGACCGATTTCAGGGTTAGCACTGTTAATGAATAAATCAGGGAATCGTACACGAGGAAAGGAAAGGCCGGAAGTGAGCGGGGGAGGAAGATCCACTCTTCCAACGAATAATTTAAACGGGATTAGGCAGAACGATTCTTCAGTAAGCCAAGATATTAAAAGTATAATGGGAAGACAAAAAGGTAAAAGTATCGCGACAGATGCATTATTACCTAACATGACGATCAAAACATAAATTTACATATAACTTTCTGAGGGAGAAAGGGAAACAGGAGACAAAAATCAAGCAATCAAAACAGATGAATGGTGTTCGTTATTAAGTAATTAGCTAACTACTTAAAAGGGAACGCGAGCGAACTTACATGAGGTAATTTTAAGTTTGGGATGGCTGTTTGTGTACAATTATATTTTAATGCATCAAAACGAAAATAGGTAGAAATTCTTTTTTTTAGCACTGTTGTCTCGCGGCATTACTGCCGGAGTCAAAAGATAAATGGACATATTCTGAAGACTTCGTGCTTTTAAAAATGTTCAAATCTAATAAAACACGATAACATTAGGCTGTCATGGTGTAATGCCACCTAAGTACTTAGTAATCTATATATACGCGCACACGGACTACAGTGAAAGGCTTAAAATGTCGTTTGCAATTACGACTTATCGGGTAAAAACCTTGATGTACTTGACGGGAAGTCAGTTTGCCGGAATCGTTGTTATGGTTCTTAGTGAAAAATGCTGAAATGCACCGATGACATCGGCTATATACAGAAACAACGGTTTTTTCACTATACATATATCGGCATGATAATAGCTTTAAAGAGATAAAACCGCTTCGCCAACATCCTAAAATCTAAGATATCGTTATTAAGAAATTGAGAGATCGGGTTGGCTTTATAGTTGCCTTTGACCTCTGTGGAATCCGATTTGAATCCCTGACTGGAGCCTTGCATGTGGATTGGGTTTTCAGTCCCTACCTGATTGCGTGGGTTCTCCCTATTTGGGGGTTTTCCTCCCACATCTAAAACTGAGCACTCTTCATCGTCTTCTCTACGCGTGTATATTCAGGCCTATGGGTTTGCTGTTGACGAGTCCCTTGGTTTCATTCCCAGAAAAAGGGTAAATAAATTAAATAAAACGGCGACAGTTGATCATATTTGTTGCTACGTGCCTTTATCTTGTTTGTGGAAAATGATAACTACACCATAAACACAAAAAGGTTGTCCACCTTCTATTCGCTGCACCACTAGTTCAGACTACGTGCAATTTACATCCATTGCGATACGTGTACAAAGTGCCATTGAGAAGGCAGCAGTTTTGCCATCTTTACAAATCTTGATTCTAAAGATCTGCCACAGCAGCCTATTCTTTTGGGGACATCATTGCCCATGGCGACATCATTTTCTTGATTCTTCAATTTACAAATGATTACAAATGTCGTACCTTATCTTGATTCAAAAGAGCTGCCATAACGGTGTTTTTTTTTTTGGGGGGACAACATCACCATGTGGGTACGCTGTACCCTAATTCAAAAAATGTGGCAAGTAGCAGCAGTTTTACACCGCTGTACCAGATCTTGATTCTAAAGAGCTAACATGAGAGCAAATTAATTTTGACATATACATTGATGACAGACACACCAACGCTGTACTTTATCTTATCTATCAAACAACAGCAGCAAGTTTTGCCTCCATTACTAATGCCGTACCTTATCTTGATTCTAAAGAGCTGCCACAGCAGAAGGTTATTCTGAGGACATCATTTGAAGACACTATTAATCTTAAAGTGTATATACGCTTGCCTTGAGTCATGGTTTCTAAAATTAGACGGCTCTCTACCCATCCAGGGTAAGCCAGATCCATCTACATGTGACAATCAAAGGGGCATACATTAATAAATTGCGATGACGTAAATAGAGGACTGAAATACACCCACAGTTGCAGCGTGTCGAGTTGGTTTGTCAAAAGCAGCAGAAATTACTGCATGGATGCTTGAGTAATGATTTATAAAATAAATAAAAATCGGATCTTTTATGGGAGAAAAATGCATTGTTTCCAATTCTATACATTTACAATACAATGTAAAATTACAATCTACAGACAACGCATACAAAACACAACAGGCCCTTGTCAAACACTTGGTTATAATGCAATTAGTACATTGTCTCGAAACAGTCAAAGTGTTTGTTTTCTGAAAAAATAAATTTTAAAGAAACCTTGAAAAAACAACCAAACCGCACACACAACTGAATTATCCAAGTTGTTTTCTTACACAGTTTTCCTGCACTAGAAATGTACAGGTTTTGATAAGTTCCTTCATCGTTATCTATTCTTATAAATTTACCAATTAATACCACGTTTGTTGAAGTTAGCATGAAGTGAAATTTTACAAAATCACTTCCTATAGAATTAATTCTCTCCATCATCATTTGTGTATTTGTTTTTGTAAACAGTTACTTTTAAATGTTGCGTTTTGAAGACAACCAAACATTTTCCCTCAACATTTTAATTTTCTTTTTTAACCATGTCTTATTGTCCACAAAAATTCTTCCAGCAAAAAGAAAAATTACCACCAAAAGCGGTTCATTTGTTTCTGTTTGGGGGAATAGAAGAAAATGCAATGCATTTCTTCCGCATCAGAGAATACAGTGCACAAGAACTGTCTTTGCTGCATGTAGATTGTAGTCACGTCGATGCGTTTTTATTCACCGCTCACTCCCGAGTTCTCGGCGTTTGTACGTGTCGCCCGAACTTTGGGGGAGTCGCTAAAAACTGATGGAATATGGATTACTATGGCTTGGGGCTACTGCATATACAGTGTCATAAATTCTCATAATTATTGGCCAGGGTAGAACAAATCTAGACAAGTGCGGTGTTTTTTTTAAGGTAAGACCTATGATAAACCAGGATTTTTGATGGATGATGTAAATGTGCATTTCAAGATGTAGGAATTAACGGTGGAACAGGGTTGGGTTCAGAATTGTCATTGAAGTTATCGAAAAACTGACTACTGACTGGGTGTAAAGGTGGTTGCAAGAATCCTGAAAGGACGCTTTATGTTTTAGAAAATGGCTTGATGTGTAAATTCTTGTGCAATTCAACATTAATTTGTAACCACTGTGCAATTCAGCGTTCGGGTTGCAAGGTGGTGTGAATAAACCAACAGCAGTAATAATAATATATAACATTCCCTCCACTACTTATGCTTTTCATATTAATTACATGTGACAGAGTTACAAATTGCCCCTTTTATTACAATGTAGGAAGGTACATATAATGACAAACATTTATTTGATTTATTCACGATATCGCTTCGCTTCTTTAGAAAACGTTGACGGCGAAGATTACAATCGTAATTTATTTGCTCCGTATTTTTGTTTCCTTTCCCTCTAAACATTTCAGACATCTAGTCAGAGTGATTGATAGTTGCGTCATCTTTTGGGACAAAGTCTCGCGGGTTATCAAAACGCATTTTATTTGACAGGCTGTGTCGCCAATTGCCCCGGTGTAAACGAGTGACGGATGTCTGCAGGCGGCGTTTCGCAAGAGGCAAAACGACTTTGACATGAACCCCAAAGCATGACTGGCTCGGCATGTTGGTTGTTGTAGATAGAGTAATCAAGCGTTCCACAAAGCGAGGTTTGCAAAAGACAATCATCTCCGCAATTAGTTTATTCCATGGCCCTTTTCGAAATCACAGCTTTGGCTTGGGCTCCGGCTTTTTTAGACTTCGTTATTTTTGTTTTGAAAACGTGCATTTTCGATACAGGGCTTTAAGCAGGCGGATGGAGCCCAAGCCGGAGCCTATAAAACCAAATGCGTGCTTTCGAAAAGAGCCACAACTATAAATGTGAGGGGTTTTCAAGCAGATGCGACAGAGGACCGGTCCCACTTAAAAACAAAAATACATGGACTTCTGGCTGGTAATCTCCAGTTTCTCTTCGGCAAATTTATCTGCATAATATACAGGCACAAGTTGCACCGAGGTTTTTTCTCAGTAGTCTGTATTAATGAGGCAATCCCACACGAGATTGAAATTATAAAGAAATCTGAAAACTATATTCCATTCAAAATCTCTGAGTTCTAAATCACTGGTGTATTAATATTAATCATGCTGACATGTCGTTGCCGGGCGGTTTAAGGCACTTAAGTTCTGGTGGCTATACGTCATCGGAGTGTGGGTTCGAATCTCGGCCATGTCACTTTTCCATGGACAAAACATGTAACTATTACTACTTTTCTTCACCCAGGAGTAAAACGGGTACATGACAGTATTGTGAGGACAGAGGTGGTTCTTGCATTGATTTAGCTTGATGCACTAGTTACTTGGCAGCACTGGCTGTAGGCAGAGCCTCCCCAGGGAACTGAGATGGTTTTTAAGGAATGAAATAAATGACCCGGTGACCGGGTAATTATGTTCACGCGCCATGAGCGTCAAAACTGGCAAATATCGGCACCATTGATGTCAATTACTATTATAAGGATACCACAGGATGGACGGTGTGTTCCTTGGGACTCACCGTCAAATTCACCAGACGTCATCAGCAAAATAAATCTTGGCGCGGTTTTGGTCTTTTGTGTAATTAGGCAGTGCGCTCTTTAGGCGATGAGCTCGCGTATAAAACGTTTACCAAATCTATAACTTTACATGGGCCGTTTTCGAAATCACGTCATCCGCTTGAGCTCTGGCTTTGACACCCTCCACCTGTTTGAAGTACCGTGCTGAAAGTGTACATTTTTAAATAACTGACAAAGCCTAAGCCGGAGCCTAAGCCAAAGCCGTGGGGGTTTCGCAAAGGGACATTTTGACTCCCTCCCCCAAAAAGGCAGACCATGGGCAGACATCAGAAGCTGCTTGTGACGTCAGTGCAAGGGGGTTTATATACTCAGTCTGATTGCATGTATTTATTTGATGTGCCGGCTATATATAGAAAGACTGTTCTCATTCCAGACAAATTTAATTCCCGAGGCATGATTTCAACGACAAGTTAAACGAGGCTTCAAAGCGACGCTCTTAATTGAGTCTATGTGCAACGCTCTCGCCTGAGATCACAGTTTCTGTATTAATACATATATGCCTACGCATTTTAAAGGAACCGTTTATATATAATTGGGGGTTTCTTGAGTAAATTCATACCGTACCTATCCTCTAGTTTAAAAAAACACGCAGCATGCAACCAACCTGTGAGAATTTAAAGAAATTATAGGTGGTCACGTTTAGATGAAGTCAACGAAAAGCAAGTACACTTTATGAGGGATTTTATGCACTTTCGTGTGCTATTGTCTAAACGTTTTGACTGTATCTAAGACGGAATGGTTCCTCTGGAGGACCAGCTGGGGACGATTTCACAAGACACAAAGATTCAACTCAAGATAAGTTGTAAGGATTACCATAGTGATTTGTATTGTGACATCACACTTTACTTAGCAATTAAGACTGATTTGCACTTAAAGATTAATCTTAACTCTTTGTGAAACCGAGCCCTGACTTCTTTTTATTGCCAATCCTGAACTTTCTCTCATTCCAATCCATATACTTTCATACACGGTGAACATTAATCACGGCAGTGTCAGGCTGTGTTCGTGTTAATGGTTTTGGCTGTGGCTATGGCGGGATAGCCGAAAAGTCCTATAGCCGTAGCCAGAGTCGGTAGTGCAACTTCTGATTGCACTTTTGTAAGAGGAAACAGTTTTTTTTATCCAACCAGCCTCGGTTTGTCTGCGTTATGATAATATGTGGAAAGAGAGAAAAAAAGAATTAGATGGCCGCACTAAGACCAAAGATTTTAGGGGGAAATTGGACAACCTATATAGCTTGTGGACACTTCACCTCCTTTAAACCATGGCGTTCTAGAGCTCAACTTGACTCTGACAGCGCGTATACAGTGTCAGCTAGTTACAGTGAATAATTTATTGTTTTTTTCTGTCTTCCTCTCATAGCGATTGCCCAGGAAGATTCAACCGCATGGTTTTTTAGACGATCAAGAAAGGCAGACTTGAGAAGAAAGAAAAAAAACACAATTTGTAATTCAAACAAATCCACTGGTTCAATCTGAATGCAAAATTTGACTTTTATCGAAACACTAATGATGATATCAATAATCCCTGGCTGACGATGGGCTTTTTATTCAGATTTGTTAACCATGACCCATTTTCATAGAGCTGATTAAACTATATATAAAAGGAGCTATAAGCACAAAACAATTTTGCTCACCAGAATAAGGTAACCAACCAAAATACCATATCGCATGTATACCGTCTGTGACTGGTTTTCTGCTTTCAAGCTAAATGTTTTGCTAAGCAGGCTCTGTGGAATTTGGACCTGGTCTTAGATTCAGGGACCCTTTTTCAGTTTTTATCAAGGTTTATGGGGATCATTGGAACTTGTGTAAAATATATTTCACCCTGAATTGAACACAGCGATGGATGCACAATAGGCTAAAAGTTTGCAGCATTTGATGAAAGGTGAACAATCGCTTATGGTCTTGCTCCTTAATCTCGTTTTCGTTCTTCTTTTTAATTTCTGTGTAAAACAAAACAAAATAAATCTAGAGTTGTTGAAACTGACTACGGTGAAACATTCTTAGTGACGAGTCATGAGTTTGTTTCTTTGGTTCCCGTTTAATAAACAGATGATAAAACTATGGCCTTTGGAAGACCATCATTATTATTGTTCTCTGGGTTTCATGGTGTATAACCGCACAATACTGACTTGAAAAAAAATGATCATGATAGTACTAAGTGCTCATAGGAAAAAAGCAGCATAGGCTGAAAATGCTACATAATTGAACTTGTTTATAATGATAATATTGATAATTTAATTTAAAATGCGCCATTTACAGTGGAGCCTGTTCAAAAGTGCACGACAATGTACATTAAAAAATAGTAAAACTACAAAAAAAAACACCATACAACTACAGGATTTAACACTAAGAAAAAAGAGAGTACACAGCGTTAGTCATGCACGGTCAAGAGTATTGGATATATTTAGATAAAAAGTTGGGGTTACATTAGGCTGGGGTACATTTTTGGGGCCGCACAAATGGTTCTGGAGCAATATTATAATGTTCATATGTGATTTATCTCTGAATGTATCAGCAGCGCTACCGACTCTGTATCAACTTTAAGATCTAACTAAACTGTGAAATATTTTTGTCTGATATACGATCAGCAGCTAATGCATTATGAATTGTTTTATGGGTAATTTTGAACATTTTTATAATACAGTGACAAAATCAAGTTCTGCCAACGGCTACATTTGACGTAGCCCTTATCAAGCGCCCAACGTAATGTCCACGTGACAATGTCAGATTAATATGGAGAATGACTCCATCAAATTCCTCCAACGGTTACACTTGACGTAGCATCTGCCAAGCGCCCCGACGTGATGTCTTACGTGTTATTTTACGGGTCACTTTGGACATCCCTTGTACATAATTGCATCCTCAAACCCCTCCAATGATTGCCCTTGACGTAGCATCGTGACATTGACTGACAGTTATCAAGCCCGGACGGCCGGGTCACGTTGACACAGACGTGGACTAATCAATGTGTTTACACTTTCATATGTGAAATAGCAGTTCCATATATTAATTTACTGAGGACAAGTTGTGACGTACAACCGGCCTGTAGGACAAGGTCATCGATTTTAAAGGTGCAGTTTGATACCCCTGAAATAACAAATTGCCAGCTGCTGTTTCGCGCTTTAGGTGTATTAAAAAACAACAACAGAAAAAAACGACCGACAGTAAAATCTCTGCGCATGGTGTTTCTGGTTAACACGAAAACGAAAAATTGCAATCATAACTTTCGATCGGCGAGGAAGATTCGTGTCACTCTGATGTGTTATATTTACACAGCTCGACACTTTGAATATACGGAAAACCAGTAATATTGATGAAAGCGAAAAAAAAAGAGGAAGAAGAAAAACAAAACATCGCCCACAGAAAAACCCCGCATTTCATAAAGAAAATGCATGTCTAAAATTGTGTTGGGAAAGTTGTGATTTGGTGGATATTGTGATATAATTTAGTCTTTCGTTTCGACTTCAGTGTGCTCTAGTTGTCATTATGAGATGATTCATTTATTAATTTTATTTCTTCGCATTTAACCAGAGTTGCCTCCATCAGTTGTCAAGGAACCGTTCTCCCTGGGGCCCTTTAGGAATACATACACAAATAAATAATAAGATGATGATCACAATGAAAATAGACCAATATCACGCTGCCGCCATATTTATACTTGCTCCCCGCGTGTGCAGTATTACTGAATACCGAGTCTCAAAAATAAATGAATATTATACAGGTATCCCGTTGGTAGTGATGACGTTTTGGAGCCGGAAGTGCAGTTTATTAACGAATGTTCATGTACATGCAATGTATACCATTCGTTCACGTTGCACTTCCGGCTTCAAAAACGTCATCACTTACCAACAGGATAGTTCCAATCTCAAAGCTCTGTGATTACATAACTTCTTTACCAGTGATTTAAGGTCAAAGTCACCGTTGCCTATTTCCGACTATCGCTATAGAAATATAAAGTCCGATACCAATGCGCACCCCCCCCAAAAAAAAAACGACAAAAAAATAAACTGGTCTTCGTTGTTTCCACTGAGTTTCCAACAAATTTTCACAGGTAGGTTGCATGATTATTGGTTATTGAAACTAAATTACTCTGGCGAAAAAAATATAAAAATAAAAAATAAATAGAACAACAACACTAACATACACATATGAACCGCAATTTTAAAAAAGAAATAAAAAAAGAAAAAAGGAAAAAACTGTTCCTTTAGCGCATCCCGCTATCTATTGTATGATTCATAATTATCCCCGCATGCTTGGATTCAAGAGAAAAATCCCCTTGTTTACTAGCGATGGCTTGGACACGGACGGGAAGATCGCGTCAACGTTCAAAAGTATTATTAAATAAAGCCTATTTGTTAATTTCATGAGAAAGAAAAATCCATAACAACGGGTCATAGTTATTGGCGTACGCCAAGTTATTACGATACAAACACATTTTTTACCAATATGTTATGTATTGTATAACAATACAATCACTTTTATGATTCCAGATTGTACAAAAGATTGAGAGCGCCATAAAAACCGACGGGCAGAACTATTTGCACTTATTTTAATATGTTTTTGATATCCATAGGCCTACTAGAGATAATTATCATATCTTTTAAACTGAAAATGTAGCGCTGCATGGTTTTTGAACAAAAATACTGTCACTAAATCGCGAAAATGGCAATTGAGGACCCTAAAATCAAGATCTTTTTTCGGCTGCCGCCCAATCGAAACGAGGATATACCTGAAAAACATTAACAGTTTTTTCTTTGTCTCGTTAAATCGGGATCAAAAAAATTGGACGAAATAATCCGGTTTGGGCGGATGCTGCTCTAGGATGGGAATGAATTTACTGTTCCCCGAAAATTGATCTAATATACATACCTTCAATGGGATACGATCGAACCCATGATGGCATCATACTTAAGATTACCAGGTAGATTTCCATTGTTGACGTAGTTCTGGGCATGCGCACATTTCCGAGAACGATGCATTTACCTGGTAAGTCTGCTGCCACCTAGCGTTCCAAAAAGTATCCCATTCCTGAAGTAAAGGGTGGATTTCATAGACGTCCGACGAATTAAATTCTTGTTTATGGAATTTCACATCATTATTGCTCGTCTCCAATGACTCTATGGATGCCCCGGACCTATCCGAGTTATTAACTGTCACCAAAACAGTGTATACCCGGGGCATTATTGGCATAGATCGCAGGATTTCAACATAGACGATGCTTAACTATTATTGATAGCTGGCACGGGTGTAATGCGTTCATGGCGCCCCGGGACAAGCCATGTACTAATGGTCATCTTTCCCACCATCATCTAATCTAGGAAAACATGATGTCTGTCAAACAAAATATAATAATATTATGAACTCAGACAGAATAGCGTCAACGACCGTCCTTCTGAGGCATAGAGTGGAACTCCACGAGGAATTTTGTCCACTTTGGATGAGACTCGTGGGTTTTTTTTTCCTCGTGCAAACATGGTGAATGGTTAAATCCAACTCAGCTATTAGAAGAAGAAAAAACACTCTTCTTCGTTGGCTTACCTGAATAGGTAAAAGGAAAGAATTGGACATTGGGAAAACAAAGCATGTCCATTAAGGGAAGTTTGAGAGTTAATCATCGCACGATGCATCGTCATGTCGGGTGTGCATTGTCGAACCCGTGGCATGAATTTCTGTTCAATTTTGTGAGCAGTCTGTGCGCAACAAAATTAGTATTAGTAGAACTATGGTAACAAGGTAGATTAAACCGGCAGGTGAATTGAAACACAGAGAGAACAACGGACACGACGGATACATTTATATTGGCATGAACAAAAGCTTTTTCTTCTGCCACCTATTCTGTTGGTAAGTGATGACGTTTTGGAGCCGGAAGTGCAGTGTAACAAAATGTTCATATACACTGTATGTATACGATTCGTTTACATTGCATTTCCGGCTCCAAAACGTCATCACTCTTACCAAAAGAATAGCTTTTTTTTTTACAATAAGCCATAACTACACATTGGATTTGCTGACGAAGATTTTTCTGACAAAGCATCACATTCCTGTACACGATTTCAATGAGCAACTGACATCTTTGCTGGCGCCTCCTGGGCCGTTTGTATTAAACAAAACACATAGGTACGCTCTTCACCGTGATGGCCCCCGTGTATGGCAAGTTTGATGTTGGACTCCAGACACGGAGGTAATATCCAGCAAGATCCCTTGGTGATGTTCCTTCTACTGTCTCTCTCCATGACTCTGATGTCCATCATCGAAAACCCACTTGGGAATGTGCATCCAAGATGAGAAGAATCCAATCTGTCGCCTGCTCTTATACAGATTTAACGGGATTGGCTACGATGGCACTAACCAAGTAACAATAAAGTAGAAAAGGAAACCCTAAGCGCCGCTGTATCACAAATAATATCGTAGTGCTTTATAAAAACACCATGAGGCCTGAAAACGTCGCTGTATCACAACTTTAAAAGTGCTTAATAACACCATGACCCTTTAAACGTCGTTGTATCAAATTTATCATATTGAGTGCTTTATAACACCAAGGACGCTTGAAAGCCTTACAGTCGAAGCTTCAATTTTGTTGAAACACTGTCACCATGTTTTTTTGGTGTGGTCTCCAGCATGCTCGTGCTTCAAAAGAGAAGAACCTTCTTAAACCCTGTTTATAAGGATAGTCTTGTCTCAGATGTTACCCTTGGTGTTGCTAATGGTATTATCGGTTTAGAGGCGCATTCTTATAAAAGTCTAATTTTTTCGGATTCGTCGCGTTACGAGGTTGTAAAGCAGATCGTACCCAGAGTTTGTATGAAACATGAAAGCAATCAGTACCGAACACTTAGCCCGTAAGTGCTTGAAATAGGTGCAGACATATGTATATGGGAAATACAAATCGAAGGGTGTCGGCTTCAGTAACGAACCTTGTGTCAATCTACGGCCACGTGACTAATGCAAGTAGATTCAAAATGGCTGACAAGTGGCATTGAAGGAGTGCGTACCGGAAAACAACGTCCAGAAAAGACCCAAGGCGAAACATAACGAACCCATAACTGTTGACTATAAGAGCGTTCTCGAAACCCCATGCGGGGAGTTTATGACAGGTTTTAGGTCCCTCTGTCCTTTTTGAAATCCTTTGCAGATTGCGTATGTCTGGAGTTTTGAAAATGTTCAACCATAGATCTCAATCTTGATACAGCAGGGTGTTTTTTTCAGTTGAAGTCAAACCAAGGCAGGAAAATTGCCTAGTAGTCTGACACATTTTTTGTACAGTGAGAACACGTGTTCTTAAAGTGCTATGGAAGGTAGGAAACACGACAGGGACGGCAGCTGCAGCTTGATCTACTCACAAAGTTTGATCCAACTTTATGACTCCGGTACTCTAGTGACACTCTGACTGATCACGTGGTTTGACTTTTAAAGTAGACGATAAATGCACGAGTGGGGCGTGTCTTGAGCTGGTACTACGGGGTCCCATAAGACATGCCAAATTCCGTAGAGGAACGATATAATACCCGTAGAAATGTTTATCATCCGCTAATGCTACATGTATACATGGAGGAAGGACAAGAGACCTCCATGACGTACCATGGAGATCGCTAAAAGGTTTCTGAGGTCTAAGAAATGCTCAGTGGAGAATAACTTTCCCCCAATGGGATTATAGACAGGAAATCTGCATTATAAACGAGCTCTGCAAAAAAAAAAAAAAAAAAAAAAAAAAAACACAGACACGTTTCGCTTTGAAAGAAGCTACAAATTCTTGTTCTGCTGTTGATTTGACTTCGGTTCTGGGCAACAATCCAAAGATAGTTGCTTGAAAAGTTTCTTCGGTGAAAGTATTTTATTGATTCAAATAGCACGTGCTGCCAGAACTGAACTGTTTGAGAAAACCAAAGCCGTCAAGTGTCTTTGCTGTAGACATTGTGTATAGATAATGAAAAGTATTTTCAAGTTTTGTTTTCTTCCTGTGACTGATTTGACCAGGTAAGTGAGGGTGGGAGCCTTTTTCAAAGGCAGGGTACGCCTCTCGGCTCTAGAGGGTTGCAGACAGTCCGTCTGTGGAAGAGATGATTTTCAGTATAAAAATTTATTATATTTGTGTCTGAAATAGTTCAAACAAAAACTATTTCCAAATAATACCATTACCTGCTGTATACATTTTGACGTGTTTTAAATTTTAAACTCAACTAAAAAAGAAAACGAATCCCGCATACGTTTGTTGTTGTTTTTAATTGGCTTTACTCTTTTGGAGAATGAATAGGTAAACGAATACCTCGGTTTTGAGGAAAATCCCCGGGGGAGACAAATGGCTGTTTGCATGTTTTGATAAGTTGTGGAAACATCAAGCCAGTATACATTAATTCGGAGCGTGTAGTTCACGTCATCGAAGGCGTTAAAACAACACAAAAGCACCGTTCATAATTCACCTAGTAACTCGTTCACGGGGGTATCTTAACGCATCTGCGTTGTTATTATCATACCCTGGTTTACTTTCGAAAAAACAATAACAGGCATAGTGTTACTATCAAGCAGTATATAGCTGAAAGGCTTTCCACCAAGGGTCGTCACACATTACAAAAGTTTTTTAAAATATGCAATACACAAACAATTATCTACAACGTTCCGTAAGGATGTTTTGTTTCCCTCCCCGGTGGTGAGAGACGGGTGGGGGAAAAATGAATAATGCAATTTGATCATTTCGTTCCAATCAATTAATAGGAAATTGAGACAAGTGTTTCCGTCATTCTAAAAGGGGTACACCAGATTTCAAGGAAATTCTCCAAAATCGTATTAATTTATTCTTAAAATGTAGCGAAATAGTTTTCCTCGTTTTCATTATTTCAATCGATTGAGTACTCTCTGAATGTAAAAAGAGTGAAAACATCACTCTTTTGCCCGAGTAGTGGTGTAATTTTCACTCTTTTTAAAGTGCAATTCATTCTAGTTTGCTCTTTTAGAGTGAAATTTGAGTAAAGTTCACTCTTAATCGAGTGAAAAAGAAAATATTTCGAATCTAAAAAGAGTTGTCCCCCATACCTTTACCCATACTCTTTTAAAAGAGCCATATGGCGGACAAGTCTTTTTGGAGTGGAAACAGTTTCTTTTTCACTCGATTCAGAGTGAAGTTTACTAAAATTTCACTCTGAAAGAGCAAACTAGAGATAATTTCACTCTAAAAAGAGTGAAAATTACACCACCACTCGGGCAAGAGAGTGATGTTTTCACTCTTTTACATTAAGAGAGTAGGACACTGAAACAACGGAGTGTTTGCGTCATTGCGGTATAGAGAAGGTACTCGGAAAAAGGGGGGAGGGAAACACAAAACTCTAACATTTTTTAAATGTTTAAATAATGTAACTCAATGTTTTTCTCACGTTTTTTATACAAAACATCTCTACGGTAACGTGCATAGATGCTTGGTGTGATTAAGTAGATCCTATGAACTTAGCATGGTGGTGAGGTTTCAGGTGGAAGTTTTACGTAGCACGAATTAACTCAATGGCTCCTTTAACGGCAGTGTAAAAAAAAAAACAAGTAATCTATTGCCCACACAGACTACTTTTCTTGTAGTCAATTATTGCTCCTGTTACTTTTGTTAATAGTTATATTTTTTAATAACGGCAGTAGATTCTCACATATGAGATCAATTCAAGTGAATATAATTTCATCTCAAGTTAAGAGCCTTTTGTTAACTTCGAACACTATACTGAAATTTACAGATACTTTTTTTACGATCCCCTTTAAATATTTCAAACTAGAAGCATTTGAGACGCAATCATTTCAGGGGAGATTGCTGATGCGACACAGAACAAAATGAGTTGTGTAGTGAATTGAAATTCACCAGTGTTCTCTTTTCAATGCAGTACAAAGTATCTCAAGCACCCAAGAAGGAAACTTACAGCGATAACAAAAAATGCAAAACCATTTTTCAACTCTGGGCTGGGCAGTATAAAAGCTTTTGGTAATGGAGAGTGAGACTACACGCATACATTATGATAAACACAGGGCAAGATCCTGATCTCGTCTGTCTTCATAACTGCAGGGACACCGAAGGACTAATGATGTGATGACACGCAGGTTCTGGATAATAATATTGTACACCACGCAGCCCGCTGTCGGCGTCTCTACAAGCCCGCATGTCATCTCTACAGTTAATAAAAACCCCACGTTCCTTACGATGGTTTGAAAGAGGGACCTGTCGATTCGCATCAGTGAATAAAGCGGGCTTCAGATAGGTGGGTTTAGAGAGCTATGGTGATTTTTTGCGATTTTTTTCTTCTTCAGGTCCTTCGGGTCGGAAGGCTGACCTGTCAACTGTGATATCCATGAGTCAAGCGGGGCTGGCTTTGTGGAGTGGGAAGAAATGAGTGATCCAAAGTCTAAGCATATAGACCCATCAACACGCATTTGAGTCAAGAAGGTCTGCCGGGGGTGAGATGGGGGGGGGGGTGCTCGTCGAATAGATCTGATTGCATCAGGCTTTACAGAGTGGGAATGGGGAATGGGGCCATTATTTTGGATTATGGACCTCCATGGCATCTGAGTCAGTCGGAGGCAACGCCAAACTTTAAATAGGGAAGGGGACATGTGACCCGTTCCCGTTGCGTCTCTCGACACTAGTTTAGAAATGTTTTTACCCCTGGATCCCCATCCCCGTTCCCCGTCGCTATGCGAGTTCTAAATATCTTGCGTACGGGATTGTCGCAACTTAATATTAAACAAGAGGCTTTATGTGGGACAGAGGTTGTGCGTTACTTCGACATCGTACATGTTGTATATGGACCTGTCAACTCACATCAATGGCTCAAAAAGGCAATATCAGCAGGGCATAATGGAATTTAATAGGAAAACGGTCAATAATGATTAGATGCGGACCTGTCAGCTCGCATTGGCGTTTACAAACGCACAATATGAGGAGAGGAGGACATTCAGTGGCGTAAATTTGTTGTGGAAAGTGGGGGATGGTAATGGGGAAAAAGGAATAATGCTGAGATCAAGAGCAAAGGGGGCATGGGAAGTCCACAGCAGATGTTCGATTGCATTATAGATGCCATCTGTGTTGTTACTGTTCTAGTTAGTTCAAATAATTGCAGATAGGGATTTTTAGAAACATTTATTCATTTACTAAGCTATCGGGTGCCTTTTCAGTGAAAACAACAATTGTTTTCCTTTTAGGACCACAAATCTTGTGGGGGTGATCTTATGGACCCCCTGGACACAAAGTTGGGGGATATATCCCCCATCCCCTCCTGGTATTTACACCCGAAACAGAGAGTATAAACACCATAGGCCATAGTGGTTCAAAAAGGACCAGTCGACTCGTGCTATGACTCAAGTACGGGGCATTAGTCAGATGGAGGTGGCGACTGTTAAAAGCACAGCGGGCAATTAACAGTTGCTGTTGAAACCTGTTGTCGGCCATAAACAAATTAGCCGGGCATTATCGAGGCGAGGCAGGGAGAGGGGGGGGGGGGAGAAAGAGAGAGCGGACTCCAGAAGATCAAACGTAGCGTTCGCTGCTCCATTCTCCTTTTCTATAAACACAGTGGCGCAATTACAAGTGCTGTTGAACTTTGCTCGTAATCACTTAAACGACTGGTTAGGAACAGACAACGTGCGTTAGAAATCTAATCACCGATGAGTTACTGATGTAAAGCACATCTGTAACATGTGCCCAACAACTTAATAAACTACAAATCATCCAGTTCATTAATCCTCCAAATGAAGCAAGCTGATGCGTAGCTTTAATATTTGATTAAAAAAATAATAATAAAAACACGGGTTGCGGATAACAGCAATCTTGCTATAGCCTATTAATTTCTGTTCATGATAAAGGTTGGCAATTTAAAGGGAAACCATCCAACTTGCGCTTTCATTTTCGAAGTAAACAACGTGATCTAAAAAAAGAAATTATGATCACGTTCTTTGATATGTACAGGCATTATAATTATTACGGCATTAGCTAGGTGTTACATGTAAGACCAAAATTAATTTAGGAACGGTTTTCTCGAGACGACATAATATTTAAAACAACATTTATCCTTTGTTGCTACTCACATGTTCTTCATGATACACAATTTCTCATGTGATTTAACGATGGGGGCAAAACGTCAGGCCATTAACAATTTTGGGCATTTACACCACATGCCATTTTGGTTGGCAAGCAGTATTTCCAACAGCGAATTCCCTTTTTCCCAAATTAACTATAAATTCATAAAAACAAGTACTACACCCTCGTTTTGTTCAACGTTTCAGCAAGCCCATACTTGAACAAAAATTACAACCAGTACTTTGTCTTTAAACGGCATCGACGGTAACCACTTTGACCAACAAAAAAAACCAGTGATGAGAACTCGCCAAAAACAACGCCGATACGAAGCAGTGCAAAGATCAAGCACCTACAATGCATCTCAAACGCCAGTAACAAGGGTCACGAATTTCATACGCTAGTGTAGGAGGAATAAAATGCTCTTCAAATTCCGATGCATCTAGATATATTAAATGCACCCATCCATCCACCTTCAGCCTGCAAATCCCTGCCTGAGTCAGTCTGAGACCACTTCTGGTTCTTAATCGGCGAAATGCTCCATACATTATTAATAAAAAGTCGGAGTATTCATTATGTAAAAAGACATTAGGTGACACAGATAGATTTATATATATGGAACATGCAACTTAATTACAGGCAGCGTTAGTCAAACAAAGTAGGAGAAAAGTGGATGGTTTAATAAGATTATGTTCTCCGTCGCAGGCAAGGAAAACAGCCTCATGCCTCACTTCCTCTTGAACGAAAATCACACAACAAAAGAGCAATCATGTAATCTGAAATCAATTAATATTTCATCCGCCATGTAAATTTAATTAAGCTTAAACAATTAGTACCCATTGCTACGAAACAATGCCATGAACCAAACTGCAGCGGCCATCGACTGTAAAAAAAACCAAATAATTAAATAAAAACGAACATTTTCCTTCACCACGAGAATAAAACATGTTTGAAAAAAATGTGTACTAATTATCATGAACTAAATCAAATGACTTAAGGCACATTTATAGATACTTCTACTTACAAGTTTTGAAGTCGTTCTTCGCTTCGGGATTTAAAGCACATGTAACCCCTTGCTCTACGGAACGCAGGCCCCGTGGTGCTGCTATCTACGGTAGATAGCACGCTGATTCCTCCCAACGTATAAATCACCGAGTCGACGTGTACACGCCAGCCTTACATGCAGACGCTATAAGTAGTGTATGACTGAATAACACTGTGGGCATGATAACCACGCTTTAATTTCTGCCCACGCGCACTTGAGTCTACATTATGTGAGGACAGCGCAATGCTGCGAAAGCACCAGTGGTACAAAATTACATGGCACGCTGTCCGTGCAATTATAACGAAGTCTTGTGTGCGTTTTTGGTTGATAGTCTGTGTGGTTGTACCGTTGAATATGTGCATTTAGCAGTATATTTTTTAAATACAAACTTCTTGATCAGAATATTCATGACCATGCAGATAAGAAGTCATGAATATTCATTCGGCGATAATAGGATATCTTCACGTTCGGGCACGTTTGGGTCTATATGAATATCATCAAAATGCCTCATGCAATTTATAAAAAAGTAAATGCTTGCTGTTTTCCTAAAATCAAGTTTCAGTGAGGAAAAAGGGCCTAGTATGTTAATGTGTGATTGTCACTAACCATGCATGAAATGAATGATTTGGCCACACTGTGCTGTTCGTGGCTTGTCGTGTTCAGAGATATCTATACTCAGTGAAGTGTAACGGTTAAATCGTGTTTCAGATCGTTTCAGGGATGCTGAATAATCTCCAAATCGCTGCACTCAGATTAATTTTCCTTTCTATATGAATTTTTTTTTCTTCGAAGGAATTATGGTGGCAGATACTCCCCCCCCCCTTTTCGGCATTACATCTAGACCACTGATAGTGGTTCGTGAACACGAAAAGATGGGCTTGAAATCTATTTAAAGGTGTAACCTTGTTGTGCTTGACTTGAAAATAACAGGATTCACACGCACATTAATAAATAATTGCGAAACCAATTTGACACCGAGCAACGTTTGCCAGCGACGAACTTGGATCTTTTTATGCCACAATGCTATATAGAAATAGTGTGTTACATGTTTTTGTGTAAGAGAAATCGGGAAGTTGCTTGCATGCTAAACCCAGACCTGGATCATTTTACGCGTAATATTATAGCTAATTTTTCCTTAAACCGATAGCACGTCAAAATGACGTTCAGGTGTGAACAAATTTCATGCAGTTGACGGGGATTGCATTCAAATAATCTCCTCGGAGTAGAAAAATGAGTTATTTCCATCCAGACAAAGTACAAGTTTGATAGTTATATATATATATATATATATAAAACTAGTAGGGTTGATGGCCTTAGCTTTCGATCCAAACCGGACCTTCGTCAGAGGCAAAAACAAGCACAAACATAAAAACAGATCCATTTATAGAAAAACCTTGGGATTAAAATAGATGGAGAGTATCCAAAATAGGCGGGAAAAAGACAACCAATCAAAGTTAATTAAATACAGACAAAGAGATTGTTGATGACCAATCAAAATGCAGCAGTGTGGACAATGGGATGTCCAGTGGTCGGTTAGTACAAAAAGGAGATTAGTGAACAAAGGAGGAAAGCTGCATGGTGGGAAATGCGGCTGACATGAAAGGACAGGATTATTAACTCACATGAGGGAGGTGATTAAGGGTAATCTCCCTAAATAAAGCAGTAGAAGTGTAAACATTGAATAATAGAGAGGGGGCTATAATGAGAATACTATGATGATAATGTAAAAGCATCGTAATAAAGTAGTTATTTGCCAAGAAGAATTATTTAACACCTGTGTTTATGTTTAATCCGAATGGTTGGATTGTTCGGAGTTTGTGAATCCAGTGGGATTCTCTGAGTTTACGATGTGAATCGTCGCCGTTGCAGGCCTCAATGACAGTTAGTTCCACATCTTTAACACTATGATTAGGACTATTAAAGTGGATAGATACTGGGTACAGTTTTTTGGTCTTTATGGAGGAGACATGGTTCGCAAAGCGAAGACTAAGTTTGGTCTTTGTCTCTCCCACATACTGTACTCCACATCTCTTACATGATATGACATAGATGACATTTGGGGTTTGGCATTGGGAGTTGGTCTTGATTTTGTAGGTAAAGCCAGTGCTGTGGCTTTTAACCTGTACAGTGGGTTTGATATACATACAAGTCTTGCACTTAGAGCGGGTGCAGTGGTGACAACCCTGTATGTCTTGTGGGGAGGGAGTTTGGCATGTACCTGGGGGGAGTTTTGCTCTAACTAGAATATCACCTAGGCTCTTAGGGCGACGAAAGGCGACCATGGGGCGCTCAGAAATTGCTGAGCGCAACCTGTTGGAGGAGTGGAGAATTGGCATGTTGTCATTGATTATAGATCACAACTTGGGTAACCTAGGGTGGAAAGTAGTGACCAGAGCAACTCTATTGGTCGGGGTTCTCTTGGTGCCCGTGTTGGTCAACAGAGTATGGCGGGGTATGCCAAAAGCTCTGTTGATGGCAAGTTGAACCCTTCGTTTGCTATGGCCCCTAGAAACAAGGTGGTGCCTTAGGTCAGATGAACGCCTTTTGTATAGACTATCTGTGGAGCAAATACGTCTTATACGTAAGGCTTGACTGTAGGCAATGGCCTCCTTGCAATGGCTAGGGTGGCAGCTATTAGAGAGAAGATATTGATGGGTGTCAGTGGGTTTGCTATATACATCTGTCACAATACCATTAGGGGATTTAGTTATAGTCACATCTAGAAAATTCACGCAGGTAACAGAGAAATCGGCAGTGAATTTAATGGTGGGGTGGAATGAGTTTATATGATCAATGAATTCTTCCAAGCTATCTTGGCTACCACACCAGATAGCGAAAATGTCATCAATAAATCTCCACCACACGAGTGGGCGGTTGGGAGCAGAAGACAATAGAAGACAATAGTTTGTCTTCTAAGTCAGACATGAACAAGTTAGCATATATATATATATATTCTTTTAAATGTTTGGAATACTTTCAATCTGTAAGCTCACTCATTATAAACTGGAAATGTTGTCAAAGTCTAGAGCAAAACGACAGCATCCTGAAGAACCCCAAGCCACCGATCGCTTTATCTCCATTGCAATCAAAACGAGCCCACAATGAGCGTGCACAAAATCCCTGACACAATTATGAACCGTTTTGTTTTTTTCTTCCGTTTTCCCCCGACATGTCTCTAAAAGGGGACTAAACTTGATGACATTTTCACTGGGTAAGTTGAAAACTAGAGGATGAGATTTTAATTTGCTTTTTCTGAAAAAAAACAATGATGTACTTTCCTCTTGACGTTCAAGTGTATCCTGTCAAGGAGATAATCGATATCATTTATGTCAGAACGGGTTCTTTAATGTCATAAAATGCAAACAAAAATTTGACGACAAGTTTATTTTAGCGAACAAGAAAATTATTGAAGAAGAACAAATGTGGGTGTGTAGGGAGGGGCATTCTCCAAAGAAATATGTAGAAGTGGCTCTCAATATTTATATGGTGTCAGCCGGGGGGTCTTTAAAAGTACGCCATTAAAATTATATTCAAGTTTATTCGTAGACACAAAATCCAAATCCTCACAAAAAAATCTGTTGAGTGGCCCTCAATCGGTCAATATCGTATAATAAGCGTGCCAGCGTTAACAATGTAAATTAAGCCACTTGAAAACATTTGCTTTAACAATCTACATCTTCAACATTCAAAAGCGATCATTTGTTATTTATTTATTTATTACATTTCAAGGTTATCCAGGGTATGATGCCCAAACCGTTCAAACCGGTTTACATTGGGAACCTGCGTAATACATTAGTACATTATCCATTTATCATTTACTACTTGCATAATTTACAATTAAATTGCACTGGAGATTAAACTGAACTCTACGCTGAACTCCAGATTACCCTGAACTCTGAAGAACCCATACGTACTTCCCAAACAAAAACAATTCCCTCCATAATCCGGATATTGATTCCCGGGTATTTTTTGACCGACCACCCTCAGGCATCTTCATATCAAAATTATTTCACCAACCAACCCAATATGTCTCTCCAGGTCGACTCTGTCTACCTTATTAAGCGATCTTCTCCGACCACTTATAGTGTCAGATTATGAAAAGCTGTCTTTGCCGTCGCTCAAATTGATTTTTGTTTTTTTCGCAATATCAGTTTGAGGAAGATGCATCTTTAATCACAAAAACCATGCCAGTATTGTGCATTCTGACGCCTCACATCCTGATCACTTGACCTCGAACCGTTGTACCCTAGTTTTTAGAGGTCACTTTTATTTGTTTGTTTCCTTCTTCTTTTGTATTCTACATTTATAAATCAATTTGACAGAATAGGTTCTAAAGCTGTCCGTGAATATGGCACATTTTAATTTTCAAGTCATTTCAACGCACCCCATTGTAGTCTCTTGAGTTATTATTGTTGATAACTCAATCAAGTATGCACAGTTGATTTAATCAGGGGTTTGATGGGGGGGGGGGGCTTGGGGTAGCGTTTAAAGCTCTATTGTGTATTGTGTTCTATCATTATGATTCTAGTAAGGTCGAGTCAGTCTGAATAATGCTTGCTGAAATTGTTCATGGTACCCTGATTGCAATAATGATGATAACGTTGTGAAAAAGGAGACCACACTAATCTTTCCTGAGATGGTTTTAGTCGTCTGTGTTTATACGGAAGAAGAAGAAGATACAACATTCCATAACCTTGTAATAAATCTGAATAGAGCACTGGTAATGCAACTCAACTCTCGCAAGATCTCATAAATTTCGATCTGAGATCGACGATGAAATTTCGCCTATAGGGGAAATCAGAAGCTTCTGCAGTGGTTCTTACAGTTTGCTATCACGCAGGGTGTGAACAGCCGTCGGGTTTAATTACACAACATCCTGATATTTATTTTCGTCAGTGAAAATATCAGAAACGTTAACACTCCTAAATAAATAAAAGTGTGGGAACATTACGTTTATTTGTTAAAAAAAAAACTAAAAAAGAGAACATGACGTTTTTATGCCACACCATTATTTGGATCTCCTCAGTTTTTTTAAGGTTGAAAACTATCAGTGATTATGCGTATTTAATTGTCAGGCGCAAGGTATACAGCCATCCCGGCCAGGTGCCCGACATCTTATTCAAGTTCGTCCAAATTTTAAGTCTAACGACCCCCAGGGCACCCGACTATACAATCACTCGCTCGTCCCCTCATCGGTTGTGGCGGTTCATCGCTCTCAGGCATGCCTAATAAACACAAGCCGTGGAAACTCGATCCCACATTTTCTGAAAAACTATTTCCCTCACCTGCCCCATCGACTTTCACGGCGGTAATGGTAATTGGTAACACCGGGACAGCTGTAAACGGCACAGCCGGGGAAAATGCAAAAACAAACCCCTCGCCTATATACTCTCTCTACCTCCGCGAGCGACACTCCTCGGACCCATCGGGAATTTTTTTTAAAGAGATCATCTCGAGGAGCACTTGTGGAAAATTAAAGGTCTTTTTGTTGTTGCTGCCACTTGTGATTTGGTGAGTGCGTGATGTCGTTCCCTAACATGTTGCTCGCTTCTACATTGGTAAAGCAATTTTATTCAGCGTACTGATGGAGGAACTCTTCCCAAAGGCTTCTGTGTCTCTTTGTAAAAATATAAAAACAGTTATTACACACACAGGATGACCACACCTGGTAACAAATAATCTGCACTGAAGTTATGGGCTGAATAGTACAATACAGCATTACCAAATCAACTCCCAAAGACGAATACCTGCGACACATCAATCAACGTGGTCGAAGCACGTGTTGTTAATAACAGACTTTAATTGGACATCGCCCAGTGTCTTGGATGAGTCCCTTTTTTTCCTCGTTACAGCCTTAAAACAAACTCGACCAAGACAATGTTCTAAATGGCTTCCAGCTGTCAAACTACGCGCTAAAAAGTAATACTGTCGGAGGGAAGGAGGTTGTGCAGTTAAATCCCGCACTCTAATGTTGACTTTTAACCTTTCTCCCCAAAATGTAGACTGATATGTAATCCAACGTGGCCCGAAGCCACCCCCAAACGTGGACCCGTATCTAACCTCCAACCATCAACCGTTAATGCAAACCCATTTGTAAGCAATTTACTATAAACCTTGTATACACCTACGCATACAAAATATCACGAGTGAGAGGTTCTTATCGAATTCCAATACGTTTCCGAGAATTGTCAGTCGAAGCGTTTAAGTTGGAACCTTCACTGACATTTAACTTCGAGGCCCCTTGAAGTAACGCGCTGCTCACATTCTACCAATAACACGACCTATCAAAACAGTATACGAACCGTCAAATCGGGAAGAAGTGTGCAGTAAAAGAAAAAAAAGTGAATCGATCATAAACGAGCAAGTATGACAGACACGTGCGCGTAGGCGTCGTGTATCGTCATTAAGTCCAACCATCCGACCGTAATCAACGAAGTACAACCAAAAGATGTACCACTTCTCCAGGAAGTCTGCTTGACCTGGTTTTTACTTTCCTGAAAAAAAATGCTGTAATCGGCCCATGACAAACGATGCATTTTGGATGTATTTCGCCAGACTTACGTAGTACTGACCGCTGCCCGTGTGCGACGTAGCTCAAACTCCAAATTGTGTATGTCGAATTGCCTCCGGGTTGATTTTAACTTGAAGTAACAGGGATTATGCCTGTAATCAACCCACAGAACTTTCTCGAGGCATTCCATTGAAAAATTGCTTGCACGAAGCTGGGAGGCAGCATCAAGCGCAGGTTATGTCACAAGAGGGCGTACTGTATATTTTGTTCTCCTTTCGGGAAAGCGCTTAAGGGTAGATTTTCAAGTTAAGATTTAAAAACATTCGTAGTTACCAGAAATTACTCGAAATGTAGACTTAATTGGCCTCTAACTCAACCCAACATTTGAATGCTTCAATATGAAGACGTAGACAAGTCGACCCTTCTTGCTCCACTGCTTGCAACAGCACCTCAGTTCAGGATAACCACGGGCAATTACGTCTACACACCACGAGCGCCCTCAGTCGGTACTTTCATGTGTCACATCTCACTGGAACCCTCTAACTCGTTTCTAGGATCACCTGTCGTTTTGACGAATCGAATCCGTTTCCTCAACCGTCAAATCAAGACGGATTAATGAAATCTCTAAGATGGAGTGCGAAGATGGAAGAAACAACCGCTGCTGATGATTGATGAGTGTTGTTAATTGGATATTGTGATAGTCTTATACTGACGGGCCGTGCTTCAGTAAAAATACTACCAGGCATTGAGCATGTGACAGCCGTGACTAATTAATTGAATGAGTGTCATTGATGTACTAAGAAGATTTTGACAAGACTCTGTGGACAAATTCTTGTAACAGGAACAAGTGCAAAGAGCACACTATAGTTTACCCATTGGTGTGACAATAACATGGGACTCAATAGCAATCAGAGTAGAGCGAAGAACGAGTTATGACTTTGAGACTAGGTTAAACAGCTGACCCCCCCCCCCCAAAAAAAAAAACAAAAACAAAAAAATGAAATCAAGCTGAAAAGATTCCGGTCCGCTTTTTGGCCGATTTGATCCGACAATTTAAATGTAAAGTTTATATAGCTATTTTCATAGATTTGAGAAATTGAGAAGCTTTCATTTAAGTTATTGCACGAAAAAAAAAATCCGCCTAATTAATTAAAAACTAAAAATGAATTACTGTTGGGATCCCAACATTATCTCACATTCGTCAGCCATGTGCAATTTTTTTTGCATATTACATGTATTTCGTGCATTGTCCGTGGGTGGCACAGGTCCTATTATGCAAACAATTTTTTATTTATTTATTTTTTGTTGTTGTTGTTGTTTTTTTTAACAGCGCAATCTGCCAAAATCCGTTCAGGAAGTATTATTTTAAACACTGCTTTCGGCGAAAATTGGGCAATGCAACTTTAAAGCAAATGGTTCATAGATCAAATCGATAATTTAAATCAACAAATTCCTGACTCGAAAGTTTTACCCGTAAGCTATCCACACATGGCGCCCTTGTTTGTTTAGGCACAAAGCCTTTTATACATTTATTTGGGTATTTTCCTTCATTATTTTGATGTTAACTTAATAAAAATATGCAAGTAATGCAGTTGCCATTTGTAAACGAAAACCTTATGTAGCAAAAACGGTTTCTACAAAAGTGCAGTGCCGCCGCATTATACAAATAATAATTCTGCCCTTATCGTGTAAACGATAACTATTATGTACGTACACGATAACTTTAATACTTATACGTACAAAATAACTATAATGTACGTACACAGTAGCTATAATTATTGTACATACATGATAACTGTCATTTATCTATCTATCTATATCTATCTAGCGTCCTAAAAAAAGTCTCATTTGTAGGGAACTACTTTTTCATTTTACTTTTTGCAGTTATCCAGTCGTAAATATTTATCTGGGTTATTTATAAAAAAAATTTTAACAAACTCTTTATGAGCATGAAGAATTGGACCGAGCGGTAAGCCTGTGGAACACCCATATAATATAGGATTCGTCCAAGCAGAGACCAATGGTCCTCAATGGACGACCAGTCGTAACGCAGAGCATTCCGCAGGTCTACCCCCACGGTTTCACTGATCATGGGTGTCAACTACCGGTGTCTCCTCAAATCCTCAAAGCTTGGTATCCATGCGATCGATCTGTTTTTGAACTGGCGAGCATCCTCATGACAGAAAATGACATAGAACCCTCAGAAACACCCGACCAAGCGTTGCAGTTTAAGTCATTGAGATAATTACATACGGAGTGTTTCGTAATTAACTGAGACTCCTGCATTTTCTAGTTTCATTGTAGTGTTATCAATTTTAAAAAAAGTCTCACTTTTAATAAATGCATGCATAGATAAATTTCTTAATTAAAATAAGCTACAGCAATTGCAAGAAAACAATTATCAGTAACTGACCACCAAGAAATCATTGAAAAAGATTCCCCAAGACATGTCAACCTTCAATAATATTTATTATTAGTGTCATCTTTGTATAAGGTTTACTACGTTGGGTAAAGATTACATACTTTAGTGTTACAGGCTCTATTTGTCAAGAACGATTTTTAAGAGGCTTAATAGTTTGTTTGCCATTACTGCCGATATAACTTTCTTTGGTATTATGAAATCGATTTCCACTGCCTAGCTTAAACATCATGACTGGATTGGCTGGATATCTTTTGCAGTTTTATTGATTTATTCATTTTAAATTATTCTTTTTTATTGCTAAATTGTATTTTAATAGAATATTATGTGTGCAACTTCGATTCTCGAATCCCATACACTGTCATTCCTGCAATCTATTGTGTGTCTAATTTGCCCAGGATCGATACACAGCTCTCTTGGGACTCTCTGACACGTGCACTGACCCGCAGAGACGCAGTCCCCTCTTCACCCGGGGTACACATTGAGCTTGCTGACGGTAGTCAATACACAAACAAACACACACACTAGCGGGCGCCTCCCGCTGGCCCCTCATGTACAAGTACCGATTGATTCTCCCTCTCACTCGTTTCACGTGAGCATGATTTATGCTGTTTACTGTCACGGCGTGTGAATATAAAGAGTGCAAACGCAAGTCCATTCTGCACTTTTTTTGTGACCAACAAGGCTAACCGACCGGCCCATAACGTTACAGGGCGCCCTCTGTTGACAATTCAATTCTCCACTAGTTTAGACGGAACATCAGTGCGGGAGACAGTGGCTCACGGCTGGGTGGGAAATAATTAGGCCAAGAGGGAGAGAGAAAAAAATGCAGTGGAATTTCTAGCAAGACTATTTCCAACGGGTGCACTACACTAATAGAGACAAAATCATGCACTAAGTCTCATGAATGAAAATGAATGTAAACCCACAGAAATTGTCAAAATTGTGCCCCGGCCTGGGGGGGGGGGGGTGTTGACTTTCAACCTGGAACATTTTGGGCACACCAGCCTTCTAAAAATGACCCTTTTTTGTTTTTAAAAAGAACAACAAACAAACAAACAAACAAACAAACATATACAGGGCCATTTATTTTGCAAGATGGAGTCTGGCCAGTTTACTCGTTTATGGGAGCTTTCATCTGGGATGAACTTCTACCAGGCTAACATACTAAAAATTGAAAAGAAAAATAAGTTTAGTTGTCAGCAAAATTTGCTTTCTTTTTAAGTGGCTGTGAGATTTTAAAGTATTTTTAAAAATATTTTTGACCATTTAGCACTGGTTGCTAATGGGAGCTTGTTTTCTAATGTGGAACCGGCAGGCAAATAATGCTATAGCGCCCTCTATTGAACGACCATTCTACAGAACTATGTGACCGCGGTTTATGCCAGTTGCTCTCACGGCTGGGAAATAATGTCCAAGTGCAGTCCAACCCAATAGATAAACTTGCAGCAGAATTTTTTTACACCATCGATAAGACTGACAAACCGGTACATATATGTCAAAGAGCGCCCTCTATTGGAAAATCATTCTCACACCTGTCCACAAGCAAGACGTCGTGTGGTGCTTCCGGACAGGCTCGAGCGCAAGGCTCAAGTTTTAGACAACGGCTCTCCAGGTTTCTGAATTTCCAAATTCCAACTCGTCCTTGCTCCCTTTAATTACACATCACACCTATCCCGAGGCATATCGAAGGGTCCTTGTGAAGCAAGATGACATCCTCGTATAATTAAGAGGACCACCTGCAATATTAATCCACACATCAGCAGGCTTTTTTGTTTGCGTGAGAAATTTTACAAGACAGGTCGAATGAACACAGTATCTTCAAATTATAATAAACCGATTTTCTTTTCTGCAAAAAAAATAAATAAATAACGGGAATACTAAAGCTGCTCATGATATTATAAGTGACATGCACTGCATTGGTCAATCGGAGTTCGACTCCTTTTGTAATGGTTGATTCATCTATAAGGAATGCTCGTTACAGGTCAGTTAAGCCATCACATTGTGATTATGTATGTGTACCCACTGCCCCCCCCCCCCCCCCCAAGAAAAAAAGAAGAAAAAAATGAAGGAAGAGAGGAGGGTTTGCTTGCAGTTTGAAATCACATCGACCTACCAAACGTCGGCAGGCGTGGTTTGGTTACACCGGTTTAATTTCTCTCTCTCTCTCTCTAGAACGTCCAAAGTAGACTACTCGTTTGTTAGGCTTACCAGGTAAAAACTCATCATTCTAGAAAATGACTGTGTTCATGCCAAAAAGTATGCTAACAATGACAAGTTACCCGTTATGTCTGCAGCTGTCATAAAGCATCTTGCCTTGTTCAATATTCGCAATTTTTGTGCATGTAGTTTCTTGTGATCTAAGAGTTAAATTCGTTCATGTTTATCATTGTGAAACCGTGTTTGCCAAAGTTTTACTGTGACCACTCCGTTGCTGCAATTGCAAGGGAGTCCACGACTTTGTGCGCCTTGTCGTTGCAGACATCCGACCAACAGGCTCATTTGACTTTCAAAATAACCTCTACATTATTATAGAGATCGCGTACAAGTTGTCGTTAGCCTTGTTGGTGATGTTAAGTGCATGCGTTGACAGTCTGGTTCAACTGATCCCTGCTAAACACTCTTCCGAGTCAATGTATTTCAGACACGTCTGAGTGTGACGGTGTTAGACCGTCGAGTGTTTTACCGGATGTGCTGTTAGGATGTTGGTTTATAGGATAGGATAGGGAGTCTGTGGTAACTTACATTATTCCATCTGCTATTTAACATTTCAATCAATTACTAAAATTAGGTCAAGTTATATTGCGTCTTACTTGTAATTATGATAACATATACCTCCGATGCGCCATTTGGATCACGGTCCTTTTAATCCATTGCTTTTACAAGTACTTCTTTCCTTTTTTTTATTTATTTTTACAAGGCAAGAGTGTCTTAACCCTTTTGTCAGCCACAAGATGATTAAATTCAGCAGGTACTACCAAATATGGCCATCGATGCAAAAAGGTGCAAAAACAATCGTTGCCAAAAGAACCCCACAATTTCGCCACGTGTACTGCAGCTGCAGAAGGAAATGACTCTTTGAAATGATTAAATAACTGATACATTTGACGCAATTGAAGAATGTAAACTATCAAAATAGAGGTTAGGAATCACTGAGTATGAATACTGAGTTTGGGGAACCGTGACAAGACTAAACGAGACGCGTTCTGTGTGTGTTAGTGGAAAGGTTCGCCGGCTGTAAAGAGCGCCCTCTTGCGCCTATTTTGAAAAAGCCCACCATAATTACATACTTCAACACACCCTTACATATGGCAGTTACCCAGTCCTCTATTGTTGTTCTATCATTCTCTTTTGGAAGTCCGATTAACATTTTGAAAATTCATTCCCTTTTCTGAAGACTTCTTCTAGTACAAAGAAACATACTTCATTTACACATCATTCACAAATGGGTCTCAGCGCCATCAAGGCCTGCTGCCATAGGGCTGGGGGAAAATACGAAAATAACTATCGAACAAGAAGAAACAATTTAAACATCGCGCGAATACAGATGTGTTTTTAGCAGTTTCTTCAAAACACTTTAAAAAAAAAAGGCTGAAGTGAAAGATTTACCGGTAGCAGATTGGTAAAAACACATCTAGAATGCTGGCTTAAAAAATATTATTTGAGTAAGATTTTCAAATTGTATCCCTTGAACTTATGTCAAATGCGATGGAAAAGGCTTATGCGATGGAATAGGATACGTTGAAAAATGTTGGAGTGAGTTATGCTGTAGCACACGTGTTTCCCTGGTGGGGGCGGCATTGTTACATCTACGGTTCATGAAAGTCAACTAATGTACTATGATAATAATGCAGCTTTCGTCATTGTTTCTTTACGTCACAAAACTCCTCATGCCAAACGCAACAAGTTGAAAGCAGTTAAAATCCAAGATGAAGTTGAGATGGCAAACACTCCCACGGCACCACATACTCAGTTAACGACGTAATTGATTCCCCCGGCTCCCCGCAGCTCATTTACGTGGAATGGATTACATACTCTCAGGGTCGGGGGACCAGCGACACATGCCACTGTATTTTGCATTTTTCTTTGATTACATTTGGAGCGACTGAAGGAGCAGTGACTTCCACAGAAACTCGATTATTATTTTATCAACCTTGAACGCGCACTTTCAAGAGTGCTGCTATTAATATGAACAGGTTGGCGTACGTCATATAAATTTGACACTGATTTATTATGAACTTTGCTGTACCCCATTTACAGAGAGAACTAAGTATATTCGTTTCTGTTGCACTATGTTAAATGTACAGGGCTCGACATATTTGATTCATATTATGATGAGTTAGTTAACATTAACTTTAGTGATTTGTAATATCACAATCTTGCCAAGCATACAGATTGATTCTTGCTACAAAACTCGTGTCAATTCGAAAACGGTGATTATGTGCCATCTAGGCCGTTGCTGTCATTGTGCTTTGATACCGACACAGTGGCGTAACTATGGGGGGTGGGGGCATGGGGGCATGCCCCCCAACTGAAGTCTGTGTCCCGCCCCCATTTGAAATCTGTACTTTTGAGATTAAAAATTACCAGAATAAAATGTTACATTTTATGAGCATTTACGTAGTAATTTCGATGTTTTTTAAACTATTTTTATTTATTTATACACATAATGTATTTTGTTTTACGTCAACACGCCAGAAAACACTGAAAAGAGGCTTGTTTATGAAAAATACAAACGAAAACTACATTTTTAATTGACCAACAGTGCCCCCTAGGAAAAATGGTGCACCCCCTTGTGCCCCCTAAACGTTTACCCTACGGCGCTGTACCGGTAGCCGTTATAAAGCAAAGAAATATTCGACAAAACCAACTTAAACCCAAACTTACAATTCGATAAATTGTAAACGAACAGCCAAAAGGTCATTTAACCAATGATAGCTCCACAATTCTGGCCAAATAAAAAAAGCAAAGAAATTAAACTATCCTATATTCACGGAAGGTTCACTTTTTTTAAAACCACATAGCTCTCCTTTCCAGTTGATATTCCTCAAACTTATTATCCAAACCAAACTGCATCCACAAGATGCATGACAGTCTCATTCCTGATTTTATGAAGCTTGTTCATTTTTCTTTTTTTTGCGTTTAGTTATTCAAAAACCATTTTGTTCGTGGGGAAAAAACAAGAAAAAACGAGCAATGCAGTGGCGAACGCAGAACCTTTGTTTATAGAGGGTGTGGACATGAATTCTGCCCTAAACGGGTTGGAGGTGAGTGGCTTAGGGACTGGAGGGGTGGGGGAGGCTCGTTTAAAATACAAAATGAAACTCTAATCAGAACAGCAACTTTTCGGGATGTGCCACCTCATCCCTTTTAATGCGTTCAACAGTTTCCCGTCTTTTTTATTTTTCTCTTTGGGAAACAATAACATCAACAAATTGTTTAAACTTTACCGCAAGACAGGTTATTGAACCCAACTGCCCTAGAATACCCCCTTTACACATTCACCAAGATTTCATTAATCAACACTCGAGTCATCAACTCATTCAATCGTATTTCAACCGACGGGAAAGTTTATTCTTATCAGTTTCAGTTTCCATTAAAAAAACAGACAACCAGCAGTAGAACCTTTCTTCGTGAATTTAGGCAACACCACTTACTGAGAAAGGAAGTCATCCCACAGCACAGAAGCTAAACACTACGGCTAAAAAACCAAGACCACTTCACATCATACTGCAGTATCCTGGATAAAAATTGTCGGCAGAGTTTAACACCATCATGTCAAAACAACCTCGACGTGAAAATTCATCCATCACAGACAACACACACACAAAATAAATGGCATATCAAACTCTGAAAGACGGCGTCTCGAGACAGGCCGGTACGGAGAGATTGCGAGAGCATTTTCCCTTCGACGTTCGAACCATTGAGATTTCACGGTGTCCTAGTCACAGCAAAATAAGAGGGACATACGTCACGGGCGTGCAATCCAAAACAGTAAGTGACAGCGCATGAGGACTCCATGATCTTCGAAGGAGACCATTTCCAAGACGACCATTTCATTGTAGTTGTTTTTTTTAGGACAACACATGGAAACTGCTAGGGGTTTCGATGGAGGTCTAGACGACTATTTCATTGTTTTATGTTTAGAACAACACATAAGGACTGCTACGGGCTTCAATGGAAGCACAGACGACTATTTCATTACCATTGTTGTTGTTGTTGCTGCTGTGCTTTTAGGACATACACAAAAAAGTGGTGAACTCTGCGATTCTCGGTTTCGGTAATGTTCATAAATGTTTTATGGGGGATTTCATATCAGTCGAACACTCTATGACACTATCCTCGAATCTAATACTTTAGGGGAAATACAAAAAAAGCGCCACCAAGTGTTTGTCCCGGAGAGGTCATTTTCAAAGAAGGCCGTCGACAGGATGTATGAGTCGGCACACACTGTTGACACACTGTGTTGTGAATCGCCATACTTACTTGAGGTTTCGAAAGAAAATCCTGTTTAGTTTGTCTACAGGCAAAAATGTTTCCAATTTCAGACTTGACTTTCAGCTCCCCTTAGTGTACATGTACAAACAGCTGACCCCTGCCTAGTTCAACAAACGAGGGACCATTAATTTTAGATAGCCTAAGTATTGCGATTACTTATGAATAAAGGGATTTAGAACAGACTGTGTCGTATTCATAACTCAAAGGGGATTTCTGAATAAATATTTCAGCTTTCAAATTATACTACTTCGGCTTAAAAAAAAAATCACGAGGCAAATAAACTGAATCTACACTCGCATATAAATAACTTAGATCTTTTTTCACCTGCGCTGTCTAGTATCTCGAATAATTCTTGGAACACTTGGGGACGTCCAGCAGACGTGTGCAGATGTATGAGACATACATTGCCTTTGACTTACCCTCTTTGCGCAAACACATTCCGACTCGATGGATTTTGAGAGATTTTAACTAATAAAATGCGCCAACGGGGGCCCCTTTTTAGTCTAAAAGCCTTTCGTGTGCCCCCTTTAGTAGTTTAGGGACGGTCTCACATTTTGAGGAAATCAATACGCGTATCTGTGCGAAGATGTTGCCGTCGAAACAAAAACATTAAACAGAAAAAACCAAAAAAAAAAAAAAAATGACAGACGAAGAGAATGCATATACAGCTCCAGGTCATAAACATGCGAGAATAGATTCGCAATGTTAACGAGTGCTCGATAATTTCCTTCACGGTGTTCCGAACGGCCTTAAAGGGCTGACGTCAAATACAACCAAGCTCCACTTCCGTATTTACTTGATGTTCACAGTGAATTGGGCAGATGGGGGAAGAATCCAACAAACAGAATGCCGCGTACGTTTTCTATTTTGATTTGGCTGTCAGACATCGGATATGCAGACCTTGGTATTAACGTCAGTTTAATTTTCTACGATTGAGAGCGATCGTTTCAAACACTCGACAAAGAGCATGCTAATGACGGATGAGCCTACCTCGATAGTCTTGGTACAAGACGTTGATTGTTGTTGTAAAAAAAAATAAAAATAAAAATACAACAGCGAGGTATCCCAAGTTGTATGTATTACTGAGTGAGAACATTTCTGCCACGCCGCATCGCTGGCGTGATAAGGAAGCCTGTCGACAACTTGGGGAAACAACTAAGCCATCACGTGACGCGTGACGAAAAGGGAGAGGGGGGCTCCCGTTTTGAACCCGGTATTTGTAATTTACAAGCCAGATGACAGAGCAAACCAAAGAACGATACTGATATCGACATATAAACTGTTGCCTCTACCATCCATCAAACTAAAATAAGATGTCAGGACCCCAGAATGCCCCTGTGTTGATGGTTCACCCCTAAACAAAGACGTCGACTAAAGAGCACACCAGTCGGAATACTGAGAATCACCAACCGACTCATTTCAAAGCCAACTCCTCTACTTCAGAGATTTTGTATACACGGTGTACTCGAAATAAACTTTAATTATATAGCATAAAATTAAAAAAAAATCAAGAAATAAAATATGCCCTCCTGATTCTGACATAACAATGACTTCTAATATATTCCTTTTATAGAGGATTGGTATTCATTAATATTTTTGTATTGTTATTATCAGTCTGAAAGTTAACTGATTACTGAATCTTCCACTGAAATATTTCTGACTGAAATACTGTCAATGTCGTAAAAATAGGATTTGATAACCCCCCATTTAAATTTCGGTTGTAACAATTGATATTAAGGACAATGTGTTTACATGTTTAAAAGTGTGCGCGGTTTTTCACTTGTTTATCCTGACTCAGACGCCGGATTGAGCCCACATTTTCCCATCTTTTCGATGACGACGCGTTATAATAACTGCCGCATGTTTTGATGTAAAGGCTCTGACGTGCACACCAAATCTGTTACAAAGGTAACATTGATGTAAATCTGAGCAACCAAATCAGTCAACCTTTGCAGAGTCGTGTGCATGACAAACTTGAAAATAAATCAAAAATGGTTATGATTTGATTTATCATTCTCATTCTAATGGGCACGTTAGAAATAAGATACCCTTGAATTCGTAAATTGAATAAAAAAATTATTAGACTCCCTTTTTTTTTTAATAATGCTTTCAGGCTCCTCAAACGGGGCTTTTCAATGAGAGATTGATGCCCCCTTCGACGAAGTCCTTAATAGATTATTTATTAAAAATTATTTGACATTATTGGATCTCCTGAACAACCAACCGCGTGCATTGTATGCAATTATATATAGGCCTATATATGATTTGATACATATACCTTTTGACACTGGCTTTGTCTTCGGCTCAGCCGTATGTCCCATCCGGCTTTCAAAAGCCCCCATACCGAAAGCACACGATTTCAAACTTCCCTACGGATCCTTAGCCAAAGCCACAACCGAAGCCGAAGCCGAAGCCGAAACCTAAACCAAAGCTAAAACTGATGTTTCGAAAAGGTGCATCTGGTACCTTTTCCAAATGTATCCATAATCTACATCATTCCAGAAAATGGTGTGTTCTATTTATTGACTATTGATTGATACAATTTTTTTTAAATGTTATGGATCAGTTCTACATTATTCCAGTACATGGTGTGTTCTACTTTTGACTATTGATTGATACCAATTGTATCCATAATCTACATCATTCCAGAAAATGGTGTAATCTAATTATTGACTATTGATTGATACAATTTTTTTTTAATGTTATGGATCAGCTCTACATTATTCCAGGACATGGTGTGGTCTGATATTGACTATTGATTGATACCAATTTGAAAAATTATTATGAATCAGCTCTTACTCTTCCATGAGAACAAAACATGTTACGAAAAAAAAATGTTTAAAACGTCGCTCTTGGGATGATGAGGCCATTCGTCAATTATTGATGATATCATAATTCAATTGTGATTTTCTTTATTGTCATTCTTCATACAAATAAAGAAAAAGAAATGTATTTTCTTCCATCCTGTGGGGAAAGGTGTAAGTGGGCCTTTTGATGTTCAATATCACTTCATATTCTGTCAACGTGAATTATACCTCAGGCTGAGTAATAAAATAAAATCACTTTCCAAGTTTGCAGAAGTTGACTTACCGTGTCTTCCTGGGTTGGACTTCGTCACGTGATCCCTGATGGCTCGCTTGGCGTGTTCAATAGTCATTGTTGAGCCGTACTGGTGTGCCATTGGCCCACCTGTGACTATAGAGGGAGAGTGGGTGAATAAAAGAAAACTTGTTAAAAGAAATGAAGTTTTGATTGTGAGCCGCGTTGTCCTTATCTCACTGTCAATCTTTAGAGTGCTCTGACATTCTATCTCATGTTAAAGCCTTAGAGATGACAGGTCCAATTTGGGGCTGATTTGACCCCAATCTTTAGATTTTAATTTTCAATGGCTATTTTTATAGATTCGAGAAAATTATACGATCTCACGGGGAAAGTATTGCACGAAAAAAATCCACAAATGATTAGTGATAGTTAATTAAAAAAGAATTATTGTCGGCATCCCGACATTATCTCACGACCATCAAGCGTGTACGGACAACTTTGCATGTTACGTGTATTTTGTGCATTGTCCATGTTTTTCGTTTTGAAACGGCACCATCTGTCACTATCCGTCCAGAGAATTTTTTTTAACAAAATAATAATTTCGTCGAAAATCAGGCCATGCAACTATAAAACATTTCGGTGAAGTCATACCGTTTGGTCTTTTGTCACCTTATTCTGAGGGTAAAGTTTCATTGTCAGTCTCTCGAGTATTTTATTTTTTCCAATTTAGATACTCATATATTTCCAGTCTTCTATGAAAAAAAACCCCGATAAATAGATGTACTAGTACTATAATGATAAGTATTATTGTTCTATCTATGTTAACCCCTTCAATCACTTTGATGAAGTCCTACTATTGGGTCTTTCTCTTGCTTTTATTGAAGTCGCACTGCGTTGGTCAAGTTTGGTGTCACGTTTTATATCACGGTTCCAGTTCAATATTGAATAACACTACTTTACTTTGCCTGTTACTTTGTCTATGCCTCGTATAATGTAGTCTTGAATTACATGTAAGATTAGATTCAAGGGGGTAATGTTAAACTGCGTGTCAAATCTCAGGTAACAATCGTACTCAATGAACTGTTACTGATATTTTAAAGAAAACTTGTGGGAGGTTTTTAGCGGTGTCTACATTTGAAATGTTTCATGCAGTAAAAGTATTTCTTGTACTTTGCTGTGACTTCTTTGGCATTGAAAAACTTGTCTCTGTTTTTGACTTAGGATTTTCATTGAGTTGTTCTTAACTAAATGCCTTGACAACCAATTTAAACCTGCCATTTTTTATTTTATTTATATATATTTTTTTTTTGACAATCTTTTTTCCAACTTTTCAGTTTGGTGGCGGGAAAATATAAACACTCACCGCATCTCTGTGTAATTATCTAGTTTAGTGAGAAGGAAGTATGCAATATAATGCGTACTTTGGCATAATGTGTGTCACATTCACCACATCCAGCAAGGAAATACAGGAAAACACAATATACACTATGAATGACAGTGAACTGCACAAGTAGCTTCCAAGCGCCATTTACAGTTCACTCTGTGTGTGTTTGATCTTCGATATCCAACACGAATAAAGTTCAGCCCCTCTCAAAGATACTATTTGACCAAAAACAAAGGGGGGGGGGGGAAGAAGAAAAAAAAGTGCAATCGGTTACGGAGTTATTTACCGGGAAATAGCGCGATCTTGACGGAGGAGGTGGAATGGCACGACTCGACTGTGTGTGTGCTTTAGCGTCCGGATATTGGCACAGGGATAAGTGGCCACACCGGCCCACTCGGTACTCCAACGGTTTTCAGGGAGTCCTATTGGTATTGTCATTTTGAGTGGGTGGGGGGAACTTTGGTCTCTGTCGTGCTCTCCTTCGTACTCACAAAAATTAATAAGTTGCTCACAATTGTTATTTGGAAATGCTCCTGACATTTGTATTTATTAACGTAGCGATTGTGCACTTATCTGTCCAGGCCGATATGGTGCCTATAATATAATTAGTGACTGAGTGCATGTACGAAATTGTGTAAAACCACCAAATTTAATAAGTGATGTATTATGAACTGAAAGTTTTCTTACTGACAAGATAGGCACAAGATAATTAAATTGGATAAACAATCCCGAGATTCGGGAAAAAAAGATTAATCTTCCTCTTAATGGGGAAGAGCAATGGACTCTTTTCATGCAGCAGCCATGTCTTGTGCCCTGTGCACAAATAGTCATAATGACTACACATATTCACGTAAAAAAAAAAAAAAAAGGGTCAGACTATTTTGCCACTCTTGAATGAGAGACAAATACAGTATGTGGCGTGTCGTGGCCCAGCGGATAAGAACACCGGACTCAAGCTCTGGTGTTTCTGATCAGCAGAGTGTGGGTTCGAGTCCCGGTCGTGATACTTGTGTCCTTAAGCAAGACACTTAACCATTATTGCTGTGTCCTTCGGATGGGACGTAAAGCCGTAGGTCCCGTGTGTTGTGAAATGCACGTAAAAGAACCAAGTGCACTTATCGCAAAGAGAACGGGTTCGCCCCGGTGTTCCTGGTTTGATTGGCTGCAGATTACGCCACAGCACCTTGTAAACCATTACATGGTGCTATGTAAAGGAATAGGTCTCATACTTCTAAAAACGTAACTCCGCATCCTTGCAGGAAAAAATACTGAGCGCTTTGAGACGCCCATTGGGTGTGATAAAGCGCTGTATAAGAACTGCGCATTATTACTATTATTATGTCATGTCCGTGTTAATGGCTTCGGCAGTGGCAACGGCTGGACCGCCGAAAATCTTAATCATTTATGTCATAGCAGCCAACGGGCAAAGCCGTAGCCGAAGTCGCTTGATTCGGACACGGTTATACGTTGTGTATTTTCGGCTCTAAAGTGGTTACGCTCTCACTCCATCGTGGGGGCGCTGTTACTAAGCTTCTAAAAATAACTGACACCAGGTTTTGCATCGCTTCTGCATATACTGCAGTTAACTTTCTGAGATAGAATTCAAATTGGAGAAACTGAAGAGTAAAATTTACTCATTCTGACATTTAAGTCGAATAACAATCCTCGGGTGAAAATTACTAACACGAAAGCGCCAACACTACGCCAGGCACTGAATTTTAGTCTCCATGTTTGTTGATAAATGATGATCAAAGGAATCCAGGTGAAATCGATCCAGTATTTCTTAGGAAAGCTTAAGACATCGATAAAGATTTGAAGCACAGAATTTCACAAGTCAGCACAATTCATTAAGGATGCTTGGTTTTAATGTTGGCATTTGATGGCGTTGCTTTGAGTAGGGTCAGCTAAGAACGACCACGCACACAGAACATGAAAAAAGGGAAAAAAGATATAGATTATGCCCCCACTTCTTCATAAAATATAGGCATGTCCTTCGATGATTCAATTTATATCTAAGGTATAATAAAATCTTATTTTTCTTGATAAACATGGGGTTTGAACTTATGTGTTAGCCACCAAAAAACCAATGATGTCCCCAAATGTTGTCCAAACCTTTACGCGAATGACGTGCATGACCCATTTCCGGGTCATGATGATCCAGAATCTGTATCAACATGACCCAGAAATGGGTCAAACTGACGCAGAATCCGAGTTAAAAAAAAAAAAAAAAAAAAAATGTTAACAAGTTTCCGAGTCTGCCTGACTAGAAATTGGTCAGGCCTCTAGGGACCCGCGGAATCCGGGTCAATTCTGACCCGGGAGGTTAGAGAGTGAATCCTAAGAAATAATAGAACAGGCTTGGTTGAATTCATTTATTTCAAATAATAATTCGCTCTGAGAAGGGGTGTAGCAAATTTACCCTGCATTAATTTTGTGAAACGATATCAAATCATGTTTTAAATTAATGATGGGTATTTATATTGATAACAATGTGTGGTTCTCATTTGTCCCCCCCCCCCCCATTTTTCTTCTTCGTGCATTATTCATGCACTGTACCGATTTCCGGAGCACAACCACCAGGAGCCATGAGCTTCCATGAATTGTGTGGTTGCTTTCACAGCTCGTTATTTATTCATCTTCGTCGTTCTGTGGTGGGTTAAAGGTCAATAATTTGATGTGCTGAATTTTTGCACGGGATGGGGGTGGGGGGCGACGACGACGTGGTAACGCCTTTAAGAACTCTGCTCATGTGAGCCGGAAATATTTGGGGTAAGCCCTTACCCTTCCCCGATAAAGTGTTTCTGGTATACGCAGCCTGTACACCACTCAAGCTTTAGCACAGCAGCAGTATGGTGCACAATTCCAATAATGACTACCGTAGATTCATATTATATTTGTCCTCATAAATGTTAACAATGTCAATACAGATTTAGATTAGAACATTTACAGGAAAATATTCAAAAAGTAATAAATGATCGTATTTAAATGGTCTGCTTAAAGGAGTTATCTTTTTCTTTCTTTTCTTGGTCAATTATTTTTTTATTTATTCGTTGTATGCTATATTCTCTATTAGTGTAAAGAGACACTATCATTCTTTGCTGAACGACGTGATTAGACGTGATTTCAGAAACCTGCGTGGTTTGCAAATGTACAGTGTCTTCGTTTAGTGTTAAGCTCAAAGTAAACAGGAAGGTAGTCACCTAATAAAATTGCACTCTCGTGATTGCATATTGTAATACATTCAAGTATTCCCGAATCGACACTTTGGATTTATTTTTAGTTCTTGCTTGAGCGACCAACTAGCCCTCTCGTGTTCTATAGTATTTATAATGATAATCATTATGAGTCGAATACGGTGGCTATGTGACCCCAATTTTGTGATTAATTTCTCAACTGCACTGGCACAGCACACTGCATTATGCATTCCACGGTGACTCGGGACTAGAAAATGACGCAGAGAACAGTAGGGTGAAAATAGAGTTGAGAAAAGACTATAGTGCGTATGATGCACCCCCCATCCGCACACACACACACGAATCAGCTGAATGTTTCACAAGCACACAACTGACTCCATTTTATTTCAAGATTTTCTCTCACCCTCCCCCCCCCCCACCCCTTTCCGGCAGGTTTTAATACACTTGATATGGAATCCACGCATTCAGGTGACCACCTTCTTTACGGTGAATAAATAATTGCGATGTCTCGTAATGTTAATTAATTTCGTGCTCTGACATCTTGCACTAACATTTCCATCTGCTCTCCTGATCCAAAACAAGTGAGGCATCGATACAAGAAGAAATAGCTGATAAGGAGTAGCACGGGGCCATGGGGTAGTGACACACGTATACAACAGGTTTGGGAACAGGGTCGTCGTTTGCAACCTCTTACTCTAGCGCATTCTTTTTCCCTTTTTTTATTATTAAACCCTGGGCCGGCCCCGTGTCAGGTTTTTGACATGTTTGACTTCTCACAGAGTAATCTTATTTGATACAAAACAAATATGACCCGTGAAAGATGAAACTTCAGACGAATAGTTAAGTTGATAATTTTATTATCAAACAAAATTCTCGGAAACGAACGCACGATTTATGCTAAATTAAGTTTGTATTATGTGACCATGAATTACTTCCCTTGTGATATTTACGCATGGGGAATGTTTCGGTTATCTTTACGGTATAGAAGGGTTATTAGATAAGATAATACAATAAGGTCTATACCCAGGGTAGTAAAGTCCCCCCAAATTAAAATGACATTTAAGTCTTCTCTTGTTGTGTTTTCACTGAATTATAGTTCCGTGCATGTGCATGGACCTATAAGTTTCTTGAACTGTTTGAGGCTAAAGTCATGAATCTCTCTTTACGCAAAACCACAGCCGATTTTGGCCAAAACCGCAATGGGAGCTCGACAATCGGAGGCTCTGGGTTGGCAGCAGACATATGAATTCAAAGTTCTCGGAAATGTGCGCATGCTCCTAAGCGGTGTCTGCTGCCACCCAGAGTACAAAAGTCTCCCATTTCTAGAATACAAGAGACATCATGAAAACTCACATTTTTAACTTTTCTTTTTATAAACATTGCATGGTGATGAATTTTAAACATGGCGCAATTCTCTGCAATTAAAGCAAGAGGACCGTTGTATAACAACACATAAATTGCATCTTGGACTAACACTTAAGAAATCCCAATTATGAGGATACTATAAAAACTATCATAAGTACTCCATTTATTTATTTTTATTTTTTACAACCTCCAATGATTTTATATTGTATGCATGGCTCTCGATTTTCAAACCGCAACCGACCATTTACAGACAAATTACTGTAATAACAATTGTTGCACTGCATTTAATTGTTATTTCAGTAATTAACAACGCCAACCCTTTCACGACTCTACCATCTCACGTTCTCAACAGGTCTCAACATTTCAGTATTTATTTAGAAGGTATCAACGCGTTGGCGGTCTGGCGTTTCGTTCGTGATTCCACCTCGCTGTAATTTCATTATAATTAGTATAAAGTAATCATTGTGTCATGATTCGTTGCTGATTAATAATGCAGGTATGGTAGATGCAACAGAGGCTTGATTCATCTAACTGGTAATCAGTTGTGCTAGTCGTCTGACTAAGTTAAAGGTAGATAACATCATTTTTATGTTTAATTTAATTTATTTGTATTTATTTATTTATTTATCTATTTATTTATTTTATTTTATTTTATTTTATTTATTTCTCTCTTTTCTCCCCCCTTTTTCATCTCCTGTTTATTTCGATTGTGGCGATTAAAACAAGCAACGGTGATTTGTGTGGTCTTCAAATGCTATTTCGTCGACTTTGACAGTGTGTCAGGAGTAAATATTTCTCCGGAGGAGTGGTTCAGGTACGAACAGGTGATCAGGACTTTTGCGATTCAAAGAAATAAAAGATGCATTTCAAAAGTTATCAATCCTGTAATGTGTCATTAACAGTGCGTTATAATCGTTATACTCCCTCAAACATCATTTTACATTGTACTATACATGTATATACTTTTCAGCATTATGATTGTAACAATTTATTTTAACCAACGCCCCAAATAGCTGACGTCATCGTGAAAGTCATCTACTGTTGAGCATGCCCTTTCATCAACAATTATTATTTATTTAATTGATCTGTTCAATTGAGAATCGAATTTGGATCTGAAAGAAAGCAAGTGAACCTGGACACCACTGTATACCTCACTCAGGCACGACATTTTGCAAAACGATTTAGAAAATGAAGAGAAATTCTCTTGGAAATCTCAATGATGCCCAATGCATCCGGTAATTCTGTCGCTGATTCATTTCCGTACAATATCTGACCTCGTGCTCTGCTGATAGCACGATTGCGTATTTGCAAATTGGACGTCTCGTTTCAACATGACGCGCATATGCACCAACAATAACCCATATTTTGACTGGACGATGTACAATGCCATTAAAGCAAACTGGCTCGGGTTTTTGTGATGAGAGCACCACCCACCCAGGCTGTCCTCGGATGATTCCCGATTACCCATTACCACCTACCCACACAGACCTCATTGATCTTCAACCACCGAGCACCATTTTAGTTAGGAGGAAGTCAATATTGAATCCGTGCTGTTGTGTCGAAGACGGTGGGTTGCAACGACCCTATTCACCCAGAATCAACATCGATACTAGCTCGGTCGGCCTGAATTCTTAGTTCGCCATCCAAGCCAAATAAAATTTCTAGCTTTTACTCCGTTGCAATAGCACAGGACGCTGATCGATTACTAAATCAGATGGTTATCTTGTCGCTTGTCTTCACTTTGTGACAAAAATAATCCTTCCTTTCCACCCCAATTGGTTTTCAAAATAGACGATAACGTCAGAGTATGACACCAGCAAAATAATTTCAATGTATCCTTCTACGTTCTGTGTCTTGTTGTTTCTGTCGTGGTTGTTTGTTTTAGGGTTTTTATAGTGCCGTCCTTTCGAAGACATTACGAAAGGACGACAGCCTCGGAAGCAAGTCATGTACAACATCCCAAAACATATGATGATTGAAGGACGTTTTGTTTTCTCTTTGGTTTTGTTTTTGTGCTTACGTTTGTGTACTCGTTGGCAGCAATTAAAGACTTCAACTATATAATGGGGTCCGGGAGTGTTGAAGATTGGAGAAATGCATCGGCTTGATGTTGCGCATAAAGTCATACCGTAGAGACATAGACGTATGAGGAGTATTTGGTAAAAGGGGGGAGGGGCAGAGGGGTTGATTGTGCCCGAAATTTTACACAGATAAAAACACCAAAAGTACCAATTTCTAATCAAACATGTATGTGTTTTGTTTGCGGTTTGGGGAGGATTGTCATTGTCGTCGTCATTGTCGTGTATTTCTCTTATGCTTACCAAATGTAGGATGAGGAGCCAGGGCGAAGCTCGCTTTAGGGCAAAATATTCCAAACGGCAGCAACTGGAAGAAAATAAAGCATGGAAACATAGCTTAGGACCAATCAAAACTGGAGTAAAGATTAAACTGTTTAATTAACAAGCATGAACATTGTATTGCGATGTGCTGACTGGATTCAATATAACTTGTACACGGGAGCGAGATATTTACGAGGTGGATTTGGATTGAGGAGCCCAGGAAATCTATTTCTCTTGCAATATTAATATCCGCTGATAGTATTATGGTTTTTACATTGTAAAAAATAAGAAAACCGCGAGCCATCCCTGTCACTCAGAGCTTAACTCTAAGAAGTGAAGAACGTATAACAGGTCATCATACCATCCACCAATTCTAAAGCATAACAATATTTAGTGTGTGGTGTGTATTATTATTGTATTTATTTTTTAATCTGCAAAACCAGCCATGCATCGGTGTATGATCATCTGGCATGCTCTGAAGTACGACAGGCCATTAGTGCCGCTCGATTATATTGCTAATCCGCAATAACGGATTAGTATAACCTGTATTGACAGACTAGAAATCCGTGTTAACGAATTAGTATTCAGTCATAACCAATAAGTAATCCGTATTAACGGATGAGTAATCCTTACATGACAAATAAGCAACCCCAATTACAAGAAATAATCCATAATTAATCATGAATGTGTAATCCGTATTAACTAATTAGTAATCCTTACATAACAAATAAGCAACCCAAATTACAAGAAGTAATCCATAATTAATAATGAATGTGTAATCAGTAGTAGCGAAATAGTAATCCGTAATTAACAATCCGTAATCAAGAATTAATACCCCGTAATAACGAATCAGTAATCAATGTAACTAAGTAGTGATCCGTGGTTAGCAATCTGTCATAACGAGTACAAAATACGTAGCCAGCAGAAACGAATAAGTATGCTGCTAATCAGTACCGGTAATTAGGAATGAGTCATCCGTAATAACGAATCAGTAATCTGTAAAAGTGGATATTCATCCAAAATAGCGAATTAGTAATCTGTATTTATGCCGATCAGTAATCCGGACTCACGGATTTGCAATAGGCCTCTTGTATTTTAAGTGGCAGTTAAAGGGATATGGTACTTGAGGGATTAAGCGAGTTGGTGTGCAACATTAATGACGTTAAGCAAATGACATGGTGAAAAATCATGTATTTTTCTTATGAAACTGTGTTTTGATAATTTTCTATGCAAGCTTTACTTAATTTTGTCTTGTCTCATATTTTATGTAACACTATTTAAATTGTAAAGAAATGGCTAAAATTTAGCCAGTTTGGGTGGCTGCGACTGTCATTTTTAAACTGAATAAACCAATAATAACCCTAAACCCTGAGTTTGAATCTGCGTTCTATTACCACTCCTGATTCCTAATCCAAATTAGACTCCGACTTTGAAATTTGCTTTGACAGCCCATTCATTGAAATCTCTTCTTACGCCTGAATACTCCCCTCTGTGATGGAACGTTTTGCATAAGTCTGTTTTCAACACGAAGAACGTCTAACTGTTCTCGTTGGAATAATTGGCGATGACGGTTATGCCTAAATCCTACACCGGATTTAAACCAAGCCTGGAAGATGGTGACGATAGAAGCGGAACATTAATAGGGATTATTCAATTCTTGATCTCGTTACAGAAGATAAGCCGGCTCATGCCAGAACATCAACTCGGCGACTGCCGATTGCTGAACATGGCATGGCGACACTGGATTTACGGTCTCTGTTGATGGGGTGTTATGAATTACAACACTCGGGCCACGGAACATCCAAATTCCATGTGTCCTCACGCCCCGGTGGGACTGTGACATTGATACCCGCAGCGTACATACACACCGTCGTCCTCTGATTTCCCTGGGGATAAGTTTCATACATGAATTCAGCCGATACGGGCTGTATCTATGTTGGGCCCATGCGGAACTCAAACTCGAAGCCGAGGAGAGCGCGTGGGGATCGTGGGAGTACCTGTAAAATAGTCATCCGGGACATGTTTATGAAATGACTTCGTGTCAACAAAGGCTGTTTTCGAAACCACGGGTTACAGGCTTCGGCTCAGGCACCGTCCTGTACAGAGAGTGTAACGTTTTCATAGATACTAACGGAGCCATAGCCGAAGCCTGTAGAAACTGAAGTAGTTTCGAAAAGAGCCTGAATATGTGCTTTATTGCCGAATCAATTGTTGTATACCTGAAGCCAGCAACGAGCAAACCAAAGGGGATGAAATATTAGTATGACAAACCAATGATAGATTTATTAATGTCTGTAATTTTTTTGAAATTATGGTGTAAGTTTGGTCTGGGGTCATATTGATCGAAACAGTTTATGTTCCAGGAACATCCATCCGGAGAAAATTGCATTATTCCTGAGCACTCTTGTTTATTTTTTTATGTAACAGTTTAACTTGCCTTGCAGGTGGGTTTGTTTTTATCAATTACGTTGTTCATCGGTATGTCATGAACATTACAAATGGTATAACTTATTTTAAATAAACAGAGCTGAAGCAAGCCTCTAGTTAATAACAGTATAAACCAACATACTAAACATAAACTCTTGTGGTGCCTGTAGATTGAAAGAAGATAAGCTGGTAAACAAGAAGTAGCTGCAACTTTACTCAAGTTTACGGATGTAAGTAGTTAAGAATGGTGTGATTAAGACATCTCCTCTAGAATATGGAGATCGTGGGTTCGAATCCCAACCGAGCAGTCTATGGATTTTCCGTCGCATGACTCTGAAAGCCCTGAGTGATGTAGTGTCACACGTCGGAGTAAAGGTGACACCAACATTACGAATGGTATACTTTATCTTGATATGAAGAGACTAAATATTTTTATCCCCGATTCAAAGAAAGTAAGCATCAGCTTAATGCAGTGGCGGCAGTTCCACCAATGATGTACATTGTATTGATTCAAAGGGAGTGTAGTACATGCATACCAGTTACATAGTGGAGGAACGCAGCATTACACTGATACCTCCATGGTGTTACCAACTCTACATCAGCCGAATGGATAATGCCTAAATATTTGAACAAACATGACAGCAATGGAGCCGACTGACGTCTAGCTATATTATACAGCACACTGTTTGCCAAGTGCTTTCGAGCTCCAGCCGAAACAAATATTGTTCAAAACAAAACCCCCTCTATCGGGACATAGGCACGGTGACGTCGCAACTCAATATTCCGGAGCCTCGACGGGCAAGTCTCCGTCCCCACTTTCAAATCCCTCTCCCCAACTTCAGAGGGGGAGCAAACAAACAAACACAGCAATTCACTCCTGGAACATGGCGGAAAAGAAATCTGAGTACTTCGAAGAGACAGGGTATGATCATCATGCTGATGCGTTATAATGCGTCTCATTTTCTGCAAAGTCAATACGATCAAAACGCGTGGCCTTTCCTAACAAACTAAAAAATTCGCAAGGTTATTTATCTCCCAACGCGTTTAAACTTGATCGTCTATATTTATCGGAGAGTAAACATTTTGCCCTTTGGGGGTTTCTTCCTTGGGAGGAACTGGTGCGTGGGTTGAACCAGCTCTGCTTCTTTGCTTTGAGTATTAAGCACATATTTCTTGATGCTTGGACGTGCCCGTTAATATGTCAGGGATGTCATCGTGAAGGACATTACGCGAATTCATAGGTTGCATTGAGGAGGTGAATAACGGCGATACGTAACATCAGCGGATGACGTGGGAACGATGGTTCTCTCTTTGGCCGATCAACCCCACCCCATCCCTCCCCCTCCCGAAGCAAACTGGAAACTGATTATTTTACTTTACCCGCCTCAGAAATCAGGTTTGAGTTCAATAGTTAGAATTGGTACGGGGTATAAGTTTCCTTGGTGGTGGGCGGTCACGCTATGATATGGATGGGTGATGGGTGGGTGATACACCGGGTGAATGGGTGCTTAGCATTCATGATGGCCGTTAAACGAATCATGGATGACTGCAGTTGCTGTATATGTAGGAGTTTAACAGCCTGTGCGAGATCAAGGAGTGGGTGGGGGAGTCGTCCCAAAGGAGGGGTCTAGGTGGTTGGGTGAAATCATGCCTGTAGAATCTATGAAGCGTCCTATATCGTGACCCGGTGTTTCAATGAATGTATTCAGAGGACGACGCCGGTGAGTACACACGGGATGACGCGCAGGAACCCTTGGAGACAACGATCGATCGGATGGGTGCAATCATCCAACATCTTAGGATCGGAGCCCAACCTGGCACTGCTTACCAAATAATTTTGCGCTTACGACGCCCTGTAAAGCGTGCACTCCTATGAGCCGTGTGGCAGGGCGTAAGCGCAGAGTTCCCCGGTATAAACAGAGCCATGAAATCGGGCCCTGTTCATGGGTGCTCGGTGGTGAGTGGGGGCATAAGGGCGGGATATATAAAAACAAAATAGCTCACGAAGTCTAGAGGTGTCATATCGAGACCAATCCAAGCTGAGCCTTTACACTTTGGATCGGTTCATTGCAGAAAATCTTTTTGAATACATTAATGCAGAGCACATAAAATAGCTATTAAGCTTGCTCCAGATGATTGTTTGTGCCATTATGCTGGCAACGCAATGGGGTTACATTTACAAGATGTCCCACTACACAGAACCAACACACTTGCTAAGAACGGCGAACGAAATCTTGCTCAGAAAAAAAATAATAAATAAATAAATACATTTCCAGCAGCTGGTAGGAGACACAGGAATGCTATAAAAATTATAGGTGGCCGCAGACAAACCAGGTAATATTCCCACATTTTAACGTCATTCTGCTGCCACCTAGCGTCACAAAAATGTACCTTTTAAGTTACTGGTTGTGACTGGTTTCACACGAATGTTTTTTTATGGGCTGTTTTATTGTCACACACACACACACACACACACACAAACAAACAATGGGATGAATCATGGTTTTGCGCGTCTAAAAACATTAGAAATATACACACTAAAGCATACCCACTGAAAACCACGACGTGTACATACATAATTGCGCGTTTTGCTGATATCTAAATGTTCTAAGCATATTGTTTTCACAACATTTTTACATACAAAAATTATTTGTGAAATGAAAAAAAAAAGGAAAATAAAAAACGTTTCGACAATTAAGATTCGAGTGGCTTTGCAGTATTGTACTTGATCGAAATATGAATCAGAAATGGTTTTAATATAATATTGATGATAGACTATACAGTAAATTATCCACGAGGCCTACTGCTTACTCATCGTGCCCTGCCTCGTAGAAATGCCATCAACGATTAGGTTTTTGAATAACGGCGGGACTAATTGGCGGGGTTTATTTGAGAAAAAACCACTAATGAGGAGAAAATGCTCAAGTTACTAATTGGAAGAATTTTGATCAGGCTGTTTTCGTCCACTCGTCATTTCATAAAAAACTAACATGGCCGCTGTTCAGCCTTTGCATAAAAGGTCTTTTGAAAGAAAAGCGGGCGAAAAAAATATGTAATACGTGACAGGAAAGCTTGCTTGCTTCAATCACTTAGCAATGTATACATGGTTATTATGGAATTACACTCAATGTGCTCTCGAACATACCATACAGCAAGGTCCTTGCTCTATGAACATACATACTTGCAAACATTTGCTGTTTATACAAGTCGTAAAGTCTTGTCGACAGTGACTTCAGCTTAAAATCCTACTTCGAAACGTAAACAATAAGATGCCGGCAGTGCAACATTTTGCGTTAAGTGGTGAGTAGTGATAAAGGCACTTTACGTTCCAATGCACGGGGGGGGGGGGGGGGAGGGGGGCTGCTCTATGCTCCAACATCCCCATGTTTCGACGACCCTAGCTCTACTTTCGGTAATCCCTCGTGATCTACACGCTTGGGTTAGAGTAAGGGTTTGGGTTAGGAAACTTGGAGCCGGGTAACCAATCGCAAAAGATATTCACTTGATGAATTTATAATTGCTAGGGTCGTGACTACATTTAAGTTCCATACTACATTTAGGTTCCGGGCTACAAATAAGGGTTCCGGGCTACATTTAGGTTCTGGGCTACAAATAAGGGTTCCGGGCTACATTTACGGGCTACAAAAAAGGGTTCCGGGCTACGTTTAGGTTCCGGGCTACAAATAAGGGTTCCGGGCTACACATAAGGGTTACGGGCTACGTTTAGGTTTCGGGCTACATTTAGGTTCTGGGTTACATTTATGTCCCGGGCTATTTATCCGGGTACTGATGACTACAATTTTGAACGTTGTGACGATGTACATGGAGAATGTAGAGGGCCATAGTAAGACGTATGATCAAGATTAATATTGCTATATTATAACACCTTGCATCACAGTCATTCTTGCCGAAGAAAAAGTAAAAAAGAAAAAGACCCCTTGTAGTTTTTTTTACAACATGAACCATTTTGAAAGTAAGCTTATAGCATTAGTATTACACAGAAACTTGAATCACCGGTGAAATAGCCAGAGGTCTTCTATGTATTACAACAGCCAATTCATGTAACCTTTACAAACAAATATGCCCAGAGTGCAGAAAGACGTGGGAACACTTAGGAGAGCTGAGGTGAACTTTTAATCTTTGCTCTGGGGACTGAAGGCGAGAGGTGTTTGCTATGCATTCCAGAGACGGCGTCAACGACAGCGCCTGAAAATGCCCCCACAGTCTACCAAGTCTCTCTCCCTCCATCAGTGTGGAGTGGGGACACCCGACGAACTTCGGGCACACACGTAACGACAAAGTGCAGGGTCGTCTCATCAAGGGTGAACGTGATTCATTTCAATCGAAAAGCTCACTGATTAGTAATTTCATGGACCTACCAGTCCGACTCCTCCAGAGAATTATTTCCATCTGAAATACTGTCAAAGTCGAGAAAGTAGCGTTTCGAAGACCCTCGAAAAACACCGTTGCGAATGACAATTGCAGGAATCTAAATAACACATTATTATGAACATGCACAAAGTCCGTCGACAAAACAAAAGTGTTTTTCCTCTGTTTTTCATGATAAACATAAATGAATGGTTTGGTTGTATGTGCAGTGTTTTGGGTATGGAAGTGCAAATGCTCTTCAAAAAAACAATGATGTAATATCCTTTTAAGATGCCTTTTCTTCCTTTTTTTTTGACCGAGGCGTACAAGCACAAGTAGTGTTACATTGGCGAGGAACCTAGTGTCTGTCGAGCAAACTTCCCCAAAGAGTTATAAGACAAAATGTTTCTTGTGGTGGATGTACGTGAGGCTGAATTGAATGTTTCATTTTGTGCTCCGTGAGACGACGAACGCCACACCGACAGAAAATATACAAGCTGTGATTATAACACGCTGGGTGATTTAAGGTGTTGAAAATGAAGGAAATATGCTCCCTGTTCCTTGATGAAAAAGGTCATAAATAAAAGGTTTGTTATTCTTTAATCAATCGGTAGTCTTTGCTTTTAGACAACGATCTCCCTCATTTGCATTTGAACTGGGGAGTGTTGTATTTGTCAACCTCCAAGGTGGCGTTCAACTGGATTTTCCAAACAGGAAATTAGGATTTTCCAAAATATTCTTGGAACGACCAGGGAGACGAAGAAGTGTGCATCGCTATAGCTTATCTGTATTACAACTGAACTACTCAGACAAGTGAAAGACCCTGTTGTACATTAATGCTGCTATTTCCATTCCAACCAAGACGCTAAATGTTCATTGATTCTGTCGCATTTGAACCCTTCCACATTACAGCGAAGTATGGGGCAATTGGGGAAGTGTACACCTCAGAAAGCATTGGATGATTTGCATAATTTTACATGCCCCCAAGGGTTTGGTGCAATTGGTGCTTGATATGTGGCAGGGTGTACCCCCCTCCTATTGTGTCTTCATTGTGTTCTGGGAATCTCAGGAATTCTTTTGAGGATTTTAGGGGGTGCTTCTGTACAAGAGGGGAAGAGTGTGTTAGAGAATGGGAACATTGGGGGGGGGGCATCCCTCTGCCGCATATCGGGAATGGTATAGTGTGTTGGCGTAACTTTACTAGCCAAGTTGTCAACAACTTGTACTTTTCCTTTGCCTCAGGCAGTGGTGTAACCAGAGGGGGTGGGGTGGGGATGGGGGATTGAAAAACGTAAGAATGAATATGATTCAATAGTTGAAACAGCCCCCCCCCCCGCCCCAATATGTCGTTTCCCCTGCTGTCCCCTCCCAAAATGATAATGTCTGGTTACGCCAGCCTGTGTCTCAGTTCGCTGAGAATAAACACCATGGAAATAAATACAAAAACCTCAGAGCAAAAAAAACACTTAAAGGTTTCCCCAATTAATTATGTGAATTTCAAAACAATACCCACGTAATAATTCCACAAAGGATGGCTAATAACAGGATGTTTTTTTTCCCGGCAAAGAATTATTATTAAACAATATTCTCCAGACGCAAACAATTTTATATTTTGCCGCCATTATCAACGCAAATTATGTTATGTATATCACCAATATATGTACCCACAAGCTTATTCAAACTAAAATATTTAATTGGTTACAAAAAAATAAATCAATTTTAAAAATAATAAAAGTATAAAGAAATACAAAATCGAATACACCTTTAAGGCACTGTGTAAATGAAAACCAAATTGGTGTTTGTTTTTTGTTTTGTTTTGTTTCGTGTTTTAAACACTATATTCAAATCAGTTTTCCCTCTCGGCTGATCCCGAGCAGTGCAGTTCGGTCTCCGTCTCAAACAGCCTGCACGATGCAGGCGACTTCTTATTAATTTATAGTACGCGAGATGTTAAGTTAAACATCTATTCGTCTCCCTAATAGCCAATGGGGCCTCAAATTGATGTCGACCCACAGGAAAAAGGAAATGAATGTGACAGAAAAAGAAAGAAAGAAAATTAACGGACACTCTTCCCAACCGATTATCGCCAATGCCATAAGCTATATACAGCGACCACCAGACAACGGGAGAAGATTCGGGTGTTATTAATCATACACCGTGATGCTGGGGAAAAAATCATATTATATATATATATTCCCCCGCCGGGTGGCATCGTGTATTTCTCGCGGAAACATTTCCGCTGAGGTGCCTTGTCTCGGCTGCTATGTCCCTCGGGTGAATGCGAGAATGGGATTAAAACCACTTTTATTGAATAGACGGCGTTATAAATTGCCCTGATGAGGAAGGCTTGACTCTTGGGGGAAAGTGGAAGTTGAGAAACAAAGGACCAATTGCACCTTCGGCGACGACAGTAATGTTTTATACAGCTAGCATTTTGCGTGGGTTGGTTTGCTGCGTTGTGAGCAATTTTCTGCCATGTTTTCTTTCTTTCTTTCTTGGGGAGACAGGATAAAGATGAAGTGAACGATTTGGCTGAGACTGGAGAACCGATGCTCATCTTAGCGAAGAAGAATGATTTCTGCGATTGTACTGACAAGGGATCTTCAATGAAGACAGAGCTATCAAGATTTGTTTCTAATTGAACGTAAGGCTTAAATTTCATCGATTGCATTCTTTGCTATCTATTATTAAAGATTTTCAATAAAAAAAACATTTTTCTGAGAGCTCTAAAGAAAAATCAAAGTGACAGTATTCAAAACTAAACATTTGTGATTGAGAATTAAAGCGAACAAAATAAGTCTTGCTCAAAAGTCGGCAATATAAATCGTGTAATCTGTGATATCGCACGTTTACAAAAGAGCCACAGAGCCTGGACTTCCTGCAGTCATGATTTGTACACAGCCAAAAATCGGAAAAACAGACATGATGTTACAATTTTTTAAAATCTTGTCATATGATTTTTATTTTTCTATAACTTATTGGGTAATTATGATACAAAGTGCAACATTTCTCATACGACCAGTGTTACATTTGTACAGTATGTAAGGGGTCACTCATTTTTGTATTAACAAGGTGACATGGGCTGTAATATATGAAATTTTAAATTAAAATTCCATAAATGTCTTCGGTAATATTTCCGGTGTAGGTTATTAAATAGAAGGTGGGATACTGTACTCTTACTTAAACGAAAATATGAGGAAATAAAGAAATTTAACGACGCATGTATTCTTGGCATTTCTGTTTTTCAGCCACTGCGTCGTAAATGCCAAGGTCGGTTGAACTTTGAGATTCCTGTTTCTTGTAATTTCTAATTAGGATTTCTCGCGTAATGTGCATTTTGTTCTTAAATAAAGTTATACCTTTTTGACTGCCGTTACCGCCGAATCAAATATGGCTTTTAAAAATAGAAGTTACTTGCAAGTAAGTTTTGAAATTCGTCCATCAGTAAAACCCGGCATTGTAGATATCTCTAAACGCACAAACAAAAAATAACATTTATTTTATAATGAAAGTAGAGATATCTCTAAAAGAGAGATGTCTCTATTCCTAAGAGAGAGATCCCTATTGCAAAATATAATACACAAATAAAAATCTAATGTTTTATTAAGAACAGAGATATCTTGAATAATTTGCGGTAATTATTAGTTTGTGGTAATGAAACGAAGGATGCCTCAAAAGCGAACTTAAGCACTGTAACTTGGAAGCCTGAGGAAACCTGTAGACAAGGGTGCTGGCAACGAACCAGAAACACCGAGGTTAACACACCTACTCTTCCATGATTAATGTTCTGTGTTCTTTAATACCTGCCTTTTCTATCCATCAATAGAAGTACACAGGACCGAAGGTTTTACGTCCCACCCGAAGGACAAATCAATTATGGTGACGTATCTTGCTCAAGGACACACGCATCGTGACCAGCAGGCTGGGATTCGAACCCATTCACTTTAGTGAGTGACAGACCTTGGATACAACTCACACCACTCAGCCACGGCACTCTACACAGAGTGTCTTGATTAATTGTTAACAATACACGGTCATGTAAGCCGTCTCTTCCGAAGCATTCCATACTGATGTATCGTCTCAGAGTCATTCAGCACAAATCAGAAAACACTCACATTTCCTTTATATCCCAAACAATCCTACAACACACTCTGAGCGTCTCACAGTACACCCAATCGCGTTTCGAATTTCAAGCGACGTTTTCGTCGCCCCTCTTTTTTTCACGGAACTCCCAGGTACATCACCGCGCCAATTTTAATTTCGTCTTCGATTCCATAAAGGATATTGTGCATTAGCGTTATTACGAGTGACGGTAGAACATTGATCAAATATCGCCTCGCCGGCGTCCCTGCTGAGATTCTTCGCGGCTAACGCCTCTCCAGAAAGAAAGAAAGGTAGAAAAAAAAATCACACTGTCAAGAGCAAGTCCTTCTACATCGAGAGGGGCTTCTTTGCACAAAGATTTATCAGTACTCGGAGGGCTTTACAACCGCTACTCCTTCAGGTCTTAAGTTGCCTAAATATCCCACAGGCAAGATGTGATCAAGATGAATCTCGACTGTCAGTATATACCACGGTATGCGAGCTCCCGGGAACGGTAATGGCAACGCGAAACCCAATTTGTACTGTCCCATACAAGTGACACAAGATGTCCGGTCCTCGTGAATTTGAACCTCCGAGTGTATGCCATCACATACAATTGGAATTCCCGACAGGCAGCTCGTGTAGCGGTGTCTGACAACATTTGCATGTCTCCTGAGAAGAAGTTCGCCAACAACAGAAAAAGTGAATGCCAGAGTTTGATATCTTCGACAGCAAAATTCATGGGCTTTGTTATTCAGTGAACAATACTTGGACCGAGGGTGTGGCTTCATCGACAAATGCTCAACTCAACGGTTTGACTTGATCGACAAATACCTTATCCAAAAGTTAAACTTTATCGACAGTTTGAGCTTCATCGACAAAATCCAAAGGTTTGACGTCACGGTCAATAAAGTTTTCAAACCCGATGTTGGACATATACAAACATGTTAAAATGTGGTCACAATAAAAAATATAACTTTGCAGCGTGTCAAACTAGAAAAAGTATTCTTGATCCCTTGCACCAACGTCACACGCGGCAACTGTCTGCCACGCTCGCCATTTTGGAAGTCAATGGTAAGTGTGTATTCAACGCCGCGTTGCCTAAAATGCACACTACGTTGACTCCCAAAATAGTGCAACCAAGATTATCGTGATGATGACGTCAGGCGAATTGGGTCACTATAAAAAAAAAATGCTTACACGAGCTATTAACAAGATACATCTACACAGGCATCTTTTTAATGTGGAGAAACTCACGAATTTTGAGAGCACGTCATCAAGCGGGCTCAATCTTTCGGCAATGCCTGGTGTTTGCTTTTGCTGAACAGCCTTCAGAGTTATTACCAGGAATTCAAATTGTAGAATATATTTGTCATAGTGCTTTAACCCGTTGCTTCTACCAACTTTTAGTTTCAGTGATATTATGCATTTTTGCAAACAAATTATTGTACTCTATCGTTCTTTATTATACACAACAGATGCAAGCACCCGTACAAAGCAGTCTGTTATACACACCTCCAGTGGCATTGCAATACAGGAATACTCCCCAAGGGCACTGCCTTCAATATTCTTATATCCCCGCTCTTTTTCTTTCTCTCTCCTTCCCCCCAGGCAAGGGAAACATAACCAAGCCTCTCGACCCCTCGTTCGATTGAGTATTGACATGGCAAACTCATCCCCGTGCGGTTATCCCACGTCGCTTCATCTTCCACTGGGGAATACAAGTGATTTTTTTTGGGTACGTGTGCGTGTGAGTGTTCGTTCTTCTCTTTCGGTGGTCATCGATCGTCGTCTTCTCTGTTCTAAATATCCGCTGGACATCGAAGGGTCATGGGCAGGCAGAACGCTGATCGCCGATGACGTCATTGTGGGGACCGTGTTGCGATAGTTCGCATTATTATGTCTCCGATTTCTATTTTGGAACTGATCCAGGCAAGAGCAAAGTTGGTTTCAGGCACCGGGGTAGATCCGTGTCGAAACGTTGATTTCGAAAATTACGCCACACTTGACCGAAATTAGATGATTAATTACCGGCGCATTGGTGCACGCACTTTCACAACACAGTGCATTTATTGTTTCCTTACAAAACACACAAGAAATGAATTGTATTCAAGGCAAGTTATCTTGAGTCAAGTCAATAACTTCATTCTCATATTTTGCTTATTTTTCAAGCACAAAATCAATTATGTTTTCAGCGCATGGACAATAAGGGGCTCATAATTTTACGGGCTCTGCATGCTACAACAATCGTGGTGGAGAGGAAATGTCTGAGCCTCACATCCAAAAGATCGACCTGTGATTTTTTGTTTTACACAAAAAAGAACATTCTTTTGAAACTTCCATCCCGCCTCATCAGTGACGAAAGAAGTTATGTGGATGGAATCAGGTTAGATGTGTTCCCCAAAACACACTCAGAACTTCGTTTCTAAAAAATAAATACTTTGGGTGGGCCGTTGGATGGTCATCAAAAACAACTGTGTAAATGTTTTTTGAGAAACAGCAAGGCTTCATGTGAGACCTCAAATAATGCTGGGTTTCTGAACCCATGTCCAAACTAAAGACGTAAATTAGACAGAAGCAGGCTGCGATCAAACTACGCTTTCTCAAAGAGGTAAATGCATAATGAGTGAAACGGAGAACCAGACAGACCACAAGCGACGACATGTTTAGTTTTGGTCAAAGCGATTAAATAAATGAATTCGATTCTAAACATGTTACAATTCTGCTCCCTTTTGCTTCGATACATAATGTCCATCTTTAACTGCCGTGTGCGAGAAATAAAAATCAGTTTTAAATTACACATGTAAAAAAAAAGAGGGCAAACAGGGAAAGAAAAACAAATCCACGACAGAACGTGAGGAGTTTAATCGTTTTTTTCCTTAAAATCCGACCCCATAACTCGATGAAATTTTTACAGACCGTTTGCATGGTTATCTTTATTTATTTTTTAACTAGAGGAACAAAAATGGACAAAATCTTTTGGAAACCACTGATATACTGCACATTTTATTATGTGTGTCTTGCAAACCAGGAGACTGGGAATAATGTGCTCGTCCACAAAAAAAATATGACTGCACATTGTGTGTGTCTTGAATACCATGGCTCAATTTCACAGAGCTGCTTAACAGGTTTGCTTAACAATTTTCTGCTAAGCAAACATGAGCAGGATACCAGTCAGAGATTGTAGTTACTTTTTGTGCTTAAGCAGCTCTATGAAATTGTGCCCAGGTGATTGAGAAGAATCCGCAAAACAAATGAAGTGCCACAGATTTATGATAATGTGTCTTGAATACCGAAGGATTTGAAAGCGCGTGCTCGTCCACAAAACCAAATGCTGCGCCATTCCTTGAAGCTTGTAAGAGAATCGGGAACCCGGGGCAAAAGTGACTTAGATGACAAAACTTACATCAGCTTACCTTGCCTCATCGTGTTGGGTTTCTAGTTAAGAAACCAGTATAGCCAAAGACGGCCTAATTTCATTGAGCAGCTTTAGCAGATAAAAGTTGCTGAGCAAATAATGGCAGAGGACCAGTCAATCAATATACGCTGTGTCGTATTGTATTTAGCTGGTAACCTTTTTCTGTTAAACAACATATATAAATGACTGCCCTTCATCTCCCGTGATAAGTATAGTCTTGTCTATGTTTGGTCTGTAAAGTTATTGTCTCAAAAGAAAAACTTATTATTATGAGAGAAATAAATGCAAAATGTGAATAATATTCATTTTGCTGTAGATTGTGCCACCTTGTTTAGTTACAAAAAGAGCGGACGTGAACATTCCAGGGTATTTCCTGGCAGGCAATTACATCACACTGGCCATGACAAATTTTACTTTTCGTAACATAATTACCACATGGAATCACGAATTGCAAAAAACAACAGCTGAACGAGTTTTTAGATGTGCCCCAATTCTTCACAATGATTAAAAATTAATAAAAATCGTAGAGAGGAATTACCGTAAAAGGTTTGTGTTTTCCTCCATTGAGCTACTGGACTGCAGGAAGTCCAGGCTCCGTGGCACTTTTGTAAACATTGTGATGTCACAGGCTACATCGTCTAAACGAATAAATAATTACGTTTTACTGATATCTACAAGCCAAATGCGCTGAAAGTAAACCTGGTATCGTGAATGGGAGAATCACACGGTACCAATTGTCGTTTTTATAAACAATAAGACACTTTCTAACTGTACACCTCTTCACCAGACTGTTTTAATCACAGAGTGCACCTTTGATATTACTATATTCGAGATGCACCGCCTCAAATCCTAAAATAAATGCTCAACATAATCTCGGTCGATGAGAAGAAACGTCTACGAACAAAGTTGGAGATTAATGGTTGCTTTTATCTTGCTCTGTGTTATATACTTCTAAAAGGTTTAATTTCCTTTATTGCAATAAAATAGCGCTTTAGAAGCTTTCTCTCGAGAACTTTACCATGTCTTGTTCCGAGAAAAGACGTCCGAAAAGACTCATAGATAAAAACGTGAATAGCGCGGACAATCCCAAAAACATCGTCAATGAGCGCTTTGAAAACATGAACAACTCCGATCTTTAATGCAATTAAAGTAGCGGGCAAAGAACCTCGAGTAGTCCATTGAGATAAGAATATTCCTTTATATTCCATTGGATACAAAATGGCACCTTAGGAACGGTGACGTCATAATTTGCGACATCTGGCAGAGATTTTCCCCGGGTTTTATCTTATCAGTTTTTATTAATCGCACCTAGCAACGGACGAGACTCGTTCTATCGATCTCAAATCACCGGCCAACCTTGTGAAGAGGATAAGCATTTTGCCATTCAAACAATTCTGGGGGGCAAAAAACAATGCGCAAATTGCGTTCGATGCTCAAAAGCCATATTTTTAATGGAATTTTATCAACGCGATTTATTGTTGTCTTCATGTCATTTAGAAAACAAATGTGTGTCTGTTTTTGTTATCAGTTTTAGCTTTTTGTACAATTCACCTTCGAGGAAGATGCAGGGCTAAATTTAGAAATACAAACTTTTAAATTACATTACGAGTTTATTAAAGTGGAAGGATTTAAGTCGAGAACGCATCACGTCGAGGGGGAAACTAAATTAAAAAACGAATCAGATCTGTCTGTACACGAATTAGAAACGCGCCTCGGGACTGAATATTTCACACGATACAAACATGTATGGACAAAAATATAATATTTCCGGACACGAATTTCTGTAAACTGACTTTACAAAGAGAGAGAGGGAACACTTCTATAAAGAATCCCCCCACGCGTTAATAGATCATGTCCGTTACCAGACTACAAAATCGGGTTAATTAGTAGACTGATGGGCAATTTGGGAATAGGAAATGGGGCACAGAACATATAAGGTTTCATCCTTGAGTCACACAGGAGATAAAGAAGATGCACTCTACAAAACATGAGCACCAGTTAAAGATAAAGTAACACGATAAAATAAAGCATCTTCACACGATCACTCGGACAAGATTCTCTCGAAGGTCGTTCCGACATATTGAAAATTCAGACAATTACAACAGACATTGTTTGTATCCTTTAGCATCAATCGGTAAGAGCTGATAAGAAAATCTACAAAATAAGCAATCTTTTCGCACACAGGTTTTCAGGGATTGAATGTTTATATTGATAATCTGTTAGGAACATTGTGGGGAGTTTTGATAATAATATTAGTTAAAGGGGATTACACATTGTTGTTGTTTTTTTTGGAACAATGAAACCATTCCAATCATCTGTTTTTCAAAATTTACATCATAAACCTAACCTGTGAAACTTCATCAAAATAAGGTATTCAAAACAGCAAATAACGGTTTCCATTTAATCAGGCTTTGGTGCACGTTCATACGGTGCCAAAATGGTCGGCCGACCATCGCCTAAAAGTTCTTATAAAATTGCATTTTTCTTTAAAATGTCACAACACCTGGCGAACCGATTTCACCGGAATAATGTGTACTTTCAGTCAAGTAAGTTTTTTTGTATAGTAAGTTGCAAGTATTTTTTTTTTCATTTCTGCAAATGATGTAATCTACCTTTAACTGAAAGTAAAGGAAAGAATTGTATTACTGTGTGATTTTGCCAAAATGCGCGTCCACAAAAGCTTCCTAAATGCAACGTAAAGCACTGGAAATAATGTTTAAACAGTTGTCAGCGTATTCAATTTTGTGTCTACTTATTTAGTTGAGATGAAAAGTCGACGATTGTTTCATTAAGTTCCAATCATGCACCCCTTTAATGTGTTTGGTGAGATTTCGACACAGGAGACCGCTGTGTTTACAACGATTAAGCTTTATATGTGCCCACCCTAATCACTCACGGTGGAATAATCTTCGAGTTTTGCGTCACTCCACCCCCCTTCTGCATCTGCTCGACCTTCGAGCAATTTTGAAAGCAATGTTTGGAAATGATGGTCCAAAAATAACCTCACTTAGTGAATTTTCCATAGAATATTTCGCACAACATTTCATTAGTGGGAGAGACTGCTGACGGCAGTGTCCCTAAAGCAAAAACATATTTTTTTCAAAAACAAAATGGAGGCTCCAACATTTTGGTGAGATGTTGGTGCAGTTGAGTAAGCCTTTTAGAAAGACACTGCTAGGGTCGAAACGTGAGGCCATTAACAATTCATTTGCATTCATACAACTAAAACAGGGTCTTGTGGTTGGTAAGCAGTTTGCAACAGCTAATTTTATTTCTTTCGAGTACAATTTCAGATGGTTAAGAATCACTGCAATTTACAGTGGACTTACAGTGGACCCAGACCTAGTTACAATTTTGTTCATGGAAATTGACTTAGTGTGAAATAACTCTATCTTAAGAGGGGAAAGGCTCCAACCTTTTTAGCAGACGCATTATTGTTAATTAAGTGGAAGGATGATTTTAAACATAAACGGAATGGGTGAGCGAAATGGTACGATTGTCCACGGAGCTTCGAGACTGCGCTGTGTGCGCAACACCAACCCACTACACACAACCACGAACACACGTTGGTCGACCCCGTACATCGAGGACTTCTCTTTATTCTCTTATACTGATTGGACTTAGTATGTTTTTTTTAGCGACGTCCCTACTGGTTTCGCACACGAAAGCGAAGCGCGGACGTCCCCGCTCAGTCAAAAACCCCGGATTCGTTTTGTTAAAATCTTCTTCCTATTGGTCCCTTTGCTGTATGACTTTAACTTTCTGAAATAACCTCAACTGGTTTGGCACATAAAACCCTTCCGAGGATCTCTGCTAACAAAGAACTGGTTTTTAGAACAATTTGTCCCCGTTCTTACTTCTTGAGAGGAGAGGCAAAGTGCATAAACCAGTACACACTACTCATGCCACTAAAACATAAAACAGACCTTTATCAGGGTGTGGTCATCTTCATTTTTCTCCAATCCAAATCATTATAACCAAATCAAGGCTGGCAGAAAAAAATAGTCTGGTTCCTTTTTTGTGCGATGAGTATTACCCTTCATTACTTGTTACTGAATACAGGGAATATGACCAAGAAGGGTGACAGCATGATAAAGATCTATTTGTGTATCCCTTTTCCCATCAATCGTGTTTCATTTCCCTCGAGACAAAAAAAAAAGACAGAGAGGGCGTACACAAAATAACTTAACATCCAGTAATCACTATTATTTTTAACGACGTCAGGCCTAATATTAGGTACATAAAATATACAGCTTTGCTGTCGATTTGAATTAACGACGTAAAGAAAGTACTCTTGCCTTAATTTCACGCGTGGATGAACATCGTTTGTGATCCAGAAACTCGCTGAGGCGTGTTTTCTTTTCTTTTTTCCCCCTCCTTTTTAATTGTCAAACCCGAATTGTGTTTTACCCACACTATTTGCTGCTACGTTTTTGTTTTTGTTTTGTTTATTTACCCCAAGTGTAAATGCAGTTGGTTTCTCCAGCCCATTTCTATCATTAAGTACATTTTGATCTAATTACGAACAATTATAATTGGCCATCTCCTAGAGATTGTATAAAAGATCCTGGCCCAAAGCTGGTAAGCACGCAAAAAATGCTAAGCACAGAAAAAAATATTGGCCTAACAGAAATTGGTTGCAAGCAAAAATGCATTTAGAGTTAACACCGTTGTGACTTGGGGCAAATTTCATACAACAGCTTAAGCAGCAAACACTGCTTAACAATTAGCTGGAAACCAGTCACAAATAGTACGTACGTAATATGGCATAATAGCATTTTGGCCGGTAACCTTGTTCTGATCAGCAATACTGTTCTGTGTTTAAGCACCTTTGTGAAATTGGGCCCAGTGTCACAAGTGCAGGGTAAAACTCGATCTGCTGTTTCAGGAACCGAAATCGAATTAACGTCGTTGCTGCGTGCGTCAGGAAGTCTAGTCAAAGCAAAAAGCCTTGCCCTGGACGCGTGTGACTTAAACACTTAGTGCTGTTTACAATGAAAGACAATGACGAAAGAAAAAAGATTGAAGCAGCAACAACAATCAGTCCTGATAAACAAAGTCTCATCCAGCGGGGTTGACGGCACCCCTCTCTTATAATTTGATACCCCACTGTTTGTCAATTACAAGTAAAATAAATTGCACGTGAGGTCACCCTATTGTTTGACTTCTTTCTAACCGGCTTTAAAATTATGGCGTAAAGTCTGATTCCCGGAACAAGGCAACGGCAGGGGGTTAATATTATAAAATGTTTGATGGATTATGACTTGCCAATAATTATTATTGCAACATTCACAGAGGTATATCAAATTTAAACCAAATAGCAGTTTTTCTCAATTGCTTTGTCATTTATTGTAAGTAGAATAGTTTTCTGGAGGGCCACATTACCTGATTTTGAGACACCTTCGTTGCTAATATTTTCTTTGCTAACTTTTTTTTTGTCGGAGGCAAAAAAGACCGGAAAAGGCCCTAAGAAAGAAAAAAACCAGAGTTTCTGTTCTTCTTTTTCTTTTTTGTTTTACCAAAATGTTATTATAAATTCTTAAATCAAGACTGCGTTCTAATTCCTCAAACATTTGCCTCCGTTGTTCATTATTCCTACATTCTTCCTCAGAAATTACAGAAAAGAACATTTAATTACATCCTGTGTACTTTCATACTTTTTTTTGACAGAGCGAAATCCGTTATTTTTAGCTCACAATTTGATTTTAACCTTGTTGTTCAATCCATTGCCTTTCTTAAGGGTGACTCTACAGACGTCCACAACAGCCTTGGCCGACCGACTAAGAGAAAAAATACTCGGCCTTGGCATTCGAAAAAAATATAAAGGGAGTATTCTTCACTGTGTTTGCTTTACTGGAAGTAATTTCCTTACGCAGAAAAAAATATATATATATATTTGTTAACCTAGTTTATCGACTGATTCTTGGGGAAAGTGTGATTCGTTCCATCAAGGCCTTTGTGCAATAATGGCCGAAGACATTGTCCGTCGATTCGGCTAGACGAGAGTGACTCTAGGGACATATACACTGACTTAGTGGATGAGTGTAAAGCTTGATGCTCTTGGTGTGCATACTCTCTATGAATCAAGTTAAGGTACAGCAGTTGTTCAGTTCTGCAAAACCGTGTCTCGCGATATGTTACCTCTCTTTGAATTCAGACAAGATATTGGTGTTATGTTTTAAGAACGGACGCCGAAAGTATTGCTTATACCATCTATGAATCAAGATAAGGTACGACTTGGTAATCTAACCGTCACGTACCAGGTAAATGTTATGTGTGATGGTACATGCGGTTTTATGTTTGAAGAACCGACCGAATGTAATGCTTACGTCTATGAATCAAGATAAGGTAGTTTGATAATGTAAAATCTATGTACCAGGTGTGTATAACTCTCAGACGATCCGCATAATAGTCGTGACGATACAAAAGCTAATATTCTGATTTAATACTAGCTGTGATTAATTTAATAACTCTTACATCACTGATGCCTCGTGTATGCTTACCGATCGGCGAGGGCAATTACCGGCCACCAGGCCCCTCAGATAGTTTTTGTGAATCAGATAATGCACATACAGTTTTTCTAACAATAGTAAGACTGCTACGTTTTTTATTCATTTATTTCTTTATTAAAACATTTTTGTACAGGATACATATAATCAGCTCAGAGGCTGTTTTACATGATGGTCCTGTTACAAAATAAACGAGGTCGAGGTTGAAAAATCAACACAGATTAAACACGCAAAAATGATACAAAAAATGATCAGACCATAGAGAGGTTGGAAACACGAAAAAAACAATTACTTAAAATACATCTTCTCGTACATATTTTTCAAAGTAACAATAGAGGAGGCATTCTGAACGCGAGAAAGTATTTTGTTCCAGACAATAGGCACCAGCGTAACAAAAAAGATTGCTTAAAACATTTATTCAACACGTGACTTAGGCACATTTTGGCTTATCAGTTACGTCACTGATGCTGCTTCTCCTTTTGAGGCTACTATCATTGGTAACTTTGCCAAGCATACTGCTGGGAACCTTACTCCATTTGAGTCAACTCAATATTATACTCAATCTCGCCCTGGTATACAGCTGATGTTCAATCCAAGATTTTGACCCAATTCACATGACGTCATCGTCACAACAACCTTGGTTGCGCCATTTTTTGGGAAGTCAATATCCTCCGTGTGTTGTACAGTGTAGTGCGCTTGTTAGGCGACGCGGCGTTAACACCTTCACCATAATATTTACGCGCAACTTGACTCCCAAAATGGCGAGCGTGGCTGACAGTATAGTCGCAGCATGTGACGTTGGTGCAAGCGGTCCAATACAAGCATGTCTCACCCTATGGAGACCCTAAAGGGACTGTAAACAAATTAATAGGTAAAACAAGATGGGGTGTATATTTCGTTCCTTCAAAATGATATTTATTAGGGGCTCCGTATTGACGCGATCTTGATTAAATGTATATAGGGCTACTCGGTTGTCATTTGGTTTTTTTTTTTATCCCTAAATGATATGCTTCACTAATAATAACACAGGTTGGATGCGCTTATATGATTATGATTATCATTATGATTATTTTCAGATTAATGACCCTGGTAGCTGATTTGTGGGGTTTTATTGCGCTTAAAGTATCATTTATAAATTTGCCATTAATTGTACAAGCGTTCATTAGTTTTTTGTTTTTTTTTTTGTTTTTTTTTTACATTCAGTGTAACGATTGCACAGCTGTTTCTTTCCTCTTTTATGCAGCGGCGTAGCGACCGGGGGTGTGGGTGTGCCCCCCCCCCCCCGCACCCCAATATTACCTATGTCGGCATTTAGAGCCACAGTCGGCAAATTGAGAACCAAACTTACCCGAGTAAGGGCTCGGACTGAACACAGGCCTTGAGATTTGCCGTCTGGTTTTGCCGACTGAAAATTTTAGGTTAATCCTTGTAGTTCGAATAATATTCTCGGCAACGTGCGGAAATCTACGCTCTGCATTGTTGCCAACAGTATAGGGGATTTGTCCCGAGTCCAAAATATTCGAAGTTTGAATTTCAAAATTAAACGTCTATTTTCGGCAACTTGACGGTCCTCCTTAGCCCTGAAAACACTTAAAACCGTAGAGCATCCGGGGGCTTCGCCCCCTGGACCCACACTAGAATGTGTGTCTATATTATACTCCCAACAGGGAATTCGCAAAAAAAAAAACGGTTTCCAAAGCTTGCATTTCGTATAATTAAGAGTCGTCTAACTCCCGGCATCTGAGGGCCATTTGAAACCTTGGAATCACTGAAAAACCTCATGAGCGCTCGGGGGCTAGCCCCCGAACCCCCACATGTTGGTAAGTCCCATGTCATTGTGTTTTTACTTTCATTTGATAATGTCAGTCGGCAAATGTAGGCTTCCACACCCTCAAAGAAAGTGCCTTCGCTACGCCGCTGCTTTTATGTCAGCACCATCACTCTGTCACGTTTATTAGCTGACGTGTTCAACAACAAAAACGCTTCGTTGAGACCAAATATTAACTTCGATCTTTTGAAATGAAAAGAGAGTGCGGACATTTTTGTTTGAACTTTGATATTTTTACTACGGGAAACCTCACCAAAAAAAAGCTTAATTTTTTTTTCTCTCTCTCTCTCTATCTCTCTGCGGTTAATGTTTACAGTTCATCAACTTTTTCAATAAAGACTTCAGCAATGGAAGCTGTTTACCAATCACGTTGATTAATGAGAGTGACCTAAGGTTTTGACTCGCTATATCTCAAAAGGTTAATGAGCCAGTCAAACGTATGACGTACATTTCTTTTGCTAGTTGACTGTGTAGAGCGATAGCACACAACTTGCCAAGTTGCGTTAAAGGCGTATTATAGTACACTCAATCATTGTTAATGATCGAAAATAAAAACAAGTTGTGAACGATTTCAAATATAAAACTGTTGTTTGTCTCTAACGAAACATCGTCCCACGATGCAAACAACTTACGGTATACTCACTTCCCAATTATACACATTGACATTGTAAGCTCTAATTCCCGTTTTATATCAAGGAAACAGACTGTTTTGTCCTTCGGAACACCATTTGGTTACACAGAATTGAACGGGGGAAGCTGATGGGAAGGACAGTAAAGGTCCACAGCATCGGACGGCTGTTTTTGGATGTCGGTTAATCGATGTGACTTTGGCGTTTTAGAAACCACGGCTTGCGTTTCCGGCTCTGACTTTGGCTCCAGCTTCTGCTCCATGCGGCTCGTGTTCAAAGCGCACCATTTTCAAATCAACTTTAAAAAGCCCTAATCCAAAGCCATTGTTTCGAAAAGGCTCTTTGGTTATTTCCTAGCTGCCCTCCGAACACCCTCCCCCAATATATTTTCAAAAGAGCGAGTTCGTAAAATCCCCCGGTGCATCATTACTTTTCCTCACAGCTCATTGCGCGCCTTTTCCCCCTTCTCATCCGTTATGTCATGTTTTATTCAGGTCACGACACAATGCAGACAACACACATAGGTGTACGTATACTTGCACTACACAATCTTCATTATTTAAAGTGCCGCGCGGATTTCTCGGAGGAGAAATTGCTTTTGTTGATCTGTTTGTTCTTTTTACGAAAAGGAATCGGTGTTAAAATTATAGTAGTCGACTCTGAGAAATCGCTGGAGGTTCCAAACATTGATGTTATAAATAATGTATATCAAAAAAGACATTTAGGGAGTCCGGTTTCGAGTTAAGTTACACAAAAATTGATTGTGTGCAGCCTGGAAATTATTAAACGTTATTTTAATGTTTAAATCACTATTTGAGGAGTTTTCCTGTTTGACAGAAATGAAGTTACGTTCACATGGATTGACTAAACCGTGTGTCACCTGGAAATCACTAAACGTTATAAATGTTAAACTCACCTTTTGGGGATATTTCCTGTTTGAAAGAGATGAGGTTAAGTTTGAAACAGGACTTGAAGTTGAAATCGAAATATGTTTAATGATTCCAGGACCCTCCTTAAAACTCACGATAATCAATTGTACAAGCCACTTTTTTTTTTTGAGATATGGTGAACACAATACCACGACACTAGGTTTGGGTAAATCTGTTTGTACACCCAAACCAAGCAGTGCACTCATATACTGCTCACCATATCTCAAAAATAAAATAGCAGTAATGCTAAGAAAGAAAGGGGAAAAAGAGAAGAGAAAAAAAGCAATGCCATAGATGTAGCATGGACTACAGTTAAAGTACCATTAATAGAATGACTAAGTAGCCTGCGTGGACCGAAAAGTCTCTCACGATCACCTGACAAAAAGTGAGTTTTAGAATAAAAGTACGTCGGATTTCAGACTAAATGTTCATCAATCGCGTCCGAACGCAAAGCAAACAATAAAACAACACGATACCCGAGTTATCAACGAATATAATAAGAAGATATCATATCTATATCGATATGAATTTGTCTTTTATGATAATGAAATTCTACATGGCAAGGGCCCCTGCGGCAACACCTCGCATTGCAAACGACCGGCCCCAAATTCTCAGGAGACCTGCCTGACGACAGACCGGGCAGCGGAGCGAGACCCTCTGACGTCATACACCCCTGGACTCACCACAAGAGACACAGCTTTAGTTTCATAAAAAAATAAAATGAAAATAAGGACCATAATGTATTTCCAGTAGAACATTTTAATGGTAAGGCGGTAACTGAAAAAAAGAGGGAACTTTATATGTATTCTTTTCATTACATATTTATGAATTTAACATGCGGGTATACGGACGAAAGATAACGAAACACTGTAGGTTTTTCTCTAATTGCGTACATCGATCACAGCTTTAGTACAAATAGTGCAAAGGTGTGCAACGCACCGTGGAAATCTCTCACGAGTTGTGTGACAACAACTCGACGTTTCGACCAGTATGCCCTGAGCATCTTCAAGAGTTTTGATGCACTGTATATATTATGGTGTCACAAAAGTTTCTTTACTCAGCAATCCACGCGTTGGTGTTGTCATGTTCAGATATCCCTAAAAAGGAAAAGATGATATTGTTTGTGGGCAGAGTACACCATTACTTGAATTGATAATGCGAGGTCCGCAAGACCCGGTGACTATTAATCCTGTATTATTATTATTATTATTATTATTATTTTTTACTGGATCTGGATCCAGACCACAAACAGGTCAGTGCGTTGACCCAGATTCCGCCCACCGACCTTCAGTATACTGACAAGATGACAGTGGGTCGGGCCTATGCATGTGCGCAAGACCGTGAAGCCGTCACACACAAAGTGGCGGCCATTTTGAAGCTCGCAAAAACACAAAGGTTTCGTAATACACACGGTGCTTACACAAAGTATATTGTATTTTGTAAGTTAAGAGAGGGGGATTTTGATTCGTCAACAATTTTGTCTATCATCCTAAAGCTTGTTCATGTTATTTTAGTCATTGTTTTTCTTTTGAAAATTAGCATTAAAAAAAAAACATGCACGGCACGCCTTGATAGTGTGCTATCATGCTAGTTTCAAAATGGCGTCCATCACTGACTTCAACGAACACACGCAACCCGCTAACCGGTCAGTCGTCCGTTCCTGAGTCCGACCTCCAGTTACCAAAATAAACTCTGACTCTAAATTCTTAGACTGCGTCATCTGCCCTATGTTGAAGACATTGAGAATGGTTAAGATACGACTATTCCCGAGATCATATTAGTCTGAGGTTAGTATTTAAAAAACACAATCCCACCAAAATGGTATTTTCTCAGCCAGATTTAACATAATTTTCCGCCTTGTCGTTTCATAATTGAAAATGAAACTGACAGAAATATTTAAAAAAAAAAAATAATAATAATAATAATAATAATAAACAAATAAAAATCTTCGGCAAAATGATCTGTTTCCACTACTGATCTGTCAGGTTTTAAGATTAGATCTTGTGACGCCATCACTTGTGATGCGATCTCCGTGAACTGAAATTCCGCATTAAAGTTTTATCTTTTGAATAATGAATAGCAGATCGTTTTGCTGAAGATTTTTTAAATTTAGATTTCTGTCAGTTTCATTTTCAAATATAAAACGATAAGGCAGAAAATTATGTTAAATCTGTGACGGTGAATCGACTGGCCCAGATTTGTTGTACAACAATGTTTGTCTCATTAAATTACAGTCAGGGACTAGGTCATGTAATTGAACCCCCGGAGCGAGGCTTTTGTTATTTTCTGATCATTTTAAGCCCCGTAAGGAGACCAAAGGTTTCGATTCGTTACTCATCTACGACTTCCTTTTTTATCTAGTATTTGTTATTGCAAGGTTTTCTTCTTCATAACAAAACTTAGTAGTACTTTGGGTGTACAGCAATGCGATAACAGCAATGCGTTTTTTCATCCCTCTTTCTCTGTTTCCCTCTCATTCACAATAAATCAACAAAATCAATAATCAAACAAAAATATTAACAGTGATTGTTTACAGTGATTAATCTGCATTAATATGCACACTATACTTCATAAACAAGTAATTTAATGGTAAGCGACTTATGTGATGAAGTAGTTCTTTTATCTAATTCAGTGATTACTGTGTACCGAATCTCCCATAGTTTTGTTGGAATGCCTTTTGCGGTATAAAACCCATTCGACACGCTCCCTCGTCGTCTGTCGCCCAGAAGCGTGTGTGCCGTGTGCCAGTACCGCATCATGGCTTTTCAACTTTTAGTTCATATGGTGGAATGCTTCACCGGCGAGCGTTTGGTCACCTACTATTTGACTTGGAGATTCGGCAATCATTTGTAATTTTTTTCAAAAGAATAAACGAATTGATGACGGACTTGTTTTGCCTGAACGTGTTTTGTTATGTCTCATGTTGGTCAATATAATCCCGGATGGTTGCACAATACTTAATTTTACCTATATAGTTTGTATCGCCTGTTCGAAAAGAATCATAAGGCTCGAGTGCTGACCATGCATACCGGTATTTAAAACGGCTCACTGCTTGCTTTCCGGGAATTGTAAGGGTATTTAAGTAACGGTAGCTAATTGTCAATTTTAGTAGGATTCATAACTTGCATAAATCCAAAGTCTAGGTGATCGCTTTCCGCCGACTGAGTCTTCACGCATTTCTAAGAATACCCTGTTCTTAGTTTGCCTACTCCCGTATTTCATTTTGTGGCATGTTGTGGCCGAGCGGTCTGGCGCAGCCCGCAGCGAACTCGAGGACTGCATGGCGGCTAAAGTCCCCGGAGTGTGGGTTCGGCATTCCCGGTCATTTTATAAACCAAGATGGCGCAGCCAATTAGGAGTCAATGGCCTCGTTATGCCATTTGCTGAAAGAAAAACAGAAACATGTGTCCTTGAGAGACAAGACACTTTGCTGTTATAATTGCTTCTCATCACCCAGGAGTAAATGGGTACCCAAGAGGATAGAGATTGTTCATGTGAATGATTTAGCAACCTGTGCACCCATTTGGTTGCTGGTGCTGCTGCATACTCCTAAGGAGTTGAGATAATTTCATGTACGCTTAAGGCCCGATGAACAGGAGTAATACTACGGTAAGGCTCTTTGCGGCTGCTTGGCTTTAAATAGCTCTTAATAAATACACGGTATTGAATAAAAAAAATTACCATTATTGTTTATTTGACACAATAATTGATTTTATATTCAAGTGAATGATTAAAGCTCTTTAAAAAAAAACACCACAAAACACAAAACAAGATCATGTTCTTGACCAATATTTTATGGAATTTCACTAGTGTTCATACCGTCGAATTCCAATCATTAAAAGAACTGAAGTAAACAAAAAACAATAAAAAAATAAACAAACAAAACAAACAAAAATAAAAAACAAAACACGTATACTCCGTCCCAGCCTCGGTTTCCTTACGTTGTGAACAGAATGGCCGCACCATAAATAAAGTCTGTCAGTTTGCATATATTCCAATCGTTTGTGAGGTTTGCCTTAATTTCCAATAATTAAAAAATCATTAGCAACCAAGCTACAAAAAAAAAATTATGTTCTGTTAAAAATCGTATCGAAGCAACCAGGGCCAAACATAAGCTAAACACAAAATAATGTTGCTTACCAGAATAAGGTTAGCAGCCTGAATACCATCCCACAATGTATACCGCCTGTGACTGGCTTCCTGCTCATTTTTACTTATAACAGAAAAATGTTAAGCCACATTTTGGGCCCTGTAATTCACGCGATTGTGCTTAACCACTTGAATGGAGTTGTAAGGAAAGAAATATTCTTAGTAATTAAACTCAATCGGTCAGACACGCTCATGCCATACGGAATTTAATTAGGACAACAAAACCCCCGTCTGCTCAATGAATGACGGGGTAGAAGCTCAAATCTCCTTAATAATAATTGATTGATGTGAGGGAATTGTACCAACAGGTGGGTTGACATGAAGCCTTTTAATCAAGGTAATAAAATATGGAGTTCTCTTACAAAATGTTAAAGGGGGGGGGGGGGTTGCAGGATTGCTGTTTCCTTTGATGGGCACAAACCGTCAGAGAGTCTTTCGTTTTCAATACAGTCACATAACTCAGGTGTCGTAGTTTTAGTGAAACACGGGTTATCATGTCCTCGGGTCCGGCCCCACGCTTTTTATCGATTTTTCAATATATTGACTACAGTCTTATTAAATCATATTAAAGAGATGGTGCGGTTCTTGGACGGGGTCAACTCGTCCACCGGAGCGTCTTTTGTTTTCAAGGAACTTGTAATTAAAGCTGAGATGACGTATTCTTCTTCAAAAGAGGTTACCACCTTCAAAAGTCCGAGTAGGCTGTTACTTTCATCTTTCCATTTTTTTCCCCGTCATAAGACATAATTGTATTTGATGAGAATTTACCCTTCAAGAAAACCGCTTTAATTATTGTCAAACCAAAAATCCAAAATGGCTTGTGGGTCGAAAGTATCTCATTGGGATTTTCAGGACAACCTCGTACATCCATCACAAGCGCTATATTTGTTTCTTTGGTAAATTTCGATTCTCAGTCATATCTTCTGCCTGGAGTAGAGTTTATCAATATTACTAGAAAACTAAACAATGCACCCTTACAGAATGCAAGACGGTGTCACACATCTACTAAGACACTTGGTGTACGCCTTCGCGTTTTTATCTGTAAATACCCCCTTCCAAGCCAGCGGACCCCACCCCCAATTCCTCCCTCGACTGGATTCGTTCTCTTGCAAAAATTGCAAATGCACATTGTGTAGTGACATTTTCACGTGCCTTTTGTCGAAAGCTAGAGCTTTGGAAGTATAGGTCGTTTACGAAATCACGGCTTGGGCTTGGGCTCCGGCTTGATGGGCTCCGTCCGCCTGTTTGAATCCCCGTTAAGGAAAGCACACGTTTTCAAAATAACTGACAGAGCCTAAGCCCAAGCCCAAGCCCAAGCCGTGGTTTCGTAAACGGCCTAAGGCTAACCTAGTATTGCACCACTCCATTTTAACTGACGCGTAGTCCCACATAAATCAAACAGTTGCCACAAATTGTAAACACGAACACCTCCACAGATTTTCCAGTATTCTGTTACGACTCCCAGAAGTATGACAAACCCACGCAAAATGCCGACGGAATGACTATTTTTTTTTTTTTTTTTTACATACCCTCGCCAAATGATTTATCGTTAGGGATAATTTGGATCACTTAAGATACTGGGCCGATATCTTAAAGAGGTTTGGCAAGAGAAGATAATCTGCTAAGCCGGAATCTTAAGGACGCTCCTGCAAGTAAAGATTATTGTATCTTTTAGGAGAATCACAATTATTTGTCAAGACGGATTAGTAACCTGTAAACCACCCACTCTTTACAGCATTGATTCCAGAAGAGAAAACAGTCATCATAAAACCTCCAACTGTCTCTTCAAGTTTCGTCCTAAATACTAGCATGTGGGTAAAGCATTGCTTAGTATCCAACACGCTATACAGATAAGCACACTGGCACCACCCCTCCCTCCCACTCCCCCATCCCCCAAGAAAAAAATAAATAAATACAATTTACAAAATTCAACCCATCACCACAACCAGACCCCCCCCCCCCATACATCAACTCCATTTCACCAACGCCACCACCAACCATCCTACCATCACCAACTTCTCTCCCCAAAAATCACCCCTCTCCCATCCTCCCCCTTCCATCACCACGACCACCCTTGATTCCGCTCAACTACAGCCCTGAGGTGTTAGTTAACTCGCCGTCTTCTCAGTGATTTTCCCGTGGGCGGGAGTTTTCTACATTTGAGCTGAGTTGATTGTACCCAAACCAGGCTAAACACCCAACAATGTAAAGGAAGCCTGGCGCCTTGCCGAGGGCGAACCCCGAAGGGTGCAATCATGACAACTAACGAGCCAGATCGTTTCTCAGTCCGTACCACCCCCCCCCCCCCCCCAAGCAACCTACGCAGCTACACCCACACAGCAGAGAGCAAAGGCGGAAAAAGAACAATTTGCATTGATTACAACCAAATGCTATTTATGGATCGATTACACTGCAAGGATATCGAGCCTTTATTATACACCAACCGGTTCAGTCAGTGCTGCAATACCTCAAAGCATTGACCGGACGACAACCTTAAGAGATACCAGTAATTATAAGCGGTGGTAAGAAATGACAACATTTTAAATCATTTATCAGCTTTTGGTTAGCGAGAAGAAATCTTTCGCAATGTAATTCGACTCCTTGAATGAACGGTTGTACACCTCGTATGGGGTCATGCAGGGACGAACACCATGTTGAACGAACACCATGTCCTCTCTACAGAGTAAGGACAGAACAGTCAGATGACTCGTAAGTTTGTTTACACAAAAATAAAATATTTCTTGCAACAATCGATTAGACATTTTTGTAAGCAGACGTTTATAGAGAAAAGGGACAAATTACTGAAAGGCATACATCAGTCTTTTGTTTTCAATATCCACTCTTAAAATATTAGGAATTTCTCAGCACTCGGTTTTCAATGACAGATTAACTGAGGAAAATGTAGCCGATTAATAAGAAATGTCCCCCCCCACACCACCACCACCACAACCACGCCCCTGTCATCAGCTTTTTAAAGAGTACCTACACTCAGGGAGCCAACTTTCAGAATAAACAATTTTAAGTGTATTACTTGCCGTTCTTTGTGTTTCGATTTCTCTGCCGTTGTGGATGCATTTTTAATTTATTCAACAACATCATGATCCAGCAGAGTGTTATTTTATGTATCTCGTGCATGCTTTGAATAAGATATGATTTATGATTAATAATACACATATTAATTATCGAGATGCAGTTTGGAAGGACTGATTGAGCATGCATGGCTTGTGCTAGCCGTGACACAGTCATACGAATATCATATTGTGTAGTGGTCGGTGGCAGTCACATGTTAAAGCGAAATTACCTTCATTGTTTTACTGTTGTTCTTCAAAGAGTGAATTAAGTCTCATCATCTAATTTTCAATAACAATCACACCAAGAACCAACCTGTGAACAATTGTCAAACTAGGTTGTCACGGTGGTAAAACAAAAGTTGGTACACGGTTATATCGGGCTCGTTTCGGTTGTCACAATCGAAATAAGCAACGACTATTTATGGCTCTTCAAATTCTATTTTTTCTCTACTTTGACAGTATTTCAGACTTCGATAATGACCGGTCCCTTCACTTTTTGTCTTTAAACGGAACTTTTACACCGCTGCATGATTAACTGGTTTGGTTTGGAGCTGTTTTCCGCTATTCGCACCACGGCATCACACCATTTTAGGTCAACTGCACCCAACCTATTCACTTAGCACTTACAACTGGACATAATTACTTTTTAACTAAACTCACTGCACCGTGTTTCGAGATCTCGATCATTCTGTATCAAGTTGTTTTTTCCTTCCATTACAAATTTCAGGCCAAAAAACTCGAGGGTTAATAAACCAAAAAAAAAAAAATAGGCGGCCCCTTTTAATAAATGTATACAGAAAAATGTCATCATGATTGACTTATCAAAATATGTAATCAACCTTATCATTGTATAGATTAAAAGCTTACATTAATTATTCAAATCCTTTTTATTTTGTTGAGAACTATGTTTGTCATTCAGTTACACTGGTCCGTTGTCCTCACCACGTTATTTTAGAGATCAACAAAACTGAGTCAATGATCATTTTTTTCCCTTCTTCTTAGTAGTAAAAAGCTATTTAGGTTTGTATTAGTAGCAGAGGCTTTGTGCGGAGACCAGTGAGTGCTATGTATTACTTTTCCAGGTAATGAGAGAATTTGTCTCGCCAAGTTGATTGACTGAAACTAAGATGTCGGCTTAGTGTGATAATTCATCGCACAATGTCAGCTTCCTGAAGTGTCGACTTGTCCTGATAATTTATCTCACTATAAAAGACAGCTTAATACTGAAACTAAACTGGTAGGCCTAAGCCTACTTTGTAGATGGTGTCGATTCAGTGAGTCGACTTGGTGTGAATATTATCACGACACGTCGACTTATTCTAAAGAGTAAGTCGACTGCGAGATAATCTACGACACGTCGATCTATTCCATAGAGTAAGTCGACTTGGCGAGTTAAATTATCACGACACGTCGATCTGTTCCATAGAGTAAGTCGACTTGGTGAGATGATGATCGTGTTATCTGGATAAGTGGCGTGGCACTCCTGGGACTCCGTATATAGTAGTCTAAGTTTTAACTAATAGCAATTTAGTGTATCGCTATACACTCCTCTGCTATTTTGATATTTGCACATTATTATTATTATTATCATTAATAATAATACCAAAAATTATAAGCACCATAATCATGAAAACATGCTCTGGGGCACTGAACGAAAAAAGGTATAAAGAAAAGCAATGGCAAAAGGTTAAAAAGAAACTACGAGTAAATACACAGTTTAAAGAAAAATGGTAACTTAAATACACAATTAAACTTCAAGAGTGCCAAGAATGGCTCACATGATATATAAGCAGGAATGAAAAAAAAAACGGAGGGAAATTACATCCAGAGTCTTAAGCCAAGAACAATTAAATTGAAAAAGTAGAAGTTAAAATAAAATCATTGTTTTGGGTTTGTTTGTTTGTTCTTTCATTCAAAGAGTTGTGTATTTTGATAGTTGCGTTCCTTTAAAGTTCAGAATCTAAAACCAACATCCATAAGTCCGTCATCCTAAATTAATCCATAACACACTTTTGTAATTTAGACAAAACTATTTTTGGATTATTATACAGTATTTGATTACTATTAGCATTATCGAACTGTTATACTAGATTCCTCAACAAAAAGCGCAAGTTAAGAATTCTCCACGGCATCTTTACACTTCATCCTATTGGGGTGTAAAGTGATACGATCAGCCCACGGTAAAAGCTGGAACGCTAAGCGGACCCAGGTAATTACACTTTTGTAGAAGCATTAACCTTCGTGCAATCAGGATCTCACACTCCTGTAATTCCGGGAGAATATCGGACAGGTGACACGTTGCAGACAGACGGGGAAGGAAAGCACCATCTGTCTCCAGGAAGAACCGTTTAAAAACAGTCCATAAATCGGATTCTTATGTGTTGGATTGAATTTGCTCAGTTGTTAAATAAGTCATCGGAAGACTCTTTTTTTTCCGCCTCCAATGTCTTGCAAAATGTATAAGACCTCAACTATTTTTGTTCACGCCGTGTATGCCATTAGTTATTCACTGACAAAAAACTTTGGGGTTTAACAAAGTCTCAAAATCGGTTGTGGTGATCATACGCAACGGAATCTTCATCTCGAAAAACAAGTGGATTTCTGGCAGTGTGTGAATTTTCCCAGAAAACTTTGAATATGCATGAGAACAGTTTCAGTTCCCAGGTCATGGTGTGCGATTATAAATAGTTTATGTTTTGATTTGTTGGGTTTTGGGTTGGCCAATTTTACATAATGGCTAACCTTTCTAATTGTCTGTTTCGTAGTTGTACTTCTCCGAATTATAAATAAGATATTTTACCCTTGCAGCATATTCCAATTTGAACTGCCCCTTTAGAGTGTACACCTTCTTAATGAATGCGAGAAGTGAACCAGATCCTGGTTATTTATTCACGTGAAAATCAATCCAAAAGGTGAACAAGGAACTAACTTTAGTATCATTCTTCACCGTAAACGTTTTTTCGACAACGTAATCATTTTCTGAGAATGCATCCGTAATAGACTGAATGTCTCCGTACATGCCTATATTTAATCTCTAATCTTGTAAAGTCAACGGAAAAACAAGTGACCTCATGTACGTGCGTTGTCTACATTTTATCTCGAGCAGGCTGTGTGTGCAGATGTTTTGCAATAATGGAGCAGTCACTTCAATTACAGAAATATAGACAAATTGGGTTAGTTTGTCTAGATGAGAGGATCCTGATTGCGTTTAGGGGCTACTCGAAATAGCACTAAACACGAAGAACATCAATCCTTGCCCAGTCCCACGCCGTCTTTGAGTCAACGTAAGAGCAAAGTTTGACAGTATCTTAAAGATGAGGTGTGCAGTATACCGCTAAGACGGGTATGATTACCCTCTTTGAATCAAGATAAGGTACAGCATGATAGTGTTCTCAAAATCACTGTTACTTGGATGCTTTCTAAGGTATAACACGCCTGCTTACTCTCTTTGAATCAAGATAAGGTAAAGCAAAACTGCTCTGCTGGCATATTTATTCTTTGTGAATTAATACAATGTTCAAAAGTGGTAATTGATAAATCTGCTTCTGTTCATTCTGTTTGAATCAAGGTAAGGTACAAAACAGCTACTACAATAGTACATCTGCTTATATAAAAGGAGTAGGTCCCGCCTGCTTTGCAATGTCTTAATTAAGGTGCACAATAGAAAAAGTTGTCCTCGGCAATTCCATCTTTAACGCGATAATTCACGAGATTTCACGATAAGCGTTAAGAATGTCAAAGGGGCTTCTGAGATACATGCATTGTGATGCTAATTCGATAAACTGATTTCCATTGTATGCGTAGTTCTGAGCATGCGCAAAATTCCGAGGAACAATGGATTTACCTGGTAAAAGTCAGCTGACAGCCGGTGTCCTCAAAATTCTCCCATTCACAGTTGGGTTTGTACACGAGAGAAGTCATTGTTGTTGTTTTTTAAGAAAAAAAGTCGACGAAGACGCTTTAGACGTCAGAAGGTCATGATTAAGGATGTTCCTGATGGCAAGAAGAATGAAAACTAATCTTCGTGTTCAGCCTGCCGATTTGTTGACATTAACATTCACTTGCTTTCCACAACTCCTGGCAGTTTTCAACCCCATGCATCGTCGAGCAAAATACAAATTCTTTTATTCTGCATAATTTACTATTATTATTTTTTTTTACAATATTTCTTTTCTTAGTAACGAAAAAACTCAATTCACAAGTAAATCAATCTGCATGTAAAAAGATGAATTATATTCTTTTCTCTTCCCCTCCCCCCCCCCCCAGGTCAAAAAGCTGTTAAAAAACATGGTATAGTTTACAATATTTTAGTGCAAACCTGCGACTAGAAAGCAGTTCATAGATGGTACACAAATTAGAGGTTTGCAAAAGATTAAAGTTGTACCTTTAGACCATCAAAAGTCCACTTGACGTCAAACAGTGTAAAGTCGGTCATCTTTACGGGCAAATTATTCATTCTAATGCACAGATGTGCGTGACGCAGACGCCTAAAAACGGCGTGCGGCACGCGGAAGTTTTATCAGTAATTCCTGGCATGATTGGGTGTTGAACCACGAACCTCAAAGCCCAAACCCAAGCTATATGGGCGTTCACACCACCGCAGATATGGCGACCACACGCGCGCGCGTCGACGCACCACACTGTGAATCCGCCTTGCTGATTGGTACACTGTCGTTTTGTCGTGTCACGCGTGCGTGCGGCGGCCCCAGCTGCGGCGGTGTAAAAACACCATAAACGAGCGCAGCAAATTCTGCATTCTGATTGGTTAAAACGCTGTCACGTGGGCTTCACTAATAAAGGCTAGTGCTTGAAATTGACGCGCGCGTGAACTAGACGCGCGGTGAGTGCTCGCAATTCTTGAGTATAGTGCCCTCAAGGGTTATCAACATGCTGCCACCAACATCTCAAAAGTCTCCATTGCTTGTTACAATAAACACTTTCACAAAACTGTTAAATACCTTGATTTAAATAAGGGAATAAATGAGTGGTGACGAGTTCTTAAACGGCCGTTTAAAACCGGCAGGGTCGTGGCCGTGCGATAAAGGCCCGAGCCGAAGGCGAGGGCCTTTAATTATCGCACGGCCACGACCCTGCAAGGTTTTAAACGGCCGTTTAAGAACGAGTCACCACTCTTTTATTCCCATTCATAAATGCCCTTTTGTTAAAAAGTATTGAAAAATATGGAAAATTGGTTTTAAAAAAGGTTTTGGATGGTTTCGTTCATTTGTCAGTTTGCAGTTCATGTTCAGGGGCCCTGCTTTGCTTGTGCGTCTGGTTGTCGCCTCCCCTATGTGTGATTGTACGATTTAGATTTTCAAAACACGAAACCAGACTAAATAACAGCTGTGTGTGACTGTTTGTCGTCGCGTCGGCAAGGCTGTGGTGAAACTCAGAAAGAATCTTTAGAAATACATTGTTTTCACAGTAAAATAAGAGGAACTTTATTAAAACTGACAACTGCTGAAGAATGGAGAAACATTTTAAGGAATTGTAACGTCATGTATCATGGCAGACTGTCACATAAGTAGGTGATTTTTCATTTTCTTGCTTCTATAACTATAAGCTGTAATCTCATCACCTGTCACTGCTGGAACCTAGGCCCATTTGATGTTGACTGATCTCGGTCTGCTTTCTCCTCTCTGACATTGTTCTGCCTCTTCAACCATAACTTCCTCATCAGTTATATCGTCAATATCAAATTGAAGGTCAAAATTACATTGCAAGTTATCAGACATTTTAACTAAAATCCAATAAATAAGTGTCTAAAAACTTCCTACAACTTTTATCGTGCACAAACAAACCAGCAAATATGAGCAGACGATATTTTCTTAACACTTTTGACAGTTCTTCAGCCTCGTCCAAAACATTGCTTTTTAAGTGTTTTTATTAAAGCTCCATTTAATTTCCTTATTAACATTTTCTCTTTAAAATAATGATGATTTTACCTCATACATTTGTTGTATGCTTGTGAAAGTAACCATCTTTAAGAAATGTTTATTTATTATTTTGAAAAAAAAATAAAGTTATGCAAAATAATAAGTTAAAGGATAACAAAATCTCAAGTTTTGTTATTCATGTTCAGGGGCCAATCACAATCCAACTGGTTTTAAACAGCCCCAGCTGTGTCTTTATCAGCCGTTTAAAGTCACTTAGAAATGGTCATGTGACCACTTCTTAGCCAATAGGATCGTCTAAACTGTCTGGGGTATTTATGAATGTTGAATTAAAACAGTTCAATTATTATGAAATTGTGAAAACGTCTCTTTTTTCAAGGCATATTTTTGACCGTTGGTGCGTAATACCATCGGCCTCGGGAAATAGGACCCTCATGTGCACATGTGGTCACTCACAGTCCCTCGGGGGGCATAGACGTGATCTAGTGACCGTACAAACAGTCGTACAACTTCCATCCTAAGATTTATACGATGTTGCCAATACAAAACAAATCTGGGGGTCGATGTGTTTTGGCACAGCAAGGACATGGTTTTTGCTTCGTCATTTTTTTTTCTTCAGTGAAGAACAGATGAAAAAAACAATTTGTAAATTCTTATTTATATTCTTCTATTAAATTTATCCACTTAGCCTATCGCCGTAAAAGTGAAAGCCCCAATTTGTTAAAATGCTTATCACTCCATTGTGTCATTTAACTTCATCCATAATTATTTACTGTTCCTCTAATTTGAAGAAGTAATTATTTTGCAAGTGGTAGGTTTCTCTTCGTTTGACAAGACAGTTACTTTTTCCGTTGGAAGATGACGTACGTGTACACGTTACTTAAAATAGGCATATACGTGATAATTGCATCCAATTATTTTGGTTTTAACATCGAGGCTACACTAAATTGTGTAGGATAATTACTGTATACGTTAATTACTTTGGACTACGTAGACTTTGAGTGGCGTCCATTTTTGGACCATCTCCCCACGCCCATCCACCTTCCCCCTTTACATCTTACGCCATCGGGTATCTTTTGTTTTAATTCAAGCGCTCATTGCCACATTCATCCAGTAAGCGTTAAGGTCAAGGAAACTCCCAACAACAACAAAATAGCTCATCTTACCATCGCGTGCTTTTTAATTAAAAAAAAAATAATCCCCGATTCACTTCAGCCGACAAGATTCCACACAAAGGATTGTCAAACGCAGATATTTTATATTTTATCAGTCAAAGGTGAAATTTGTGTGCAGACTTCGAGATATTGCCTATAAAAAATAATGAGTTATTAAATAAAAACTTGAAGAATTTAATAAATTAATCAGCGAGAATTGCTTATGATACCTATTACTTCGATCGTTCGGGGAAAACATCTGAATATTTAAATATAAAACTCAGCTAATATACACCATTTTCTTTAATAGCCCCTAAAAGTAATTCCACGGCAATTATTATGATATCACTACGTCAGACCATGGGCAGAGCAGTACGATTTTAGCCCTTTATCTCTGTCAAACGACTCACCAGAATTACGTAGTAAAATGCGTAGCAACGCGTTGCTGTAGCAACGCCGTTTCCACGGCAACGTATCTGATAGATGAAACATCGTGTAGGATGAATGAGCCATTGCGGCGCAAGAGCTTGATGAATGACTACGATTTAGAGAAATTCTCGGGGTTGTCTCACGGGGGCCTCAAAGAGAACGACAGTCTGCCCCGGACAAAATCACACTGCAAGCTATAGCCACACACATACACACACACACAAAATCAAAAAACGATTCCCCGGTCAATACTCAATCCTTTAGCCAAGAATTGCATTACACTTGTAAATACACGATATTATCTTCTAGTCTTGCTTGGAGAGAAAAAAAAAGAAGTCCTCGTGTTCACTCTTTCCCCCCACCGTAAGTCAAACAGTCTTGACTGTTTGACTTGAAGTGTCTGTGAACGTTATACCTCCATACACGTGAATCTGCCAAGCCGTAGCTGCTCTCAGAGCTGTGACTTTTGTACGTGTCCATTTGATTAGATCTGAGATATAATTGCTCTTTTGTTTTTGCTGAATTCATTAGGGAATCATAGCCGACAAGCATGCGATAGTAAAGGCATGCCGGTTGCATATTCTCTAGGTGATTCGTATTGTAAACTCTTCACATTTTCACCAGGGTCGTTCATGCACTCACTGTGAGAACAGTTAGGGCTTCGTCTATAGCTCATAGAGCCCGTCTACGGTACCCAATATAGAAAACGATGCTTGTAAGCCCGAGTTCAGCCTCGTTCGTGGCCATTAATGCGCTTCTTCGATATCCAGGGATGGTTTAAATGGGCGTGGTTTCACGAGATTGTGTCCGCGGATAAGTTGATGATGTAGAAGGATGACTAACGACGTGCATTGTGATGTCACTGCGTGGTGCTGTATCGTGTGATCTCTACTCATTGCCGTTTGTTTTAAAGGCTCTGCGTTAATGCATTGTCTATAATGACAGAAAAACACAGCGAGTTACCATATCCGAGTTTCACACCATAAATAGCAGGAAATGTTACTTATAACAAATGCAACCTGCTGATCAAAAAAACTGAAGGGAGCCAGTCACACGCGATATACATTGCACGGTATTTTGGCTGGTAACTCATTTTTTGTTAAGTACTTTTTTTCTTTGCTTAGCAATAAAAATGGGTTCATATAAGCTGACATGTGGCACAGTGTTCCCCCCGCTGATGTCCCTTTTCGAGAATAAATGAAACACAAACAAACGATTCCAACAATGTAGAGAAACGAATTATACGATATATTTTACACATGACAGATCGGTTTGTTTACACGCCTTTTGATTAATAGCAAGCCTTTTGCTGTCCGCATTAACAAGCAATTCAACGAAAGTCAACACTGTTGTAGTCAGCCAAAGTGAGTCACATTTTGTCCCTTAATAATTTAGAGGGCCATCAGTACAAATAAAAAGGACGGAGCTCTGGAAATGCCATTCGACATGTGGAGATTCTGAGATAACTATCCCATGAAGACGACAGAAAAACAACTGTCTATTAGGAATGACCACATATCCTATTGTGGAATGTCGGCATACCAAAAAAACCCATTTCTGTCATGCTTTCGTTCAAGATTGTAGTCGTCCTTAGAGAGACGATATCCAATGGTCGACATCTTACCTTAATGATGACGTCATCCTAAAATTATCTCAGAGAGTCGACACCTTACTTTATGATGACGTCATCCTGGGATTATCTCAGAGAGTCGACATCCTTTCTCAAGATGTCGTCATCATGTGTTACATTATCACGAACAGTCGACATCTTACTTTAATAAATTCGTCACCATTAAATAAATAATCATGGGAGGTCGACATAAATTATTACCTCAAGCTGTCGTCACACTGAGAGTCAACATCCTTCTTTTCTACGATGTCGTCATCACTAGTTAAATCATCCCAGAAAGCCGACATGTCACTTTATAAGTTCGTCATACTGAGATAAATTATCTTCAATAATTAATAGTAAAAATAATAATAACAATAACGTGTGTTTATTATTCTCATTATCAAGCCGAGTAGGCCTCTCAAAGCACCTTACAGTATTACCATCCCTGTTCAACTGGCCCTAAACATTCCTAAAACCATCTCAATTCCTTTGGAGTATGCAGCACCGGCAGCCAAATTAGAGTGCAGCTTGCTAATTGTTTACATCAACAATCTCTACCCTCGCAGGTACCCATTTACTCGTGGGTGATGAGAAGCAATTATGGTAAAGTGTCTTGCTCAATGACACAAGCGTCACGACCAGGATTAGGACCCACATTCTGGTGACCTAGACACCGAAACCCGACTTTGATGCGCTAGGACCGCTCGGTCACGACACGCCATTCACACCATAACTCAGCCAACTTTAAAAACAATATATATCCTATAATTGCACTAATTCATTTGCGGCAGGTGATGTAGTTTGGGGTTAATATTTGTGATTGTAATTGATCCGTTCGTTGTTCTGCTTTTCCTTTCCATCTTTCAACCTCTTTCGAAACTGTCGCACGATGACACTGATCTTCCAAACCCAGTACGTCATTTTATTTTAGTCGAATCTTTCAAGAACTCAAAACAATCCCAAGATATCTCAGGATCGCAACAAGTTGGATGGCACTTTCAGAGCTCCGTGGATATTCATCAAGATTCGACTAAAATAAAATGTCGTTTATTTGGTTCGGAATAGATCCATGACAGCGTGCAACAGTTTCAAAAGAGGTTGAATGATGGAAAGGAAATTAAAACAACGAACTGAGTAATAATAGTCGAATGTTTTACCCCCAAACTACATCAACTGCCGCAAATGAGGTGTGCAGAATTGGTGCAATTACAGGAAATATATTGCTTTGAAGTTGGCGGAGTAATGGCGTGTTTTGTATAGGGGACATAATGGTTGGACATTTTCCGTCAGGTTTACCCAAGAGTGGTACCCTTCATTTCCTACAAAATGTACCATGAATGTTTACAGTGTTGGTCTATGTTCATCAGTCTATACTCAGCACACAAAAATGTGCTAAGCGAATAAAATTCCTGTTTATCAGAAACATGTTACCAGTCAAAATACAGTGTTATGTATAATATTGCACATGACCGATGTCTTGCTCACGTCTGCTTAGCAGATCGAAGTATACAGATAAAGGGTGGAACGCAACAAACCTCCTACTGGACACCACTCTTAGACTGGGGGAAAATGAAATAATTACCAATGACAAATTTAGGGATGAGATTTGACAGTACTGGGGTAATGTAAATGAATATCATCATCTTGCAAGCAACAAAGACATTCGTTTCCGTTATCACTATACTTGAGGTTTTACAACCAGCTGTCATCGATCGATAGCGTTGAGAATCGTCCAATGCATTTTCCAACAGTCACTCCGTGTGCTGGAGTACACCCTGCTGGCTGCCAGAAAGCAGCCAGCTCTGCAGAAGGTGCCTTGGTTCTTTCTAACAAGTCATCTAAAAGGCATCCCCATTATGTTCAGATTGTGTCGTTTCTTCCCAAATGCCCTTCGAAGGTCATCAACATTCATAAAGGTTATGATACTTATTTGGTTATGATCGAAATATCTCTTATAATAAAATCTTCAACTTGATGCTACTTTTTAATAAACTTGACACGTTCCATTTTACCAAAGTAGTAGGTCCTATTATTATTCAAAATACTACCACTTGGGGAAAAATTGTCTCCTACAAACCAGAATTGTTTATTATGTTGTTCCTGACTTCTCTATAATCAATTTTAAAAAGCCAGTGCACTGTATGGAAGCCCACTGATGCCAGGGCCCAGGTTCATAAAGCTGCTTAAGCAAAAAATACTGTTTTAGTGCTTACAAAAAATGAACAGGACACCAGTCACAGATGGCTCATGTGAAAAGGTCTTTTGGCTGGTAACCTTATTCTGGTAAGCATAACTTTGTTGTGCTTAACTGCTATTGGTATTAAGCACAACAAGTGAAACTGGTGCCAGATTCGGACTGTTTTTACTGTGAATTATTAACGCACTAAAATACTCGAATATTATTTGCTTAATATTACCCGGTCTGTAAAGTTCATTGTTTCATTGTTTTTTTTTTATATTAATTTTCATATTGACAGTTTTTCAGACAGATGTTTCTCAGTAGGATTGGCACTGGTTTGACCTTCGTAGCCCAATAGGGTCACATTTTTACTTTGTAATCTTATTGTGCATATAACCTTTTGCAAATAATAATTCTACACATCGCTTTTATTAATAAAAAAATTATTCAAAATATTGTTGTTACAATATCCAGAAGGTGCAATGCGCATACTTTTTGTGCAGACATAAAATGATCCAATTCACCTGGCGTCATCATTACAATAGGCTTGGTTGCGCCATTGTGCTCGAGTGAAGTGAATGGTGTAGTGCGCCTTTTAGGCCAAGCGGCGTTAACTTAACACGCTTTAAACCCTAATATTTATGTGCAAATTTGACTCCTGAAATGGCGAGCGTGGCAGACACTAGCCGCGTGTGACGTTGGTGTAAAATGGGGGCAATACAAGCCTTCACTTTTGGAGTTAGCGCAGGTATGTGCAAAATGGTTTGTATGCATATTTTCTCTTCTTTATCCTTGTTGAGCAATAGATGGAAGTTCCATCTGTCATGGTTTGCGTAACGAGGGTCGACTTTGTTGGAAAGAGGCAGCACTCAAAGGATGCTGAGACTTACCCAGGGCTTACGCAGTAACCGTCAAATTCAGTCAAAGGGAATTTGGAGTGGGTTGAGGCACAATTCTTTAGACATATTAAACTGGAACGCTGTGAGGATGATGCCGCCAGGTTGAAAATTGCGGGTTTTTTTTGTTTTTGTTTTTTTATTTATTCATTAATTATTTATTTTGGGGGTGTCTTTATTTCTTTCTTTCTTGTATTCTTTCTTTCTTTCTTATGGGGTGTTTATTTTGGCAAAGCATTTCACAAATACTTTCCCGGTGAATCATGTCATAGCGGTCCAGGTGCCCAATAGACCTTTATCATGGTGCAGCCATCTTGATTTCCCCCTATTCAAATCAATGTGACCAAATCGAGGCTAAAAGGGGCAAATAGTCTGGTTCACTTTTGTACAGTGAATTATATTAGCACCCACTACTGTTACTGGATACAGTGAACATGACCAAGATGGTGGCAGCATGATAAAGGTCTATTATACTGTGTGTCGACTCCATGATCGTGGACCCGGGTGTTAACTGATCAGGGTCATTCTGTCCTACGGTACCCTTTCGAGGCCCCGACAATAACTTTATGCATGGACTAACCTCGGTGCATACCTAAACATGAAGACTAAATCACAAGACAAATTATATCCGTAAACAATGAAAGCAATCCAATGCAAACCAAGTCCCTTGAGCAGTGGGTCCAGTGGCAAGTGGTTATTTCTATATCTCTCCCTGTGTAATGATATACGCTTCAGCCTGCACACCCTTTTCTGGGTCAGATGACCCGGAATCTGAGTCAAAATGACCCAGAAATGGTTCAAACGGACGCAGATCCAAGTTAAAATCCCATTGATTTTACCATTTTCCGGGCCAGCCTGACCCGGAAATGAGTCAATTCTGACCCAGGAGTTTTTACAGCGTAGGCCTACAGTATACCCCCCCCCCCATTGTACTGACGTCACATGCAGCTATATTCTGCCCGTGGCTGGCCATTTTGGGTGTCCAAATATTAGACCACGCGCGCATCGCCTAAAATGCACCTTGCAGGGAAACACACGGGGGACCTGACTCTGAAAAGACCGCAACCAAGATTTGTTGTGGGTGATGACATCGTTCGAATTGGGTCAACACTATGGTGACTTTTTGATTGGCATTCACAATGATTTACAGAACATTCAGTCCTCCATTCTATCTAGTAATTTTGAAATTGCTGGGGGGCAGGTAATTTTTTTTCTGTAAAAAAAAAAAAAAAAAAAAAAAAAAAAAAAAAAAGTTACAGCTGGAAGATGCATCAATATCCCCTATGGCCGCCGTTTTTCTTTTAAAATAATAGTGCATCTTCACAATTTCTCCGCAGTGAAAAAAAAAATGCTAACATAAAAAGACACTTTGGCTGTTAAGTTCATTCTAAGAAATGACATACAAGAGAGAGGGTTGATTTGCTAAAAAAAATGTACAATCATTATTGAGTACACATGAAAAATGCTCTACCTTATCTTGATTCAATGAAGGTATTTCCAAAACATCAGTTGTTTGAACACTGTACCAGTGCCTTTAACTCACTAAAGTTTGAATACGGCAAGCATACCGCACCGGTAGCATTTTTGTAGCAATCTATTGTACATTAAATATATGGGTGCTCTGGATGTTTTTCATAAATTCGCTTTAAATGAACGAACCTTGGAACGTAATTTTTAAACACGATGCCGTATGTATGTGACTAAGCAGGAAATAATGCATAATCATGATACACAGTCTTGGGGAGTCGTACCACATACCATGCAACGACCAACCGATTTGCAGTAATATGGAAGTGCGTTTAGTTGAACAAAAAGCTTTTTGAAAAAAGCATTTGAAATAAAAGAGCTTATTTTTACGATAACCGGTCTTTAAAAAATATTAATGCCGTTAAAGGAACGAGCGTGGTACCCTCAGATGGTCGAACTAGAGGGAGCAGTCCCTAGTGGCATGGGTTACCCCGAGGCACTGCAGCAATTGCCTGTATGAGAAGTGCCTCTTGTACTCGGTGAAGCACGAGGTCATTTTTGCCGGCAGCTCAATACTGATAATGTGCTAATTTTGCTTGCAAGTTAGGTAGTTAATCCCATTAAGTGTTATTGTTTAACTGTGACGTGGCTAATACGTCAGCGTAGTAAGTATAAGGCGTTTAAGAGATAAACTATGGGCAAATTTCACGCGACACACTCCACAGAAAGGTATTTAAGTCATAAAATGAGATAATTATTAGCATAAACAGGCTCTGTTCTCTACTGCCCATGGTCTTTTGCGGACGCAGCTCACACAAACGTTGCCCGTAACTCCAATTATAACAGTGGAGGACAGGATACCCCCTCCGTCTCCATGTTTGGTCTAGATCCAATGTTACGGGCCCCTAATGATGTGTTCCCCTGATCCCCTTACCAATAATGGAAAGTGCAGGACGGGTATCCTTGTCTCCACAACAGCTATGTTTCGCTCTTCAGAGTACGGGCCCCCCTCGTTATAATCTCCTTTGCAATTCATGTATCTCATTGTAACATAATATAAAGCCAATCTCTTACTATTCCTTTCATCTGATAATATCCCAATGTAACAGAGCACATCGCCAGGCCGGGTCAAACACGCAATAGTCCTGGGAACGTCTACGACCCAACACATCATCGGTGCATTCACTAGTCTTGTTTAATAATGCAAGACGTCCGGAAACTAAACACTAGCAATAGTCTAGCCGGATCCCCCTCGGTCAGTCTGAGACACTAGTGTTTGAGAGTGCCCTCGTCTGATGTCAAGTTTGAAGATGAAGTATACCATCGGTTACAAAACGTCTAACCGTTAGGCCTGTACACTGCGTTTTTCTTCAGTCTTTTCCAGCCAAACAAAAATGGCACCCAAGTTGATGATGGTTGCTTCCTTTAAAAATATTCCACTATGATTTTTTTCTTGTTAACCTTCGCATTAAAGCTAGCCATTCCTACTGATTAGGCCTATCAATGTCAAAATTTAACCGTTGTCAATTTAACTGGACTGGTACTCTGTCCGCGAACAAATAGAAAATAATTCATAATCAAAATCAAATCTAGGTAAGTTGGAATCGCATGCAAAGCACACTACCGTAATGTCCTTCGGTTTGGCCTTTTATTCTCTTGTCTTTTGATGCATTTGCAAGTCGTGCTCCGTATGATGATGAAGAATGAGCTGGAGAAGGAGGAGTGCTCAAACACTGCCCTAGTTTCATATGGAATCGTATAGCATTACTTATGCATGCCTGTATAACCAAAGTTACTGGGGCAGAATCGCAATAATAGAGTCACGAACGTTGATGGTAGTTTTTCCTGCGATCGTAATGGCCATGTCACAGGGAGCAATACTAATACAGGCAACCATTTCCACGCAGGCACCCTCCATAGCAAATAATAACGGTCATAGTTTAATTTTAATAAAACAATTGTGGAAAAGTAAGACTCTATTAATAGAAACAAAAATGCTGTAGAAGTGTTCCATTTGCCTATTACAGTTGGTTACATTGAAGTTACCTGACAAGATTGCCTTGAGTGACGTCCCATAGGTGTTAGAAAGTCATACCAGCCTATATGCATTATTCGATTGGGATTCATTCCATAGAGTTGCTAAGCGAGAATATACATTGCTTAGCACATATTCCAGAGAACCAGTTACAAAGGATACACATGGTAGTTTGGTTGGTGACCTGTTTTTCTGCTTACCGACGACATCACTTATTAAATGAGACTCAAAAGCAGATGCATTACATTGGTGGGTCTAATTTCATAGATTTGCTTGTGAAGCAGAACATAATACCCAATCGGGCACGAATAACTTTGCTTGAAAAAAGAAAAACAGCTTTAGACAGTCAGAAGGCCATGTCGCGTGTACCGCACATTCTGGATTGGTTCCCCGCTTGTTTTTCCCTATACATTGCAAAAACTGGTTTTGTTCTTCGGGTGGGCGATTTGGTAAATCTCTCAAACGTTTACCCAACATATAAAAACAATTTCATACAAACTTCTCTCATGTTATAAGTGAAAATTACAAATAATGCATATATTGAAAGGCTGCTGACCAACTTAAGACTTGAAATCTAAGACGTCTCAGACGAAGTATCTTTATATTTTCAAAAATCTTAGTCTCTTCTTTGGCTCAATAAAATATAACAACTCGCCCTCGATCGAACCTGGCTATATTCTACAGTATAGTTTATTTTATAGGCACAACATTTTGTAGTATTTTTTTTACAATTTCCAGGACTGATATTAAGGCATGGGCCTCCATCCCCTGGCAGTTGCCTTGGTGTCCTTAAAATTGTTCAGTCCAATAATTTGTAGTTCCCTCATAGTCATAGAGGTGCCCTTTACTATAGGTAAAACCGCCTTGCCCTTTACACGAACAAGGTCTGCATGATTGTCCATTAAGTGAACGTATAGCTCAAGATTAATACTTCACCAATGACTTTGCAGTGGGGAAATGATTTTATATAAAGGCAATTTAACTCAATGGCATTGGATAACTCGATTCATTTATAATAATTTTCTTTCTCCTAACGTTCGACGATGAGTAGATTTGTCTTTCTTCGCAGTGCATAGAATTATAGAAACCACGGCATTTGCGATGGCGTATTGTGCCGACTAGAGCATAATGAAATGAAGACAAAACAAAAATACACAACTAAATGCAAAGTTCCAAGTCCGGCAGTTCAAAGAATGCATAATTATTTATTTACGTGCGGAGTTGGGAACGCAGTTTAAAATGAACAGGGGAGCTATGTGAACCCGTGTTGGATTCGAACCCATGTCAGAGGTAGGAAAATAGCTTATTCAGTATAACTCTAAAAAAAAAAATCATAAATAAATAAAGAGAGAGAGAGAGAGAGTGAGTGAAAATAAAGCAGGATAAATATTTGACCGGTAATGGTGAGTGGGCATTACACAAACAATCCTGGAAATTTATTCAAAATGACAAACTGCAATTTCCAAGTGGACGTGAGCTGCAAACCCAAGTTGATCTTCAGTCATCACCCATTGAAAATGCAAATGAATTCAACAATAGCACAATGACGTCAGTGGGACCATCAATAATACAAGTAGGGCCTAGTACATTTTTTGCTTTTGCTTAATATCAGCGTGCCTTGTGTTCACTTACATAAAGAGAATGTTGGTTTATGAAGAGGTGTTTTTACCCAGTCCTGCCTTCTTAGCTTTTGCAAAATCTTGTAAAAATTTCACAGTGCAATTTCCATCAAAATAGCCGCTCAGCACGGAGAAGGGAAGAAAGGACAACCCAACCTACCCGTCTACGTGTTTTGATTTCAGATAAAATATCTTGGACATGTTTCGTTTGCCTTCAGTTTTGCAAGTGATGATTATATTCACATTTTTTTTTCTCAAAGATGGCAGCATTTAAGGCTTTCCATGGCGACTGAAACTTGTCACCAAGTTGATATAAAGTTAACTTTGAGATTGAAAGTCGTCAGTTTCGTTTTATTCTGATTACTATCTCAAGCTTTACTATTTCTTGAACTCGATGTATGCGCAGCTTTTAATTTACATTTCCCTACGTGTGGTGCATAAGCCCGCTTTCGTACATCAACATGACCGGGGCGTCAAAGTAGTGCGTCGCTCGAAGATATCACTATCATTTATTAGAGTGGCAGTCATTTCAATACCTTTTAGCATTTTTTTTTTTTTTTTTTTTTTTTTTTACATCTAGCCTAACTGTAAATAATACTGACACAACGTCGCCCTCAAACTACTTTCTCCACCAGGGCCACCGCGACATGCGTTTCTCCGCGAAGTAAATGCATGATTAATAGTTCGATTCCCTTTAACCATAGGCGTTCGATTATAGGTTTATCCCTTATGTCCAACACCATTACACAAAGGGCTTACCTTTCACTGCTGTCAGGTACGATTTGTCTGTCTGCCACAAAAGGTCCAGCTACATCAGATTCCAGCCGTGAACTGTCAACGCCATTGCGGTATCACTCTCTTTTTTTATATAGTATACTTGCTTGTCCAACTGTAATGTTAGCTCAAAATATTCCACAGTTCTAGAGAAACAGTGAGTACGTCGCTTCACAGAGAATCTCTACGGGAGTGCACCGTGCAAGCACTCGCTGCTGCTGATGAGAGAGGTTTGAACATTAGCGCTTGACAAATTAATGATGTTCTTTCGGTGTCATAAAGTCTCAGCCGCTAGTGAATTGTGATGCGGACTGGAGCCCGACGTAGCTGTGCTCGCGATGGGGATCACTAGGCGACACACAGCAGTTGATGACGCGGCGGCGATTGGCCTCCCCTGTGTGTTGTCTATCTACATGCAGACACTCGGCACACACACACCGGCAACGTGCTCTGGGGATTGTTGCTTGGATGCATTCCCCGTGTACTGAGCAAACCACGCTGACACTTTTTAAAGATTGTGTGGTCAAGTCTTGCTTTATAGAGGGTGTTCGTTATTAATTGATGGTCTTCTCATAAGCTATCCTTCGAACTCAGTTAAGCTAGCTGAAAAAATGCAGTTGAATGCTGTCAAATGGTGTCTTTGTCAAGTGAAAAATATCAGCAAAGGGTACTTTGTTAAACTCTGCGCCACATTCTTTAGTAAAGACTGTTGGGAGCTTTCTTACGAGTCATAATAATGGAGTTGCCGAGTGCGTGATTGAGCTGTGTGTCGACAATGTATACGTTTATCTCCACCTTTGTACAAGCTGCCATTAGCAATGGAGTCAATAGGCTCAACATTGGGGTGGAAGTGATCACAGTGGGGCCCTTGAAGACCGAATCAAAACAGGGTGGGATGCGAACCGAGAACGTCGAGACAGACAACAAGCGTGGACTGATACCAACCTGAATAACTCATCGCCCCACCCCATCACTCATATCCGATTTGTGGCCAAAGGTGTAACCCAACTGTACTCTCACACACTTGTACAGAAGTACCCCCCCCCCTCCTCCCTCCCCCTATGAAAAAAAATCTCTATAGAATTCCTGAGATTTCCCAGAACACAATGAAGACACAATGGGAGGGAAGGGGGTGGTTACACCACGCCACATATCAGGTACGAAATACCCCCACTTCAAGCATTCCATTAACACGATTGTTTCAGGCAAGTGGCGTATAAACGCCAACATATACAAATTGGTTTTGTAGCGACAGGTCACAGCTGACGAACAATTAACAACCATCACTTAATCACATAAACACGAATTACCCTTTACATATTATGTTTAATACATCTATTGTACCTTTTCGTTTTATCCAAGTATATATTTCGAAACTATTCATAATTGTATGAACAATGTTTTTGTACATTTTGAATGAGGGGTATAATCTTGAATTCTAAATTATAAATAATAATTGTAATATGACATAATAATGTCCACTACATGCAGTTTGTACACAACTTGATAGAGTTATAGATAATACTACTAACGGTAAACAACTCTAGCTTCTAATTCAAAATGTAAAGTTTGCGTAGAGTGCGAATTGTCCCCAACCCCCACCCCACCCCACTCCAACCCCCCTCCCCCCCCAAAAAAAAAAAAAAAAGAGAGAGAGAGAGAGAGAGAGAGAGAGAGAGAGAGAGAGAGAGAGAGAGAGAGAGAGAGAGAGAGAGAGAGAGAGAGAGAAAACAACAACAACAATTTAGAAAAAAATAGAACAAATTATTTGTGTTTCAATTTATTCAGTTCTTATCTAGATTTAAACATTTAAGGCCAACGAACCCCGCAAATTATTTTTACCTGGTTGGTGTGTGGCTAGTGAGTTGGTGGTGTTGATGGTAGTGGTGAGGATGGGGGCTGGGTGGGGTAGGCCTGTGTAATCAACCTCATCTCACACCCTAACTCCACCTTCCGATTCACCCCCTAGAGGTGGTGTCTGAAACAAAGAAATCGCCACCTCAAAACACCACAATAATGATAATAAATTCGAAAGGGATTTTTAAAGAAGCTGGTCTGTGAAAGTCTGCAAATTTTGCCAAGAACTGAACAACAATGAAAATACAACTGCCCATTAGACGGTTTGTCTTCATCTTCATTCGCACCCGTTGAGCCTCAATATAAAAAGACATTTAAAGGTAATGGAACAGTTTTTGGCTCTTTGGATATAGACAGGTGGCCACTTGCATCGATCCAGTGTGTGCTAGTGGTATTTCAATCGTCATAAACCAGAACAATAGAGGGCGGTATTTTGAACCTTTTCTCAGAGGGTGCCTTGCTGAAAATATCAGACTAAAATGGATAACAAATAATTGCCATAAAATGCACACCCTCCTTCCACGTAAAAAAAATGGTTATGGTAATCGTTCAGAGAAAAAAAATCCGAATTGGTCCTCATCATTGGAATTAATTCGGAATTAATTCGAACATTCCATTCAACAATGTGCCAAATTAATGGCACAATTTGTCTGTAAATTGTAGCACTACCAAGGGACACCAACGGAAAGAGACCACGGGGCAGACCACACTACATGGAGAATATGAAACAGTGAACAAACAAGAAAACTAACCCTACTCAGAACAACTCGTGAAATGAACCCGTGGAGAGCCGTGATTGCCTACGCTACTCAGCAAGTCATAGTTTAAGTTGGTGATGATTTAATTGTCTGCTTTGTTAACAGATTTAAAACAGAACAATTGAGATTGTATTCTCACTTCCAAAACGTTTTGCCATCTTTTATTCCACGTGTACCAATTCGATCGAAACCACACTTTTGTAATCGATAAAGGTGTAACTCAAAAGAACCCAGACAACGTTCATGTGAATAACCGGTCATTCAATTCGTAAACAGTAAAGATGTCTCAAACATCACCAGTTAATGGATCGAGAGACCCGTCAGCACCCGTCCGGCCGTTCGTTCTCCTTGATTTCCGCTCACCTGCAGCACCCAAGGATTGGACAGACTTTTAAGTACTGAAGTATTATAATGTGTATTAAAATACCAGGTGAAACTGGTGTTGATCTGAGGAGCTAAGATGAGATGAAGGACAGGTGGTGTCACAACTCGACTTTTCGATTGGTATACTGAGATTGTCTTCCAGAGAAAGCGGCAGTGTTACATGGGACACGGGACACTTTCGGGAACTTACCAAAAAAATGCTGACAATGAAATAATTTTATTTTAAAAGTATTTCTGCACTATGTTAGTTTTGTACCTTAACCATTATACCACTCCTATTTGTTGATAACACATTTACACTAATTACAAAATTTAAATTGTGTTCATATATATTACAGACAACTACAGACAAACCATTAGTTTTTTTGGACGAATAAAATTCACTCACTCCCACTAGTTTTCAATAAACACACCTTTCAACCAACATGTGAAAATTGCATCAAATTCGGTGGTCACGTTTTAGAGAAAACAACAAAAACACATTTTGCGTTTTTGTCATGGGCTTATTTCGTATGCGGCGATCGAAATAAGGTAATAAGCAAAGAAGATTTGAGAAGTTTTCAATTGCTTTTTCCTCAGCTTTGACAGTAGATCAGACGGAAATACCAGAGGATTGGTATGGAATTTAAAATCAACGGATCTTTCAGATTGAAACTATTACAAATATATATGCAAATAGGTTTGTCATAGATATTTATTTACCAATGCCGTACTTTGTTTCTTTAAATGAAGTTGTTGTGTTTGACCATTTGCTCAGTAAAATGTAATGCCTGTCTTGTTTTGTTTTGACTTGAGGGTCGGTGATTTAGCCAAGTAACTTACGAAATCGACCCTCAAGATCTCAAGGCAAACCTTCTATTGAAATTTGTTCGATTCGGGGTTAGTTTTACATTGATTGTCCGTACTCCCTTTACTACTGTCCAGTGTCCAGCCGTTCGATAGCGTTGCTCTCCGGGTTATATCTCAAGTTTAACTTTCCGGTTAGTCCGTTCACGAAGCCCCTGTGAAAACACCATGCATTAGTTTTGTTTTAAGCCCGAATCACTGGCGACTTTGGCTAACGGCTATGGTTGCCACGACAACGTTGAAGAATGCACATTTTCGGTATTCCTAACTTATGACTAGTCCTATAAGTTAGGACTAGTTACTCATCCTAACTGGAGATAAGACCAGTCCTAGCGCTTTGTGAAATCCATACCAGGTCTTCCAGCAGGCACGAATTATACAAAGCCCAATGGACAAACACAATCTTATATTTCATGGAGACTGCACTGTCTGATTTTTAATCGACTTTTTTATATGACGAGGGGGCACACCTCAAAACTTGTCCAGCTGTTATTTTTGTAACTTTTGAATTTATGTGGAAGTTATGACACAAAATGTAAACATTTCCGATATGACCAGTGCAGTATCTTGCCTGCCAGAAAGTCCCTGGAATGTTCAAGGTCACTCTTTTTGTGAACAAAAGTTACATGCTGGTCTATATGTTGGCCCACTTTTGTATCCAGCATAAAATGTTCAAGATTACTTTTACACATTATGATAACGAGGCTGGCATCATATTCAAAGGTCGTTTGAAACCACGGCCTTGGCTTTGGCTTTGGCTCCGGCTTAGGCTTGGTAAGACATTTTGAAAACGTGCTTTTTCGCTACGATGCTTTAAATAGGCGGACTAAGCCCAAGCCGGTGTGGAAGGAGATTCTGTCCGAGCATACGGCGAATTGTGTACTAACTCCTTCTGATAGCGCCCTCTTTTGAATAAACTCCTCCAGCCCACGTTTATTTACCATGATGGACACATTACCCGGAGGACAGAATACCCTATTACACCGGAGCCAAAGCTGAAACTGTAAGCATTTCTGAAGCCAAAAGCTCCCCCTGGAATCAGGCTTCCGAAATAAAACTCACCTGGCCACCTGCTGGGCATCTTCGAAACTCTTAGCCACATAATACACGTCCTGGTACTTGGACAAGTCAAAGGGAGGCAAAGAGCCGGCTTCTTCTGCCACTAGAGGGCGTCCTAATGTCTGATCGGCCATGACACGCTGGATGCAAAAGAGTTTGTTCAAAAGTTCATTACTTGAATTTTTAAGTGTGAGTTTGAGAAACGCATTGATTGTGCATCCTAAATAAAGTATCACTTGTTAAATTGAGTTCTGAGCATTCTCATTCATAGATAATGTTTAATAACTTGATATTTTCTATCACTAACTTCTTGTCCATTTGAAGATTGAAGACTTAGGCTTTACAATCACTATAGGGAGACTTCTGAAGATAGGTGGCAGCAAACTTTCCAGGTAAAGCCATTATTCTCAGAAATGTGCGCGTTTTCAAAAGTACGCAGACAATTGACAGTTACCTGGTAAGTCTGCTGCCACCTAGTGTTCCAAAGTCTCCAATTGACTAATAACAACAGTCGTTTCAGCCAAAGAAGATGCACCTGGTGAGGGGCCAATACTATAATGCACATCTTCAAGCTCATATAGAGTGATCGATCAAAATAATGGCAATTACATCTTGAATTACTGTAACGAGAGCTCAGCAAGTGAAAAATGTCCTCAACGATTTCGAATTACAAAACACAGACAATGTCGACATGACGTCAAAATAATTGCGTTCCCACCTCAAGTTCTGCAGCACCCGACAAGAGCAGAGCGCCAAAGGCCTTGACGTCACTTCCCTCCATGCACAGACCTGCCTCTACCGTACTAGAATAAATCTAGAATAAAAATGGGTATGAAATCCACAGGTGGATAAATCTGCATTTTTTTTTGTCAAAGAGTGACAGCAAGCATTTAGCCCTACTTGACATTTGCATTATTATGTTAGTTGCGTGTAGAATGTAAATGAATTGAAATGCTCGCCACAAATTTGTGCCACGGCAACATTGGCATAGTCAGGGATTCCAGGAAACAACACAGTTGGGGCGAACATTTTCCTGCCAATGTATAGTAAAAGAAAGCATTTTCTAAGCTTGTAGGTATCATACATTTGCGCTCAATAAAACAAATAGATTGGCACATAACCTTATATTAAAATCACGGCTTAGGCTAGGCTCGTTCCGCCTGTTTGAAGCTCCGTACCAAAAAGCGCACGTTTTGATCAACAGCCTAAAGCCCGGTTCATACTTCACGCGAATGGCGAAAGCAAAGCAAATGTTCTTGCGTCACAATTGAAAAACAGTGCATACTGAATTGTTGCGTCACCAAAATTCCCTTCGCCTTCGCTTTCGCGTGAAGTATGAACCGGGCTTAAGCCGGGTCTATCTACTGGTACCAATGGGAGACTAGGAAAGTAGGTGGCAGCAGACTTACCAGATAAATCCATTGTTCTCGGAAATGTGCGCATATACTAAGTCACATAACATGCAAACAATGGAAACTTTCCTGGTAAGTCTGCTGCCACCTATAGCGTTCTAAAGTCTCCCATTGAAATCTGAAGGCCAGTTTTCACTTCGACGAAAAGTCAAGTAAGCCGTAGACCTTTACTTCGTTCTACCATCAGACTAATCCCAAATTTCGAACGCTATTACATAACTGACATACAGATCCTTGTCATTTGATTGGTGGAATTTACATCACGTGACATACTCTCATTCTCATCGGCGGTCAAAAAGTCATAATCGCCCAATAGTATTTCCCATTCAACAGTTTTGGATCATCCTTGTTCCCAAAGTTTTTGAGCAGTAGAGCGCCGCTGCTAAAACAAAGGAGCACCTGTGCAAAAGGTTGTGATCCGAGCTAGATTAATTTGTTTGCATAGTTGTCATTCAACCAAACTAATGACAAGAAATAATGCTAAATTTATTTTTTTTAAATACATGAAATGCCAAGGATTTATATGATGTCAGCCATTTGAAACACGTATTGAGTGGCTTTAATTCGTGAAATTGGGGAAATGTTATCGCTCGGTAAAATGTGTATGGTACAGTCAAATTTTAGCTTGCGATGATATTCCTCCCATTGCACTCTGAGCCACTCAACATTTGTGTAGAGACACGAGAAGGGGGCCGGTCCCCTAATTAAAAAAAAGAACGAGCATTCACCACATACATAACAAAATGCACAACGACTTCTTAGACTTCTCAAAACTTACAACAGCACAGCACAGCCACAGTAGATTAAAATACAACTAGTACAACTAATACTAGTTGTAGTTTAACTAATACTATCTGAGTGAGTACAATGCGAAGGTCAAGGGTCAAAACGTGGCTGGCTACACGTTACCGTAGTTATCAATACTTAATTTTCAACAAACGATTCTACCAGAGTCTCCAAAAACACGAGGTTTCTCTGACGAAATGATTAGTAACAAGACAATATACTCACAGGCAGTTTCCTAAAAGCTAACCCGCTCACATAAATAACACTAGCAGCATGGCCAGAGCCATACTCCTACATAATAGAGAGAATAGAACGATTGCGCCGCCAATGTTTCACGTGACCTATTGTGGGTATTACGTCATCTGAGCTGATGGCAAACTACGTGCAAATACATGCCGTGATCAACAGAGACACACCAAAAGTCGGCTTTTGGTAATAATAACACAGTGACAAAGCCCTTTTATTAAAGTTGTATATTGTGACGTTGATATTAATCATATTACTGTTTCATAAACTACCAGTATTCTTCTACAAAAGAGGTTTATTTTGAGTTATGCACTGCCAGCGTTGGACGACTATGTAGCCACCTGCCTGTTATTTTGTTTGTAATGTAGGTCTAAATCACTGTAAAAAAAGGGGTAAAGAACGTTGGAAAAGTGAGCATTTATACCTTGCCTTGCGAAATTTCAAATAGGCAAAGGAATCACACATTTTTGGAAAGCAATTTCTTTGGATGATTCAGCTTCAAAATTTGAAATTCTTGTGTTTAAAGTGCGTGATCGCGGTCGTCTGGCCTAAACGTTCCGTCGTGCGCTGTACACATCGTGCACAATTATTCGTTACTTGTACCATTTTTTAGACTTGCTGGAACTGTCCTTACTGGCTTTATTCAGCCACTTGAAGGTCTCTGGTACAAACTCTGGAATATCTTTCACAGATTTCGAGACAGAAAAGCCTCGATCGAATAAACAAATGCAACAATCATCATGTACCGTACCGCACTTTGTTTGTTTACATTTAATACTCACAATAGGTCACGTGACGCGGGTCGCGCAATCGGTCTATGAGCAATGGGGCTCATAACCACATATCCATTATTGAAGTATAAATGCAGATTATAATCATATGACATGAGAAAAACCTTACCGATGATATTCTATCCAAGACAGTGTCAGATGCACCCAGGGATGCCAGTCCAATTTCCTCCAGATTGAAAAAGGGGGTATTAAACGTAATATTATAAATTCCACCTTTGTATTTTTTTTTCGAGTGCCATCAAAAATTCAGAGTAATTTATGTTTCACGTGTAAAAGCTTATTTTTTTCAAAGCTTACCATGTAGTTATATCGGTAATTATCTTAATCAGAAATAACATTGCCAATAGAAAGTATAAACATCAAACTGTTGAGTGTCAACATCCATTTTATTTATTCATTATTACCATGGCCGATATGTTGCAGAAGGAGTATCAACCACCCCAACCCCCACCCCCAACATTCCTATACTCTAACACACTCTTCCCCTCTTGTACAGATGTACCCCCCCCCCCTTCCCCACCCCACCCCAAATCCTGTAATGAGAATTCCTGAGATTCACGGATGAAGGCACAATGGGAGGGGGTACACCATGCATTGTATGTAGCACCAAAAATGTCATTTCAAAAGATCGTAATGCATGTGCGTGGAAACACAACAGACCAAAATGGCGCCCCAAATCCTGCATGGACACCGTAATTGGTTTCAAGCAACAAGTACTGAATTGGTAGTATTATATTTCAGTTCAATAAAAGAAAAAATCGATTTGATTGATTTCTTGTTGGCACCGCGAGTCCTCTCCCGATCAAGTATTTATACAATCCCGTACAACGTGTGTCCTTGTGAAAAAAAGGGAAAAAATAAACTAGGCTAATGTCAATATCCCCTTTCCGGTGTGATGGCACGTAGTGCATGCCCCAACTTAATTGGTTCTTATTTTCATAGCATTATTGGGTTTAGAATTAAAGGGGTTGTGACCTCAATGCATAAATTACAATGGTTTTTCAACATTGGCTTCTGCCATGGAAGAGAATGTTCCATGTTCAGTCCGGCTTTTCAGACACATTTTTTTTTCTCAATCTACATTACCTATGCTATGTATCATTTGGAGAAAAAAAATGCTATTAAAAATAAATGTATGTGGTTCTGCGTGGTAAAAATAACATATGTTATTTACGTCAACAAATATAATAATGTTTTGTTTTTTGTATACGCGGTTCTCATGCTGACGTCTCTTGCCTTGCATTTGAACACTTAGGTCTCTCAAAAAATATGACCGCCTTATAATCACAGGAAAGTTATATTTTGTACCTTAATTTTATCACATACCCATGTACGGTAAAGTTCCAAACAAACTTATCAGTGATATTTTCAATGTGGATATTAAATTCTTCATTTAATATTATATTTCCGTGCGTAGTTCGTAAAGCACCAAATTTCTGGGCTAGCTGTACGCGCAGATGCTAATCGGTGAAATACCCCCCCCCCCCCCCATTTCGCTCACGTTAAGCTGGAATCTTTATGTTACTAAGCACAGATTTATGTGCTTATCTGCAAACAGAAATTTGACCGGCTGGTAATGTTAACCAGAATTAATTACCTGTGAGAACTGGGCGAAGTCGGGGTCGCATAACAGCACTGAGTGGCCAAGTACATCATGAATTAAATCACTGTGGGTGGAAACACAAATAGTTATCAGACAAAACTTATAGTCAAAACAATTCCATTCGTTTTTACTGCAAATCCAAACAGCCTGATTGCGAAACAGTTCCCGTAAAACCTGAAGCACTTGAAATTTAACCACATCGAATAGTAATCGTAATAGCAATCTCAACAAAATATCTACAATGAAATCCCCCATTATCCCAGTAAAAGGGTGATGTGTAAAACTCACGGTTCGTTCGTGAAAAAAGACGCGTCATCATGACGTATGAACTGGGAGCAACAAAACACACGAAACGCCAGCGCGGCCAAGAAATCACTTGACTCGATGAAAGTGGAAACTGGGCGGAGCCGGAAACCGGTTTTCCCTAAAAAGTTAGAAATTGAGATAGTTTTTTTTAAATCACAAACTGGAAAGAAAGAAAACTCAATTGAATATTTAATTTTCAAGACAACAACTACGTACAGATTTTGCTATAAAAAAACCTCCATTCTGCACAGACGAGACATGTTGAGAGGAAAGTTAGTATTATCCTATTTTTCCTGCCCCACCTCATTTATCAAGTACCTTGTATTTATTTTTGTAAATTTCATTACAAACTGTATCTGTTGTGTAAATCATACATTCCCAAAGGTTAATTCTTTTGATATTTTCCTTGACTGTCAGTATGAAGTGATTGAAGTGCAAAATAATGGAGTATTATAACTCTACTAAAGAGACAGAAAAAACCCAACTAGATTAGAGGAAAGTTTCTCCTTATACCGAGATGCCCAAGAGATCGAAACTGATCGAAAAATGTCGAGTTGTCTTTAAAGCTGGTGTGCCTGTTTATCCTGTTTACATACTGTCAATCTGTGTCCGTTTGCCAAACACGTTTTATAAATTAATTGGTCACATATTGAGAACTCGTTTAATTTACTTTTGAGGTAATTTGAGACTGTCTCAATATCTGGAATGTGGTCAGCGTCTATGCCACACGCTTCAACTAGGGGCTGGAACAGTTGGTTGAATTTCTTGCAGGCGTGCGTCGGGTACAACTCGGTCAGTCTGGTGAACACCTTTGCCCACGTCCGACGCTGGAAGTCCGGGTAAACCATGTGTGGAACCGGGGTACCGCTAGACATTGTATGAAACGAAGGTACCAATGTACGACGCATTAGCTTCTATCAAAGAACATTCAAATACTCTGGTTTTCTTTTAAAAATGTATATATATAAATTAAAAAAAAAAACTGTTAAAGATGCTATGACCGATTTTTAGCCGATTTGACCCGAAAATTTAGATTAAAGATTTAAATAGCTGTTCTCATATAGATTCGAAAAAAATTATAAGCTTTTCATTTAAAGCTGATAGTGCAGTGTTTTTACTTTGTCTGATTTATTATATACATGAAGAAACAAACCTGTGAAAATTTGGGCTGAATCCGTCGTCTGAGTCAGGAGAGAATAGTGAAAACCGTGCACACTTTTTCAGCATGTAAACACATTGTCCTTAAATGCGACTGTTACAATCGAAATTAAAATTGGAGTCTTCAAATTCTATTTTCTCGACGTTGACAGTATTTCAGACATAAATATATTTCGATGAATGATTGGTAATAGGTATGAACTTCATAATAAGGAAAGTTTCAGACTGATACTAATATTAGAAGGGAAAAAACACATTTTTGATGAATACTAATCCTGTATTGTACCTTGACTTACAATACCCGATTTTCGCCGAAACATTTATTTTAATTTTATTCATCGTTATTTTTTTTTATTGTTTTATTTGAACAAAACTTTGACAGATGATAAAAACATACAAGAACTTTTGCATATGCCATGGTAATGCAAAAAAATAAATAAATAAATAAATGCTTCAGTTTTAGTTTAACTAACAATCATTTTATCATTGGCGGATTATTATTATCATTATTATTATTATTTTTGTTGTTGCAATAACTAAAATAAAAGCTTGTAACTTGCTCGAATCTTAAATAAATAGTTACTAAGAAAAATTTAAATTTAAATTGTCGGGCCAAATTGGCAAAAATCGGACCTTGCACCTTTGCACACAAAAGAAACGCTAATGGTAAAGTGTATGGTCCCAAAAAAGGTCATTATTTATTCATAGCAAAACTTGAAGCTTGCATGGTGTTTAAACGCAGTCTAGCAAGGTTTGCGATAACACGTGTTTTAAAGCCCCAGCTCAACATTGGTAAACTGGCTGTAAATGCTTCCATTCTTTGCACAAATCAAGATATTTGTTATAAAACCAACCTGTGAAAATGTCAGCTGTGAAAATTTCGTTGTTTCATTTGCGAGAAAACGGTAAAAATGCATTCAGCATTTTTGTACGCATTCCTACAGGCAGAGTTTTCGTCTCACTGAGACGAAAACTAATTTTGGATCTTATTTCATTTATTTTTTTAAAAAGGCAGAAATATTTCAAGGAAAGTTTTCTAGCATCGTTATCTTTATACCATGTATAGGTACATGTAAATCTATGAACATTTATGTTTTTCTTCTTACCAACGTTGAGCTGGGGCTTAAAGCGACACTGTGTCCAACATGGACTATCATCTCCAACGACAATTTGGAACCGTTATGTCTGACCCGATGCCAGTCATGGTTCGGACATCTTGGTCCATGTCGGAACTAATGGTGCGTAACACATACTTTACAATCTCTCTTGGGAGTTGTGGTGGTTCTGAAAAGATCCGACACCACCGGTTCTTTTCAGAACCATCACAACAAACAACAGACCTTCTTTTTTATGCAATTCGCCCATTGCAAAGCCCAAAGGCCACTCGAGGTGTGGGCTACTTTTTGAAGAGATAGAAGCCTGCCCCAATGTGCAGAAACAAGACATGGCGAGATATAACCGCAAGTCTCTTGACAGCACAGCTAAGAACAGGGAGGGGTGGTAATGAATCCCGTTGCGAGACAAACACTGCATGCCTCTTCCCCTATTTGAAGCGATTGAACTGTCTTGCTGAAGGACATGCCAAGTGTCGTGACCGGGATTCGAACCCACATCCTGATGACTTTGCCACCAGAACTTGAGCTCGGCCACAACACGCCATTACCTTGTGAAGTCATACCTTATGACGTCACTATGAGCATTTAGCACAGGATAGGACACCCTTGAGCTGGGGTCAAAACAGACATCTTTACGAGAGCGACATTCTGAGGTTTTCCAACAGTAGTTCTATGACCCATTTTTTTTTAATGTTTTCCCTTATAAAAAAATTATGGGGTTAAGCCCACAGTGTAAAATTTCTTATGTTTTTCACGCAGAAATCACCCCACAATGTGGCTCTCGTAAGCTCAGCTACAACACACATTCGATGCCGTGTTTGACCTCAACGATGGCGGCAAATGCATAATGTCTGTTGAAGAGCAATTTTCATGTACATTGTGCTACTGCAAACCATACTAGATATTTATGGCAGTTTGTGTACTCACAGTTTATACGTTTTCGTAGCAGTCAAACACTTTTGTCGAAAATTTAGAAAGTTTACGTCGTCCGACCCCTAAATGGTAAATTTTAAAGAAACACAATGAATAGACTACTGCCAATAGCAAGAACGAGATAAATATGTGGAGATCATTTCTTATGACGAAAGAGTATCCTTAGTTTTCATATAATCTGATTTTAATACACTGGATGAACACAGCATATAAATAATGATAAACTCAATAAAAAAGGAGAGTAAAGTAAAACTCGTGTTTGACGAATCTTCCAACAAAAACATCTGAGTGGGTTTACCTTCACTGATGGTTGGACAGTATCATACGTATCCCGCGTCAGGCAATAATCCAATTTGGCAAAATTTCTCGGATAGTCTGAACAAGAAAAAAAAATCACATTCAAAGTATTTACCCTTTTATGGAAAGGTACGAAACCTGAGAGATATTTGGATGATGACACTGGACTCCATCGATGAAAAATGTTCTGCAAATCTCCAACCGGTGTAACCAGCGGCGCAGCGAACAGGGGGGGGGGGTGACACCCCCACCCCAATAGTCCTAAGTCGGCATTTAGAGCCACAGTCGGCAAATATTGAGTACCAAATTTACCCGAGAAAGGGCGCGAGCTGAACATAAATCCATTGAGCAGGCCTAGAGATTTGCCGACTGGATTTGCCGACTGAAAAGTTTAGTTTAATCCTTGTATAGTGTTAGGAGTCAAACTTTGAATTTCCGCCCCTTACTTCATTAGGGGCATTATAGTTTACATGTCCAAAATAAAATTCGCTACGCCCCCGAACCACCACAGTTGGTGAGTCCCATGTCATTGTGCTTTTACTTTCATTTGATGTCAGTCGGCAAATTTAGGCTTCCATGCCCACCCCACCCCCCCCCCCCCAAAAAAAAAATAAATAAAAAAAAATGTGCCTTCGCTGCGCTGCTGGGTGTAACACGACTATTTCCAGCCCAACTGTGGCCCACTTGTCAAAAAAAAAAAGATATGAATGTCGAGTCGACAGAAATACAAAACAAGTATAACCAGGGTACGCATACCAAATCCCATGTTTGCACTCTTTTCTATAGTTCACTTTAAAGAATGTTCCTTGAAAAACATGTGTATTTGTGTTTTACCCTACACCGATGTGTGATAAGCAATGTACTCGGTGTTTTCCCTGAGTCTTGTCAGTCATTTGGCTCTTGGAAAAAAACATTTATCGAGTACAAGGGTTGACCTTCATGTACATTTGGTACAGGCTTTTAACGAACTTTTCAGGCTAATTAACAACATTTTTTTATTAATTTTTCTGAGGGCAAAAAAAATAGACATCTGACTAAAGAAATACACATGCATACCAATCGGGTGGGATTCGAACCCACGACCCCCGCCATTCTAGAGCAGAAAAAATGTAACAAATGCAAGGTTTTCCTGTAAAACGGAAATGTCACTACTTCCAGTGTAGATGCAAATTTATCAATAATGTTTAATACCAAAGGTTATTTGGTAAATTAATGTATGTATATCTACGATTAAAGTGATGTTTCAAATGTTTGATTAGTTCAATTCTTTTCTTTACCTTGTATAGCTCGAAATTCATTGTGAGACATATCCATCTGCTCACGGGAAGTTTCGTGCGCAGCCAGGGAAAACGACATGTTGCATGTCAGCTTCGAATAAACAGCTCAACTTGATTTCATCTGAAAACATTTAACAACAGCAAAACTTGTGAAACTTTTTCCTGCTGATTACACCGGTTTCATTAATGGTTCCCGCAATCGAATGACAAATCGGGCCGTGGAAAAGAATATTGTACACTGCAAAAGCTGGTGTTAAATTGACTCTCTAATTGGTATCTACATGTGACAACACCGACATTGTGTTAGTTATCCCCATTGTGTTATTATTGGTAAAATTAACACCATGTAAAGATACCAAGAGAATCAATTTAACGCCCCAGTTTTTGCATAGTCATTTTCTTGCATGTTGACATGTTTACAAAAAATATAAAACTTCGGGTAATACCTATAAACACAAATGATCAATATTGCCTTGATACAGCAATTCAAATACAAATCAATCCCATCGTTCATTCAAAAATACTCAAAAACCTACAGAATGGAAAGCCTTACCTCTTCGAATGAACACAACAGCTGGTGCGCGTAGGCCAACGGTTCACAGTGGAAACTTTCGTTCACAAAGGGCGCACAATATCTTTGAGTCGTGTACAGCTGTCGAGTACAAAACTAAAACCTTTTTTTCGCAAAAGAGGAAGGTTTTGCATGAATACTGAAACTGTTTGCCAGGAAACTTACCCGATATACCCCACCGAGTTTTGAACTGACACCCTGCCCGATGCTGTTCGGGTCCTCCTAGTGAACGGCTCGTGTCAGTTTGAACGGCAATTAAACACCCAATCAATCGATACTCGTCTCATTGTTTACCAACGTGATGGAAGAGAGATAGATCGACCAGTTTGCTAACCTACTTTATTGGTAGAGGTGGAAATCAGGTTGGGTCCTGCGTGACGTTCAGGAATGTGTGATGACGGTATAAGATTTGTTTGTTTTTTCTCCAACTGTTCATGCTTTTGTTCTAAGTTGATGCCCACTTTCCAGCAACTTACGCCATCACCGGCCATGGCTCTAATGTGATTTGATTATCTTCATTTACAAATATAAGCTTGATTGCATTACCAATAACAATCTAACAACCATCACAACATATGGATTTTGATGAGCGCGGCGAAGCCTACGTACAGGTGTGCCATTGTCGGTTCAGAGCACTGCACCCGCATGGAGGAAGGGTCCATAGGACTACAGCCAAAAACAAACACAATATTTATTTTTCTTTACACTCTAACGAACAAGCGGTGGCTTAGTATATTTAATAACGTGGCTAAGTATACTGTTTATATATTATTTATGTAAATATTGATTTCAGAGTTAAACACTGAAAAGGGCAATAAACACAAAATCCCCCACACCAAATAAACTCGTCCATACATTGAACAAAGACAGACAATTTTTTTCAAACCCACAATTATTAAGTTAAACCGAGCCTCACTTTATTTGTTTCAAAACACTTTTTCATGCAACAATTAAAATGTACATTTACAGTTCAACCTTCCATTATCAACGCATCAAACCCTGTAACTAACATTATGCACATGACGTCATATGAGTAGGGCGCCCGCGGATAAAGGTCAAAAGAAGGTAATATAATATTGGCCCATTCTTTGCGTCCAGATTGGTTACCGTCCCAACGTAGTCTCTAGTGTGGTTCCCTGACGACTCGTTAACAATTTTAGGTCAGGCATCGGCCAAAGCTAAACATAGATTATGATGCAACATATATAAATACTCATTACTTGTCACCAACGGTGGACGATGTCATTGGATAAAAAACGGAGCGCTGATGACGGGCTTTGTTTACTTTCAAAAAGCCTGGGATAGTCAAAGTTTGTAAAAATGTTACAAATAATATTCAAATATAGTGTTGAATTTGTTGGGGGAAGAAAACCGATCATGGGATGTGTCTGCAAAATTTTTGAATTTCTATTAACAAAAGAAATGAGCGATCATCAACGACACATTCCGAATGCTGACGACAACGAGTTCGGGAGCATTTCGGATATTTTCGGAAAAGGAGGAATTCCTCCTTTTGTGTCACGTGACCCTTGGGTGATACCATACGCAATTTTTTTTTTCTGCAGTCCTGAATTGCCATCCTCGAAAAAAAACTTTTTTTTCATCTAAGATGGCGCCCTGATGACGTCAATGCATAATATCCATACATACCTGTATAAACCGGAGGAAATTTATCTTTGAAATAAAAATATATATATTTTTCAAGCGAAAACAATAAAATATGATAACGACACCGAGTACTACCGAATATTTTGACTACCAGAGATAAAATGATACGACTGCATAATATAATCAAAATATGAAGAAAATAAAAATGTCAGTGTAAGATGCTTTGAGAAGCTATATTTCAATACATTTTCGGTAAGCCTTTTGTTCCCTGAAAAAGGCTGGGGGTTTCTTGATAAAGTTTACAAAAAAATAATGTACCCCTATCTCATCAATCCACAAAATCCCCAACCGCAAACACCCAAGAAAATAAAAATCATAACAAAACCGAAACTATTTCGCTTATACCTCCTCCCCCACCTCCACCTCCCGCTCATACCTCCTCCCCCCCCCCCCTCCACCCCTCTCTCTCTCTATCTACATTGTCTATCCGATAGGTGTGTTATAATGAACATGTATTTAGTTTTTGTTTTACAATTTAGAATTGTGGCGTTAAAACTCTGAACTTAAAAAAAAAAACTCCCTAGTCTTCAACATTCCTTAAAGATTTCCAGCCGATTCTCCTAGCCACTGTATGTTATAAGCTTGCCACCAGGCATGATTACCGCTTAAAAGCTACGGTATCAAGGTGCATGACCGCCTCTCTTATACAAGTTAGAAGCTACGATGGCTACACTGGCTATCATGATACGTGACCACCTCGCTTATAAGCTACGGTGGCTAGTCGAATCGGGTACAATATCTCAAAATGTAATTTCTAGTACAAAAATATACCGGGAGAAGTCCACACAAGTATCTAATACAGATGTTTAGGTATTTTATATAAATCTTATTATTTAACTAGTTAATAATTTTAATAAGTATTAATTAACAAAGAATCTCTGAATGGTATTCGCACAAAGGTTCTGGAACAAACATTTCAATTGTATGTACACGATTTAGAAATTTAAAAAAACAGCGATATTGCTTCTTTCAGAAAAGTAATGACAAGTGGTTACTCTTGAGTATTCTCAATAATCAAATCAAATCTATTAATGTGTTCTGTATTTGTAAAGAGAATGGTTAATAATCAATTGACTGATAAAGAAGGTTAAATGAATATTATGTTCAGACACTATTGGAAGGGTTGACTGTATACTGTGTATGTGCATTCACCACATGATATCATATTGCATGCTGATATAGTTTATCCATCATTCCGAATCCACTGTGGATAGTGAATGGTCAGACAGTAGGAGGGTTGACTGTGTAATGTGTAGTACGCATTCACCAGATAATATTATAATTCAGGCTTGAATAGTTTATCTCTCATTCAAACACCATGGTGGATGTTGAATGGTCAGACACCCTGTATTGACAATGCATATTTCATTATCCCCAAGTAAACTGATTGGTCGAATGTCATTTTGACATCATGGAACGTTAGTTTGAAGTTTAAGGCACCGTTTCTAAGTGTAAAAAATAGGAAGAGGTCAAGCTGTCACCTGTCATATCATATTTCATTACTCTTCATGATGCTGTGCAGGACTTTTTTGTATGGATTTAAAATAGCTGTTGCACTGTCTTATTTTGTACTGTGAATACAAACACTTAAATAAAAAGAATTGTTTTTTGTCAGTGACATTTACTGTGTTATTGATGGAATAGCAGTATACAGAGGCTCAAGTGTATGTAAAAGTTCATTTCGCAGCCATGTTGGGTCCAGCCATGTACAAACTCAATGGCTGGTGGGTCGTCTGCTGAATGATTTCCAGCATCTGTTTGTGCACGCAGGAAAAGTTTAGACCGAGGAAAACACATCTTGAAATAGAACTATTCAATTTACATATTTTATCATTTTTCATGACTTTTCCTGGTGGACATATCAGATATGAGATCACAGAAAAAATACTTGCAAAAAAAAAACAACAACAATAATACTAAAATAAAAATAAAAATTTGCATCCAAATATAGACACGTAAATTTGTCTTTGCAGAAAATAGGAAACTGCCTTTCACATAAAACTTTGTACATTGTTTCTCAGATTTTTATGGTACTATCCAAATATTGACATGAAAATTTGTCTTTACAGAAAATAGGAAACTGCCTTTGCACATAAAATTTGTACCTTGCTTCTCAGATTTTTATGGTACTAAATAGGAAAAAAAAAAAACGGTAATCAGCTGAAAACTTGCATGCCTGCAAATACATGAGCATGATTTTAGCTAAATGTGTAATGCTGATATGTTTATTACAAAATATGATGAAGTGGTGAAGTTGCATACACAAATATAATGTAGAGATTTCGCACTAACATTCAAGTGAAACATAAAAATTGTGAAAATGAAGACAAGATCTCGATGGATTGAACAAGGTGGCAAAAAGTAAAATTGGAAATGGAAAATTTAATATGTAGCGTGTCATGGCTGAGCGGTTCAGTGCACCGGACTCAAGTTCTGGTGGTCAAGTCATCGGGGTGTGGGTTCGAATCCCGGTCATGACACTTGTGTCCTTGAGCAAGATGCTTTACTATAATTGCTTCTCTTCACCTAGGGGTATAAATGGGTACCTGCAAGGGTAGAGGTTGATATTGTGTTTGAAAAAACCTTTGGAGCGCCACGGCAGCTCGGGGCTGTATACTCCCCAGAGAGCTGAGAAAGATTACAGGAATGTTATTGGCCCAATGACCAGGGCACTAATGTAAAGCACATTGAGACGTTATAGTGAAATGCACTATATAAGAACTAGTTATTATTATTATTAGTTTTGTTATCGTTGTTCTACCCTTTTTTTCCCCATTGTGGCCACAAGTGGCTTTTACCAAAATGACCTCAAGATTTGACCGACTTCCACTCTACCAAAAAAGAGTTCCAATAAAAAGTCAGACCTGAATTGACACTTTCCAATGCTTGCCATGTTGACAAATCATTTACATTTCTAAAGTAAAAGGGGCACTGTTACATCGTTACCACCTATGAAGCTTTTTCATCATTTCATTAGTCTACTTCGTACATCTTGCTTTTACATAGTAGAAATAACACCAAACATGAATCATAAAAAGGTTTTACTTGATTACTGTGTTGTGAAAAAATGCGATACAGTGCCTGCACTGATGTAACAGGGACACCATAGGTGTGACATTTGGTGTCCCTGTTACATCGTGACATACATCCTGAATATTCTCAGTCATGTCTACTTTAATACCCATGTAAGTTATTGTTTTATTGACTCGACACTAAGCTCCTGTTGAACATTCTAAATTTGTTTATGACTTCCATAATACTGAAAAATATGTGTTCATACAAGCACGGTGACCCTGTTACAACGTTACCATGATTTTTAAAAAAGAAATTTTTAGAATATTAGCAAAAATATCAGGTAAGATGGTGTGAGAAGGCTTCAAAACTTTCTGAAATATTTTCAACACCCAAGTAAAATGTGAGGATTAATAAACATGAACTAGAGTCAACATTTTATACTACACAAATGATAATACTGAGTAATGTCACACTTTGAGGCACAACTTCATGGAATGACCCCAAAGACATTTCTGTTTTTGTATTTTTTTTCCCAAGACGTTTTCACTGGAAAAATTGAGTACAACAAGACAACACTGTACTGTCAGCCATGTTTGGGCATACGGTGAGGATTTAAGAGAGATGAATGGTCTCTGTCTAGAATGAAAGGTTTCAAATTCAGCAAACCTTTCGGTAGGTGATTTCCGTTGATCATGAATGTTTGGGAGGACCATCTCTCGCTAGTTCACCTTGTTGACTGCATCAATTAAGATGCTCAGATCACCTGCAGGAAGAGAGAAGAAAAGGCCATGCTCTTAGAGGAACTTCACATCGACGGGTTTGGGAGAAAATTCTTTCTTATCCTATCCTGTTGATAAGTCATTGCATTACACGTCTGCATATCTGCTCCAATGCTGGCAAATGTCGGTGTGTATCACAAATTTGACCAGAAAACACCTGTTTCATCTATAAAAAGCATTTCTTACAACAGAAACGTTTAATTCTGAGAAGACCTTAGTCTTTGAAGAACATTATGTAAAAAGCCAAGTTCAATTAATAATGTTTTCTTACACAAATCATCAATAAAAAAAAGCTAGCTCGATGCAACTCCTATGGGCTTCTGGTAATCAGTGGAGCCAGTTTGTGTGAAGTGGGCATGTCTATCGGATTAATTATGTCACACTTACAAACAGGATTGTCTTCAATAAACACACAGTACAACCAAACAGTGGAAATGTCATCAAATTAAGCGAGTCACACTTATGTGCAAACTGTCAAAAAAGTGGGGTTTTTTTTCTTCATTACATAATATATTCATGAGCTATTCCACAGAACAATTGTTCTGGGCCGGGGTCTACCAAAGGAATGACAAATATGTGTTCTTTCCATTCAAATATTTACTCATGTAATATAAATTATGTAATGCACATGACATCACAGAAGGCATCCAGCCATTTTCAGCAAGAAACCTGTTTTTGTGGACGATCCTGAAGATTTATTTTTAAAGAAAATAAATCATACAAAACATCCGGGAAGGCACAAAATCTTTTCATCACAACTGAATTATTGTATAACATTTATTAGGTGTAAAAATAAAAACATCAATACTTAGCAATTTACCAAACTTTAAATATCATCACAACCTCAAGAAAAACACCCAGAGTAAATAAACGAATGTACAGTCTGTCCCTGACACGTCAATTCAAAATATCGAACAGTCTGGCAGATGACTTTGGGTAGGAGTAAGGGGTACATGTAAGTTTGGTCACATTCTACAAATACTGAATGCATGTGAGTGTATTGTAGCAGAATGTAATCACGAGGTGAAATCTGGACTATTCCATTTTACCCGGCTTCGCCTCGTCAAATGGAAAAGCCAGATTTCACCGAGTGATTATATTCAGCAACATAACACTGCACAAACAATATTTGTTTTATATACCTCACAAATAGATCCTTGACATTTGATTTTTTTTTGTTTACAATAAACACAAAATAAACACAGAAGCTTGTCCACCCGCACTTTGGAAATTATTTTAAAAAAAACTTCAAAATAACATGGACCACTCCATGTAGATACCTCCCTTCTAGCCGTGGCAAGACCTTGCCTTGTTTTGGACGAACAGGCAGGAATGATTACTTAAGGAACAATACTCCAAATTAGGCGTTGAGAATCCACGAACACAGTCCAAAAATTAACGCTGTAGGACATGCCAATGTCGGGACAGTAAATCATGTAAATACATCATGGCAAAATAATGTATGACACGTAACACATATTCCACCAATATAACACAAGATAGTTAGGATTGAGGGTTGGGGTTGGGGGGGGGAAGGGTACCTTACCTTTGATGCACTGGGCCAGGTCTTTCAGTTGCTGCTTCTTTTCCAAGACCTCCACTGACTGAGTGTAGGCATTGTAGCGTATTGAGAAGGGTCTTGGGATGTTACCTGCATATTGCCTGTTGCAAAGACAAAAAAAGAATCTTCAGATTCAGTTGCTACACTAGCCAGCTCCTTCTACCCTTCCTCCCTTTTGTCGATTTTTTTTTGTTAACCTAGAGCCCTGTATTAAACATGTGTGCCTTGCATTTTAAGCTGTAAGTTACTACTTTTTCTTTTAAAAACTGCAAATACAAATTCTAAAAACATTGACTGCAGTCAAGCAGCAACGAAGCCAGGATTTTTTCACTTGGGCGGGGCGAGGGATGGGGAGGGGGGGCATTACTCATCAGTAGTAGCCCAGGGGCCATATTTTTAATGAATTACATGTATCTCTTCTCCCCCCCCCTCCCTCGCCGATGAGCAACCTCTTTTTACTTCAATGTGAGGGCGCTTTACTCCAGTGATTTCATATGCATAGATTTACCGCTTTGTTCTCAATTTCAGTCCCCTGAGATCACCATTGTAAAAATAATATCTACCAATCCTGCACTTTGTATTCAAATGTTTGTGAGTTTGGGAAGGGATCTACATGCCTCGATAAAGATCCACTATCGACACTAACCTCATCTTGTCCTTGGCATCTTCAAAGCTCTCGGCCACAAAATAGACGGGTTGGAAGCTGGTCACAGGGTACTTCTGCAGGGCCGTCTTGGCTGGCTCAAAGCGTTTGATCTCGGGCTTGTCCGTCAGGCAGTACTGTGGAGGCAAAGATTTCCAATGTGTCATTGAGTTTGCACTGTTCAACTGGTAACAGCTAGGTTGGCTTAGTGGCCTGCTTTTCACCTCTGTGGACTCTGCTCAAACCCCACTTTGGACCGGAGCCTCGTATGTGAAGTGGGTTTTCAGTCTCTACTGTCCGCCTGATTACAGAAGTTTTTTGGGTTTTTTTCTTTTTCTTTGAATCTTAAACTTAACATTCTATCGTCGTCTCCTCCACACAGGTACATTCAGGCCTATGTGTTACAGTGCAAGTCACTCTTGAGGATTCCTCGGTTCCATTACAAGAAATATTCCTGATTTTAGATAATGATGAATAAAACAAATTAACTGGGCCTGACAAAGTGTAATTGTCAATCAGTCATTTTTAATTTAATATTTTCCCCCTTCATTAAGTTTTTCCCCATTCAATTATTTCTTATGAAGGCCAGCAATCACAAAGCCCTGAACCGGCCACTCAAAGTGGGGGTTAAAATAAATGATAGAGAGAGAGAGAGGATGATACAAAAGCATTAATGATAAAGATTATTCACAAATATATATGTAGAGACATGGTAAGGAGGCCGGTCCTCTAATAAAAAAGGACGAGCATTCACCAAATACTTACAAACAAAATGCACAATGACTTCTCAAATGTAAAAGAGATAAATTTCCTGGAACAAGTTTAAAAATGCTCACAATAACGTAGTAGCAGTGCACAATAGCACAGCACAGTCACAACTCACAGTAAATTCTATACAACGAAGTACAAAGTCTATGTGAAGGTCAAGGGTCAAAACGTGGCTTGCTACACGCTACCAGTACCCGTACATGTACAAATTTTCAAGAAGCGATAGTCTCCGAAAAAATACAATATTTCTCTGATGAAATGATCAGTAACAAGACAATCTACTCACAGGGAGTTTCCTTATAGCTAAACCTCCCACATAAATTACACAAGGAGCAAGGCAAGAGCCATGCTCCCTACAAAATAGAGAGAATTACCAACAGAAATCAATAAATGTGCTCTTTCCCTGCTGAAAGCTACCAGAAAAGAGAGCGAGTCTAAAAGTCACAGACACAAACTTTAACTTGTTATTGTTAATATGCAAATCATGAAGTTTGATCACACCCTTGAACACTGAGGGCGCACTTGGGTTCCTTACATATATATGCTGACAAAGGGTCCGCAGTTGTAGTCATGAACACAGATGACTATATAGCTGAGGGCCTCAGACAGCTCAGTAACACTGATCACTATGTTGAATGTGACACTGACCCCACTCATTCATTCTCCAAACAAATCAGTGACACCCTCGTAAGCATTCACAATGCTAAGGGTATCGACAAGGATACACTTAACTACCTTCTCCCACAGGATCCCCGTACAGCACGCTTCTATCTTCTACCGAAGATACACAAGCCTAACAACCCAGGCCGTCCCATTGTATCTGGCAATGGCAGCCCCACAGAACGTATCTCTGAATTTGTTGACAGCTTTCTAAACCCACTCGTACCTCGCATTCCCTCATACATCAGAGACACCACTGACTTTCTTTGTAAATTGGAGGGTATCAAACACAAAATACCTGACTCTGCTTTTCTGGTGACTCTAGATGTATCGTCACTGTATACTAACATACCTCATAAAGAAGGAATTAAGGCATGTGGTTCTGTACTCCGAGCCAACAAACAAACCCGCCCCTCTGTGAGACACCTTACAGAACTCATCAGCCACATCCTAACTAAGAATAACTTTTCTTTCACAGAAAGGCACTTCTTACAGACACAAGGTACTGCCATGGGTACTAAAATGGCGCCTTCATATGCTAACTTGTTCATGTCTGACTTAGAAGACAAACTATTGTCTTCTGCTCCCAACCGCCCACTCGTGTGGTGGAGATTTATTGATGACATTTTCGCTATCTGGTGTGGTAGCCAAGATAGCTTGGAAGAATTCATTGATCATATAAACTCATTCCACCCCACCATTAAATTCACTGCCGATTTCTCTGTTACCTGCGTGAATTTTCTAGATGTGACTATAACTAAATCCCCTAATGGTATTGTGACAGATGTATATAGCAAACCCACTGACACCCATCAATATCTTCTCTCTAATAGCTGCCACCCTAGCCATTGCAAGGAGGCCATTGCCTACAGTCAAGCCTTACGTATAAGACGTATCTGCTCCACAGATAGTCTATACAAAAGGCGTTCATCTGACCTAAGGCACCACCTTGTTTCTAGGGGCCATAGCAAACGAAGGGTTCAACTTGCCATCAACAGAGCTTTTGGCATACCCCGCCATACTCTGTTGACCAACACGGGCACCAAGAGAACCCCGACCAATAGAGTTGCTCTGGTCACTACTTTCCACCCTAGGTTACCCAAGTTGTCATCTATAATCAATGACAACATGCCAATTCTCCACTCCTCCAACAGGTTGCGCTCAGCAATTTCTGAGCGCCCCATGGTCGCCTTTCGTCGCCCTAAGAGCCTAGGTGATATTCTAGTTAGAGCAAAACTCCCCCCAGGTACATGCCAAACTCCCTCCCCACAAGACATACAGGGTTGTCACCACTGCACCCGCTCTAAGTGCAAGACTTGTATGTATATCAAACCCACTGTACAGGTTAAAAGCCACAGCACTGGCTTTACCTACAAAATCAAGACCAACTCCCAATGCCAAACCCCAAATGTCATCTATGTCATATCATGTAAGAGATGTGGAGTACAGTATGTGGGAGAGACAAAGACCAAACTTAGTCTTCGCTTTGCGAACCATGTCTCCTCCATAAAGACCAAAAAACTGTACCCAGTATCTATCCACTTTAATAGTCCTAATCATAGTGTTAAAGATGTGGAACTAACTGTCATTGAGGCCTGCAACGGCGACGATTCACATCGTAAACTCAGAGAATCCCACTGGATTCACAAACTCCGAACAATCCAACCATTCGGATTAAACATAAACACAGGTGTTAAATAATTCCTCTTGGCAAATAACTACTTTATTAAGATGCTTTTACATTATCATCATAGTATTCTCATTATAGCCCCCTCTCTATTATTCAATGTTTACACTTCTACTGCTTTATTTAGGGAGATTACCCTTAATCACCTCCCTCATGTGAGTTAATAATCCTGTCCTTTCATGTCAGCCGCATTTCCCACCATGCAGCTTTCCTCCTTTGTTCACTAATCTCCTTTTTGTACTAACCGACCACTGGACATCCCATTGTCCACACTGCTGCATTTTGATTGGTCATCAACAATCTCTTTGTCTGTATTTAATTAACTTTGATTGGTTGTCTTTTTCCCGCCTATTTTGGATACTCTCCATCTGTTTTAATCCCAAGGTTTTTCTATAAATGGATCTGTTTTTATGTTTGTGCTTGTTTTTGCCTCTGACGAAGGTCCGGTTTGGATCGAAAGCTAAGGCCATCAACCCTACTAGTTTTATATATATATATATATATATATATTTTTGTTTTCATTTGAAAGGCACCAGACTCTTATTAGTGGTATGTGTACACGCCTGGGCCCAATTTCACAAAGCTGTTAAGCAGAAAATGGTGCTTAGCAATTAGAAAAAACAATTGACAGGGAACCAGTCACAAACAATCCACATTTCATGGTATTTTGGTTGGTAACCAGTTTCTGCTATTCTGATGTGCTAAGCAAGTGCTTAGCACAGGAACTTGCTGTTTGTGCTTAACATCTTTTTTTGACATTGGGCCTCGATACTTACCTCAGTTTTCAATACTTAGTTTTCAAAGGACGAGGTACTTTGAACTTGGTTAAAGGGCAACTCTATTGGAGGAAAGCTAAATTTCTACTGGAACATTTCAAGGGGCACCAGCGTCAATGCCCAGGGACATGGAGGCAATCACATGTCTCCGCCCCTCCCAAAGTTCTATAAGAAATATTCATATCTTATCAAATTATTCAGACTGGAATGTATCTTTAATAAGAACGGTTCCGGGATGTATGCAAATGGCCTCACCTGGAGTTCCCCATAGGATGACAAGAGGCCGGCACCATACGCTTTGTGTTCTCCATTCTGAATGCACATCCCAAACTCAACTGTAAACCAGTAGCACTAGGGGAAGACAGAAAACAAATCTGCATAACCTCAAAATATGACCAAAACATGAGATATATCCTTAGAAAGGTGACAAAAAATACAGATTTCCACATGTTATGCTTAATGCTTTTATAGAAAATACCATTAAAAAAAATCCCACTTGACTTGAAATTCATGTTAAAGATGGTCGATGGTCATAGTGGAAATTTTCATTGAAATGTTTTAGCTTTAAATGCTATAGATTTTTGAGAAATTAGTAAACTAGTTTTTGGCGTCCAAAACTTAATGTTTGAAAACAGTAAAAACATAGAAGATTTTTTTTCGTCACTATTTTCTCGCTACTCTGATGAAGAGCAGAGCTTTCAAACTGTCACAGGTTTGTTATTTCATGTTTATGTTGGGTCACATCAAAGGTGGATACTGGTCTTTGACAATTACCATTGTTGTCCAAAAACTTCAAATACAAACCCCATGAAATGTTTTCATAACAACTGTGATGTCGACATGCACAAATTGGGATTACAATGTTATGTCCAATGCTTTTATCATCTAGCAAACTTGGATCCTCGATTTTGATTGGTCGATCCATGTCAACAACTGTGCGACATTATACCATATTGCACAATTCATATCACATTCTGTGCCTTGCACTGTTCTAACTCGCGTGTATTGCGCTATTTTAAGCTGCCTGCGTCAAGTTTGTTGAAAATACAGCGCATCTGTGTCTAACAACTCGGCCTTCGGCCATCGGCCTCATCGGATATGTGACGCAGAAGCACTATATTTGATAACTAATAATAAGTCTTGAAAGACCAATGGGAAAATAAAAAGTAATCCCAAACTTACAGTTGCTAACTTCTCAATGTACTCATCAGGGGCACCAAGGGATGCAAGCCCAATCTCCTGCAAAAAAAACAACAACATGAATCAGAAACATGTAAGAAGTGAAGATTAGTCGCAAGCGGAGAACTATGCTTGGCTCAAAATCCTGTGTCTAAGGTGCTTGCTGTAAATTCAATACCATGTGACTTAACTGTATGGCAACATTAACCACTTCACGGCGGTATTAAACAAAATTTTGAGAATATGGTTGTCATAATGAAACCCTGACTAAACGAAAGTGAGCACAACAAATGTTCTCACAAAAAGCACAGTTTTTTTTGTTCGCTTTCGGGGAAATAACGAATGTCTTCACCAGGAATCGGCCAACCCTAGCCTGTAAGCCACATCTGATAATTAGCAAGTATGCTGAAATCTTGGACTTGCCTCCAATTTGCAGAATACAATAAACAATGGTGGCAGCCTATTGATCTCTTGTAATCCTTGTTTGAACAATAAAATGACGAAGGTCTAGAATTGCAATTTACATAATAAACCCCCAGAAAAAGGAGATTTTGAGCATGAATTCTGGTACCCTTTTGTCCCTCTTGGAGTTGGGGGGGGCATCCACAGTTTTCCCAGTGCCACCCATAAGAAAAATCCAGATACACCTGTACTAATTCATTAAAAAACCCGGCCCTGGGCCCACCAGTGAAAATAAATGGCCACCCCCTCCCCAAGTGAAAAAATCCTGACTCTGCCGCTGAGTGGTAGTTTTTGCATGGGTCAAACGTGAGATCATTCTCAACGTTTTGAACACTGCTCCGGCCCAATTTCATAGAGCTGCTTAAGCAGAAAAAAAAAATGCCAAGCACAAAACCACTTTGCTCACCAGAATAAGGTTACCAGTCAAAAAAACATATCACCTGTACCGTTTGCAACTGGTTTCCTGCTTAATTTTTCACTTAGCAGAAACTTATTGAGCAAATTTTTCTGCTTGAGAAGCTGTATGAAATTGGGCCGAGTTCATCCTCAGGGGAATGTTTTAAGTGTTCTGATACACAGATTGATTGATTGATTGATAATACATTAATTTCAACAATCTTCTCAGACAAAGAAACAATACATTCATGAGGTGAGAGGATCAAGTTTTATGTTTGAATCATGGAGACTTATCTCACTGCTCAGACCTAACGTTTATAGACTCCTGAAGAAGTGATAAATGTTTTAAGACCTGGACTGTATTTGAAGACTACTCAAACCCTTACCTGGGAAAACTGTGCAAAGCTGGGATCGGCAAAGAGTGGCACATGACCAATCAGCTCATGGCAAACGTCACTGTGAATAAAGGATTGGAATTTAGAATGCATGAAATTAAAGATGAGTTTTTATATAACTTTGTAAAAAATACCCTCAAGATATGGTCATGCATATTTTGTCTTGATATGAAACTGTTATGATTCAACGAAACTGAGGTCAAACCAGGGCTAAATTTAAATAAAAGGATATCTGCTTGCATAAAGAGGCACTCATCACTCATGCACTATAAATAAAACCTGTTCATTCTGCAAAACTTCTCAGCCTACATGTGTCACTAATCACCTCTTCTGAACAACACCAGAAACTAATTTGGGACACAAATTGCTAGTCAGTAACAGCAAAAATCTAATCCAGTGAGGTTTGCGAAGCCACCATGTACAGTACCAGAAATCTCTCTTGTGAGTTGTGGTGGTTCTAAAAAGAACCGGTGGTGTGCTGCAACTCTCTGCCCAAGTAGGGTCCACTGTCCGATTAGGAACAATCAGGCAAAACTTACGGTTCTGGGGTGTACCATGGATTGGACCCGTGCCTGATGTACTGAGTGCTGTGGAACACACGGAAGGCAAGACCAGCAAGAAAGTCTCTAGAGGAGAGAAGTCCAGCTACCGGACGCAGGCTAAAGCCGGTGCAGTCTTCAAGAAAATCAGATACAATCTTTCAAAGGTAAGGAAACAAATAAGAGGGCCCTTTTCCAAACCTCGGTTTGGGCTCTGTCATCAATTTTTGGTGCAGTGTACATTTTGCACTGTGTTTCCAACACAAAACGAAACCCAGAGCCAGAGACGAAGCCTAAGCCAAGGTGTGGAAAAACCCCTAGGTGATGGCCGAGAAACCTAGACCAGCAGCATCTGCATGATCGAAGGTAGGCTGATCGGATCAGTCAATGGTCAACGCAATTGGGATTAAGCATTCTCAGTTGGGAGGGAACATGATGGTCATGGTTATGCTGTTCTTTTCTAACATCACTGCTGCAGTTTTCAACCAAAATTTGGATGGCAAACTATGGGCAGCCATTTAGAGCAAAAAAGAAATAACAAAATACAAATTATAAATATTTTAAAAACACATTGAGATTCTTGATAACATAGAACGTTCAGGGTTGTCAGATTTGACGGGAATACCTAAATGTTGCATGAAAGTGCGGGCAAAATAGCTGTCAGAACTTTTGATATTTCCGTCAACTCATGACTGCCCATACAAAACAGTAGCCACTGTTTGTACAAGAAAAGAAGGTCTGTGACAAAACTACAGACTGGCAACATTTCTTGAAATTCAAAGAAACAAACAATCTATCTACATTCTCAAAAGAAAGAAACAACCAGACCCTTTGCAAAGGCTGCCATCACTGAGGTCAAACAGTGGAAACATAAGTGTGTGTACGAGCTATGCACAACTCTCAGCCAATGATTGGTCTTCCTTTATACCTCAGTGAGGGCGCTGTTTGAGCTTGTGACATCATACTTTTGTTCCAGCAGGCTGGGGAGGTGCACCAACTCCACACTGAATTATTAATAACCCTTTCCTTACCAAATTGTTTTGACTCAAACAATCACTCAGTGGTGACATTGTATGACTACTGAGGCGTGAAGCACACATTCTTACCCGCCAAAAAAACCTTTCATTCAAAGGTCATTTTTACAACAACAAAAATAATAAAAAAAAGTCTTAGTTGTTGAATTCCCTTTCATATAATCCTAAAGTTATTGAGATCGGTCAATACATGGTCCAGTTCTGGGTCTTTGTTTCCTCAGTGTTATCTGTTAACTCAAACACTTTTTTGTGCACAACCATATGGTGCTCTGTAGGAGTTTGGCATTTCAGATATTGCCACTCTAATTTGAAGGGATGGCATAATAGCAACCTTATATTATTTTACCATCGTTGGACAGATCTGATTTTTCTCTTTCCAACTATTGTAGACTACAGCTTTATAACAAACGGTCTTTGTGCTCAGGCTTGAGTGCTTTTTTGTGTGTAAGCTTGGGGGACAAAAGTCGCCAATGGTAAAGAAGATGGGGGTGTGAGTGCAGTCGACTTAAGTTGCCTACAGTAAGGAAAGGATTTGGAAAGAAAAATGGATTGACAATAAATACTGTACCTTTAAGGAATGAAGACACATCCTCCAGCTGAGGGATGTTGTCCTCTCTGTAGCCACAATTCTCAACCAGGAGAGGGAAGATGTGGTTGAACTCGCGGCAGGCGTGGGTCGGGAACAGCTTGGTCAGCTCCCTGAACATGGTCCCCCAGGTCTTGATCTCGTCTTCTGTGTAGGTGACCCGAGGAATCGGGGTACCACTATAAGAAATCAACAAATGAACGCAAGAGGATTAAGTGACAATTTTTTTTATATTTAACCATCATATTATTTGATCATTTATTATCATCCACTATGGTTTTGAATGATAGATAAACTATGCCAGCCAACAATGTGATATTTTGTGGTGAATGCATCTGCACAGAACAAAGTCAACCCTCCTACAGTCTAACCATTCATTATTATCCACTGCGGTTTTGAATGATAGACAAATTATGCCAGCCTGCAATATGATATCTTGTGGTGAATTCGCCTACACAGTACACAGACAACCCTCCTACTGTCTGACCATTTAGTTCCATCTACTGTGGGTTTGAATAATAGACTACATGGATGTCAGCCTGCAATATGATATCATGAGGTGAATGCATCTACACAGTATACAATGTGACATGGCTGATACCACTTCAATCTTTCACCCATAGTGGCATTCTGCAATCCCATTCTTGAATGAGCAATTTCTAAACACAGGTCTACATCACTGACTGAGATGCAGAACTCATTGCCATTTATGATGGGATGTGCAAACCTGATAGTTTGTTCTTAAAAGGGCAAGGCAGTTTAGCATTATGGCTAAAGGGAACACGGATTAGTGCAACTTATTTTTGCGATTTCAATGGGCAACGAGGTAATGACTGGGGAGCATGGAGCAATTGACTCTGTTGCCTTTCTGGTGTTTCTGCCAGAGTTTACTGCACTTATCTTTTTATCAGCCCAGTTTGATATAGTTGTTAAGCACAAACAAATGTTCAACACAGACAAACTTTGCTGAGCAGTAACAGGTTACCAGCCAAAATACCAAGTAATGTATATTGTCTGTGACTGGTTCCCTGCTAATTGTACGCTTAGCAGAAGAGAAATTGCTCAGCACCATTTTCAGCTTCACAGCTTGAAGAAATAATTTATTACCTACGTTTTACCTGCATTTAATCATGTACAAATGTATTCAAGTCAAAACTCACTGCTTGTAATTGAAGGCGATATCTGCAAACTCTTTGCGCCTCGCCCGATACACTTGATCTGTGAAGCCCTGTAGCAAATTATAAATAACAACTGACAACCATTATGAAAGTGCTACTGATAAATTTGTGGCGTGTTCAAACTTCCTCGACGTCCAAAAGATGATAAGTTATTGGAGTCTTGAGGAAATGCTGTAGATGTCAGCCTCCTTACCAGATGAATTTTTTACGTTTGACCCATCTGTTCTTGAAAAGGTATTGTAACATTTGTGCCAATCGACCAGCAGAGGGCGCTCACCGCTTTCACGGTGTGGATCTTGTAACCAGGCAGGCACCTCTGCTGGGTGGATTGAGAGACCTGGGAGAGATGTTTCTAGAACAGTAAAATGACCTCATTCCAAGTTTTGTCACGTTGCAGAGTTTTGTAAGAGTAAGACCTGCTGTAAATTGTTGAGATAAAAAAAAGACAAGGAGCCCAGAAATAGTAGCAATTGGTGTATGTTTGATTTCCTGACACAACCCCAGAGTCCATGTTGCAATATGTACTTCAACAAAACTGAAAGTGGCGATTTTCCAGACATCATGCTACAATCTTTGAAAGGCGCATGTATCATACATCTACCTAAGTAGTTTTTAGATGAGTACATTCATTCCTACCCTGTAGTTTCTAACTAGTCTACTAAATACACCATACAACCAACTTATGGAAGTTTCATAAAATTGGGTGGTCACGTTTTTGTGAAAACACCAGCAGTTTGCATCTTTCTGTGCACGTTCATAACCGTCCTTATTACGTTTTGAGACATGAACATTTGAGAAACTGAATGTTGTGTGACTAAGCCTAAGTTCCAGCGGTTTTATACTTACAGGGTGGTCGGCATCCAACTCCGAGCCATAACTGAGGATGTTATTAGCAAACTCATCGGTATCCTTGATCTTTCTCGGGAACCAGGGAACTTACCAAGAAATGGAAAAGGTCAAAGGAAGGTTTAAAACATGTCAAAGGACTACAATTATTTATAAAATAGACTTCTTTCCTCTATGGTCTGTGATTAGGCAGGCTAAACTATTCGCCTTTTTTCTGCGTTGTCATGGTTGGCACTGGGGCCCAATTTCATAAAGCTGTTTAGCAGAAAATCCTGCTTAGCAAACTTCTTCGCTAAGCAACAAATGAGTGGGGCACCAGTCACAACAACATAAACTTTATGGAATTTCAGCTGGTAACCTGTTTCTTCTAAGCAAGATTTCTCCGTGCTTAGCAAGTTTTTGCGCTTATAGGTTTTATGAAAATAGACCCATGTTTGCACAAAACGAATCCTTCGTCACAAAACCTTTTCACTGGATATGGGAGAATCAAGAGTGGCACACTTAAAAACAACCCATTCATGTACCACATGTACTCTAGCCTTGTCCAAGGCAGTTGCTATATTTCCCAGAAAATATTTCACGCTGCTCGACTGTAGTTCGCTGCCCCAGGTAGTAGAGCCTCACAGGGCCACTGGGCTGCCAGACCCAGCGTACACTGTGACATGTACTGCATTGTACATGCTACTGTAAACATTTTCGATAACATCTGAAATTAAATTTGCAGTGGCAATTTTCAAGAGATGTAACATTAGGCTAAGTTTAAAAAAAAAAAACACCAGTTGATCATCCCGGTTTTTCAGAAAATGGAAGATGACAGCCTTTTTATTTATTTTTTCCCTAGATGTCAACCAATCCTTTAAATTCAAAATGGCCACCAACTTTTCAGTTCAGTTGACTGCCAGCTTTTTATTTGTAGCTACATGTATCGTAAATTGAAAAGGACGCACTACAAAAAGTTTTTGACTGGCAATTTCCTGAAAAGGATGCACCGTAAATAGACGCACATCGCTGTTGGCACACGATACAAACGGACACAAGAAGAACGGCGTGATCAATGTACTCATTATGGAGTAGTTTAAAAGATCCGGAAATAAAATTGATCAAAATGGTGCAAAGATGAAGCAAAAATACATGACAAATCTAATCTTTTGGGGAAAATAAAGCAGCCTTGAAAAACAGATGCGGGCGGGGATAATCAAGTGGTATCTTTTTTTTTAAACTTAGCCTTACATGTACAACAACTTGTGCACATGAACTTTGGAGTGTGCAGTTGACCCCTACAGTCATGGTGACAGTCGATCCAAACGGAGGAATGAATGAGCTTGCCATAGTTTGGTTCTGGAGGCTCATTTTCTACAGATAGTAAACCGTTGGTCTGTACGCAGACACTACCTGGGTGGTTGAAATTTTTGATACTGGACAAGCAGCCAGTGCATTGCGTCCACAGGGACACATAATCGACTCTTGCAGTGCATCGAGATAAAAAGTATCCAAAAATTAATAGGAAATTGGTTTTTTGACTGCGAATATTTGAAATCAAGTCTCAGTACATTCTAAGTCCAGTAACTTCCAAGTACCAGTACTTTTTTAGTCAAGTAATGAGTACGGACATCCAGTACGAGTGCTTTGCTAACTGACTTCAAGTACATGTACCTTCCAAACGGTAGTCGTATTAGTACGGAGTACGAGAACTACAACACTGGAAAATACTGATGAAGAGCCTGCAGTGAGACCAGGGGTGGATTTCACAAAACTATTCCTAACTTAGGACTAGTCCTAACTTATGACTAGTCCTATAAGTTAGGATTAGTTACTCATCCTAACTCGAGATAAGACTAGTCCTAGTGCTTTGTGAAATCCACCCCAGGGCTCGATTTCACAGAGAGCTAAGATTGACCTTAACTGCGAGTCAATCTTAATTGCTAAGCAAAGTGTGATGTCACAATACAAATCACTATGGTGATACTGACAACTCCTAGTAAGATGAATCGCTAGTGCTTTGTGAGATCGAGCCCAGACTCACTGAAGCTCTGGTTGCAAACTTCAAATCGTGCTCAGAGAATTTGTTGGGAGCTCAACTCGTACAGACTTCTTCAAGGTTCAATTGTTTTCAGATAGTGAAAATCACTTTGATCTCAAGCGGCATCGGATAAGTCGCACCTTTAAATAAGACGCAGTGATGTTTTACATGTAGTACCTTCGAAAGTCAGATAAGCCCCATCTTATACGCAGGAAAATACGCTAAACTGAAAACAGTGACCCGATTTAAAGGTACTGCTTACTGGAGAATTCTGCGCTTACCATCCACAGAATTCTGCGATAAGCAGGTGGCTCAGACTGAGTTATGTTCATGCAATGAACAAACATGTCCTGGTGTAAACTCAAACATTGTCCCAGGAGACTAAAAGTTATGTTGAAAGTTCCCGTTGAAAATACCTCCACCAGTAAATGAGAAAAAAACAAGATAGCCAGGAATACTGTTATCTGTTTTAAATGAGTGTACACCATTGGTTCAAAGGTTCTTGACTGCATATTTGGCGATTTCTTGTTTTTCACATTTCATCGACAATGGTTATCAGAAAATTTACTGGTTGTGCGGTTGATGCTCTTGACTTGATATGTCGTATTTGTTACTGTTACAACAAGTCAACAAGTCACAACAACTATTAAAAAAAACAGTCAACAGATTTCTGACATTTTTCGTCAATGTAACATGGAATTACGCTATATATTTGTTTAGTATTCAGTTCTTTTTTATTTTGTATTATTTGTTTAAACTGATCTTTAACGGTTTACAGCAAATTTGTAAAAAAAAAACATACTGTTATTTGCTATAATCTTGACGGGTCATTGATTTAAACACATAGGCTACCACACAAACTTCATATTATTTCAGTCCGACTTTTTTCAATGAAAACATTTTTAAAGCATCCCTTTTTTTTACTTTCAAGAAAGCTTTCGGATGACCAAAAAGTGTTTTCCCTTAAGTTGTTTTGTTTCTTTTCAGTTGTAAGCCAGAGCAATCTTACCATTTGCACAAGTCTGTATAGTATGTGTGAACATTTTGCACACAATGCAGTGATTTGTGTGAAATTGCTTTCCACCAAAGTTTTTATATACAGCAAATTATTAGCAAGTTTGAAACCTAAGATTCTAAGACGATTTGGGCAGGCTCTTAAGCAAGTGAGCCACTGTCCGTTATTCACCCAAACCCCCAGTGTCTTTGGCTAAAGGCCCTCCTGATGAGGCATCCAAAATACACATCCACCGTTACGCTAACTCACATATTTGGACTCTGATATGTGATTGGTTAGCTCAAAGATAAGCATTTGTGCTTTGCCCATATCCTACAAAAGTCAGACAACTCTCTGGCGAGAATTTCAGAGGATTTCGGGAGAGCGAACATTGACCAATGGTGTACACAGACCCTTCAGCAAGGTTAAACTTACTCTCCTCTAATGAACCTTAACATCGGCGATTCAATGGATAACATACGTTGCACGATGACCGATATGATCCATGATGGTATGATGGGTCGCATCACAAAACATAATGAGTTACAAGCGGGAAATGGGGGAAAAAAGAAAACCATTAAATTGCAGCTTGACAATCTCGGCACGGTTTCATAGAGCCGCTAAAGCAGAACATTTGGCTTTTCATAATTTTCTGCTGAGCAAAATTAAGCAGGAAACCAGTCACAAACGGCCTGCGTCATATGATATTTTGGCTGGTAACCTTAGTCTGGTAAGCATAATTTGTTGTGCTCAGCAACTTTTGATGCTCAAAGCAGCTCTATAAAATTGGGTCCTAAACATTAAGCAGCTCTATGAAATCAAGCAAAATTTACTTTAAATTTTTAAAGTAAATTTTGCTAAGTAAGTTTTAACTAGGATTTAGGAGTTTGGAATTAGAGGTATCTCTTATCCATCTGAAGACTCCAGGTATTTCAACAACCAGCATCAGACTTTTTATAAGTTAGCCATGCAATGTATCAGGTTGGTTGGATTTGATATTTGCAGCGAGGGAAAACAACCTAGAAACTAAGGGGCTGCGGTAACACCGTGTGACTAATGAGCTGTAGTGCAGTTCTGAAAAGAACTGATACTGCAGCAACTCAGCGTTTGGATCTTCATAAAGAAAAGGAAGAGTTGGTTTAGGCTGTGCAGTTTACCCAGTCTATAATAGTTCGGGCAAGACCGCAGGAGATAGACTTTGGGAAACTTTTTGGGTGGAATTTCAAGAGGGATGGGGGAGGTGGGCAGACAATTTGCATGCAATGAAATCTTCCTACCAATCATGCCAATGGAACTTGGCAAAGCTCTGCATCAAGGGAATTTGAATTCCAAATTAGCATCGACCACACCAACAAGTACAAAATGCCCCTAAGAACTTGAAGTTTTCCAGTCAGTGGAACTGACCAGCAAGTGATGGCCTTTACCACATGCTTAAGTATAGGTGCCATACATCATACCATTTGTTTGCAATGTCATTAAAAAATGTGATACATTTTCTATGCATATTAAGTGAAAAACTTATCCATCCCTAGCCATCTTTTCACTTCATCTAATTGAGAACTTACTTGAGTTTTCTTTCTGAGAGCGAGACATGATGTGAACGTATACTGCCTTTTCCTGCAGCTTGGCAATCACATCGTCCAACTTGGCTGACGTCTCCTCACAGACGACAAAGAACTCATAGTTGCCAGGGTTACGCTTGGACGGGCGTGACTCTATCTGGGACAGGTTGATGTTGTACTCCTGCCAAGCAAAACAAAATTGAATTCATCAAACTTCAACCCAACGGCCCAACTTCACATAGCTGCTTAAGCAGCTCCATGAAAATAGGTCCGGTGGCATACCAGCTGTAAACAAGCTGTTGGCCTATGTGTGCAGTATCTTACTGGAGAAAAGAACATCATTTGGAAATTAAAATGTGACTCTTTGAGATGTTCTGTACCTTTTTGATCTATAGACTGCCTTGTGTGACATGGTCCGAGTAGACAAGACTCCAAGTGATCATGCAGTGTAGTGTATTTACCACCCACTCCCCCACCCCCCAATCCCCTGGGTCAAGTTGCAAGTGTAGTAATGCAGGCCTTGAACTTTGAAGAAAAAAAAGGGCACGGCAATTTTCCTCTGGTAAGGGGCACCTCCATTAGGAAAATGTTAACTTGTGTTGGAAATTTGCAAAGGGCACCACAGCAAAAGCACAGGGCACCACGGCATATTGCTATGGGTGCCGTGGGTTATTTCGAGGCCTGGTAATGTATTGTAATTTATAGACTATAGTGACACTCAGCCATCCTGTGAAGACTTGCGTGTGTGCCATGCAATAAATGTATTTTATTGCCGAACTTGCGCTAGGATGTTATATATATCACAATACCACCATGACCACTGTATACATCACCAGCAGACAAGGGTTTATCTTAATAGTTTTACTGAATAAAATGTTCTGTACTAACTAGAGGTCAACTTTATCTCCCTTTTAGAAGGCAGACGCGTGCTAAACAATTTACTTACTGTCTAGCCTGGTGGGGGAAAAAAGTGGGTTTATTTTGTGTGTTTTTTTCACTAGTACAAGAGCTGCAGGTTACAGCTAAAAAAACTAAGATAACGACTCAGCAATATCTGCTAATTAAACCACAACAATCATACAAAAAAAGTAGACAATAATGGTTCTCCCAATGCACAAGCTAGCAACGGGCCGATACACATGAATTATGGGTTCATACATGGGAATTATGGCCGAGACAGAACAAAATTAAACAAAAAATAATAATTGTAATAAATATGATTATTTTTGTTTAGATTTAAGATTACATGTAATTCATAAAAATCATAACATAAAACCATTTTAATTGACCTGATTGCACAGTTGAGCTTTTCAAATGAACCATAAACATCAAATAAAAACATTCCAAGGACCTGGTTTCAATTCAGCGTGCTTTAGCCACACTTGCAAAATTTGGGCTCAGAATGCCCTCCCAGTCTTGAAAAATCCTGGTGAAAATTCCCTGATAAATACAGTTGGAAAAACTGCCAACTCATCAGATAACCTTGTTCACAACAATCGGGCTGGTAATGGGGTCCTCAATGTACTACAGGTGGCTGTGGTTGTTATAAGCCCCTAGACATTGCAATAAACTCCTACCCATGAACATACCTCAAACAGCTTGAGAGTGCGAGCCAGGGACCCAACCTCCTCCTTCAACCCAAACATGAGTGTCGTCTTGCCATTTTCAACGGTTGTTTCCACGTAGCTTGTCTGGTCAGAATCCTACTCAATCAATACAAAAGAATAACTTGTTATTAATGTTTTTGGTTTGTTTGGGGTAAGTTTTTTATAAGGCCACTTACAGGATCAGTAACTGTCAAAAAGAAGAAAATTATCAGTTTCAATATGAATGCTCACTGATTATAAAGCTCGATACCAATCCTCCAGAGAAATATTTATAACTGAAATGAGCCTTGTCCAAGGCTGTTCACCCTTACAGACTAGGCAGTTTGGCTAGCCTGTGGCATGATTCCCGCAATATCCTCTTCTCGATCCTATTTGTATGTCACACCACACTAAACTGTTTGGACTTGGAATGCCTTACCCAGTGACAAGCGCTTGTTGTTTCGAGCCGATGTTAATCAACACACAAAAGGCTTATTTCAATAGATGGCGATGGGACTGTTGAATCCTTCCAGTCCCAAATAAAAATCAGAATAAAAATCCTTCTATATCCAATTGCCAGAGTGAAGGATAAAATATGAATTTTATAAAAATTATAATGCTGTCTCCCTTTCTGGTTTGGTAAAAACATGGAGGAAAAAGCAAGGTGTGTCAAGACATGACAAGTGAAAACTTGGAATGAGAGAGCTAAATTGAACCATGGAGCAATCAAAGTTTGTTGCTCCACCACTGAACAAAATCTAAGATCATGTCCAAATGGAGCATTTCAGTAACGGCAGTTTGTGCAGTATTTAGTACAGTTAACAACACATGAGGTCATCGATTTGGACATGTCTCGTATATTTCTTATAAATTCATAAAGCGTCCTTCATAATTTGTTTTTCTTGGGGCAGCATTAAGAGTTATGCCGGTACCTGTATTTATCTATCATGCACAAAGTACATCCACTATACAAGTGCACCCACGTACATGTACATGTACACGTACAAATAAATGCAAGGTTCACTCTTTTGTTTGTATTCAGTTAATTGAATAAATTCTTTTAGTATACACAATTTACATGGTGTGTAAATTTGCAGTTCTGTAGGCCTACACAAGTTGGGAAGCTCTTTTATTAAATCCTTTCAACGATTTTAACCACCATAGGGGGCCTGTATTAGGTTCAACATGTTTGTAAACTTGTAAAATACTTGCCTGCAATTCTATTTTCTTTTCTTTTACTTCCTTTATTACAAACTAAAGTGTACAGTAATAAAACAAATGTGTGAGAGAGTGATACACAAACATGACAAATATGCACATAATCCTTACAGCAGGTACACTACACACACTGGGTTGCATGCTGGGCAGAACTGTCATGACTGTGCCATGCATAACATTATGTTAATAGGTGGCCTTGAGACTGACCAATCATAATCCTCTATTAAGGGCACACTCAACACACGCCCATTCTGTAGGTAAATATTGTTGTATACAGACTGCCTCATATCTTGTGCAGTAGTGTACATGTACATGTACTGTACATGTACATGTACATGTATGGGATACGGTACAGCACTTTAGCAGAGTACATTGTACAGCAGACTGGAACACGTCATCAGCCATTTTACAAACCTGTAGACCTTTATGTACAATAAATTATGCGACCAATGTTTACATGTCAACACATGACCTATAGTGGGTACTACGTTATCTGAGCTGATGGCAATCTACCTACGTGTAAAAAACATGCTGAGACCGAAAGAGTCACACCAACAGTTGGCTTTTGGTAATGATTACGCAGTTACCAAGACGTTTTTGTTAAAGTTGTATGTTGTGACATTGATTTCAATCATATTACTGTTTCATAAAGTACAAGTATTCTGCTACAAAAGAGGTTTTAGTTTGAGTATACTACCAGCGTCCAACATCGATGAACCCGTCTGTTGTTTTGTTTGTAATGTAAATTATTGTAAAAAAAAAAAACACCTGACAAAGGGGAAAAAGTAAAGAACATTGGAAAAGTGAGCATTTGAACACAGTTTTGGGGAACCCTTTCTTTTGCAATGTGAAATTCTTGTGAAGTTCTTGTGTTGAAAAGTGTGTGATTGCAGTCTTCTGGCCTACATGTTCCGTTGTGCAACTGGTACTACCACTTCGTGAACATAGTTTGTACACGTTTTGTAGAACATCTAAAACTTCCCGAACTGTCCTGACTGGCTTACTCAGCCACTCGAAGGTCTCTGGTACAAACTCTGGAATATTTTCACAGATTTCGAGGAAGTAAAGCCTCGATCGGATAATCAAATGCAACAATCATCATGTACTGAACTGCACTTTCCTATGGAGGACGTCGTGTTTGTTTACATTTAAAACTCACTACAGGTCATGTGACGTGTGTCGGGCAATCAGTCTAACGGACCAACAAGCCCACGAACTTGATCTACACATGTAGGTCAGATCACAGTGTTTACTGTTCAATATATAATTTATCGTGTGTAATGATAAAACCAAATCTCCATAGTTCTTGAAATTAAAGACAATGGCACATAATTGTTTCTTGGAAGAGTAAATCAATTCTCATCTTCTACTACCATTAATTTTAAAATAAACACACCCTGCATAGTCAAGTTTTACTTGGAAACATTGAAAAACAGATTGTTTTGAGCATGTTAATATCTGGCTTACTTCGATTGACTGCAACATTCAAGATAAGCAATGATGATTTACATGTAGGGTGTCTTAAAATGCTGATTACTTTTGACAGTAATATGTTACTTACTTATGTACTTCAGACATAGAGGAATCTTTGGCATGTCTGGAGGACTGGTGCCAACATCTTGAGTTTTTTAAACCTTTTTTTTTTAGATTTATTTAATTACCAATCCGGTACTTTTTCACACATTAAAAATGAAGGGAAAAAAGATCAAGACACTTAAAAGGTATTTCTCAAATCCTGACCTTGCTGAGCTGTTAGGGAGTAGTAGTAGTAGCCCACTAGGCACTAGGCTAATGTGGCAAAGGATTTTCGAAAATCCTTTGCCTTATCAGTGGGGCTACTGACTGTAGTACTAGGTCTGATTGGTTTTTTTTCTTGTTTATTTTTTGCTTAAGAAAAATGTTTATTTTGCATTAATGTAGTTGTATTTTATTTTATTATTTATTGCCCGATAAATTTTATAATACTAATAGGCCCTAAATAAATAAACAAATACAAAAAGCTGACGATGTTTGATAAACTGTCCGCACAGCCAAAACTTAAGTGCATCATCAAGAGAGGATAATTATGTCAAATTAAAGTAAAATTCTTAAAAACTTTCATTTGCCATTCCATATGGAACCGAGGCAGAATACCGGTAACCCGCAACTTCTTCCCCTCAGAGCGGCAGTCTTGTACATGTACTTTGATCACTCAATCCAACAAATGCAACTGCTGGCTCTTAGTCTTATTTTTAGGGCAGGTCAAGCCAATTTTTTTGTACTTACACAGTCCACTTTGTCGGATCCGTTGCCGTTAGACTCCATGCGTCGTTTCTTTGCCACACAAGCATCCATAACTCTGCAAGTACAAGACCTCCTTGTATTGGAATCAATGCAAAAACAATAATCTAACACCACCCTGCTCAGCAGCCACAAAAACAAAACCACGTAGAATCGGAAAATAGATACTTCGCTGATCCCTAGCCCTCTGGGTCGAGTTCGTCCAAGCTAGGGTAGCCGGCCCGGGGCTGGCAGTTTACGGTCTACTGCTTGTCTTTGTGGCTGGTTGAGGGCGCCATAACACTTGAGTGACGCACTCTCTTATGTCTTTAGACTTGGCTCAAGTCGTACTTTTGTTGAATCCTTGCAATTTGACATGTCCACTCACTCGTACTCGCCAGTAATACAATCAACTCCGTTGAGATGTTTTGAGTCCAGATGGATTTGAGTCGGGATGACTGCTTACCGAAAGTATTACGCGATCAGCAAGTAAAAAAAAAAAACGCTCTCGCATCACTTACAAAGCACAATATCCGACTTGAACCAAGTCTATTATGTCTTATGTGTCTGGGCTCTCGCGCTCTCAAAAATTCAGTTCAACCTGGAACCAAAACAAACAACAGCGACACCAATCGTCAGACCCGAGTTTTTTTTTATCATTTGATACTCGTATTGTGTAGTGTTAGTGTTACCAGAGTAGAAGTGAATATCTGAAAATAGTGAAAGTGAAATAGGAAGTGGATAATGGCTCAGTGTTCGCTTAAACCATGTAAAAATCGTAAATCACGAGGCAATGGAATTTCCTTTTTTCGGCTACCATCGATAATTTCGCACCAAGGCGAACAAACTGAAGAACTGACAAAACAGCGGCGAGCTGCGTGGCTAAAAAACATTGGACGAACATTCAAGGAGTCCAGCTTGGTCAACGTTCGTGTTTGTAGTGACCACTTCATTAGTGGTAAGTCTAGACCTCGACCCAGTAACTGGGGCACTGTACTGTTTTTTTGAGATTTTGACATTAATCAGTCATACTTTTTGGGATTTTGACATTTATCGGTCTACTCTAAGCGCCCCATCCAGTTAGTCACGTTAGTACTGGGTCTATGTATGTCGTAAGTTGAGAAATTGATTGAGCAAAAATAACGCCTTATGTTGTGGCCTCCTTTTTTTTTTTTTTATATATATATATATGGCAAATTTTTACTTTCTTTATTAAATTACCGCTATACAATTTTAACAGGGAAGAATAGTTAAGTTTCAAAGTTTAAAGAAAATATATATCTTATTCTTGGAGCCTACATTGATTGTGTAGGCCTATGTGGCAATTAAGAAACTATTAATGTTGATTTGTTAAAACTTCTTAAAATCTTATCTGGAGTGTGTGTTGAGATTTTTAGGGATCGATCGAGTCCAAGAATTATTTTTTTAGTTTTCTTATCATTCGGTTGTTTATCCTTGCATCATTTTCACTAGACTCTTTCACTTTTCAGTTTCACCTAGCGCAGGTTGGATTCCTCCGTTGCACGATGCAATGGAGACTGGCATCCTACCAGCTGACTAGCAGGGCTACTCTTCCACTGAGTTCGGACAAATCGTGTTCGGTTGATGGAGTCCACTCCAGACAGGCCATAGATAATTATTTTTAAAAAGTTATTTAAAACAGTTTGTTTGTTTGTTATATTTCCATCTGTACAACTATCTGCCACCCATCCTACATGCCAGACTATTCTGCAGCCCCCTCGCAGAAAGGGAAGTGAGAACAGCGGTCGGTGTTTCTGACGGCCTAACCGTCGATTTGTCTCGACTGCATAGTTGACTTATCTGGACCAGCGAGTTGTCTCAACAGACGACACTCTCAACGGACGAGTTGTCTCGAGTCGACGACCGACATACCTCTTTCACCACACTGTCTGACTGATGATGCTGTAACTAATAGTCTAGACTATAGTTTGTATCTTTCTCTGTTGCCATATAAAGATGTGCCACACGTGTGTTTTGCTTTTTAGGAAAACCAGCAACATTGTACGACACTGCAAACCCAGATTGGAGTCCTAAACTTAAACTCGGGAGCTGTACATTTAATGAAGAAATATTGAAACAGTCTATGAAGAGAGCTTCTAGAAGAAAGAAAAGAAGCCGCGCTAAAAGACTAGACACATTGAAACCAACATCAACATCGTCAACGGATGATAAACATGAACTCCAAGGTAATATTACAACGTACACAGTGAACGTAACCCTCTGCTCCCTGACTTATCAAGAGGGAGTGAATTTCAAAAAGAAAGTGAATTTAAGTGAATTCTGAAAAGAAAGAAAAAAGGTATTAAGCTGGGAATAAATGCCTATTCAGCTTGATCTCACTTTGTTGATGCGATGGTGACGGTCTTGTTCTGCCCCGTTGTAGGCCTACTTGTGTGGTCTTTGAGGTAGAATGATTGACATTGATGGCAGCCGAACAACAAAAGGAACCCTTTGTTTTTCGATGATTGTTGCTGTTCATATACATGCGTAAATCCGTGCACGTACAAATATTTCCACTGTTTTGTAAAACGATTGTTGGCGCTGTTTGAGTTTGGCAGTCGTGGAACACTGATGAACAATAGAACAGCGAGTATGCATATTTTTATTTATTTTTTCTTATATGCAAGTTGGCCCTAAACAAGGCTAAAGCCACCCTTGGTAAGGGGCTACAAGAAGAAAGTATCTATAATAAAGAAAACTCAGGGGAGCATAGTCTTAATCTTGTGCATGCAGCATGAAAAAACGTCCATACCATTTTAGTACCCTTATGTCAAAATGTGAAGTTGTGATGTCACATAGAACCTCCATTAACTCTGTGTTTGCAATGACTCTTCTGCGGGGACTTTCCCCCCGCTTTGATTACTGGGAAAAGCGAACAATCAAATTGTTTATTCAGATGCAAAAATCCCACCTCCTTGATGGTGTGCACAGCCGTTTTCCTACAGTAAACTTACGGCCGGTTTGACTTCATTGAGGGCGCTGTTGTACATTTCTCTATGGGACTCATGACGTCAGACGCATAAGGTCTATTGGGTCCCACAGTTCCGCTTCCTACATTTAGTTTCAGGGGTGTGTACAACATTGGTAAGTTTGAATAATAAAACAGCTGGGTGGATCCAAGATTTCCAGATGGTGGTGGGGTCGGGGGGGGGGGGGGGGGAGACAGGGGCGCAAATTTTGAGGGCTTATTTCCTAGTTGATGATTTTCAGTAATCCCACAGTGTAAATGCAGGCGAACTGAATTATTTTGATAAACAATCTATGGATGAGGTGTTAAACTGAGAGACAATGACAAGAAGCCCGCAGGAGGCGCCAAATCATTGGTAATTGCACAATGGTCAGTCCCATCTCAGAAGCTGAAGATTTCTCAACAAATTCCCCCCATATTATGCAAAGCATGAAGCCCTTTTCTGCATTTTTGAAAATACAAAATGGGTGTATTTTTAATTTTTACCACATCTTTTGATTTTATCAGGGTGAAGCACCATCCAATTCCCATCCAATTAACTTCTGTAGGCTATGTAGTCATAAAATATAAAACGCCGGCAATTTGATTTGAAATTAAGGCAGTGTTTATGATGTGAAGTACACATGTACATGTACTTCTTCTATCATTTACTGGTAAATGTCACCACCTGTAAATGATTGTTTTCCTTTTTCATTTGTAATCCAGCTGCAGAAGCAAGTTCTCTGGCAGATGACCTCAGCCAGATGTTTGATGACATCAAGGAGAAGCTGACATCAAACCCTGAATTATTCAACGATCCAGTCAAGACAATGCTGACCTCATATAAAAACATAAACAGTGACAGCAGCTTAGCGTCGGCAATGATAATGTTCGGCAGGTACACCGGGGTAAGCCTTGCCAGACATAAGCTTGCTAGTAAGAAGGGGTTGGCATTGCCTTTTCCGTCCTGCAGCAACGGCAGCAGCGGCGTTCAGCCACCAGCTGTGTCTCGGAAGAAACTACAGTTGGGAGGTAAGAAGAGACTGTTAAGTGGCCATCCAACCAAGCAAGCCAGAGTTGTTGAGCATGGGTATGCTAGGGGCAGTAGTCTAACATTCAACATTTCCGAATTAGACGATGTTTGAGCGGTGTCGTTGATATAAGACAGTCCTTGGGGACAAAACACAGCGCCAAATAAGAGGAACCCCAGTGTTTGACTGCCAATTTATCCATGTCCTCACACATCACCAGCTTGTGCAGTAATGTTACATCACCTTTGTAACATTTACCGTATACGCCGTTTTCTCGACGAAGACTCATGCAACCATGTCGTCAGATCTCTAGTGTTATCCAGCCTGGACTATGCAATGCTATTTTCCTCGGAGCCGATGCAATGCATCCGACATACCCTAACTTCAGAGATTGCAAAATTGGGCTGCCAATCTCATCCATTGTGCCAGCAACCGTGACCATGTCACGCCACACCTAAATCAGCCCAATTGGCTTCCCGTGAAGGAGAGAATACATTACATAGATACTCCTCACTGTTTACAAATGCCTACATGATCTTGGCCTAGCATATCTTGCGTCCACTTTTTTTTTCATGCACTCCTGCACCTCCTCAACTGATGCGATGCGACTAGTCAAACACACAATTCTTCCTGGATCTCTGACATCTGCTGCAAAGACGTAACTTGTCTTTGTTGCTGCTCAATTATAGAACAGTCTATCAACAACTTTACATACAAGGTGAATTTTTTTTTGTTCACTATTTTCTTGTGACTCTGATGACTCTGTTAGGTCACATCTAATGCGAAGGCTGGTCTTTGACAATTACCAATGTTGCACATGCACTTTAAAACCTGCTGTCTAAAACTGTTGAAACGCATAAGTTGTTTTCTTTTCCCAATTTTTCTCGAGACTCCAATGATCCCGATTGAGATTAAGCTTTCCCAGGTTTATTTCATGTACATGTATATTGGGTCACATCTAGTGGGGAAAATGATCTTTGACAGTTACCAATGTTGTCAGCTGCCTTTTAAAAGAAAACACTCTGCAAAATACTTTGGGTTTGTTTTACAGACAATTCAATCGGGAATGTCCTGCACCAGTTTTTCCCGCCATTAGTGGGACTCAATACGCCCAGCGTTATTTTTTACGCACAAGATCTCCGACCATGCTGCCGACACAACTTAAAGCCTGCACCGCCTACATCTATGCGTAAGCGCCCAATGCCGAAACATCCCAGTAATGGCGGGAAAACCCTGGTACTGGATAATAAACTAAAATGGTTTGGACTAGTTTGGACTATACAGTTTGACTGAACTACAACTAAATTCAAGAGTAATAACAATTTCAAAATGATTGATTGTGGAAAAATCATGGTTTAATTTTTATTCCAACATGCAGCATTTAGTCATGTACATGTACTGATAGAAGCCATTATAAACAATTCCTGGCTGGTCATCAGAGTTTATTCATTGAAGTTTATCAATACCCTAAAGAGAGGATTAACATAGGCCTACACTGATGCATCTAATGAGCTCTTTAAAAATGTTTACCTCGTAACACTCACATGTCTTTATTTGTACTCCTGGTTGAAGGCGAGCAAATTATGGATATAAGTTGCAGGAATAAAACTGTTTTTTTTTCAGGGTGGATTAATGTTTTCGTTTGTTTCCAGGGGCAACCCTTTTTCAAAATAGCAACTATTTTGGCAGAATGAAATGGCTTCAATCGGTTCTCACAGAATATGCTGCTTGGGGGGGGGGGGTATTTATAATGGCAGCCTCAATTTCATACCACATGCACACAAGGGGAAAATGGCCCCATGTACTAGTCTTCTAGATTCTGATTCAAGACGCCTGGTCAAAAAATTTGTCAAGACTGGATGCCAAACCACGTGGGTCGGGAACTCAAACCTAGATGTTATAATCATAACCAGAACCGATAAAGCACAACAACTTCTCATCTATAACCAGTTCTATTTCTCAATATTGCTTAAATCTGTGCTCTACGAGGCCAGTAAAGGCCACAAGGTACAATCTTGTGTAAACAATTTTACTCTTGGGAACAAAGATTTAGTAGGCCTCAACCCATTGAGCTCCATGGCAACCTGTCTGCAGGACATTGTAGGACCAAGCAAATTAGCAAATTAATTTGTTCACCTGTCATCCCCCACCCCCGTGGGCTATGGAGAACGGCACATTTAACTAAAGGCTGGTTTATAGTTGGTCGCGTGATGATAGTCGCCCGACGCTGTGATCGCTAGACGCTCAGCCTTTTCATTGCAGTCTATGGTCGTTGAGGCGTCAGCGTCGACTATAAACTGAGTCGTGCGTCAATTTTACCGTCGTGCGACCATCGCGCGACCGACTGTAAACCGGCCTTAATCCTTCTAATCAATGAGATGCAAATGTGTTTGCATGACTTCACCATATGCGTCTATTGCCTTCATTAGCTGCAGATCAATGTCTGAGCCAACCAATGATTCTTTGGTGTGTTCATTTTGAACTTCACCTAAATCCTCCTTGTGCTTTGATTTTCATTTTTACTCTTATCATATATTCATTATATTGTGCAACTTTTTTGCAAAATAAAGAATTTGAAAAAACGTGTCTTCTCGTGTTCATCTCACCTTCCTTTCAAATGGACATGTAACTATGTTGAAACTTTAAGGGAAAATAGAAGATTGGTAAACTGAGAAAGAAAAAAATGATAAAAAAGCTTGATTGTAAAGTTTATATCAGTGCCAACTGCCAATCCTTCATAGGAGAGAAATACTTATCAAGGTCGGAGCACCCCCCCCCCCCCCCCCCCCCGCCAACCCGCTCAAATCACCTAAAAACTATAATGTTTTGTTTTAAAAATGTACTTCCGGCAAAATTTAAATCTGCTGAGGAAAGTATCCCACAGTTGCCAAATGCCTGCTGGCATGAGAATATCCTACGGTAACAACAACCGTTAATCTACATTTTATGACCATCGGGCAACATACTGTTTGCTTTTTTAAGCAACCTTATCTCCCGTGTCCCAGTCCTCCCAACTTAATTGATTATAAGGCATGCTTATGCCGTCATATGCTAAAGTATGTAGGATGGATAAAGAACACTACAACCATCAACTCAACTACAAAAATGTAACACTAACTGTAACAAAGAATGTATTTTGTTTTAAACAAAGGCTTTTGTTTTAAACAAAATAGTTAAAACAAAAAAACAAAAAACATGGATAAGTTTTTAACTGTAGTTTTCTACAAATAGTTTTCTGCAAATAACTAGCAACTAAGGTGTGTATGGTTAATATAGTACACCAGAACTAACAACTGAACTATAAAAATGTAACTAACTTTAACAAATAATATACTTTGTTAAACTTTTCAAAAAGGAAACAAAAAAAACCAGATAATTCTTGGTTTTGTTTTTGGCAACTTACTTTTTCATCTACGGCAATGCTTATGGCACAATAAAATTCTGAAAAAAAATAGAGTTTTCTGCATATACCACAATCAATCCGACGCGACGATACTGTTCACTTCAACCAACTTATGGCATATCTGGGATTTTTAAAAGAGGAGGGCCGATTCGCTACTGCTTTAACTGTAATTTTGGTCTATACAGATGACGTTTTTTGCAATTATTTCAATGTAACACTTCAGGTTTTGATTCAGGAAAACCCTAGTTAACCGCCAGGCTGCCCATCTTCAGCACTCTCAGAAAAGTAATGGATCTTTATCGTTACTCTTCTATTGGATTCCACCACACCTGGCCGCACGTTTCTTGAAGTCTCTAGCTGATGGTCGCTTGTTGGCATTTCTGCTCCTGCACTCCTTCAGAAGACTCAGCAAACCTCCTGATATTTTGATGTCATCAGGAATCTTCAAGTCCACTTCGCCTTCACCACCCACTACACGACGCTGCAGCTGATGCATGTTCAACCCAAAGAAGGGCTCCTCCTGACAGATGACCTCCCAAGCCACCAGAGACATGGAGTAGATGTCAGCTTTACACATGGCAACTTGGTCTAACCCAACCCCTGCCAAGACCTCAGGAGCAGAGTATTTTGGTGTGCCAACACCCTGAACAACCTTTGCCACAGACTGTGATGTCTGTGTTTCATTCTTCATCATGCTGAGACCGAAGTCTGAGATCTTTGCAACCACACCATCTTCTTGAGGGATATCCAGCAGGATATTGGTGGACTTGATGTCGCAATGTGCCACTGACTTCTGATGCAGATAAGCCAAACCATCGGCCATGCCTGTGATTATCTGGTACTGCTCAGCATCGGAGTATTCAACTTCTTCCACATGGAGTGCCTCGTAGAGACTCTTCTGCATATACTCCATCACAATAGCCAGGTTTGGTGTGACAACACAAGCGCCAAGAAACTTTACAATGTGGGGATGATCTAAATGACAGAGGACCTTAACTTCATCCTGGAACTGTCTCAGGCGTCTTTGAGACACACGTTGCACACGGAGCTTCTTGACAGCAACAACACTACCAGTCCACTTTGCAAAGTGTACGTCTCCAAAGCCTCCTTGCCCGATCTTCTGCCCCAGATCAATCTCTCCATAGGGTATAATTGGCCCATCATACTTGAATGGTTTGATCACTGTTTGTGCCTGCTTACCTGGGTTGGTTTTTTGCCATTGCTCTATCTGATTCAACCGCCTGACAAGATCTAGAACTTTGTCAACCATGTACTCTTGTTCCTGGACAGAGACGTCTACATTAAAATTGTCAAAGTCTGGTGTTTCCTGTGGACAGAATGAAAATTAAAATCAACATCAAACAAATGAAAGCATCTTCATGATTACTTGTTTGGAGTACATGTATAAACTCTTACTGTACACCTCAGAAAGTATTGCATGGAACACATAAATCTCTGCCTTATGTTCTTTAAATTTTATAAAGCGGCGCCAAAAAAGACAGAACAATAACCAAATTTCTACTTACAGGGTTGTAGAGAAGACCCTCATACAGTTTGTGCATTTGATGAGTTGGTTGCACTGACTTCCTTTTGTTCTGGCTTTTGCTCAAACTTGAAAATGGCTTTGTCCCAACAGGCAGACCAACTCTGTGCAGCTCACGATTCAGGGGGTTGTCCACGTAGCACCTGTTTCCAGTTCCACTCTTTTTGGAATGTGGCGCAGATCCAATGGGTTGACCGACACGACCGAGACGGCGGTTCATGGGACTATCAACGTAGCACTTCAACTCTGAGGGTCTGGTTTTGCTGGGCGTTTTGAAAGAGCTTTTGTCTAAGTTAGAGATAGGCTGACTTGTTTTCAGCTCACCAGCCTTGCTGCTCCCACTGGACGATTTAGAGATGGACATGGATCCTAGCAGGGCTCCAACACGGCCTACTCTTCTGTTGTAAGCATTGTCTACATAGGTAGCAGTGCTTCCTGATGGACTGTCATCAAATAGACTACCTCCCGAGGAGTAACCACTACCTGGCGAGTATCCACCATCATCAACACCTCGTGAGGATCTAGACACTGGCATAGAACCCTTTGGGGCTCCAACTCGACCAACACTTCTATTGTAGGCATTGTCTACATAGGTTGCAGGGCTCCCTGGAGAATAACTGCCACTTGATGAGTAGCCACTAGCCGGTGAGTAGCCACCGTCTGAGTACCCACCACTCAAAGATCCTGAGGTCGATCTAGAAACTGGCATAGAACCTTTTGGGGCTCCAACACGGCCAACACTTCTGTTGTAGGAGTTGTCCACATAGGTGCTAGGACTGCTAGAGCTTGCTGATTTACCGCCGGCCGAGTAGCTGCTTCCCGATGAGTTCCCATAAGCTGGTGAGAAACCCCCTCCTGATGAGAAACTGCCTCCGCCAGAGGATCCCGAAGACACAGGCATAGAACCCATGGGGGCACCCACACGTCCCACGCTTCTGTTGAAAGAATTGTCGGCATATGAGGTTCCTCTTGGCATGATGGTATCTAAGTCTGCAAAAAGACACATAAAATGTTTGTAAAACATCATTCAATACCTGTGGTTTTTGTCTTTGAGAGGCATTTTCAGTACTGTCGTACAGGACATCTTTGTTATTGACGTTAAACACCCCAAAACAGGGTTCTCCCCTTCCACAAGCTAGTGTAACAGGCTGGTACATGCGACTAGCACTCTGCACTAGTGATGTCACTTTTGCTCAAAATACCCGGATGTCAGACAAACTTTTTACACACTCAAGCAATCACCACAACAAGATCGGCACGCCAGACCACAGTAGTACAGTACATGCGCGTAAACAACACTGACACTGCCTACGTCAGTGAAATTTGACATGTGTCTGAGATTCAGGTACTTGGTTCTATTTTCAGCAGTATGGGCCATTATGCAAAATAAAAAAAGATCTCAGATCAAATTCACAAAAAGCATATAATAAAACCATTTAAAATGCTCCAAACTGCACAGTAGATCTTTCAAAACCAAACATAAACATTAATAAAAATTTAAAAACACATTCTGGGGACCTTGTTTCACCTCGGCGTGCTCTGGCCAAACTTCCTAGAATTGGGTCCAGATTGCCCCCCCCCTTTTGAAAAATCCTGGGGAGAGCACTGTCCCCAAATAAAATTTGGGGCTCAAGTCTTCAGGAAAACAATGAAAAACAGTTTTATTTTTTGACAGGAATTTTGTAAGCATTGAAAACGTGCTTATTTTGATTGTGGCCACTGAAACATGTAGATTTCCCTTGAGGATTGTTACTGGTATGACATGTATGAACTTTATAATCGATGAGCTTTCAGAAACTAAATATTATTTAAACACTCTTGGTTTTTTTGTTTTTTTGTTTTTTTATAATAACCAAACACGTACATGTACCTTGTGTTTAAGTAATACATGCATCAGGGATTTATTTTAGTTTTTGCCTCAACCCTACCCATCCTAACCACCCTGACCTTTCAATTGCCCCTGAGGCCGATCAAACTTCCAAATTTGAACATTTTGCACTGTAATTTCAACACTGCAAAATGAGCACTTTCAAACATGTCCAAATTAACTAATTAAATAAGAAAAACGCAAGGAAATGCAAGAAGTAGGGCATTGACTCAAGACTGTAGGTGTCATCAACAACAAAAAAACAATTTCGTTGGTAAACCAGTGACAAAAACCCCTTGAAAATAATAAATTAACCTTAAAATTATCTTTTTTGAAACCCAAACTTAATCCCCCCCCAAAAAAAAATAAACCACAGTAAAAACTAAACCAAGACCAAAACACTGTAAAAACTAAACCAAGACCAAAACACAGTAAAAACTAAACCATAACCAAAACACAGTAAAAACTAAACCAAGACCAAAACACAGTAAAAACTAAACCAAGACCAAAACACATTAAAAACTAAACCTAGACCAAAACACAGTAAAAACTAAACCAAGACCAAAACACAGTAAAAACTAAACTATAACCAAAAACACAGTAAAAACTAAACCATAACCAAAACACAGTAAAAACTAAACCAAGACCAAAACACAGTAAAAACTAAACCAAGACCAAAACACATTAAAAACTAAACCATGACCAAAACACAGTAAAACTAAACCAAGACCAAAACACAGTAAAAACTAAACCATAACCAAAACACAGTAAAAACTAAACCAAGACCAAAACGAAGTAAAAACTAAACCAAGACCAAAACACATTAAAAACTAAACCATGACCAAAACACAGTAAAACTAAACCAAGACCAAAACACAGTAAAAACTAAACCATGACCAAAACACAGTAAAACTAAACCAAGACCAAACCACAGTAAAAACTAAACCAAGACCAAAACTCAGTAAAAACTAAACCAAGACCAAAACACAGTACCAAAGCAACTTACTTAAAATCAAAAGGGCTTCGAAACCGAGTACATAGCAGTAAAAACTTGAAACAGAAAAAACTTAAATGAAGGTGCATACATATTATGTAATTGAGGAATGCATCTGTTCCGTCCCAACTTGACAACATCTATGGAGAACTACAAAAAATTGATGTTCCCCTTGAGCTGACAGGCTGCTATTGGAGGTTAATTACATTTACAAGGGAGGACTAACCCCACTGCCAAGGTTTACACAAGAGGGTTCATTGTTTATTACAAGGGATTTCTTAAAGAAGTTAACCAAGGGGGCTAGAAGAGCTTAAGGGGAAATATAAACAGTGGCAAGGTAATCAACTCCAAGGGTGCACTACACTAAATAGAGAGAAACCCATGGCTGAGCCTCATTAATAAAATGTAAACCCATGCCTTGATCTTAAGAAAAACTGGGGGGGGGGGGGAGGCCTTTGCTGGACAAATCAGAGAAATTGTACAAGGGCATGCTGGCCAAGTTGGTAGTGACAGTGCAATTTTTCTGAAGGGCATGCTGGCAACCTCTCAACAGGGCATGAGGCCAATGGCCTCGGTTAAGATCAAGGCCTGTAAACCCACAACTTGTTCTGTAAATTATCAAAGATTTGAAGGTCCTTGCTTTTATGGATTGTTACAAAATGGTCCAACATTGTGCCCCTGGGGTTGTTAACTTTCATCCTGGAGCATTTTGAGTAAACTGGTCCTCTAAAAATAGCCCTATTTTGCTAAACAGTGTAGGGTCATTTTTCCAAGATGAACTCGGGCCAGTTAATTCGTTCAGGGGTATTTTTATTTTGGGTCAGCCAAGCAAAAATTCTCAATGGCTAACCTACTAAAAATTGACAAGGAAAATGAAGTCCAGTTGTCAGAAAATATATTTGATTCGTTTTCTAGAGGCTGAGAGACTTTTCAATATTTTTTGAGTATTTTTGAATATTTAGCATTTAGCATCGGTTACTATGGGAGCCTATTTAGTGTAGTGCACCCCTAACATTTATTTCTACCCTGTCACACTCGAAGAAATATTTGTATCTAAAAAAAAAGTGCCATTGTCAAGAGAATTACATTTGAGGGCTTTACAAATCACTGTAGCTTCCTTTCTGATTGCCACTGTCAAAACATAGGCCTACAGCTTTATATCCTTGTTCTTAGTCTTCAGCATCAAAATAAGCCCAAAATGAATAGTGCACAAAATCCTGGCTTGATATATTTGGCCCTTGGAAAAAGGTAGGACAATTCTATTGAGTAGACATTTCTGGCAATTTAACAGTTTTGCTGATTTTTCTGCGGGCAAGAAAATCCGAAATAAGGATAAAGAAGGAAGAATATCATGCCTGAAAGTCCCTGAAAAAAACCCACAATTTTAACCATTTAGTTTTTCACTAAGCGTTTGCTACGAAACTTGATATAAAAGAAAGCTGGTGAAAACTAGAGAGTGAGATTTAATTTGCTTAAAAATGATAATTTATTAATATTAATAAACAAATAAAGAACTGTTCTTTCTCTTTAAGTATAAACTTGCCCAATTGAAAGAAAATCACCACCTGTTGTTAATAGTGGACAAGATTAGCTGGGACAGGTTTGTGCATGTTTATTGGCCCTTTGCACAAGGTCAAGAGTCAAGGGTCATTTAGCCACATTCCAGACAATCCCCAGTGTATGATAGGAGGAAGGTGTAGCAAGGGGGCTATAGAAGGTCATTTGTGAGAAAGAAAAACAACCATGCAAAAACCACATCCTCTATCCACAGGGTAATAAACCCCTTATTTCTGCCTCCATGCTAGCTCTAAAACTCTGAGCTCTAATGAACAAACTCTCTGTTTCTATTTGTAATTACTGAACACTGAGTGGTGTGGAAAAGTTCAATACCCATTTGGAAATGTTGGGCCTGTTTTTTTTTATACAATGAAGGTACATGTAGGAAAGTGTTAGAAAATCCTTGTTTTATGTGAGTTTTTAATTGCTTCCAATAAATGGGACAAAATTACCTGTATTTTTTTTTATGCGGACACAATCAAGAACTATATTATTCTATTAAAAAATACATTTGTAAAAAAACACCCAACCATGTAACCTGTGAAAATCACATGTTTACAAAAGCACCACAGAGGCTGGACATACCCAATGGGAAAAACCATAAAATCTTATTAAATTATGAAAATTGCACTGTACAATTTTGATCAAGTTTTGATAAAGAGGGAACACATCTAAAAAACTTGCTATACCGTACCAAATGTTTCCTTTATTTTTTTTTTTATTTTTTTACAATTCTTTGTAATACTATAGTTATACAGTGGTCGTTATGGTACAAAAAGTGAATTTTTGCATATTTTATGACAAGTACCACTGGTAGTAATATTTAGCCTTCTAAGTTAGTACATGGAGGATTTCCTTCCTCCATGGTTAGTATAAAGTACCAGTGCTCCATGAAGTTTAATTAAGAAATGCAATGTCAGTTTTTGTCCATCAGTTTGAGCCACCCCCCCCCCCAAAAAAAAAGTCTTTTGGAATATTAAAGTCTTTTGGAATATTAAAGATCCAATTTTGGATCATTGCCTTCTTAGGGAAAAAACACTCTCCTCTACCAGTAGCAATAGCCAATACCATTGCTGTTTATTTTAATCACTGTTGCGGTTGTTTTATTGATTTATTTGTTTTTTAGATAAACTGGGAATCAGACATTTCTTTGCTCATCACTCCCTTCCAGAAAACCAGTTTTAAAGTCTGGCCCCGCTGCTGCAGATAACTTGTTAAGTTGTGAAAGTCTAGAGTAGAAGACGACCAACATTGTTTAATCGGTGCATGGTGGTCAGTTTGTACGTGTGTAGTGCAATTGTTAGTGTGTTCCTTGCTCTATGGTTAGTGTTAGTTTGGCTTCATTTCAGATGCATGTTACTGTAAGTATGACATAATATCATGGAGGTAGAAATAGATAATATTACCTCACATGAAGTTTAAAGGATCAATCATACGTCTTAACTGTGTTTACATTCACTGTCTAGTTGAGTCTCGGATGACTGTAGTGTAAAGAGGAACCTCCATCATGCAAGGAGGACCTTTCTGATCACCAAAGAACTGATTGAAACTTTTCATGTTGACTTTTCATTGTTTACCAATTATTATAACCGTTTATTACTAAGAAGGACTACCATACATGATTACATACAACTCACCTTGACTTCTGTGAATAATGGTGAACAGGAACGACGATGTACGGTGGCTAAAAAGGTCTGCAAATTATAAAACTACGAACGATCTTTCATTCCTACCGCGCGGCCGCAATAAACACGTGTTGATCAATGACATCTGCTGATGGTGTGTCGTGTGTGTGGTGACGACCAAAGATTATAGAGCGCCGTAGGCGCAAGATGGGGAACTGGGCCTTTATCTACTGTTGGAAAGTGAAATTCGCATGGGCGCCATTTCAGCAAGTGAATGTTTTGTTTCCCATTGATAGCAATGGTCATTGTCTGCACTGATCTGCACTGACCTATTGTTGTATCAAAAGAGTCACTTGCCGAAATGGCGTCCAGTGAGATTTCACATTTCAGCCAGAGTTCCCCATTTTGCGCCTACGGCGCTCTATAATCTTTGGTGACGACCACCACGCGCCCGGCCGTTAACAGCGCCCGGCAGTAATGTTTTTTTCTGCAGTCCTGAATTACCATCCTCGAAAAAAAATCTGTTTTTTAAGGATTCCCTATTCGGAATCATTCAAAGAAAAACAATTATCCCATTGAAAATCATTACAACAGTGGAAATTTCGGACTGCAGAAAAAAAAACCGCCTGGCTCCCCTCGCCCAAACTAGCCAGTAGAGATGGGCATACACGGTCGCTGTTTAGGTTGTGCATAGTTTTTTGAGACTGTAAGGTTATGACGTTCAATAAACAGTCGTCGGTAAATGACATAAAAGGTCCCCGTACAGATTTTTGGTGAAGTGTTTGTGAATGCTTCAATTCTTTGCACAATTCAAGATAATATATGTAATTAAACCAACCTGCGAAATTTTCAGCTCCTTTCATTGTTGCATTTGCGAGAAAACGGTAAAAATGTATTCAGATTTTCAGCATTTCTTGTTTATGTGTACATTCTTAGAGTTTTGGTCTCACTTGAGACGAAAATTAATTTTGGATCTTATTTCATTTATTATTCAAAAAACGATGACACTTCATTTTTCAAGGAAAGTTTCTACAATAAGTATACCATGTCGGGTATATGTAAATCTGTGAACATTTTGGGATTACTTTAAAACAAAATCAACATGGTATGTTGGGTTTTGGGAGCTTCTGGCACACCTTGATAAAAAAAATTGTGGAAAAGCAAAGTAGGAGACACTCTGCATTCTTAAGCTGTTCTGGTTTGCACCAAAATATTTTAACATCTCACATTTAAAGGCCACGTTCTTTCCATGTACAGAGATTCCAGCAAATTATGAGATGTATCACACGGGCCAGATGGTGCAATATAAATGTACATGCTTCGCTTCCATGCAGTTTTTTTGCAGGATAATTCAAACTTCAGAAATTTTCTGCATGATCCAATAAAACAAAATGCGATACGTTTTGGTACACATCCCTCTCAAAAATACGTTTTTCTTCAAACATACTCACTCATGAGAGACCCACATATTTAAATTCATGAGAAAATTATGGTGTTATTTGAAAATTGAATCCTTGCATGGAATTAAAGGGTGTACACAACATTGGTAAGAGTGAAAATAAAGGTGTGTACAGCATTGGTAAGAGTGAAAATAAAGGTGTGCACAGCACTGGTAAGAGTGAAACACAGTGTGCACAGCATTGGTAAGAGTGAAAATAAAGGTGTGCACAGCATTGGTAAGAGTGAAAATAAATGATCGCAGATTATACACATAACTTACATGGTATGGTCAATGAAAACTTCCCTTGAAGTATTTTCGCTTGAAATGCCATAGTTTTTGAGAAATGAGTACAACAATTAAGTTTGATATCGCAAGGCCAAAACTCAGAGTTTGAAAACATAATAATTTCTTGTGATTCTACTGAGCAGTTTGTTGTTTCATGTATATTTGTTGGTTCACAATGTGTGGATACTGGTCGAAACCTCGTCTTGTGTCTTCAGTTTGTAAAACAAAACAAAAATACTGCAATTAAATTAATGATCAAAACTTCCAAATTTCAATTTCATAATTACAGTTTTATTGTTTTATTGTCGGAGGCGGCATGTTTCTTTTATACATGTACATAACAATGTGGCAGACAAAATGACCCATATTAAGTCATCTGTTTTTTGTTTAGGTTTTATTACAGCTACAAAATATCAATATTGCCATCATTCTGGGAAAACCTGGGACTCCAGTTTCATAGAGCTGCTATGCACAACAAACTTTGCTTAGCAGATTCGGGTTACCAGCCATTAATGTATATATTGTGAGCGACTGGTCCCCTGCAAATTTGGTCTAAGCAGAGAAATTTGTCAAGCACTATTTCCTAATCAGTAGCAGCTGTATGAAATTGGGACTTGGTCTGTTATGGCATGTATGCATACAATCCCAGCTGATCAGTTTGCCAAAGAAAAAAAAAAAACAAGAAAAAACATTTTATCCCAATCCCAATTAAACTTTTATAGTTTGCCAGTTAAATAACACCAAATGAATAATGTTGTTTCTCCCTGGGTGCTGGGTACATGTTTTGTACAGCTGTACATGTTTTCTGGTCTTGGGTGTTACACGGTTCAACGTCCAATCACCATAAACTTGAACATGACTGTACCACAACTCCCCCATCCAAATAAAAAAAATAATAAAAAATGCACGTTATAAATTCTTATCTTCTTGATAAACACACAAAAAACAGTGCCTTAATGACCACATGATCAAACAATCTTTTCATCTGATCCATCGATTTCTCAGGATAGTGTGTGAGAACAAGTCTGATCAATTAGCTATTCCCAGCAGATTAACTCACAAAAACAAAATGGTTTTCTTTTAATCAGGGCAAAGGACAAAGCTAATTAGTGGCGATACTCGTTAAAACTGGGGCCAGCTTCATAGAAATGCTTAACGGTAAGCAAATTTCTTTGGCTAACTGCAGCAGAAAAATTTGCTGGAGCTCAAGCCTATTCCACAGGTTAACAAAAAAAATATGCCGGCCAGCTTGCGTGTTCACCATGGATTTGCATTGTTACGCCATTCATTTGTTAACAGTAAGCACCGGAAGGTTAGCATGCCTTTTCCTGTGCTTACGGTTAGCAGAGCTATTAAATGGAAAATCGCATGGTAAGCACGAAATCTGCCGTTAAGCACCGCTATGAAGCTTGGCCCCATTCTCAAGATTAATGATGTTACTATTTCTCCAAAACACAATCCAAATTGATTCCCATCTCTGCATCGAATTAAGCTCCTTTCCACTTTATTCTTCATTGATGTGTGAAATAGTCAACTACAACTGGGCAACAAATGTCAAATTTGAGTTAAATCGAACACTTTTAGAAAAATATATGCACCCACAGGTAAACCTTTCCCCATCTACACTATGATGCAATGATACAACTGCAACAGAATGGTAGCATCTGAACTTAAATAAAATCAAATGATCAAAAGAAAAGTTTCATCTGCTAAATAAATACTACTCAGAATAAAATCAGTTACCTAAAAGAAACTGCCCGTAGCAGAACTAAAAACAACACAAAAAGTAGTTTTCCTTTTTGTCAAGATCACAAGATGTTGGACAAGGCCCCTTACGCAAGCATTCCCTCCCTATGCCACCACTAACCACGGACTCTGCATACACACATGTACATTACGGTACTCATGCAGTACACTGGGACTGGCTGAGGTCTGTAGCCAGGCAGCATGGCCCAACAACACTCTACTACCGCTGGGGTGGGGGTTAGGGTTGGGTACTACAGTCATGCAGCATGAAACAATTTTCGGAAATAGTGCAACCGCCTTGGACAATGCTAGTTAAGGAACAATATGACAAACTAGCTTTATGGAAGAGCAACTTCATTCCAATCCTGTAGTTTGCAATTAACACATCTTTCATCCCCAAAAAGTGATATTTTGGTGTAAACATTGAATAACTGTTTATATTTTGTGAGGGATTTTTGTGCAGAGTGTGCTTATATTTATCTGGCAAAATACTAAATGGAAATCAATCTTTTTCTCACACAATACAGTATGTCAGATGGATAAATTCCTCAGGCTTGTTGGTGCTCATATCAAGTTGATAAAAGTTATCTTTCAGATTAAAAACTGTTCATACATTTCTCTTTTTTTTTTAATCCTTCCTTTAATTTCATAAATTTGAAAGAGGAATGGCAAATCTATACTGTTGAGTATACTTCCCAGTACTTGCAAACACATAGATTTTTTAATTTATTTATTCATTATTATTTATTTATTTATTTATTATTATTATTATTATTTTGGTGGGGTACAAGACCATTTATTTGGTTTTATTCATAACTGGCAAACTTTGTACAGGTGGAAGAGTTTCAGGGCCTAGTATCATCGCTCTTCATGCCGTGGAATTCAGAGCTTACAGCAGTCGTCATTCTTCGCCTACATAAATGCGCCCAATTTCTGTGCTAGCTATGTTGGCCAAGAATTCTCAGTTGTGTAAAGTACTGGCATCATGCACACAGACAAAAATTCCTTGCTACACTACTTGTGAATTCGGCTTACGCTAAGCTCAGATTTTTCTGAGCCATGAAATTGGGCCCGCTTCATTTCACAGAGCTGCTTAAGCAGCAAATATTGCTTAACAATTTGCTGTTTAGCAAAAATAAGCCAGGAAACCAGTCACAGACAGTACATGTGACATGGTATTTTGGCTGGTAACCTTATTCTGATACGCAAAATCATTTTGCGCTGAGCTACTTTTTGTGCTCAAGCAGCTCTATGAAATCGGGCCCAGGTTCTTGATGGGCTCAATATACTCTGCAAGTCTCGCGCGTATTCGAACATTTTTGGGACCATTTTGGTCCCACACACATTGCTGTAGCATGTGAAGGAAACAAAATCACCAGCTTTAACGGACCCTAATGTTCAAATATGCGCGAGACTTACACAGTCTATACTACCAGGCCAAAATGAACAAGTTTACTATAATGTCAGGCAAATCCTAGCCATAACCACAGCCAGAAAGTGCGGGACAGAAGAAGCCGAAGTTTTAAAATGACTTATAGGAAAAAGGGATTGGAGTAAGGTCCAATGTTGCTCTGGGCCAACTCGTTTGTTTATTTTTACAAAATAAAATGCAAATGCCTAAATAAAATGCAAAGACCTTTCAGCCCAAACCAGACCATTACACTTCTGGCAATTATGAGTAAGAACTCCAACACCTTTAGAGGCCTAAGGGTTTCCCTAACATAAACCAGTTTGGTTGCCCACAAAACATCCAGACTCTGGTGTCGTGTACCTTATTATGCCCATGTTTTATTTCTTCAATCAACCACAGACCATTTACATGACTTTTCCAGGATGATGAGGCAAATCGTAGGCTGCCCTGGGTAGAAACTCATACCCTTTATTTTGCACACTGTTCTACGTACACAGTTAAAGAACCTTCAAAATACTGACTGTGCCAAAAAATAATAATAATAACAACATAATAAAAAAAAAAAACACCAAAGCTGGGTTGTGTTTGAAGCATAGAAGGGGAAAAAAAAAAAAAAAAAACCTAAACAAAGATGTTATATTAGACCAACAAACAAATAGCATAACTACGGCTAGTTTAAATTTAAATAAAAAATTCACCATTCTTGTTTCAAGTTCTAAATCTGACAAGTAAAAAAAATAAAATTAATTTTGAAACAGTCATCACTGTCAATTTTTTTTTGAAATCTTACCAGCTTCTTTAATTTTACGAGTGTAATAGTCTGTTTCAAATGTAAACGTCTGCAAAAAGCGACATTATCATTTACATATTTGGGTTTCTTTTTAACCCATGTAGGATGTATATATTGAGACGGGTGGGGGGGGGGGGCCTAGGGAGAAGGAAAAACAAAAATGGGAAGTGAAATTTTTTACATCATACACCACTCATACAACAGAACTTTTGTTACCACGTGATTTTCTTCCTCCCCAGCCAACAAAAACAAAACAAAAATGCAGCCGTGTCCAGTTGGCGGCTGTTGCTAAGTCTGTTGCTATGAGCATATTAGCCAATGCTTCAATGCTTGTTCATGTGACAATTGAGCCACAGCCGTTTATTCAGCCACGGCCTGGAACATGGGGGGAAAGCAATGGATTTCAAAGGACGTCCAACGTTTTCAATATTTTCATCGTCATACAAAGACTATGATTGGGGGGGGGGGGGTTGTGTGCGAGTTTAAAAGTGTTTAAAAGTGATGTTTCTACAGTAGAATCAATGGCATAAACAAAAAGTTATGGACAATCTTGCAGGTAATGATGTTGATTATGTGGGGGTGGGTGGGGGGTATCCATTAACCATATCTTAATCCACAATGATACTGACATGCATAAATTATTTTGACAAGTAGTACTTGGGGGGGGGGGAGTTCTCATGTAAAGTAGCATTCTCGGTATGATTTGTTGGAAGTTGAAAACTGTGGTTGACCCCCTTATTGATGGCTGCAGTATGACCTACACAGTCAATACTACGGTGGTGTTTATGTTTAGGATAAAATCAAACAAAACAACAGCTTTGTACCTGGAGGTTTGCACTCAATACTGAACAATGCATTTAGTGAATGGATTACAGACAGCGTGTGTTTGGACAGGCCATACGGCACAACTGTCCCATGAACTGAGCAAAAACTGTTTTAAAAAAACAAAACATAAAAGATAAAATAATAGTCAAAATAATAATTAACACAGATAAACTGTGACCCACTATGGTGGCTCAGCTCAATTGTTAAGTTCAGTGCTGTCAGATAAGGTACACCATTCTATCACAAATTGCTGCTACAACAGGTACATCAAGTATGCTTTCTAACTCGAGTCAAGGTTTACCCCTCCCCCCATCCCAATCCTTCCCTGTTTCGCACAATGTTAACCAACTGAGTGGGTACAAGAATGCCAAAGAGGGAGAATGTTACACAACCAAACTGTGAAAGCCAACTGTGAAGCTCAATCATTGTTCACTTTATGAGCAATTCTCCGGTAAAATACTGCTAGGGAAAGAAGCAAAGAGCACTCTTCCTTCCGTTCTCCCAAAATTATTTTGTCTTTGAGAAATAAAAGCACATTACTTTTTTGTTTGTTATTGTGAAAAGTTGGTCTCAATCAAGCAACTCGTGCTGTACCTTATCTGAAGTAAGTATTTATAATGTACGAGTTAGTAAAGGACTCCCTGCCCCATAAAAAAAAACCTCCTCATGCTATGTAAGCATCCTACAGCTACTGGACAAGGGGGTTAGTCCGACTCCGATAGCTTAAGCTTAGCGTAATTAGTGGGGGGTGAAATCTAGGATATCTTCAACAGGAAGTGGTGCCACTAATGTACATATTTATCTTTAAACCACTCAAATTTTTCCATTTTTTGTAAGTATCACATTGTTTGGGTATGGAATTTGACGGTTTTGGTACTGCAGAGACAAACTGCCCATTATTTGAATGGTGCCATTGTACGACTAAAGACTGGAGAACTTTGATAGCTCTTAGCTGGGACATCCGAGCCAAATTTGATCTGCCCTGGTCATTGTGGTCGGACTCCCTGTAATGTGGTACACAACAGTGATGTAGACCTTTTCAGATGCGCGCTGTGTTCACATGGAATCCTATCAAGGCAGCAGCTTGACAAAGGTCCTTCATCAGTTACTTCCCGTCAGTACCATTCCAAGGAGCGCCCCAAAACGACTGGCAATTCCAGGGCGGCTATAAATCAGTTCAAAGCAACTCCATTGATCTGCTTTGATTAACTCTAAACTAAAAGAACTTTGTTCTAATATCTAAAGAGTGGTGAGCATAGACCTTGTGCGTGTGGCCTTAATTTATGGAGCTTTTACTATTTATTAAAGCACTTTGTAAACAAGACAGAACGGCTCCTGATCATAACTCTTAAACAGTAGACACTGTATGACCTGTGTTCAATGTCCGAGCCAGCAAATGGAGGTCGTGTATACACGCCATTGTGTAAAATCAGAATACCTGAACAAACATGGCCAAGACACTTTGTTTTGGAGTGTGCAATCACCGTGCAACGCTTTGTTTCACCAACACAAAGAGGACAGTTGGTGTTGACTATTGTGTAATCCTCGATTCCAGACCTTTGTCCTTTTGTTCTAAGAAGAGGATTACAAGACAACGAGAGACTTCCACCATTGTTTGTTCATTGTTTTTTTGGCTCAATGGAAGTAAGTCAGAGTGAATCAGGTTTTTCCAGCCTTCGTTCCGGATTGAGAAAATCGACCGTAGGTTTTGCAATTCACGGTGCTTGAATTTGACATTTACTCCCAAAATTCTGAGAAAATAATCCCGTCAGGCTGGACAGGAAAAAAATAGTTCAAACCGATTAAAGGGGTAAGTATAGCATTGTTAATTTGAAGAGCCGATTCGCTCTCTAGTTTTCTTTAAACACACCATATAAAGACCCTTGACAAATTTCATCAGATTCGGTTTTGGTAGTCACGTTTTAGTGGAGCCAGTGAAAAACTGTTTCTCTTTTGTCAAGGATTTTATGCATTTATTCATACTGACTTATTTCAAGAGCAGCGATCGAAATAAGTAATAGTGATTTGGGGAGGGGGGGGGAGCTTCAAATGCCATTTTGTCGACTTTGACAACATTTCAGACAGGGATATTTCCCTGGAGGAATTGTACGAATACGAACTTCAGTATCAGTTAGCTTTCAGGTTGAATCTAATCATATTTTAAACCCTTTCCTTCCTCTGATGATTACAGATCCTGTATCTTCACAGGTATCATGAATTGTGTGTTCTTTTCTCTTGATGAACCGATTACCAACATCGTGATATGGGAAGCATGTTGACGATTTGCAACATTTGCACAAGGCCTATCCCTAGTACATGTATCAGGTTAGCCAGATGAAGGCATGGGATTTAGTTTTCCTCTTATACCAACAAGACAAACTAAACAACAACAAAAAACTTGCATTCTTATGCAATGCTGATGACATTTCTTGTCAGTGGGAAATATGTAACACCTAACAAGCACATCCAAGTTTAAAATAGTCATAACTCATTGACACTCAAATGTAAGCATTCTGCCTACAGCCTGGCCCCAAATTTTATAAATCTGCTAAGCGTACAAACTTTTAGAAACATGTTACCAGTCAAAAAGCTACGTAAAGTGCAGTGTTACCACTGGCGGCCAGCCAATTTTTTATTGGACAGGGTCCTTTTTACGCTAAGCAAATAAATGAGTTAAGCAATGTTTCCTGCTTAACAGCTTTATGAAATTGGGTCCTAACCCTTTAAAACCATGTACAACTTTGGTGATTGAAAATACATAGATGATCAAAGCCTGAAAATTACACAAAAGTCACCAAAGGTCACCAACGGCCACCGAACCTGAGGTGCGCATTGCCCTGGGCCCAAGTTTGTAGAATTGATCAGCAGGAAAATATTGTTCAAGTTTTTAATCTCCAAAATATTTGCCTTTATCTTTAGTTAGTTTGAACGCACGCTGGCACGCAAGACACAATGTTTGCTTAGGCTCCAAGGGTAGTATAAATGTTTCAATGAAATCTCTGTGCATGTACACTGTGTCAGGACAAAGGGATACAAGTATATCCCAAAGAATTTTAGAAATCCGTGCAGATTATGGTTAACAATAAATACATTTTTCGTGTGAAACCTACAAATGTTTTTTTTCTTCTTTTTCTGGTGACATGCTACCAATTCTATCAAGGAATAGATGATAATCATTTGACGGTGGAATTTTTGTGTAATCTGTGATCAACGACGCATTTCAATATCACCAAAGGCAGCTCTTACTGGAAAGTCACATAGCAAACATTTCACCATAATTATTGAAAACATTTTAGAGATAAAAAAAGGCCTCCTAGCCACCTGCCGTTTTTCAATCCTATACTCTGGCAGGAAGAAACAAACATGTTTACGATGAGTGTATGTGATGTCGCGTTGAGTAAACCTTCCTACATTTTTGTTTATATAATTATATACAATTACCCAAGCAGTTACAACAGCTGCCGTAGAGGCTAATACTACGTCATGTAAGCATTCTCATTTCGTAGTTTTTCTAAGTCCTTTGCTTGTTGCCGTAGAAATAATATCCTGGGGAATGGAAAAAGTGAGAGAGAGAAATTCAGATAGAAGGCCAAACCAGTTCATTAACAATAATAACTATCAGTAGAATATGATTTTGACTTTTAACCCGACACTGGTGTGTGATAAGCCTTGCATACTCTAGGCTTTCCAGAGTCGTGCAGAAAAGAAAATCCACAGGCTACTTAGGTGGGATTTGAACCCTTAACCCCCGCAATCTAGAGACGATGTGTTAACCGTGTGCATCATGCTCTATTTTTGAACTATGGGTAATATCTGACCTAAAATTTTTTAACAAGAGTCGTCAAGGAATCTTTGGTCAGGGAACCAGACTAGATTTACAGGAATGCAACTTTGGAATAAAAAAATTAAAAAACAAGGAAATAGCCAAAAACACATAACTTTGTACAGTGTTTTCAGTTTTCTTTGGCACTAAACATGAATAAAAAAGATGAAGTCAGCTAATCCGCTGAAAAGTTGCTTGCCTGGATTTAGGAGGGTCTCTGCCCCAAACACCAGGGAGTTGGGGTTATGTAATGACTTCAATTGATTCTTAATCATGTATGAGTAATCACTACACAATCCTTGAAAGCCTTCATCAGATCATTGTTCCCTGATTTCTTTTAAGTTTAAAGTTAATGACCCGATTTTCACCGTAAGAACATTTTGTAACAAATTTTGACAGATGATGCTGTTTCAAAATAAACATACAAAAACTTTCACTATTGCCATGGACAATGCACAAAATACATGTAACACGCAAAATTGTTTGTACATGGCTGACGGATGTGAGATAATGTCAGGATCCCGACAATAAATCATTTTTAGTTTTTAATTAACTACCACTTGTCATTGGTGAATTCTTTCATGCAATACCTTTCATGGAAGCTTTCCACTTTCTCAAATCTATCAAAATGGCACTTTAAAATGTACCAATATTCAGACCTAGCATCTTTAAAGGTGCCATAACATGACTTTCCTGAACACTTCGGTACATCATATTCTAACCTCTGACCCACTCCAAAACTCTCTGCATAAATAATGACGTCTACAAACTCTAATTAACATCAAAGGCTATGTCCAAATTAGCAGCTGCTAATGTTAATATGCGTTAAGGCATTTAAGTTCCATAGCAACACAGTTTGCAACAGCCGCAGCCTACAAATCGGACACAGTCTTACTCAAAGCTGCGCACATTCTATGCTGTAATCATTTGCACCTTGAGCAAGTCAAAGCATGGACTCTTGATGCCCTAAACTCAGGACGAGAGAAACACCCATAACCAGTTGAAAACCGATGACGTGAATACACGCAAATGTTTCCCCAGCCTGGCAACGGAAGCCGTCTTAAGACGCCATTATGTAATTTCGGATCATCGGAGCAAAGGTCACCTGGTCATTCAACTACGGAGTGTGCACAGACCGCACACATGCCGTCTAACACTTTGTTTCACCCACACAAGGACAAAAAAAGGTTTTATAAATATTGGCATTTTGTGGCTATTCAGAGGCAATTTTTGTGTAATCCCTGATTACAGACCTTTGTCCTTTTGTTCCAAGAGGAGGATTACGAGACATTGAGAGGCTTCCAACATTGTTCATTCATTGTATTTCGGCTCAATGGAGGTAAGTCAGAGTGAGCCGGCAATCAACCCATGGTGTTTAGTGCCACTCCAATGCCGTAGGTATTGACCGATGTTTTGCAATTCACGCTGTGTGAATTTGACATTTTCTCGGTCGAGAAACAAAACAGACGATTAACCAAAGAGAATCTTTCATCTCTTGGCATTGTCAAGCAAGGGTTTCTTCTTGCCAGCGGTACCCTAAAAAAAAAAACGATTTCGGTAATTCCGCCAAATGAATCCCGCCAGAACGGGACCTAAAAAAAAGAAGCCTGGCGGCAACTGGTTAACGAACAACTGAGTGGCTCACCTCTGCTCTTGGAGTGTTGCTTGGATCTCCGATGCCCTAACTAACGACCTGGCAAACTTGAGATCTGCCGAAACCTGCGCACAGAGTTCTGCACCTAGTGTGTGGGACTCTTCAAACAGTCTTTGGGCCTGTCAACAAAATACACACAATCATGAAAAATATGAGCAATCACTTCAGAGTTCGCGGCACAAAGAATGTTCTATTGGTAATATTTTTGAAACTATTTGAGCCAGCAGTGCAATTTTACAGTTTGTACTGTCTGCCAGTTGAGGCCAAATTCATGGGCTGCAGATAACTAAAATAGAGATTGTGAATAAAGCCAGGTGTATCCTTATTACAGGCATGATTAGGTCTCGAATTAACCCACGGCACCCACAGCAAGTGCCGTGGTGCCCTGTGCTTTTGCTGTGGTGCCCTTTGCAAAGTTCCAAAACCAAGTTACATTTTCCTCCCTCATAGAAGTGCCCCTTACCAGAGAAAAATTGCATTGCCCCTTCAGGAGCAAAGTTCAAAACATGTTACATTCACAGATGCATTCAGGCGCATTGTAGAAAACATGTGTATCCACATACATTTTGTTCTGTTCTTCTTGGTAGGACTTTTCTTACGCAGGCTCTACCTCCACACTTGTGTATCTTTCCATACATTTTAGAATGTCTTGTCATATGAAAGGTGCAAACGACTTCCCTTTTCTACGCAACCCTTTAAAAATGTATTTATAAAAGTTGCAATAAACCTGTTACAGTCTAGTCATGATTGGAAGTGGCCAGGGCATTACAGCCGGTATCACCCACTCAGGCCTTGATCTTAACCGAGGCCACCAAAGCCATCGGCCTCATGCCCTGTCGAGTTTGCCAGCATGCCCTTCAGAAAAATTGCACTGTCACTACCAACTTGGCCAGCATGCCCTTGTACAATTTCTCTGATTTTGCCAGCAAAGGCCTGCCCCCGTTTTTTTAAGATCGAGGCCTGCCCACTGTGGTTGTGAATGATAGATAAAATATGCCAACCTGCAATATGGTATCATGCGAATGAATCTGCACAGTCCACAGATGATTCTGGGCAGTTGTGCCAATGTGCACAACCCATACAGTTCAATAGTACACACAAATGTTCATGAGTACAATGGTGACAAAATTCTCATGTGTTGAAAGATGGTATATTCAATTCAACGAGGCGAAGCAGAGTTGATTGAATGGAACATTCCAGGTTTTCAATCAATGAAAATATTCTCCCCATTGCTCGAATGCAAGACATTCATTATTTGGTTTGTATAACATCCAAGTAGATCTTCGTCATTTGATTGGGGGATAAAACTGTAAGAATTAACAAAATGTTTTCTGGCATCCACTACAAGGGAGTTTTGTCTTGCTGTGTCTATAATCCTCCAATCAAATGATAAAAAATCATACCAAGAGTAGAAAAGTTAATTTGTGTCCTTGTACAACTTGTGCAAGTACTTCAATTAAAGATAATGGATACGTTTGGTATTTAGAACTTTTCAACCCTATTATTATGATTGTAGATATACACCACAAAACTAACCTGTGAAAATGTCATCTCAAAAGACTGCTCCGTTTTCAAAAAATTGGCGAAAATCTGAAGCGATTTTTGTCATGAAGGACAGGACTCCGTAAAATGCAATTGATGTTACACGTCAAAATTCTGATAAAAGACTTCAGGCCTGAAGTCTTTTTTGGATTCACACATTTTTAGTGAGAAATTATCTCCTTCTCAAAAACTATGTTACTTCAGAGGGAGTCGTTTCTCACAATGTTTTATACTATCAACAGCTCTCCGTTGCTTGCTATCAAGTAAGTTTTTATGCTTATATTTGTTTTGAGTAATTACCAAACGTGTCCATTGCCTTTAAAGCATTCCTGTGAGAAACAGCGTTAGTGAAGAAATGTTTTCTTACTTGTCTCTCCAGGATCTCCGAGGGCCATCCTAAAATATGCTTAGTTAAGGATTCCTCGTTATACAATGCTAATGATGGTGTTAATGTGGCCACTGCAGGTTTCTGGGGTGTGGTCGGTAGGCTGGCCACGCCCGTTCCCGATAGGCTCGAGGTCTGACTTGGTGTTGGACTAAGGGAATAAGACATAGTGAAACACATCAGTAGGAAATAGAACTTCGCACCATAGAGAATTACATAGGTGAGATTGTACAAAAATTCTGAACATTGGATACAATATTAGAAACTTATAGGTTTGATCCAGAGTTCTCCCCATGCACAAGCTAGCGTGTCCGGCCGAATTATGGGCAAATACCCCCCCCAAAAAAAACCCAAAAAAAAACAGACACATAATTTTTTTTAAATTTTTTTTAGGTTTTAATATCGAATTCCCCCCAAAAATGCCAACATAAAACCATTTTAATTGATCCAGATTGCACATGAGCTTTTCAAACCAAACACAAACATTACATAAAAACATTCTGAGGACCTGCTATCAATTCAGCGTGCTTCGGCCACACTTTCAAAATTTGGGTTCAGAATGCCCTCCCAGTTTTGAAAAATCCTCAGGAGAAGCCTGTGATCGTAAGAAGAGTTGAGTCTGTCATTTCTGTGACAGCAAGGTGGCCTCTTTCAAGAAAATCTTAAGGCCAATGAGGGAGGTCGATAAGAAATCTTAAAATCCTGAAAAATCACAGGCCTGAATCTAAAAGCACAAGCAGCTGAAAAGCTGAACTGTGAGGGACACTGCTACGTGGTCGAGCCGCAGGCATGTAAAAGCGTCTTTTGGCAGCCAGCCACACCGACCCATTTATGACCATGAAGCACGGCCAGAGATCAGTGTTTTATTTTTCGAGCGCTTTACGCCACCATCTTGGACTACCAAACTGAAAACAACTCTTAGAGGCTATGTTAGACATTTCATCAGGAATATTTTTTATAGTGCTATCAAAACTCTTGTCAATTAACAGTCAATTTATTTTATTTTGTGTTTTTTTAAATTAGAATTGACAAGTAATTGCTTAATTACAAACCAGATTGGATGCTTTAGATACAAGAAACTTCAAATGGCACTTTCTAGACATCTAAAAGAAGTAATTATAACGCTGACTGAAAAGATATTTAAAAATCCAACAAGGGAAAAATAAACATCTTCAAAGTGACACATAATAACAAAAATATAATTTAATACACAGAACATAATGAGGAATATACAGTAAGGTTTGCGGTAGACACCATGTAGTTCTATCTCTTTTGAGTTGGGGTGGTTCTGAAAAGAACCGGTCACAACTCCTAGAACTGTAACCCATTCTTTTCAGAACTACCCAAACTCAAAAGAGATAGAACTACATGGTGTCTACCGCAAACCTCTGTATATTTATCTCCACCATGCAAAGTTTCAAATCCTACATAATGAGGAATACTAAACACTTGGGTGTGATTGTAAGAAAACACCAAATTCTAAAAAAAAAATGGAATGTGGTTTTGTCTAGGTCTGGAGATCAAACCCCCTGAATATACAGGATACTACATTTTGGAGATTTACAGACCCTCCCGATCATCAGAGATAGACATCTTAGGTTTGATAACTTACCTTGAGGAAACTGGGCTTGGTTGTTTACTATCCCCCGCTGGTGGAGCTTCGCCAACCGACTTGCACTCTTCAGAATCCAACGCTTCCGGCTTGGTATCCACGGACTCCTGGCTCAACTTGATCGCGGACTCGCGAGCAAGACAGGTCGGCGTGTCTGCCCGCGAGTCCCCCTTGGAGTGGGACTGAGAGTTACTTTTGGATTGAGACGACTGGGAGTTACTTCTCGACTGGGAGTTACTTCTGGATTGCGGCGAGGGCTGAGGTTGTGAGTGGGACTGGAGTGGGGTCGTGGACATCTGGTTGCGCGGGGACACCTGCGAGATGGCTGGCGAGGAGAGGTCTGAGACAGACGCTACCGAGATAGGAGACTGGTTTGATAATCCTGAACAGGGAAAAAACAAAAAAACAAAAACAAAAAGGGTAAACAAGATTAAAGATGAAGACTTTCAGTACCTATTCACCCTTGTAAGTCATTCAAACATTGACATTAGTTTCAAGGTAGTCACAGAGGTTTTTTTTTCTCACAAATGAGGGAGGTTTAAACAGTAACCATGGTAACACTGAAACTTAATGAGTTTTGTTAAGGTTTGTAGTGTTTAAGTTTCCAATGGCCCTATAAAATTCTGAAAAATAAACAAAAGTAATCAGCTTTAAAGTTTGTCACCTGTGGCAGAAATGCTGGACCTTTCATTTGGAAAGAAATTTCTCTTGCAAAATGATAGCATCCTGGGACAAAAATGGTTTAATTAAATAATACGCTGAACATGGGGTTTAAAAAAAAAAGTTTTCACCATCCTAACAACTTAGGATGTAGAAAATGAATTTGTGTGTGACAATCCTTGCAGACTGGACATACAGTAAACAAAGAAGTGCCTTGCATAAGAAAAAGTGAGCATTGGGTAGGAAGACTGGGGGGGGGGGACACACACCGGGCAAGGAATTCTTAAGAGTTTAAGCACATGGGGAGCAAGAAAATCAATAATCTGTGAGAACTTACTCTCAAAAGCCTCATCCACCCTGTCACTGTGATGGTGGGGATGGCCGTGTCTATCTAGCGACGGAGAGTGGGTTGAGAATAACTTGTGTGCAACTGGTGGTGGGTGGAGACCTTGTTGGTTTTGCTGGTTATTGTGAGATGGCTTCGATAGCAGGGGAGAAGGGGTTGCTGTCGGTGTGCCTGGGGATGGGGTGGTTCTTATTCGAGGTGACTCTGTGGACGCTGGAATGGCGACGAAATATAAATTTATGAATCAAGAGGCGGCCTTCAGACAAATGTTGAAGTCCAATACACTAAAAACACTTCATGTAACGCATTTACAGTCCCAAATCTTTCAATATACAATTGCCGAGGTGAAGGAAGTTGAGGGATTTGGGCCCTTGGGCCAAAACAACCAGTGCTTATCAAAGGATCAGGCATTCTAAGAATGTCTGCGTCCAAACAATTTGGTGTGATGTGGATGTTGGAAGAATTGGGCCACATGCTAGCCAAACCGCCTAATCTGTAAGGATTTGCTGACATGAGTCACAGTAAAACCTCAGCATTATTTTTAAACCCTATTCATTACTCTTGGTAACATTTCCAGTGAGTCGACCAACCGTTTAAAACCATTCAATTGCATGAGTTGTGTACGGTGGCGCAACTGTGCAAAGAACTGTGTACATTTGTGTACTGTGTAGATGCATTCACCACATGGTATCACGCTGCAGGCTGACATATTTTTTATCCATCATTCATAGATACCATGACAGTTTAGGCAGTCCTTTTGGTTGAAAGGTGGTCACATGACTGTGTTTACCTGGTATTAAACGGCTGATAAAGACACGGCTGGAGCTGTTTAAGACCGGTTATTTTAGTCTGGTTTCCTGCTTTGATACTCTCACACTAGAAAATGCATACGAAGAGGTGCAAAACAGACCCAAATTGCAAGGCTGGGCTCCTGAACGTAACGTACAGCAAAAGACATTGCAAAGCGAGCAAAGTTTGTTGTGTTGTTCTCAAATTTGTTTAGACAAAAAAAGGGCATTAAAAGAGTGGTGACTCGATCTAAATCAGCCGTTTAAAACCTTACAGAGTGGCAGTCATGCAATAAAGGCCAGAGGGCCTTTATTTCACACAGGCTGCGACACTGACGGTTTTAACAGCCGATTAAGACCTCGTCATCACTGTTTTATTCCCTTATTCAAAACTGCGGTGGATGATAATGAATGGTCAGACAGTAGAAGGGTAAAAGTGAGTATGTTTGTAGGTATCACATTCAGGTGATGCCAGCTATTCTAAGAGAATGACCCACTAAATGCTCTGTCATTACATAATTGGTTTGGTTTTTAGAAGCTGACATTTGGAGTCGTTAACACCATAAGGCCAAAGCTTACCACCTGCTTCTTTTTTGGAGGCTAATTGCTTTTTCTATTGTGATTTTATCAAATGGTTGGTATTTTGCAGATATCTAATTAACCTTAAATACAGAGATGCAACTAGCTTTTAAAAAAAAAACGAAATTGGAAAAATCTATAGTCAAGATCAAAGGTCACCATGAACTTCAATATTTTTTTGATATTTTTAGTCTAGAACCAGCTTTGGAGCCTTGCCAATTTTTTTTTAATGAGTAAGAGCTTTATGTTTGCTTTGGGGTAACCACATGTGCCTATGATGCAATATGTAGCTTTTCTGATTATCAATTATGAGGTCTGAAAATGGAAATTAATTTTATCGAAATATTAAATTAGTGTTTTCAGCAGCCTGTAGAGAGAAAGGGGGATGAGATACACTTGTTTTGAGGCCAGATTTGAGTTATTTGGCATTTGGGTGGAAGTCACCTTAGGTACCAATTTGGAGCCTTTTATCTTATTTTAAAGGTGTTCAAAAACGCATTACAAAATGCAAAATATTCAACGGCGCGAATTGCGGGCGCTTCGAGGGGGGTACCACCCTGATTTGGATGGGCCATAACTCCTGTGTTTATTATATCCCTAGATGAATGTTAGGAATGAATTTCAGCTAAATCTGAGAGGTGACCTGTACCAATTTTCAGAATATTGGTTGATTTGACATGGAATGACTCACATGGCGTTTTCCAGATTATTAGGATTTAATCACATATTTTAGGATACAAATCAGGAAAAACAAATTTGTTGGGGTTGAAAAAAAATTGAAATTAGGGGATAAAATATTTAAAAATCAGATTTCCGATTTAAATCAGAAAAGTTGCATACCAGTATATGAAATTGGTATACATTGTAGACAATTACTTGATGCCAACACAATGAAAACATATTGTTATTTTGTCAAAAAATCAAGTGTAGTTCTTGGGTGAAATTGAGTTGACAGATTGGAGAGATAGTTGGGCAGCTAGTTTTGGAAAAATATTAATATATAAAGCATTTTTCCCCTCCTTTTTGGGGGTTGACGAATTCAATACTTTCCAGGAATAAAAACTGTTCATAGATGGAAGGATGGTTGATCAATTCAATGTATGTAAGCTACAGATTCTGACAGTCATTCAATCATTTTGAAATCATTCCATGCTTCTTCTCTCCTTCAAATTTAACTCTCAACCCTGTGTCTTTGGCTAGAGACCCTCCCATATCCTCCACTCTGTGGTGACTAAACAACCAAATCTTTGGACTAAAGATAAGATTGGTATAGCTGATCCACTTATCGGCAATTTTGAATTGGCCCAGCAGTTCCAACCCCTACAATTCAGACATCTTTCTAAATACAGGCCATGTCAGAATTAGCAGTTGTGGCTTGGTCGCCACGTCATCATGCATTGAACAGCCACTACTTCGGAAACGGCCAAACCAAACCAAGACTTGAATGGAAAATAGCCTAGCCTCATTTAAAAAAAAACATAACATATGAGAATCCAGATTCATGACTGCAATGGCAGGCTTTTAAGAATGCTAGGTGCCAACAGACTTCCAAGGTAAACCAATTGTTCTTGGGAAGATGCACACGGTCAGAATGTTCAAAACTATTGAACTATTGAAATTTCTGTGCTTCCTGTAGCAGCAAAGTTTTTGTATGATCGCAAATGCTCAAAAACATTTTTGACGTCACCTGTGCACGTTCAAGATGGATTTGAATTAATGCATCACTCAAATCTGCAACCAACAACTGCTGGTAAGGAAGCGTGCATTTTGCATTGCTTACAGTGAGCAGAGATTATGAAATGCAAATTCTGCTAAGAGATGCTTCATCTGCTTAAAAATGTACAATGAAATTGGCCCCCAGTATGTCTGCTGTCACCTACATATAGTTTCTCCAAGTCCCCCATTGCAAGCAGGGCCCAATTTCATGGCTTTGCTTATCGAGGAATTCTGCGCTTAGGGCTCATAGAATCATGTGCTTTACGGGGCGCTGTAAGCGCAGAGTTCCATGGTAAGCAGAGCCATGAAATTACACCCAGGAAACTAGTAGCTCGAACATCTAACGTCATACTTGGAGGTGCATGAACGCCAGGCACCAGCCTTTTGAATGTGCTGGTTGCCTGCCAGGCATACCTTGACCCACTGAAATTTTGCATGCCATAATGCTGTGTGTGTGTGTGTGTGTGTTGGCACACACACCGTTGTGGGGACATTTATACAATGGAACAAAGGTCCTCACAATGTTTTTCTTTGTCAAACCCTGTCCCCACAAGGTAATTCAATAGAAAAGGGAACAATAGAACAACAATAGGGAGTCCCTACAACTCGGTGTTCAAAAGTGAGAGTGTGCCCTGATATTCGCTGCCTTATGGAGACATTAGACAAAAGGGAAAGCAAGGAACAATGTGTCTCCATAGGGAAATTCTAAAGAGAGGGTTGCTCCACAAGGAATTTTGTGTACAAAGTCTATGGGAGGATGTTAACTACAGGGACAAAGGAAAGAACAAAATAAGTCTCCACAAGGATGCAAAAATAGGAAAGTGTGTGTGTGTGTGTGTGAGTTTGTTTAGGCATTCAAACCGGGGACTTATAACAAAAGAGGACAATACAGTCCCCGGTTGGAAAAGGTCCCCAGTTGGAAATCGTGTACAAAACCAATGGGAGCTGTTGCTAAAAAGTTAAAGTACAAACAAAAGAGGGACAATAGGAGGTCCCCGATTGGAGGTAAATACACACTTGTGGGTGTGTGTGCGCACATGTGCTCGAATTCGCTCCCTTGTGGAGTCCTATAACAAAAGGGAAGCGCAAGAACAATTGGTCTCCACTGGGGAATTCTAAAGAGAGGGATGCTCCACAAGCATGACAAGGAAATTTGTGTACAAAGTCTATGAGAAAATATTAAGTACAGGGACAAAGGAAAGAACAATAGAGGTCTCCACAAGGATGCATTAATGAGAAGGTGTGTACTGGTGTGTGTATATATACATGTAGTATAGTCTGGTGTGTAGTATATGTTGTGTGTGCGCTACACAGTGTGTCATTGCATGTACATGTCTGTCCAATGAAACCAGTGGGTTTGTAAGACCAGTGCCTGTTTTTATCCCTATGGATGAAGACAGGGGACCAGTCTAGGACCAGTCTCGACAGCATTTTATTTCTGCAGTTCAGCAGTTTTTATTAGGGATTCCCTATTTGGGAATCGATTCAAACACAAATTCCCCTTTGAGAATCATTACGACAGTGGCAATTTTGGACTGCAGAAAAAAACAGAACGGTCTGGACAGAAGACCAGTCTAGCAGGAAACAAGACATAAAGAGGAATAGCATTACAACATAATAACGTTATTTTACTTGTCGATCAGAGTAAAAATTTGTTTTCTTTCTCACCTGTGCGGTCTTTATCACTCCTTTGGTAGGAGACAAGAGGTTTGAGTCTGCCATAAATATCCGTGGCCAAGGAAAGTCCACTAACACTGCCACCGGGGACTGCTGCGCCACTAGGGTGCACAATGCCTGGAGTGCCCCCACCGCGTGCTTTATCATTAACACTAGACTGTTCTCTATGTTCCCTGTACTCCCCATCTTGCTGTCTTCGGTCCCGTTCCGTGCGCACCCCTTCATTCCTATAAGGTGTTTGGTTAGACTGCAAAGGCCGTTTCTGGCTACTACTATTACTGCTGCTGCTGCTGCTGCTGCTTGTGCTTGTGCTGTAGCACCGGGTGAGTGTGCTGGTGCTGGTGGTGGCTGGCCTTTCCTGGCCTTGGGGTCTGGATGAGGATCTTTCCTGGGTCTTGCCAGAGGATCGCTCCGGAAATCTATTGGTTTGTTGTTGTTGAAGCAGTAGAGGGGACGGCATTGCTTTCTCTCTGGCCGACTCATTGGAATGCTTGTTGTTAGCATCAGCTACAAACAAAATAGTTGAACACAACGTTGCTTTTGAAGAATGGCTGTTAGAAGTGCCTAAATCTAAAACTGTGATTGCACAATGCTAACATTACCTAAACATCCCCAGGGTTCCCCCCAGGATTTTTCAAAACTGTGGGGCATTCTGGACCCAAATTTTGAAAGTGTGGCCTAAGCACGCTGAACTGGTAGCAGGTCCTTGAAATGTTTTCATTTAATGTTAATGTTTGGTTTGAAAAGCTCTTCTTTGCAATCTGGAGCATTTGAAATGGTTTGATGTTAGGTTTTTTGTAAATTTGATATTAAAAGTAAAAAAAAATAAATAAATAAATAAAAAAATTATTATTATAATTTTTGTGTGTATTGGTAGTCATTTCTGCGCATTGGCCTGTAATTAGCGCATATCCGCCCGATACGCTAGCTTGTGCATGGGGAAAACCCTAATATCTGCTTTAGAAAAATCTTACATTTGAAAGAAAAATCTTACTGCAACAACGAGAAAATATTTTCCCTCTCAAAAATGAACATCGATTTCAGGTAAACATTTTGACCGACATTTCAAGCTAAAAGCCCAGTTAAACAAAGCTGCTTAACAGCTATTTCATGCTTACTGTGCAAATTACCATTTCATACCCCTGCTAACCGTAAGCACAGTAAAAAATTTGCTACCTTCCGGCGCTTACTGTAAGCAAAAGAATGACATATAAAAGACAAACCATGGTGAACGTGCAAGCTGGCTGCCCATTTTTCTTGCTAACCTGTGAAATACACTTGTGCTTAAGACAAGTTTTCTGCTTAAGTAAGCAAAACAACTTGCTAACCGTTAAGCATCTCTATGAACAGGGAAAGGCAGCCTACCATTACAGATCTAAGAACTCACGTTTTGAAGGTGTTGCATTTCCACTTTGAGCTGGTCTAGGTGAATCTTTGGCAGCAGGTCTTTCCTTAGCTCCAAGAGCTCTCTGAAGTTTCTCTCTGAAAACAAATCATATACATGTATTTTTTATACAGACTTTTCTATGAATTGTATGTTAGTGAGCATCTATTTTGTGGACACCCGTTTGACAAATTTGATGCTCCTTGCTAAAACTAGGCATTTTTTTTCCAAAAACCAAAAACAAACTTGGTTTAAATGCTCATTAGATGGATATAACATCTTTTGAATGCATATTAATGGCCTAGTAAATCTGATGTTTTTAAAACAATGTTGATGAGAGGAGAAAAAAACAGGGAATTTTAATAGTAAGAAGATGAAGCCTAGGGCTTAAAAAACTCTTGTTATCTATGTCTTAGTCGTACCTTTCAAGCCACTCTCTCGGTTTCTCCCACTGTGACACCTCGGTTCTGCAGTTGTAGTAATACTTTTTCCCTGAGGAACTGGTGTGCTCAGTCCACTCACCGGCTTTGGCCAGAATCTGTAACAACACCACCATTCATGCAACCATCAATGCCAACCAAAAGACAGAGACAAAATAAGTTGAAGTTGTGATTTCCAACTTGCACACATTTGACACTACCAGCCGGGATTACACATGGACTACCTTGGGGCTGAGCACCTACACTTTGGAACACTTTAACCCGACAATATAAGAAGCTGCGGTTCTCTTCACTTACTCAAGAACTTGCTGAAGACTCCACATATCCTTCATGTTCTTAGCATGTTTTATTGTAACTTAATATGTTTTGATTTGTATGATTTGTATCTTCTCATTTTATATTTCTCTTTTGTTGCTTGTTATGTTTTTTTGTGCTGCACCTCAAAATAGGGTCTTTAACAATAAAAGATAGATGGCGCATTATACATGCCTTATTATTGTTACTACTACTATTATACAAAAATTACAAATCATGAAAAACGAGTAGCAACCACCTCATAATCTAGGGATAGAAATTGCTGTACTTCCAGGTTGTACAAATAATGAATTTATAGACTCTCTGCATCACTACAAATGGAAAACAAGAGTTAACATTGTCAAGAGAGTTTGAAGGCAGAGGAAGATAATGAAAACATCCTGAAATCATGAAAAAATCCTAACAATTTACAGGCATGTAGGTGTGGTAAATTACAAGAAAATGTTCATCAGACCTCAAGGCCCCGTCTTGGTACAAAAATCGTTACTCTCTTGATAAAGACTTTGACCATTCTGCCACCATCTTTGCTAGGTTCCCCACCTTCAGTAGACTGTGCAAGTCTCACGCATTTCAAAATCAAGAAAACAAGTCTAAAGAAGACTATATTTTTTTATGAAATCAAATCTTCTTTTTCATTTTTTATTTCATTTGAAAAAAATATACTCATTGCAATTTTTTGCAGAAACATTTTCATTTTTTATATATAATTCAAATGTTAAATTTAACATTGAAACAAAATTAAAACTTGGCATGAGAAAGCTTAATCGTCCTCAATGATTCTAGACTACATGAGTACGAATTCATTGCAAAATCACGCACCAATCTGAGCAACCATTACATAAGTTTAATGATAACGTAAACGCCAATTGTGCACAAAATTCTAAATTGTTTACAAGTAACCAGAAACTGAGGTCAGGTCTTATTCTCAGGTTTTCTTCGTTGATTTGTAAAATTTATTTTACTTTAATATATTTCATCACTAAAGTTACTTTCCCAACAATATATTATAATTTTATAACTTTAAGCTAAAGTATTTGAAGAAACAGAATCTCACACACGTAAAACTCAGTATGGTTGGGACCAACTTGGTCCTGAAAGTTTAAACATGCGCTAGACTCGCACAGACTATTTGCACAAGTCAAAGATGCAAATATTTTGATGCAATTGAAAAACATATACCAAGATTTATGTGGTTATCCAAAGTGCATGCAGTTAAACATGTAGCAATGACAAGAATGGGCAAGGACTACTTGCTCTCTGTTCTTTTGTTTGAGAGCACCCTTAGATTGGATCAACCTAATTAAACTGTGCCACATTTTGGGTAATTTTAAACGGACAGTTTCTAGGGATTATGATCGAGCAAGGTACGCTGAGATATGATCAATTTGATGCAATGAGGTTGCAAAGTAACCAAACAAATGTTGAACATTGAGGATCGGAGTGAGCCTTAGCTATAAAAGAAGGGCTCCTTACCGCTTTGATGTGTTTTTCATGATCTGTAACATGGGAATTTGTACCGTGGTGATTGACCATGTTCTCTGCTGGTGAACTGCCCAAAGCTGAAGGAGAAAAATACAGAAAAGAAATAGTATCAGTGTACTACCTTCACAGTGGTCAGCTGGCCAAATGCAAGGAATGAGAGCTGTAGATAAGTCAGAAATCCCTAGGAGTAGCAGCCCAGGAATTTCATCTTTGAGAGTGCAGGGCCATTTTCAGTTTGATGTGGGCACTTCCAACTGATAATCATTAAAGTCTATGGGAAACGTTTACAGCCAAGAACAGGGTAAGAGAGGCCAGGGCTCAGTCTAATTCCAAGCCTGGAGTTAGGTCTTCTCTAATACACTTACAGCTTAAAATTTACATGTAGGTCTCTTCTGAATTATGATGACAATGTCTTCTGACGTAACCAGAGTAAAAGTAAGATAAATTTGAGATGAACATCTCTGAAAATGCTGGCAGGACTATTTAAAGAAAACCATAGTTCACCTGGCTAGTGAAAGGAGAAAGGTTTGGTCAAACTAATGAGTGGAAGACAATAAGATTCACAGACAAAAAGATTTTACAGACATAGCGCTGAATTGGTTGTTGCAACAACATTTCAATCTTAAAGCTCATTGATTATACAGTTAGTACCAGCAGCCATGATTTCAGAGAAACATGTACATTTTCATTTCAAATATCACCTAAATCAAGAAAATGGCATTTGAAGACCTTACAAATCACATTGCTTATTTTGCAATTGAAGTAGCACCAATATGAATGTGCAAAACATCTGTAACAAAACACCAACTGTTTTATTATTATTTTTTCACTAAAACATGACCGCCACAACATCACATTTGAAGTTGAACTTTTTTTAAAGCTGCTGTTTTGGAGACAGCTTAATATTTTTTGTTTTCATTTTATTGTGCTACCAAAACAAAGCTGACTTCTTCATTCCTACAGCACTGTCAATATGTTTCAATCGTGCTACTGTTTTAATGAGTTAGTCATTCCTAAACACACTCATCACTTTATGAAAACAAAAATAAGTGATGTGCACACAGAGTGCTTTGTACAAACCAATGCATAGTGAGATTCGTCACATCGTTGAAACTCGTAACTTAAGTAAGTCAACAATTCGTTGGTTTGTGAAAATGAAAATATCATACCACACATGTTTGGCACCGTGCCAGTGCTGTGTATCTCAATGGATAAAATGGCAAATCTTGATTTGCTACTTCGTGAAAATACAATTTCACAAAGGGAAAATCTAGTGACTCGTCAGTCATGGTATTTAATGTAATTATGAAATTATTACTCGCTAGGTCCCCAAACTTGTTGAAAATGTTAACAGCAATGAGTATGTCAAGACTTTGGACAAAAGCGGATTTGCTAAACTTTTTGACTTTTTTTACGTTCGTCAGTTCGTGAAAACGGGGACTAAATTTCACTAACTTCTTCAGAGGTTGGTTGTATGGTGTCTTCAATATTGAAATATAGAGAATGGGAACAAATTCACTCTTCCTATAAACAAAGTCCTTTCCCTTTTAATATAATATGCAAGTTTACAAACACTATTTGAGTTTGAAATTACTTATTGTGTATTACCATGACTCAATTGAAGTGCTTGAAAACAACATTGACACTACAACTGTACATGTGGCGCTCCATGACAAAACCAGTCACTCCCTGACGAAACTCAAAACTGGGTTTATTTGCTCATCACATCGATCATGTAGATGAGAAGAGCTAACAAGTGGGGGCCAGGTGAGGTAGCTCAGTGTCCCCCATGTTCATCCAATTCAACACTTTCTATTTTCCCTTTCGTCTGCTAAGAGCATTAATTTTTACTTCTACTTTTGCTTATAACATCCATTCTACCTTGTCTACCATTGGCCATCTACTATGGGTCATCACTACAAGCCAAGTGGATTTCTAGATGGCCCTCCGCTAATCATTTTATGTATGCTATTTATGCGAATGGAAAGAATAAACCAACCACATAAAATATAATTAAGGCCTGTAAGGTAGGTATTTCTCAACCTGTATAAGACAGACATCACATAACATTGATATATATGTAAAGGCTGATGTTTCGATAATTTTCATTTTCAATGCGGTTTCCGAGAAGATCATGACTTCAGCATGGTACGTCACCCATGTCTTAAGAATCAAAACTTTCCCAAAAAAGACTTACACTTTTGCTTCTCCCTCTGTCTGTGCAGATAGGACTCTTTATTACGATACGTACGAGGGCTACTCCGATCATTGGACTGTCTGGACCCCGGACTGATGGACTGGCGATGCTGATTAGGCGAGTCTTTGCTTGATATATGTAACCTCTCCCTGTGGTCATCATGGTGGTCAGCGCTACGGTCGGCGCGATCGCCGGTCTTGGAGGAGGGCATAGACCCCTTTGGTGCGTCGCTGTTCCCACTGTGGCTCTTGGCTGGAAATCTGTCCACAGTCTACAGAATCAACAAATATCGAAATGTTTTAATAAATGCTGCTTCACAGTAGTATCCGGGATCAATCTACTCACACGAAGTGTGCCAGTTGTGAATTAATTTGCACTAAAATCTGATATGCCAACTCAAATAGAACTGTACTTTCCACATGTCTCAACAGTAAAGTATCACTGGGAACATGTGTCCAATCAACTGTCTTGGCACAGTCATAAATTGAAAATGAGCATTTCTAATTTTCAGTTGAAATTCCAGAGATATACATGTATTTGTTCATTTGAGTCAGACTTGTAAGAGTACCTCAAAAATGTTATTGAAAAAAACAAAGATATCTATTTGTTTACGTGTGGTTAAGAAAAACCAAGCCACCTAGCCTTAATGTGTGCTGATCATCCGTTCTGTTAAATACTCAACATAGGATATATATGCTGTGTAAAAAATCCCACAGCCAGCATGGAACCTCCATACAATATATCTATCATTTCCTATTATTTGTAGACGGTTGGCAGGTGGCATTTAGGTAAAAATACAAAAATTTAACACAAAAACAAGATTGATGGGTTCTGCAAAAATGCAGACATCTCCCATGCTTGTTGAATAAACATGATTAACTGTAATATCTGGCACACTACATAACGGATCAATTTAAATTTGAACGTCTCAAATACGAAAACATTACAGCATCCCACACAGCGAACGAAGTGTCAACTCTCTGAATGTCAAATGTTGGTTGCCGACTGAATTATGTCGGTCTCTCTGCCACCACTGCTGTGTATGCCCACGTTGCTCACAAAGAGGGACATTAATGACGTATCAAACATTGTTTATGTTACAACTGAAGCAGTAAATCACTGAAACATGATGAAGCAATATTGTCCACAATTGACTGATATTTGAGATCAGAATAACGGTTTGTATACATTCATAAATGTCAAAAATTAAACACCAATTCCACATATCAAATCACACTCTCTGACAGTCCTACCTTAATTTAAAAAAAACAAGAATGAAGTGCATCTGTTTATATGCAATTCAATTTGTCTGCATCAAAATTTTTATATTTTGTTTTAACACAACGGGACCATTCAGAACTATCAGAAATCAGAATGATTTTAAATTTTGATTTGTTTTACCCCAGGAAAATGTGGGTGGGTGGTTTAAAGAACATAACTGAAAATCAATTTTTAACTTTGAAAGTTTGACTTTCAATTTAAAAATGTTTCTTCATAAAGAACAACACATCACTTTCCTTTTTGTAAATCAAAAGATGGTGGGTACGTAAACAAAATTTTTGAAAACATTAAAGTTTAAAAAACATTGATAACTCTGAATGGCCCCCAAGAGTTCCGTCGCTAGATTAAAAATGTTTTATTCAAGAAATCTAGATGACGGTTGAATCTAGGGATAAATCTTACTACATTGAATCAAGATGCGCACGTCATTTTTATTTTTCAAGAAAACTCTCTCACTTCAAAGGATATCAAATAAAGTAGCTTCCAAAGTTCAACTTATCATACACAACTGATTTTTGGAAGACTACAAATACGATCTTTCCTATCCTCCAGGCCCCAATAGAGATCTGCTTAAGCACAAAACATTTTTTCTTACCAGAATAAGGTTACCAGCAAAAATACCACACCACACATACCGCCTTTGACTAGTTTCCTTTCAAGTTTTGCTTAGCAGAAATTTTTAAGCAATATTTTCAGCTTTAGTAGCTATATGATAATGGACCCTGTTGTCAATTAAAACACCATAACCTAACTAACTAAACTTTCACTAAAGGTGGTCATGTCATTGAGAAATATATAATATTTTGCCAGTGATTTGATGCACATCCGTCAGGGCTTATTTAAATCTGGCATATGAAAATAAGCAACTGAGTTTTCTTGCACACTGTCATGACTGCAGCACTCCAGGGAGAAACGTTCCTCCTGAAGATTGAAACTTTTATCAAGTTTGTGCAGAGTAAACTTTCAGATGGAATATCGTTCATGAGCTTTCCCCGATCATTACAATAAGTTGCACGGTTATGGCGGTTTCCATAGCCGTTGTAAGTGTGACTCAAGTGTGCGTGTGAGGGTATTTTCCACTGTTAGCCACATTCACTTCACACAAACCGCCTCCAGTGATTGCCAGAAGCTATGAATTGAGCTTTTTTTTCTTCCAGGATTTATGTATGAAAAAAATTATATTTAGACTCGCCTTTCAGATACTTTCTGCAAAGTTTCAAGGTCATCTGAGAATTATTAGTTTCTGTCATAGGAAATGACTTTGAACAATGAAATGAATGATTTGTGGTAAAAATTACACACAAACGTATGCCAGCTTTGGAGCCGGAAGCAGCCAAAACATTGCATATAGAGCAGGTCGTGATGACGACTTACCAACAACATTGTGTTTAAATTTATCCATTTCATATTTGGAAAACTACTGCATTGCTGACACCAAGAGCCTTCAAACAGGAATTTTGTAAAATTCATCTTGATCTTTTATAGTCCGATTAGACTATTTAAGTTCAGTTAATTGATATTTACCTGGTTATCTAATGTATTATGTTCATATGAATGCACGCTTGAAATGAGTTGAGATTGTAGATTTTTCGCAGACATTTGTTTGCAATCACTATTGGTCCTACCTATACAAAATAGCCTGTACATCTTTGGCCATTCCACAAAATCCTATTCCAAACCTGGCATGCACAAAGTCTACGGATGTTTTTGAAGTTTTCACTCAGGTGGATGTCATGTTTCTGGTGGTTTCGTGCATCAAATCTCAGTCAATATCGTGGGGGTTGTACCTGCTGTTTGTTGGAAGAGCTCAAATTATCCACTTGACCATTGGCCTATGTCTAGTGATTTGAGTACATGGCTAGCAAACTCACAAATGTCACACAGATTTTCTTTTTTTCCCAAATGTACTATCGTCCCATTTTAAATTTCTTTATGTGGAGATTTGTCAGTTATGTTTGTAACACCAAACTCCCCACAAAAAATGATTATTATAGCATGCAAACAACATTGGTAATTTTCAAAGTCCGTTATCCACACTCTATGTGACCCGACAAATACATGAAATAACAAACCTGGGATCATTTAAGCTCAATCAGTCAACGGAGTCAGGAGAAAATAGTGAAAACAAAACCTTATATGTTTTCACTGTTTTACTCAATTTTCAAAAACTATAGCATTTCACTGTTTTCCAATATCGAATTTTGGACTCACGAGATAAAACTATTTGTTTTACTCATTTCCCAAAAGCTAAAGCACTTCAAGCTAAAATATTTCAAGGAAGTTTTCCACCATGACCATCTTTACACCTTGTGAGCTATGATAAAAACCTGTGAACATTTATATTTTCAATCTTACCAATGTTTGTGCACACCCTGTATGTAAACAAATTTACAAAACAGTAAGAACAAATCTGGTTTTGCAAAATATTTCAGGTCCAGTAGCAAATCTGAGCTGCAATATAAGGGTTTACGCTGCTCTTACCATAGCAGTTTTCACCCAGTGCCTACATTAGGAGCCGAGCCTGCTATCCTAGTTGCAATGATTGTAGCTCTCAGGTCCAAGGAGTGTGCTACCCAAAACACAAAACATCTTTGCATGATCATCAACCAAAGATTGACCACCAAAATGAAGTCCAAAAATACACCTCCTTTTCGGCCAATCAAGCTACCAAATCTGAACTGTCTGAAAATAAAACTTATTTTTTTATGCACCACTGAAGTGTCAATAAAAAATACTGGGCAGCGATCAATTTTTGTACCCTTTTTTTCTGAATGATTTTTTTTGCAGGTTGTAAAAAAAAATTGTTTCTCTCACACTGTGCCTCAAGCTGCACCTCTTAAAAGTGGCACGTATTCTTGAAGTAAAACTTGCTTCTAAATCATAATAAAATGGTAGCTTTTTGGTCCAGTTCGGCGAGGTTCACGAAATTTGATCATCAAGATAACTAGTGTTTTGGTTCCATTCCTGCCAAGGGCCTGAACAAGTTAATACTTCCATCACATATTATATTACTTGTGGCCGAGGCCTTACTACCAAGGCCCAATTTCAGAGATCTGCTAAAGCACAAAAAGTAACTAATCACAAACTATTTGTGCTTGTGTGCTTGTAAGAACAAGGTTACCAGCCACTAACAGGTTAAATATACCAGCTGTGACTGGTTTCCTGAATCCTCAATTTTTTCCGCAGCAGACGTTTGTTCGGCAATATTTTCCGCTCAAATGCAGCTCTATGAAATTGGGCCCAACTCATATCACTTATCAGTTTTCTCAAAAGGAAGGATAACCTTTTTTTACTAGAAAATTCCAGTAAAAAAAAAAAGTGATTGTGATTTGTGGCAATATTGCTGCAACATCAAAAAACGTAATTTCTGCATGAGAAAAGTTGTGATTTCTCGTTCTGAGAAATCATGCCGAGTCAGCTTCTACAGTTGCACTGATGATGCAGGAGATGAACATGTCTTCAGTCTTGAGAACCATTTGACACATGACATTCAGTTGAGCTGGTTTTCTTCAAGTTTCTCCCGCGTTCACACACCTGAAAAGGACGGGCTTCGTTCCTGTCGTGGAACCTGTAAAAAAAAGAGATCAAAACAATTTACAATTAGCTCTGGATAATTTTCTGTTGTCCTGACAAAAATAAAACATCAAAACTATAGGTTGTGTAAATTTAAGAGCTCAAAATGTACATTTTGGCAGGTATTCATTTTGGCAAAGATGGCGGTTGGTCAGTTGAGAATCCAAAAAGATAAGAGAGCTCGATTTTACTGAAGAAATTCGGCGACAATTACCCATCACTGAGTCTCGGATGTTTGCTTGCATGCATTACCATCAATGCTAGAGTGTGTGGAGTGAGCCAGAGACCGAAAAAATTGGGTTTGGAGATCCAAAATTTTAATTTTTAGACCACTCCACGACACATTGCATACCACTAGGTGGGGGAAGTCGCCATGATACATACGGGTACTTTGTGACGATTGTCACACAACTCGTTCGTAGGACCGACTCGACTCGAGACCGGTCGTACAGCAAGGCAGGTCGTCCAGTAAGACAACTCGACCAACGTAGAAAACCGTTGAGAAAAGTTGCTTTCTGGAACTTTTCCCTCAGTTGCGAGGTACACATGTTTTGTTATTATACTTTTAATTTAGTTTATGAGCAACTTAAAGTATTGTTCATTTAACAAATTATGTAGAATTCAATCTCTTTACTTGTTTTGAGATTTAAGTACGTAATTTCTTTCCCCCTCGGTCGCCCCACTTTTGGGTTGCGTACCAAACGGTCGATATGTATGATTACCAACTCCGTGTGTTTAACGGACTAACGGTCCGCATGTTGTCATACTGGACGACCTGTCTCACTAGATAAACTATTTCAAGTCGAGTTGTCTGCAGGTCGACTTGACTGACCTCTCTTTGTGACCTCTCGTTAACTTTCGGTTCACGAATCCGAGGTTTGCCGAGTCGTGAAGGCGACTAGTCCATTCTACTTTAGGTAGAACATAGAGGTAGAAATTAAATTTCGACCTCCATGGGTAGAATAATAAATCATGGAAACATGGGCTTAAACAATTGTTAATTCAATTGTTTCCAGTAAAACGTTGTAACTGATACATTGAGACCGAAAAGCAGAGAGAGATGTGAAATTTGACAAGGGACTTAAACGTACTGGTGTGACATTCTTATTAATATTCATATGTTGTGTGCTCATTTTATTTCTCAGAGTCTGACGAAAAGTTCTTTTAATAAACACGCGCACCAATAATATCATTGCTAATCCATGTAATTTTCTTCCTTCTCGTACAATGTTCAAAATAGTGTGCAAGTCTCGCTTGTAATCGTATTTGGACGTTGTGGCTGGCTTATTAAAATGTGCGATTTTACGTAATTAATTGGAAAACTGTTTAATTTTGTCCTCTATATTACACATTGTGTCTGCGCATCTGCAGTAACTCACCAGAACCAGAACCAGAACCAGAACCAGAACCAGAATCACCCCTATTTTCACCTATCGACTGTGCCCTCGATTCCCTCAAAAAAATACGAAGGGAGCTGAACCGGCATTAATTGCATGCACGTCGGACGAGGGGGATCTGATCGGGAATGATCGGAGAGCAGATTGAAAAATGTAAAGGCCGTCATACGCATTTTCGTCTCCACCTGCAGAAAGTGTGTTTTTTTTTTAAATTGAAAGCAGGCATTTTCATAACTCATGCACGAAGTCTGACGTTAGTTGACTCATCTCAATTCATGACTGCATCTAAACAATGAAACATTTCAACAGTGTGCCACTGACTGCTTCTTCGGATCCCCCATCCATGTCCCCAGGCGGCCAGCAGTGCCAGTCATGTCAGCAGCCAGTGTGCCATCATCGTCATCATCTCGCCTTTGCATGACATGCATGACGAATGTTCCTCGGATTCTCCAAACCTCTAATTGGGTACGTATAAATAGACCATAGGAGGTCCTCCATGGTGGTATAGACCATGTAACTTTTGTTTACTTTGGCAAACAGTGGCACCAAGAAGAGCACAGGATGAAGCAAGAGTGAACAATGCGGTGTGAACAAAAATCAGGTGGATGGTAAATAACTTACTCCTAGAACTATGAGGTTCGTTCCGCTATCGTCTCCACGAACCTCATAGAGTGACATGTACAAAATCCTATTCGAAACTTTCTGCCCTTCACACTTACATGGCTACAGTTTTTTTTTGTAATCAGATCTCGCCAAAACTAGGCTCTATGTGTTCTTTCAACTCTCATCGAGCGTTGCACTGGTCCAGAAAATCCACTCCGCAAACTAAAAGTTGTTAAAAAGGGATAAATTCTCACCGTAATTCAGATCCCATTCAAACAGTATTGCAACAAATATGGCGACCGGAGCTGCAAAATTAACTGGTATGCTGCTATGCGGTGCGCTGGTCCTACGGGCTGGTTCCGCGTACCAGTTAATTTTGCAACTCCGGTTGCCATATTTGTTACAATACTGTTTGAATGGGATCTGAGTTACGGTGAGAATTTATCACTTTTTAACAACTTTTAGTTTGCGGAGTGGATTTTCTGGACCCATGTAACGCTCGATGAGAGTTCGTGGAGACGATAGCGGAACGAACCTCATAGTTCTAGGAGTAGTAAATAACTATTCTACAATACATTCATTCACTGTTTCAACCAATAATATATTAAAAATGGGAATGAACAAGTACAAAATACAGGCCTCGACCTTAACAGCGGCCACCAGCGGCCATTGCCGCGATGCCCCAGCAAATTGCCGTGATGCCCCTTGAAAAAATACGTACCTTACGGCCACTTGGCCGTCGTGCCCTTTTCCGTATAAGTAGAGTACGCTTTCGCACACTACTACTACTAGTTTTCTTAATGCTTGCCATCCTTGCCATCATGTGTCGCGCCATGCATTTACTACTACTGTACCGAAGTGGAGAACTCGGCACGGCAACCACATCAAACGTAGTTGAGTTGTTTACTACTGAAACACGGCACCAGACTACTCTCATGTATAAACTGGCTACAAGTCCCTACACTAAATTTAAACATGTTCGCACTGATTCTATCTGTCTATTGAGTGGATGGGGGGCCGGGAGGCGAGCGGCCGGGGCGGGATCCAGTCTATGTTTTTCCCTCGCTATCTCGCTGGTCTCGCTGTGTCCAAGGTTTGTTGTGTTGGATAAAAGTTTGTGACATTGCGACTTTCTTTTTCATTGCCAAAAGTTATGTACACGTTGTGTACACTGCGCCCAAATTTTATACTACATCAACTTAACCGTAACGATTAATCAGCATGCCATCCCATAAAAGGCTTTAAAAAAACGGGAAGCTAAAAGGGTTGGAGCGGCAGCAAAGTGCCACGTTTAGACGCGTTTTTGGGGTGAGTTTGTTTACAAATTACAGTCTAGGCAATCAATAAACGTCAGCATCGTCGGCATGCATGTTCCATCCATATACTGTCAGACTGTATTAACGTTACTACTAGGTAGTAGTAGTACTAGTAGGCCAATTATTTGCCAGGGGGATTCGTTCTCAATTTTCATAATTATATTTATTTTTAAGAATATTGTTTTTCAAGAATTTTATATTCCACAAGGTTTAATTTTCCGGTCAGCGGATTTTGTTGAGCCTCGGGGTTGGGGTGGGGTGGGTGGGGTTCGTTTATCTCCCTTGGAGAGTTGGGGTGGTGTAGTTACAGTAACCGTAACGCTTATACGAGGGTCGGAGACCCGAGCGTTACAGGAAACCACATTCAAACCTTGTGTTAGTGCATGTGCCTGCACACACGGAGTAGTATAATGTAAACTATGATTTAGGGGGGGTTGAAAATGGGTAAGTTACTGGGGCAACTTGCAATGCAAGAAGTGCTGCAAAATAACTGTAAATAATTCATCAACAAATAAAAGTTTAAAATGGCCTTGGTGCCCTTTCAGTTGGCCTTGGTGCCCCTTTCTTTTTTGGAGCCTTTGAGGCCAAGTGGCCTTGACCCTCCGAAGCTTAAGGTAGAGGCCTGAAAATATAACAATAAACATGATAAACCTGATATTATATTAAATAAACTTGTTAATTAATGTGAATTTACATAAAAAGCTCACATAAACTTTGTGATTTTTTCTCTTTTGTTTTAAATTTTTTGGTATAGTCAAGTCTCGTATTTCCGCTGGTCTCGTATTTCCGCGGTATTTGAAAATTAATTTTTTGCGTGCCAATTTGTCATCTATGGACGACTTTCATTCATTGAATCGATAACCAATAGCCTTCTGCCTATCTGGTAAAAAGAACAAATTGGAAATGTTGAGGAGATTTTTGAAATTTAAATATTTGTGAAATATACGCTATTTTACAGACTGGACAAATTTCCCCTGACCATGGCTGCCAAAAGTGCCATTTTGTCATTAAAATTTTTTACCTTAAATGTTGTTCTGTCATTCGGAATATCAGTGTCCAGATCCTGTTTCACTTTTTAGAAAAAAAATGACATCGAAAGAATTTACTTTCACCTCAGAAACATAACAAATTGTTTAACGTTGAAATAAGGCTAGAAAACTGACGATCGGTAAAAAAGGAATAATTTGAACAACTTTTGCAAAGGGCGCCCTCAATATGTGTGTTTGAACTCGCGCAGGTTAAAGACTTGCCTGCACAAGTACAAAACTCGACAGGAAAAATGCGCGCAATTTTCAAAAATACACAGTTCGGTTTTCTATTTAGCAGGTACTATTTTGCGCTTAATATGGAGTAATTCTATCACGTACTGGACCAGTCCAAAATGGAGTGCAGGGGTGTCCTACAGAAATTTGGTACTCCGCAATTAAAACGCGAAACTTGCCCGGCTGGTGGGAAATTAAAAATCGTAATTCATTTAAGGTTAATTATTTCTTATTATGATTGAATTTAGTTCCATAAATGTAGAGGAAAAGGCTTTGCGGACCATTTGAAAAACTCCTGCGGATATATGAGTCTCGCCTCCAAAATCACACCGCGCATATGCTCATTTTCTGAGACGTTTTCGACGAATTTAATCTGAAAACTGGTGGATTTTGTCAAAGTTGAAAGTAATACTTTAGCAACAATAATAACAGGACACTTTGCACAGGTTGGTGATTTACTTTTTATTTTGATCGAAAAATGCAGCAAATCCCCCGGAAATAGGGTATTCCATCATACTTCAATTTAATTCGCTGCCATCTTTGAGGTCAAACGCAGCATCGGACATGTGTTGTAACTGGTTTGACCTCATAGCTGAGGTCAAACCAGAAAGGATGTCCTTTCCTGTACTAAATGCTCATAAGACTTAAGAGTCATAGTGAGGTCATACACATAAGGTCTTTCTATGTGTAAGGTGGTAGAAGCAGACAAATGGCATACAAAAAATAAACAAAAAAGGGAGTCACATAAGACATGACGGGTTTATTCTGTGACTCACTTTTCTTCTTATTTTTCTTATTCGAAGGATGAAGCAATAATGGTTTTAAAAGTGTTTTGAAAATACTAAAGTCTATGGGAAACTTTTGAACGGGCACCAAGGCCAAGACCAGGGCAACAGTGGCCATGGACTTTGTGGCCTCCGTTTAATTCAAAAGTGAAGGATTCACAAGGATTGCGGCTGTAGGCCTAAATAACAATTGCTTATCACTTGGTCAGACATTCCAGTCTTATCCAAGTCCAAACAATTTGGTGTGGAGTGATAATGAGGCCATATGCTAGCCAAATTGCCTAGTCTGTAAGGGTTAAAGACACAAGTGTCAAGCATTTGACCACTTGGCCATGACAGGCCACAAATCAATAGTTTTGACATGTTTGACCCCTTTTTGGATCAGGCCAATAAAAAACTGTTCAGTTTCCGGTTACCTAACCGACCCTAATTTTACGGTGCGACCCTAAACTTTTAATTCGGCTTTTTCCTTTTTCAGCGGCCTAAAATTATGAATTAATTAAAATTAAAACAAAAATAAATAAACAGATTAACAAATAAATACATAAAATAGAGATCGACTTCTTCACTATGAAATGAAAATGAAAGTGATTTTGTACTGATTTCTATGACAACAACATGAACAAATAAAAGATGAACAACATACCTGAAATATCAAAATGATTTATTTCTCATGAAAAATAGCTATCACAAAAGACAAATTTGACAAATTTAAAAGTGCACTGGAAGCTCGGTGCCAGGGGTTACTTTTTATCTGAGAGTTATGTTATAAACAATATCAAATGCATTTCGTTCAGGCATTGTCGCTGAATATCACTCGGTGAGATCTGGCTTTTCCATTTTAATTGGCTTGCCTCACTTCACCTTGTGGTAGAATAGAATAATCAAGATTTCGCCTTGTGCTTTCTTTCCCCAAAACTTTCTCGACTCTCATACTTAATGGCAGCCTAAACAGGAATTACACAGTACGTTTACTTTCTTATTGGTTTAAATAAGTAAATAAGCTATTGTATTGTGATTATTTAAAAGTTATACAACTTTGTTTTAGGTTTTTGGAAGTGGGATGAGCCGATGTGTGTTACCGTTCAAATCAATATGACCAACATAAAAAAATTCCCGACCTACCTACCCTATTTTGAAATGGCATGTAATCGGAAACAGAAAGTTTTTTGGGGGGCCTAATGAGAATCAGAATCCAATATGATTACTGCAGACATGACCATGATAGTGGCATCATTGTTTTGGACAATTCGTTGTTGTGCAATGTACTCTTATGGATTATTGAGACAATCAGTCTCAATAGACTGATCCATTAAGCCCCGCCCCATTCATGTTGACCAATCAGCCTTGGATATGCCACCGAAAGTGCAACAAAACTCTAAAAAGATAAAATCCTATTAGAAAATGTGTGAACTATGTGTGCGCGTACTTTATGTTGTGCAGTGTGGCATTAAAGAGACGCACATTGTGCTGCCCATGTGCACAGTGGTGATAGCCAATGCTGTGATTGGTCTTCTTTTCTTTCAAATTGTTGTTCATCATGTTCATATGTCTTGGCAATCATTTGTCAGCCATGTTCTTGATGGCGGATCCAGGGTCTCCAATCCATTACGGCCATTAGGAGGAGAGAACAGGGGGCAGTCCGCAATGATGTGGTTTGCCCTCTGTATTTCACCACATCCACTCAGCGATTGGTCAATATGTTATGGGGCTGGATCGGTCTATTTCCAGTGCTAAGATGATTTCTTTCCTATTTGTTTAGGGATCAAGTGAGGAGATCATACCGAGCCTCCCCTCCCTGAGTTCATTCTGAGCCGCTGTAGAGAGTTGATAAAGCCCTGTAGTTTGGCCTTGCATGATCATGCCTGCTGCTGCTGCTGCTGCTGCTGCTGCTGCTGCTGCTGCTGCTGCTGCTGAAGCCTCCTAGTAGCTTCTGCCACCTTGTTTCCTGTCATGGATCCTCCAATATAAAGGTTTGTTTGCTAAGTTAGCTGCTTCATTAAATTCAGAATTTCTACAATTAAAAAAACAAATGTTTACACATTGTACACATGTACATGTAGGTATTTTTATTTATTTTATTAGTGTTATTTTTTTTTAGTGTTTTGGGTAATGATTTCTATCTGTGTTTTTTAATGGCGTTGTATTTTCCAAACATGTATAAGGTAATTATTTGTTTTGCATTGGACCATTGACCCATAGACCCATAATTGGCAAAGACTATGGGAGTGACATTGCAAATGAAAGGTTTGTTTAAATCTGTAAAAGTGTTGCTGTAAAATTTAATGCATCTGGTTTGTTTATGATCTCCAGTGCAGCTATGTGATCAGCAGTTACTACATCTTCATGAGGTGATGGCATCATGGCTGCAGATGTCCGTTGAGAATCACCATAAAAGACATGTACAAGGCTGTACTGACAAGGTACAAATTCAGTTTTGATTCTTTTTGTTGTATTTCATACACCTGCAAGGAACATTTTCTATTTCGCTGAGTAAATAAAAAGGGGACATCAAAGGAACTTCAACCACTAAGTAATATCTTTTTTTTGTGTTGGCATTCTCCCCTTTCCTTCCATTTAATTCTAACTCCCCCCCCCCCCCCATTAGGTATTTTTTGAGGCACTCTGCTTGATGTGTCATCTTGCAGCACAGTTGAAATGGAATCCCTGCTAACTGCAGCAAAAATGAAACCTTGTGAAGTGATCTGGTTTACATGTGCGCTCGCCTGGGCAGTTGGCACATTTGGGGTTTGAGTTGACTGCCAACTGCAACAGGTGCATTTCGTTAAGGGTTAAGACAAGATTGGTTTGGGAAGAGTACATTCATGCCCATTTTTCAGTAAACCCATTATGCAACCAACCTGTGAAAATGTCTTTCTTCCCTAATACACACTCCAGAACAAACTACTCAATTATCCTCCAGATTGTGGTAGTGTTGGTGTATTTCGGCACAATTAATGAGCTGTGTAAATGAGACACATTTAAAAAAAAAAATTTTAAATTATATCAGGTTGCATGACGTAAGATGCGTACGCCTGAATGGTTTTGTGGCAGTACACCTTGAAGAAAACAAGTATGTTCTAATTCACCCTGGTCGCTCAACCGAACATATTTATATTTAAATTAATGTGGTTACAATTTTGATTCAGTTGTTTTTTAGGTTCATTGTACCAGCATGTTCAGCAACTCATTCTCAGTCATCGTCGTCTTGGCCGTCACAAGAACAGAAACGCAGTTACCCGCATTGTGAAGTCAAGATGAATCTGGGCTCAACTGTAAGGTACAAATACAAAGGTGTCAAGGAGATACCATGTAGAGATTCATCCAAAGCAAACTGAAGCTTGTCAAACGAATTCATTTCTACAGAACTAACGGACTTCTCAAGATCCGCCCTGCCCTTCGCTAACTCGGCAATCCTCGCATTACTGAATTCATTGGAGGCGGCCAATTTAGCCTCAACTTGTTGCTTTCCCTCCCACTAACTTGGAAAGGGTAGAGCCCAGGGCCAGGCCTTTTTTTTGCCGTGTTGGTTTGGTGACTGACTTAGTTGTACACATTGTGTTTCTACTCATCTTTATATAAACTTCCTTTTCACATACAATCCTCGCTACTTGTCAAGAAGTATTTCAAGTGAAAATGTGTCAAAACTATTTTTTGAGTATTTTTTTATGGGTTTTTATTAGCTGTTCTGATTGCAATTGGAACAGGTGTTGTTTTTGTCAAGATTTTTTTAAAAATTATTATTATACCTTCTTTCCGCCAAAATCCCATTGATTTTGTGCACAAATTTTCTGCGCGGCTAATGTCATACTTCGCATAGGAACTGAGAGACAAATCATATGGCATATGAATGCTTATGCCTTGACTTTGTTTTTTAATGTCATTAGATTGAGATTCTTGATTAAGTAAGTGTGTGACAGTCGGTGAATATTTAATTAGTCAATCTGCTAATGGCCATGTCTCAAGTATAAATCTGATCCTCAAACTTGTTTCATTTATAAACTTATTTTGTATTATAGATGTGCATTTTGGCATATTTGTGTCCGACATGTTACCATGACGTCATTTATGGCGCGTTTTGTAACTGTTCAAAAGACATGACTCAAAAAGTGAAACTATTGTCAAAAACCACAATTTGTCATCATAAGTTAAGTTTTTGTTCCCCATATTACAAGAATCATTTAGAAAATGTAAACGCTTTTACTAAGAGTTATTCCAGACCATTAAAACTAATCACAGTGCAATGTATTTCCAATATAATTAACCATCAATTGATCAATCTGAGCACCATTGCTAAAACGTTGTGGGGATTGGGCATAGTTTGTGGCTCAGAATCGCATATAAATTTGAACGTATGTGAGCAAAGTCGGTTATTCCCAACGTTGACGCAATGTGTTTTTCTCGCCACACTCCCTAGTTATGTTTGCCCTGTGGTAAAAAACCTCAAAAAATTGTGTTTTTAACTTCATAAAGTGTTATCATAAATGCTTTGTCTAAGAGTGATTAGAGACATAAAAACTTTTCAAAGCGCAATGTATTTAAACAAACAGTGAGGCCACGATTGATATTTGTGGAAGTTTTCTTTGTGATGAGCTAATCTGGAAGACTCTTTGGGTTTTTCAAGAAGCTTTTGGCCTGATCCCCTTCATTGGTATATTGAATTTGGTTTTGAATGTCCAATGATTTTTATGTTTCACTAACATAAAAAAGTATCAAAAAAGATTGGGTTTAAAAAATGGTACAGAAAAGTCAACATATATCAAAAGTTATACACGTTGTACGCACCCTAGTTACAATATATCAAAACAGACACAGAACACAGAAGTTTTTGTTCATTAATTAATAACAATACAATGCTTTCATAAAGGCCCAAAGTAATTAAAGTGCCACTGGGCATTTCACCTCAAACATTTCAAACATATTCAGACAAGCACCTATGATACAATTTATAAATTACAATCAAAGAAATTGCTACTAATAACAACAAATCTCCCCAAAACTCCAACAATTAATCAACGAGAAAAATGTTGGAACATGTACACAATACTTGTAGGTCTACTAAAAAAATTCAAGAGTACAACACATACATTTGTTCAAAATAATTAACTTCTTATAGGGTAGAGAGGCAGGAAAATCGTATGGATGTATGGTGGAGGAGTGTTCTTCTAGATGGTCTTCGGAAGGTCACTGATTTGTTTTTTGATGTGTGTTCTGGTTGTAGGTTAGAGTTCCTTTGAGAGAGGCCTTTAGTTGTCTTTGGATCTTCCTTCTTTTTAAAGTCTTCTCTCATCTTAGTTCTTGTGGTGGGTCTTATTCTTTTGATCTTGCTTCTGCTTTAATCCCATCGTCAAAGGTCATCAAGGTGCATAGAGGTCTTGCCTGGAAAGCACTTTTACAGACATGCAACTTTTCAGCGGATCAGCTGATTTCCTTTTTTTTTTTCTTTAGTAAGAGTTCCATAGATAACTGAAAAACACTGTACAAAGTTTGGTGTGCTTGTCCATTTCCCCTTTTTTCTGGAATTACAAAGTTGCATGCATGACTTAATGATATGAAGAATTATCTGGACCTCCAAGAAGAGGATTATTGTCGCAGCAATTGAGACAATACCCCTTGACAGTTGTAAAACTTGGACCCTCACTAAGTCCATAGCCAAGTCCCTTGATAGCTGCTACGTTCGAATGCTCAGGAAAATCTTCAACGTCAGCTGGATGCAGGAAGTGGCCAGTGAAAAACACTAGGCGACCTCCCCAAGACCCCAAGTTAACCGACAAGATAGCAGGAAGATGGCTGCAATTTGCGGGGCACTGTCTGCAATACCCTCTAGCTGTGATGCCCCATGCTTATCAGACTGCAACTTCCCCCCCCCCCCCCCCTGTTAATCCCAAGATTGCAAGTTGATATGATGTCGCAAGAGAAATCTGTGAGCTCCAAGTTGTTCTACGTTCTTATTCAAAATTGATACTGTTCCCGTACAAAAATGTAACGTTATTTATGTGTGTGTTTGTGTTTTGATGCAACAGTTTACAAGCAAAATTGGGCATATTACAAACAATCGTCAAGAGGGCTTTTGACAGGAGATTTTAAAACTGAGCACAAACAATACGTACGGGCAAATATTTTAATAAGGCAGATGAAGTGTCCAGATTTTGATCCCTTTGGAGTTGCATGTACTTTGTCTTATAGCCTTCAATCTTGTCCTCGAGGTGACACTCTTTGCTAGTTATGGAGTGTAACATCATCAGCAACGCTTGTTTCTGTACAGTTGTTTAATCACAAGAAGTCAGAGGAAATGTATAAAGTTTACGCTGTGTTCTTTTAAAAGGTTATGATGGCACAGCATTGATAAAACAAACTGTCATGACTGTTGTGAAAATTGCAACATTTCACATAGTGGAGTTAATACAACATGTGCTACAAGCAGCAATTACTGTGAAAATTGTTTCACTCAAGGTTGAGAAAATGAGCTGTGTTTAAGTTTTCACTGGTTTGTTTTGTAATTGAGATTTGAAGCTTTGCAGGGCTTATAAATTATAGTACGAAGAACGTACATGAATAAAAATAAATCCTTCATAATTTTATATTGCGCAGATTCCATATCAATATGTAATAGGATGAAATTACAGGCCCCCAAATTCGTTTGTTTACTCCTAGTTTTACCTACGCCCAGCTCGGACTAGGGCGAGTCTAGGAGTGGGTGATTGGTAGCAAGCTATGCAACCAATCGCGGCGCATTGAGGAAGGGTTGTCCAGAGGTCAGTGACCATGCCCAAGAAAGTGTTTGGACACCTGGCCACTTGACTCCGACAGAGAAAAGTTGTGAGAATTAACCTCCCAAGTTCCTTCAGTTTGTACACTTTGCCTCTGTCGGATATCTGCGTTGGATTGCGCCAGCCCAGCTTTACGAAACACATCATTAATTAATGTCCATCCCCTGTCCTGCTCTAGGCAGATTCAAGTAAAAGAAAGCCAGCAGGACAGTGTATTTCTTCTTCACATTTGTTCCAGAAACGGTATCCTGTCCTCGATCAAGGACAAGGAGCTGTTTTCGCATCGCTTCAAGTCCCAGAGATGCCAACATTTCAAATTTAAAAAGAGTAATTTGCCCTCGCACAGAATTTCCCTTACAAATATATCACATTACAGAGCTACTTGTACATAACATACTGACCTATGGTTATTGATTGAGAGATTGGTAGGTGGCCTGTTTTACTCTATGAAGCAAAGCTTTGCTGGGTTTGAATTTGTGAGAAGGGGTGTACATTGTGCTCTTCTAGACAAGCAGAGCTTCCAGGGTTTCTACTTGTAAGTTTGGACGGAATGCTGTTTGATTTTTACGCACTGTGCTGAAAACATGCTCACAGCCAGCATTGGAATGTGGGATGACAAGGATGCCCAGCATTACACATCTGCCAACACTGCATAGGTAGGCTTGTCTAAGGACATTTTGCCAATTTCATACCACATTGCATCTACCCTGTCCATGTTCAATATCTCTGGTGTTAAATCATCTACCTGGTATAAGGCAAACTCTTGCTCCAGTTGGGTTTCTAATGATCTGTAAGGAAGTAAAAAGCTGAACCTGTTTATGAAGTATGCAAGAGACTGAGCTGTCTGCTCTTCTCTTTACCGAGGATCAGCTACTTCAGCATGGAGCAACAGTTCATCTTCCAAGGGGAATTTTGTTACAATGTAGTCACATGCACACTGGTAATAATAGACCTTTATCAGGCTGCAACCATCTTGGTCATGTTCCCTGTATCCAATACCAGTAATATATGCTAATATTTATTGTACAAAAAGGAACCAGACTATTTGCCTTTCCAGCCTCGGTTTGGTTACATTGGTTTGAATGGGAGAAAATCAAGATGGCCGCACCATGATAAAGGTCTATACTGTCGTACAGATGTGTAAAATGCAGACAAATCACTCTTAGTCAGCTGCCCAGTTGGATTTTCCTCTGATTTAAATTAAACTCTGCACCCAGATATTTCCTGACTTGACCTCCAACTAACAGTCCTTTATCTTCTTTCTGGTTGAGTTTGTTTGTGAAATTTACCTTGCACAGGTTTTGTTCACTGTTCTTGATTACCCAGGGCTTGACAAATCTGACCAATATGTTTTTGAGTAGGGTAAACTATTCTCTTCTCAGCATGGGAATCTGAGGAGCTTCACTTTGCAGACAGACATTTGTTGAATCAAATATAGGAATCACATCATCCAGGAAGAAGCAGTACAGCTTGGTTTGTGGAGATACCGTCGTCGCCGTGGTGCTGTACGTCTGATTACTCAGACATAGCACGCCCTATAATGTTCTTCCAGCCCCCCCCCCTGTCAAAAGCCAGTGATTCTGCCTCTTGTCCAATTTTCAGTCCCACTTTTTGCAGTTCTTTGTTCGTGCAAGCTAGCCAGGTTGCTTTCTGCCCGCCCCTCAGCTTTTTGTATTTAGTTGTTGCTGTGATGACTGCTTGTTTGGCTGGCGTTTGGTTGGGTAGACGGAGCACGTGACCAAGCCATGTGAGGCTTCTGGCTTTGACTGTGGTGCTCCAGGGTTCAAGTTGAGTTCTGTGGTACAGGTCATTATTGCTTATTTTCGTTGGCCAGTGGATATTGAGAACATTTTTCAATAGAGCTCTTTGTATGACGTCAATTTTGCTTTCGATTGTTTTCGTGACTGTCCAGAGTTCGCTGTTATAGAGGAAGATGCTGGTTGTATAAGCGTTGAAGATGCGGAGTTTTGTCTTTTCTTTAATTTTCTTGCTTTTGAAGATGTGTTTGAGTTTTTGCCGAGCTGCCCAAGCTTGTGCCTTTCTGTGTTGGATGTCTTGCTCAGTGTCGAGGCGACTGCCGAGGTATCTGGTTTTCTTCCATTCAGTGGGTCCACCTTGGTTGATCATGAATTCTTCTGTTTTGGAGATGTTTACGTTAAGGTTTCTGGCTTGTAATTTAGGTGGGATTGTTGCTTTAACCTGGTCGATGATTTGTTTCCTGTCTGTAATCCATGTGATGTCATCAGCATATTGTAGATCTAGAGTAGTGTGATCTCTGTCTGCATTCGTGTAATTATGTTCAGCTAACCAAGGGTAGTGTATGTGAAGACAAACACACCTTGAGGTCTTTGAATAGACTTCGGTCATTCGTCTCTTCTTGTTTTGCTCTGAGAAGATCTACAAGTTGAAACTCCAGTGAATAGACTGGACAACTTGTTGTTCAAACTGGACAATTAAAACCTTGCAGAGTGGTTCCATCTTGACTGTTTTCCCTAAATTTTGTTTTACATTAGGCCCCTCTTGTTACCCAGTTTTTAAGGCCAAGGGCGAAAGTTGTGATTGTTTAAGTCTTGGATCTCATACTTCTTGCAGTTATCCATGTTGTATTCAAGCCAATTTTAAAGAAAAATGTCAAGGGCGGTCTGGTTGGCATAGTGGTATCTTTCCTTGCTTTCCACCTCTAAGTCCTCAGTTTGAATCCCACCAGTGGCACTGTGGATTGGGTTTTCAGTCCCTACCTGATTGCGTGGGTTTTCCCAGGAATATGTCTCTGGGGATTTTCCTCCCACATCAAAAACTGAAATTTCCTTCCTTGTCTTCCCTCCATGGGGTTCTTGGCTAGTACAGTAATTAAGTTCGCTTTTCCGAGAATCCTTTGCCAGTTTTCTGTACAACCAGAATTAATAAATGAAATGAAATCAATCCAGGGTGTGGTTGAGACAATAGCCTGACTTGCAAACACTAGTCAAGGTTGTAGCTCTATATAGGTCTCTTCCTATACAGATACAGAGTCCTAGCTGTGAGGGCCCGTTTCTGGGGCGGAAAAATTTCAGAGCTCCATAAGAAGCTACTAATCTCAGATTAATATTCCATAGCCCCAGATAATTTTTGGCAGTGGGTTTCGACGTCAGATATTCCTCATAAATCCTTCATTTTGGGGAAATTATTCATTAAACATTTCTGAAACTTTTAAACACAGTTCATCGCGCGAACCTAGTACGGGTGCATCGCGCATCACCGTACACTGACCGCACAGCACTAAACATACAGACGAAATACGCACAACCATCCTGCGCCAATACGCTAGGTACGCATAGGCACGGAAGGCATGTTTGAGAGAACAAACAAAGCGAAAACTTATTAACGTTGAGGGCTAAAATACTATTAATGATGGTGCAATGATGTTCTCTGCCATTGCCCCTAGTATATGGAACCAGCTCGATGTCGACCTCAGAGAGGCACACTCTCTTATCATCTTTAAATCTGGGCTTAAACGCATGTTTTTCTGTAAGGCTTACTGCAATTACAGTGTAGGTTGTTATCAACATTTAATTGTCTGTATCTTTATTGCCACTACGTATGCTTTAATTGCCTTTTACTTTAACTACCTGTCTTTGGTTGGTTTTTGTTTTTAAGTTTTCTTAGAATGTTAGTATTTTAGTATTTGAATATTTAGAATTTTGTATTTGAGTATCTTAGTATTACCTTTTTCCTTTTTCACTGGTAAGCGCCCAGGAGCATTACCTACCCTAATGGCTGTGGCACTATATAAATGTGCACAGGCTGTTTTAGGAGCATTGCCAGTGTCTCCAACGGTGTACAATTCGGGCAATTGCCGATGTCTAATGATGATGAAATGTGCATTATTAGGCAGGGGTGTGAGAATTCAGCTTTTAAGCTAATTTCAGATTTGTTTGTTTAGATTTCTACTCTGAATGTTAGCTTTTTTGCTCAGTACAAAATTATGGGAACTTGTTCAGCTTTTTGCTAGCTGTTTTCAGCTTTTTTATGTATGTATAATGTGGGCACTCACACCCCTGTGTTATTATTAATGAAGATATGACTTGTGAAAGTCTATTACTGATTAATTATCTACAATAAGCTATAAGGGTGTTGTTTGATTTAACAACATTGAATGTGTGTGGAAAAGAATGAGAGACAATAAATGAACACATTGTGTTATTACTGGTTGAGAGTAGCCCTTCAGACTCCAACTTGTTTCTTTATTTGATTAGAATGAACTTGTGTCTCTCGACATCTCCACTTGAAACTTCAGTCAGTCAAGTTACCAGCTCTATGGGACTCTATAAGCCTGAGCAGGATTGTAATCGTTACAACACGAATAATAATATGTATACAAGTATCTTTGTTTTGTTCTTAATGCCTTTAAAACCCACCTCCTCCATTTAACATCAGAGCTACATTCCCCACCCTAGGACCATTCCCCACCCTAGGACCAGTCTCATAGAGCTACTGAAGCAGACCATAGTGGGGCAGCTCTGAAATATTGAGTTTTTATATTTTTCCAACAGGGTAGAGTCCACGGGCAAAAGAACAAACTATTTAGGGGTCCCTAACCTCATCCTGAACAAGAACTTGTACAGGCTGATCGGCCAAGAAGTCTTTGATGAGACCGGGTTCTGACGAAATGAGCTTGCACAGATTCTTGTTCAGGATGTACTGGTGCATGATGGGACTTATTGTACTGCCGATCAGCGCAATGCAGATAATCATAACCCAAAATATGACATATTGTAATGATTAATTAGCCCTCCTATTTTTAAAGGGGCTGTGTCGTCATGATTATAACAGGACTGTGGCTGTGCATGGAAAGATGAACTCTCACCCAGATACTGCACACACGCACGCTGGGAGTCAAATCACAAAGGGTGCCGTTTTTGTCAAACTGTGATATAACTGGGTTATTCCATTTACTGTTATAATCATTGACGACACAGCCCCTTTAAACCAAAGCTGCAAGAAGAATAAAACTATTCAGTTAAATTGTCAATGTTACAAAATTTGTCGCTTGGAGAAAAGTATTTGCGAAGTTGTCTATGCGTGAAGCTCATCACAGCGAATGCCATCAATAGACCTGAAACATAATGACATCATGGTTCAGTGTTGGCGTGTGCTTTCCAAATTAATCTGGTAAATATATACTTTTCTTTTCTAAAAACATATCTTAATTCAAAAACAAGCTTGAAAACATATACTACATAAGAACTAACTTTTTAAAAAAAATATTCTTAGCTAAACGAAATTTGAAAATATTGTACTTCTTTAAAACGAAATTTGAAAATATAATTCATTAAAACGAAATTTGAACAAAAATATTCCTCATAAAAACAAATTTCGAAAACATTTACTCCATACAAACTTTGAAAAAATGGTTTAAAAAAACGAACTTTTGAAAAAGATATTACTCATAAAAACAAAGTTTTTAAAGAAGTACTTCTCTTTTTGAAGAAAAGAAATGTATACTTCATGGTACTTCTGGGATTTTGTTACTTATTAAAATACCATCCAGTGGTGCATGCAGTGCACGTTTCATATTTCAGCCCATACCCAGTAATGCACATGCAGCACGCTATAAAAAAAAAGCTATTGCACCTTCTTGCTGACAACAATTTATATAAATCAATTGTTATGCATTATCCTTTTCTTTGCAAATTTTGAAAACGGAATGTAGCCTTCAATATGCCGCCCAGGGGCCAAAAGCAAAGTCCTCGATTGATTTCCTCAAGCTTTGCAGGGATTGGTGGTTTCAGCATAGCGTTGTTCATTTAGGCATATCGTCAGGCAGTCAAGCATGAAGCTTCCCGGCCGGCCGGCCGCGGCTGATCCATCTGCTCAGCAAAGCCACACCTAAAAATCACCGTTGTGTGACGGTCAGTCAGAAGTTCAGCGACCCTCATAAACCCGCAGAGCGATACCAAAGCAGCCTTTAAACGAAGAACCGATTTTAGGCGGTATCGAATACTTTTGCTCGTTTCAACATGCCTCGTTTAGTTTTTTGGTGGAAGCATTAGTTATGGTATTCTACGAATTAGTCTGTGTTTTTGTTTTGCTGCTGTCTGTGATTTTTATTGGTCAAGTGGGTAAACAAAAACAAAACTAAAACAAACAAAAAGAGTTTTAAAAAAATAATAATAATGTGGGAATGTATAATAATAATCAAAACGCTGTTGGTATTTGAGCCTGGACAGCATGCAGGGTATTGATAAAAAATTGCTGTGACTATGAGCTTAGACATTTTATACAAGTGGAGGTTCTTGATTAATCTTGATGTATAAACTTTCCCCCTTATACATATATTATTATACATACATAAAATACATAAAATCCTGAATTACACACATACATAAAATAAACATACTGGGCCTAGTTGATTAATTTTGTGAGAGTGCACATTTTTTGAGCCCCCCCCCCCCCCCCCCCCCCCTCCTCAAAATCCTGGATGCGTTGTGTTGTGTTGAGGGAAAGGGGGCAGTAAATAGGAGTGTGAAAAGTTGCCTCAGAAATACTAAAAGCACTGTTTACTTAAAAAATTTATCCGTAAACCACAATGAACTTCATTTTCAAAGCCATCTGAGCCCCTCAGCCCCACACTCCTCATGTCTTATCATCTTTGAACAAAAGAAACAGATTTGCGCCATCATCGGTGAGATTTGAGAAGACGGCCCTTGATACTGAGACGAATACTCGATACAAAACTAATGATCGATACTTCTAACGTTGCTACCATAAAAAGCCAACTGACCTTCAATATCACAAAAGCTCACTTCTTAGACGAAGAGAAAAGCAATCGGGAAGCGGAATAAGCAGCCCAACACTGTGTGGTATCTGATTGGAACTCTGAAAATAAAGTTCATAAACCTCAACGAAATGGGGAGAGTCAAGATCAGTGTTGTCTACTGGTGAGTAATGTAGGCTAGCTGGACTGCACTGGTAAGCAATTTGAATTTGAAGCAAAAGTGTGCGCTAAAAGAAAAACAAATTCGTGGATTAATTTATACACCTCCATGATTTTATAACGAGAGCGTCAATAGACGTAACCCAGTAAGTGGGGCGTTGTACGCATATTTCCGCGGGTCTCCTATTTCCGCGGTATTGGAATATTATGTTTTTTGCGGCGCCAATAATTGTCATCTATGGATATGATGGGCAACTTTCATTCGGTGAATCGCTAACCAATAACCTGAAGAGCTGGTAAAAATAACAAATCCGAAATGTCGAGGAGATTTTTTAAATTTAGATATTTGTGGAAAATACGCTATTTTCCAGACTGGGCAAAATTATGCTGACCATTGCTGCAAAAAGTGCCATTTTATCATTAAATTTTTCCCTTTTAAATGTCGTTCTGTCATTTGGACTATGTCCAGATCCCGTTTCACTTTTTGGAAAAAAAAATGACATCGAAAGTAGACGAAACAATTCATAAATTCATCTCAAAAACGTAACAAATTGTCTGAGATCGAAATAAGGCCAGGAAACTGATGATCACATCAGTAAAAACTAAATAATTTCAACAACTTTTGCAAAGGGCGCCCTCAATTAGCTGCGATAATCGTTACGATTACCACAACTAGCCCTCAATGTGTGTGTTTTTATTCCATAAAGTGAAAACTCATGCAGGTTAAAGACTTGCCTGCACAAGGACAAAACTCGCCGGGGCAAGTGCGCGCAATTTTCAAAATTGCGCGGTTCAGTTTTCAACTTGGGCGGTTACAATTTTGCGCTTAATATGGAGTACTTCTATGACGTACCGGACCAGTCCAAAATGGAGTGCAGGGGTGTCCTACAGAAATTTGGTATTCCACATTTAAAATGCCTAGTTAAAGAGCGAAACTTGCCGGGCTGGTGGGAAATTAAAGATCATAATTCTTGTAAGGTTAGTTATTTCATAATATCATTGAATTTACAATGTAGGTCCATTAATTGTAGAGGAAAAAGCTTTGCGGACCATTCGAAAAACTCCCGCAGATATATGAGACTCGCCTCCAAAATCACACCACACGCATGCTCATTTTCAGAGGACTTTTCGACGAATTTAATCTGTAAAGTAGTGGATTTGTTTAAGTCAAAGTGGAAAGTAATACTTCAGCAACAATAATAACAGTTTGGGAAGTTTTGGAAATTCTACAATGAACGTATGTGTTCTTGATAGTTGCACGACGAATGTTTGGGCCAGACGACCGTGATCACACATTTTTCAACACAAGATATTCATAGTTTTTAAGTTGAAATCATCCAAAGAAAAGGCTTTCCAAAACTGTATGATTCCTGTGTCTAATTGAAATTCCGCAAGGCTAGGTATACATGCTCACTTTTCCGACGTTCTTTGCTTTTGTTTCTCTTGTTTTACAGTGATTTACATTACAAACAAAATCACATGGGGGGTTGCTGCATCGTCGTCCACGATGTCGGTATTGCATTCTCAAAATAAACCTCATTTGTATTGTAGTAGAATACTGGTACTTTATGAAAAAGTAATATGATTGAAATCAATGTCACAACATACAACTTTAATAAAAGGGCTTAGTAACTGTGTTATTATTACCAAAAGCCGACTGTTGGTGTGGCTCTGTCGGTCACAGCATGTACATGTATTTGCACGTAGTTTGCCATCGGCTCAGATGATGTAGTACCCACTACAGGTCACGTGATGACATGTAAACATTTGTCGCGCAATCGGTGAAATAACAGGCACTTAATTAAATGTACTCACAATCATTTTCTCCAATTGTTTTTTAGGCCCACTGCCCGCCATGCTGCCAGCCGTTAGATTCACCGGCTTACTGAATTCGGTTGCATGAGACTGCATAATTGTCAACGACTGTTTCCTTACGTGTAAAATGTCCTATTAACGTTACAAGGATCGCGTGTTCGCTGATGCCCTGAGTTGCATATTGTATTGCGCAGTCAATGCATGATACCAGCTGTGGGGTGTCAATGACCGTCCACAATATGGCTACAGGGAGCATGCGTTTCAACCAGCCTGTTGGTATCTTGCATTGACTGCGCAAAACAATTTAACTAAGCTCAGGGCATCAACGAACACGTAATCCGTGTAGTTAATACGACTTTTTTACATGTAAAAAAACAGTCGTTGACAAATATCCAGATGACAAATCTAACGGCTGCATGGTGGGCATTGGGCCTAAAAAAAACATTGATTTAAAGGATGGAAAATGATCATGAGTACAATTGTAAGTGCCTTCTAATCTTTGATATATGTTGAGCAGCCAGTCATGCCAGTAGGCAATTTTTCAGCAATTTCATTGAGTTGATTGTCATAGTATCACACCATAATAGCGAATCGCGCTCATCACAGCGGATACCCCCATGTTTCCCAGGGGCACTAGTACGACCGTCTTAGTAAAAAAACAAACATCATGGCTCCGATGATGTTTGAATGTGTCAGTATCAGCTCTGAGATTTTATTATAAAATTCCACCAAAAGAAGTCAAGGTATCCATACTCGCCGGCAGTGACCAAGCGATCATCAACATGATCGAGGGCAAAATTTTTGCAAAAAAACAATCTAAGTCTCAATTCGAAAATTGATGTCACATTGTGGGTCAAAGCTACAGATTGAACTTTGATTTCTGATACCTTGTCTTACATGGCAGTCGTTTCTTAATTCATTAAATTTACCTTGGTTGACTTCCTTTTCTTTTTTTTTCAGCGGTGGATGAGGGTACGGTTCCAAGGTAAGTTGACTGACTATTACATCATTAAGAGTGAAGGATCCATGTTAAAAAAAAATCTGAAATGCAATGCAGCCTTCCTGTTTTGTTAAACAAATTATGGAGTTTTCAGAAAATTAGCATCAGCTTTGTTTGATGAGAATGTTTTTCAAAGTAATCAATGTGATAAGGAAGAAAAAATGCAGTAAAACAATTTTGAGTTTGACTACACATTTTCCAAAGGACAGTTTTTCTGAAGCCTATTTCAGCACAACATTTATTTACAAAGGAAAATTTAGTCATATTATTGCTATGTTATGTATTATTAATGTTTCTCATAAAGCACATGTTCTAATGGTTAAAGGTAAGTTACAGGATGGATTGGTAGTGATTTTAGCCTTTGAGAAAGACTCTGTTAGGGTCGAAACGTGAGGCCAGTAACAATTTCAATTTTTTCGTTGTTATTAGTTTCAATCTGAAAGCTTACTGATTATGAAGTTCATACAAGGACCAATCTTCCATAGAAATATTTCTGTCTGAAATATAAGTGGAGAAAAGCAGAATGGGAAGATCCCCATTTTTATTTTGGTTGTTACAATCGAAATTAAGGACTGTATACTTACATTACATGCAGAAAAATGCAAACGATTTGTCACCATCTTCTTCAGACTCAGACGAAGGTTTGAACCCAAATTTTCACAAGTTTTGTTTTTATGTATATGTTGAATCACACCAAGTAAGAACACTGCATTTTTACATTTACCAATCCTATGTTTTTTTTTATTTAAAAAAGGAAATAAATGAATTTGTGCACAACAGTGATGAAATTTAATTGGATCTACCTACTGTCGCTGCATCCTCCTTTGCAGTTCATTAATTGCCAGGCAGATCATTTACCTCTGACTTGGATCATTTTGTCTCCCTCCGCAGTACCGTCGCTTAATGTCTGAGATTGAAGATGGTGTTGAAGATCATGATAACTTAGACTTTGTAAGTAGACAAATTAATGTATCAAGTTAAAATGTTCTAAAACGATTTTATTTGTCAGTATGTACCATGCATGTAATCCTTTATACAGGGCCATCAATGTTGAATTTAGTTTTGTGCCCTCATTTTTCAATAGACAGAATCCTTATGAAAGTGGAACAAAATTGCAACTCTCTAAACTTGTGTTAACACGGTTTAAAATGCCGCTGTGCTTGATATCCTTTCAGTGCGAATTTTTTTCAAAGTCCAAACACCTCCAATAACGTCACATTTCTAAAAAACAGAAATGTTATATTTCTTAGTTTTCCTGGACGATTTGCTGGGAAAGGAGATACATGCATTATCAGAAAAGGGAGTTTTGTTTGGGCTTCTGGCATAGATTGTACAAAAAACTGGGTGCACTTAAAAAATGGTTGAAACCCCCAAACCTCATGACTCATGCTCCCTGTGGTGATCAAGCATTTAAAGACTTACAGATTGTGCAAATCTCATTCTAGTATTTATAGCAACATTCACCATGGGCCAAGTTCGCCCAAGGACCATTTGTCGACTAGATGTCCATATTGCCTGGTACCCAACACATATTTTTGAGTACCAGTTAATATTAGCCGCTGGTCCTTGTGCGAACTTGGCCATGTATGACTTTGTAGACTTGCACAGTCTACTGTTTGTAGCATTCACTGCTGTGTAGACTTGCACAGTCTACTGTTAGTAGCACTCACTGTGTAGACTTGCCCAGTCTACTGTTTGTAGCATTCACTGTGTAGAATTGCACAGTCTACTGTTTGTAGCAATCACTGCTGTGTAGACTTTCACAGTCTACTGTTTGTAGCATTCACTGTATATTTCTTCTTTTCTTGGATGAGACCAGTCGGGGGAGTCAACCCCTGGTGTGACCGGTTACTTTGAGGTGTCCGTCGATGGCAAGGTGATCCATTCCAAGAAGGTGAGTTATTCCATCCTAGAGGAAACCCTGACATTGGTGTAAAAGATTTGAATGTGTTTGCTGTAGCACCATGTACAGCACACCAAATATCCCTGAGTGAGTTGTGATGGTTCTGAAAAGAACCAGTGGTGTAACAACTCATCGTAGACCCAGTAACTGGGGTGCTGTACTCCTCTTTTGAGATTTTGACATTATCGGTCGTACTAGCGCCCTAGTCCGTGATATATTTGGGAATTGTGACGAAGCGGTTTTTTTATGAATTAGTTATTAAATTGTCAAAATTACGACAAAGACTCAACAGAATTACTGGAAAAATGCATTTAATTATGATCATTTTCGGTCCCCCAAATCGATGATTTTTAAGGCCACCTAAAAATGCAGTCGTCACGATCTGCGTTTTACTACTACTTGACATCAACTACTGTTAACAAAATGGATTGCGTGTTCGCTGATGCCCTGACTTGTGTGTTGTTTTGCGCAGTCAACGCAGGATACCAGCTATGTGAGTCGTGCGCTCGGCCAATCATAACCAATGGAAAATTCTAGACAGTGTGGATTGCGTGTTGGCTGGCGGAGACTGATATCTTGTCTTGACCACGCGAAACACCATGCAAGCCAGGGCATCAGCGAACACACAATCCTTTGTACGGAAACAGTAGTTGATGTCAGATTCATAAAAAAATCCGCTTCGTCACAGTTCCCACATACATCGCAGACTGGGGCGCTAGTACGACCGATAATGTCAAAATCTCAAAAGAGGAGTACAGTGCCCCAGTTACTGGGTCTAAACTCAACGTTTCTATTTTAGTCAGAATGCTCTGATCATTTAAGACAACATGTCAGTCCTATCGGAACCAGTTTTAAAACATACCTGGGGTGATAGGTCTTTTTCTGTAGCAGCTCCGAGACTCTGAAATCATCTTCCCTCTGAACTCAAATCTTGTAATAGTGTAACTAGATTTAAGTTGCTACTTAAAACTCATCTTATGTCGCAAGTCTTCGTTGAGGATGTTCATTTGTAATTGCTTTGCTAGTTATTGTTTGCATTCTTGTTTTTCTTTCTCTCCGCTCCTTGAGTGCCCAGCAGGGTGGGTGTGTGTGCACTATAAATCTTTATTATTATTATTATTATTATTATTATTATTATTATTATTAGAGATTTCATGTACATGGCGTTACAGCAAACTTGACTAGATTACACATTATCTCCACCGTGCAAATTTACAACCCTACATATCGTCTTTCCCAATTGGAATTTCTGTAAATAAATTGATGAGCTTGTTTGTTTGCGTGTTCTGTTCGGACTAAAAATGTACGGACATGACGGACACAGTGTTAGGTTCAAAGGGCGCGCTTTGTTCTTGTAGTACAAATTTAAATACCAACATCAATTTGTGTCATTGTGCGCTGAGTCAGGTCAATGGAAGTAATGATTTATACTTTTGGGCAAGCACCATGAGCGCTTCACAGCCGATATCACAACGGATATCAGCACTCTGTCATAAGGCTCCATCATTATTCATAGATGTCTGGTGTGCTTACAATGTAGTTAATCACATTTGTAAATAATAATAATAATAATAATAAACAGCTTTTATATAGCGCCCTTAACTCAAACAGGGTCCCGGCGAGGTGCTTCACAGAGATAAAAAAAATACCCAAGTTAAACAATAACAAATATTAAAAATGGAGCAAATTGATAGAAACTGATTAATATACGGAAGGGACTGACCACGACCGTAGTGGCACGCCCACACTGAACCTTGACGATAGCCAATCGCTTCAGCTTAACAAAAATTGTACTAGAAAAATGATAACGGTAAAAATACATTCACCAAAAAATTAATAAAGAAATAAAAACAAGTTGAAACCAGAAACTATGCATAAAAGTACAATAACATTTTTGAAATTTGATAAACACAGCACATTTAGACAAAGGAAGCTAGATAGTAGTAAAATTTAAAAAATGATGCAAACAATAAATTAATAAAATTGCTATAGCATAGTTCCTTTTTATTATTGCCGTTTCAATTTGGGAATGTTATCATACACAACCTAAGTTTCCCACAAGTCTGAGTACAAAAGTAATACTGTTCTTTTCTGTTCGTTTATAGAATGGAGACGGCTACGTTGACTCTGAAGCAAAACTGCAGAAGATCATCAGTGCCATCAAGGAAGCCCTTAAGGCTTGAGTTATGATTTGAAAACAAGTAAAGCAAAGGTAAGGTTTAGTCTTCTCTTTTGTCTGGGCCCATGCTTATGGTTCTGCTTACCACAGGTCATAAGTGCAGAGAGTTGCGGTGAGCAGTGCCATAAAATTTGTTGTACACATTTTTTTTTGCATTTTTTTTTTCTTCAGAATAATCTGTTCCCATGTGTCAATCACAATTGCTGGTCTTATTTCTAAATGATGCAAATATGGGCAAGTTTGTAGGGTGGGGGGAGGGGGGGAGGGTGGTGAAAGGAAAAGACAGACTTCTCAAAGTAATGGAAAAAAAGCCTGGAATTTCAAGCCATCATGGTGCTTGGGAAAGTCATAGACACTTGTCTATGACTTTCCCAAGCACCATGATGGCTTGAAATTCCAGGCTTTTTTTTCAATTAGTTTGGGAAACCATTTCGTAACCATGGATTTTTTTTTGTTATCTTACAAGGAATAATTGGAAATTTATATTCCGAGAATCTTGCACAATCCACACATGATTAATGATGAATAACATTGGACTATGGCACTCTTCCAGATTACTGCACTATTCCTCCATGATATGCCTGTACATATACACTCTACTTGTTTCATGTTCAGTGCAACATTGTGGTTCTTATAAATTTAAATTTATTGTGGTTCTTTCCTGGGCCCAATTTCACAGAGCTGCTTAACGGCCATTTTGTGCTTACTGTGCGATTTCCATTTCATAACCGTAAGTACACAAAAAGGGATGATAACCTTCTGTGCTTACTGTAGAAAAATGAATTACGTAACAATGCAAATTCTTGGTGAACACGCTAGCTGGCCAGCTAAGTTTCTTGCTAACCTGTGAAATACACGTACGCTTTAGCAAATTTCTTTTTTAGTTAGTATGAACATTTGCTTACCATTAAGCAGCGCTATGAACTTGACCCCTGTTGCTTAGTGGTCTTTCGTCAAACTGGAAGTCTGCTAGGACTAAACCTTGCGATGATTAGCCAGTGTATGCTAAATCAGAATCCTTAAGTTTCAAAAAAAAAAAGGAAAAAAAACTGTAGGAATTGTTCCTTGAAAACCCTTCTTTTGTCCTAGAAAATCCTGAAAAGTCATGGAATTTGAGATTTCTGTGAGAATCCTTTTTTAAATTCACATTGCTTTCGCTGATGTCTTCTTTATTTGTTTGTAGCCAAACGGACTCGACACACACGCGAGCTAACAAACCTTACTATGACAGAGCAAGCTGAAAAGTGGCACAACCCACAAGGCTTACTCTCGATGCTTCACAAGGAACTGTCAGCTACGATGTGTCGACTGGAGTTTGGTTTTGCCTCTCATGTAGTCTTTTAGATTTGATTTCCTATTTTGTGAGGGTAATAGTTAGTTCCTTTGTGTGAGTAGATGATTTCTTTTAAATTCATTTTCTTGCCGCAATTTCAAGAAGCCACTAAGCATAGCTGTAATGGGTTACCATGCAAAATGCTTTAAAAATATACATTGTGTAACTGGTTGTCCTCGGGTGTTTTTGCTAAGCTAATAAATTTATTAAACATCAACTTATGCTTTTAACAGCTCTGTCAAGAAGCAGAAGTTGGTCAATTGGCGATGCACACATTGTCCTTTCAGAAATAAGGCACCAGCTCCAAAACAGTGTGAGACTGTTTGTCCTAGCAAATTAACATTTTCTGCCACACAGGTTCATAAAAGTTGATCACAGATTAATAATTAAAACAATAACGCAAAAATGTTTTCACTATAAGACAACTTATTTTTGTCATCAAAAATAGCCACTTCAGTATATTTTTCTTTACATAAACTGTTTGTCTTTCCATTATAATTCATATGTGCCTCCATGTTTTTATTTAAAGTTCTCACTAGAGTGAGTTTGCATTTGGTTATTTTTGTAGTTTATACAATATATAATCATACCCAAGTTAATATTTGCAGTGCAGTGAACCAGACCTATTGAATGTTGTAATATATTTTGATGGCATTCAGTATACAAATGAAAAGTCTTGGCTTTGTGCAGAATGTTTTACTTAAATAAATTGTTCTGATATCAGGGACAGGAATTGTGCATGGTATATTTAGACTGAATGACATTTAGAACAACTTATATATTATATGTGGACCAAGACTACATTTGTCATTGTTCACATGTAATGTATTTTGATTATTTTTGTTCAATTTCTCCTGCAAAAAGCTGTTAGACATTGCCTATGTTTTGATCATAAACTAACTTTTACAACAAAAACTCAGGATGGAATACGGAATATGTAATAAAAGTGCAGTAGTACAAGTGTGAGTAACTAATTTGCAAATTGTTGATTTTTTTTTCTCCATAATGTGTATTTTGTTTGTTTTTATTTTATTATATTTCTTTTTTCACATTGGTTTTTTTTTTCAACGTTATTTGATGTTAAAGTAATTCGGCAACTTGTCAAAAACTGCATTCATAATGAAATTGCAAATTTGTTTTATAATAGTGGATGGAAAATTTCAACAAGAAAATCTGAACTTTGTCTTTGTGTTGAGCTTCACTTCACGGTGCCTGAGGAACATCTGTTTCAAACTATCTTCTTATGGTCCGCGTACTCCTCTGTGATCTAGATGATGCCACCATCTTGGTTGCGTTCCCTACACACAAGAAGTAAAAGCTCATTAAACAAATATGGAACCAGACTAAGTTAGTTGTCATCCCTTCTGTCATATTTTGGCCGTTTACGAAACCATGGCTTGGAATTGGGCTTGGGCATAGGCTCTGTCAGTTATTTTGAAAACGTGTGGTTTCCTTACGGGGTTCAAACAGGCGGACGGAGCCCAAGCCGGAGACCAATCCCCAAGCCGTAATTTCGTAAACGGCCTTTTTTTTTTGCCAGCCATGCCATTGTGTAGTATGAACACATAGTGGTCAGAAATATTTGTTTCATACTGTCTCAACAATTACAATACATTGTAGAAAGCAAATAATCAATGTGTTACATTTTATGACTAAACTGAAAATGTTGATATATGAGTCAATATGTAGGGGGAAAAAATGAAGTAAACATTACTTTTGTACTTTTCCCTAGTTGACAGACAAATATAGACACACACGTACACATAGGCTGATGTACAGCTGAGACCAAACAAACATGACCGAATAAAATGTGAAATTATGATGACATTACAAATATGTACCTAAGTTTTTAAGTTTTCTAGAAAATGTATTAATTGAAGCAGGTTGCTTTAAAATTTATATGAAGGCTGTTTAAATACTCTCAGTGTTCCACGTTGAATAACACTGTTTTTGTGAATGGAAGTTCTGTTATAATTGACATCAAAATCCCCTTTCAATGCTCCATGAGTGCCATAAGAATGTACTGATGAAGATAAAGTAAACATTTCATTAAAACTGTTTGGTAAGAGGCCGTAGGCCTATTTTGTATGTGAACATGAATTTACCCAAATCGAGACTATACAGATCATTAAACATGTTACATACATGTAGAATCCAAATGTTTTAGGTCTATGTCAAGTGGTATTTTCAATTTTAAAAGTTATTTTCCTTTTTAAATGCATAGATATTTTTTTAATGATTTACCCCACAATCCTAGACAATGTAACTTCAGCACTTTTTTAAGGTAAGTTTAGTTACCGGTAGTGTTTTGGTGCTGCGCGACTTACGTAGAAGACATTGCTTCACTGGGTTTGGAGGGGTAAATTCACTCGCTTTCAGTCAACACATTGAACCTTAGCCCATGATTGAACCAACCTTTGAAAACATCAAATAAGGATAATAACTGTGGTTAGCGGAAAATAGTTTATTTTACGTATGAAGGGATTTTGTGCACGTTTTATAAAACTAATTTCGATTGCAGTAATAAAAAATAAACTTTTGGGGGGATTTAAAATGCTTTAATATTTCTCAACCTTGACAGTAATTTAGATGGCAATAGTTTCTTGAGGATTGGTTCCTTTTAATCAGTGAGCTTTTATGTTCCAACTAATCCAATTTGAAGTAACTGTATAACTGGTAAACGTGCAGGTACAACCACGTTTAAATCTCTTTTGGGACCGTTATAATCTCCGCGACGGTTCGAACAGTATACTCTGCGGATGGCTATTTTTTCTTTTCTCCTTTCTAATGAGTTTTTTTTGACGCAAGAGGTCGCCCTTCTATGACACAGTTCCAGCCAGCCAGGCAGCCCCAGACGGCCTTCTGAACTCTGTAGACTGCAGTGTTTACAAACGGACTTGCTTCTGTCCGTCTTGTCCATCAGAAAGTAAATAATCAAATCATTAGTATGATAATTGTGTGAGTATAATGCCGTGGCGGCTACTGTGGGAACTGCAGTTATACAGGTTCGTAGTCTAATGTCATACTTATTTACATTTTTCTTGTGGCATGGTCAGCAGCACCGTAACTTAACTAGGTAAAATTTTAAGGGAGGGGGAGCACAATTTTTCCTAGGAGGTCACTTTTGGCCAATTAAAACTGTAGTTTCCAATTGTATTTTTACTAAGCAAGCCCCTTTTCAGTGTTTTCTGACATGTTGAGGTAAAACTAAATACATTCTGTGTGTCAATAATTTAAAAATAGTTCTAAAAACATTGAAATCAGACCTACTAGTACGTAAATGCTCATAAAATTTAACATTTTATTCTGGTAACTTTCACTCAGTCTCAGAAGTCCAGATTTCAAATATGGGGGGGGGGGGGGGAGCACGGACATCAATTGGGGGGGGGGGGGGCGTGTGCCCCCCCCCCCCTTAGTTACGCCACTGATGGTCAGGCATGTGTTGACAGGTGATATTAAAGCCGTAGTGGTAAAATATAAATATTTATTTGTCATATTTTAATGTTGGAGCCATTTGGGTGTGATAATACAGTGATTGACATGATGTCAAGAGTGGTGGGGTGGGGGGATCTGAGGGGGACCCTTTTAGAATTATTTAACCAAGAACCAAGAACCCCTGGCAAATGGCAGGCCGGGGCAAGTGGGTGTTTGGTACGTACGGTAGACCTGTTGACCATAATTAGCCTTTTGAGATGCGGTGGACACAAAAGCACTATTTAGATTGGGTAAATCTGTCTCAACCCAAACCAAACAGTGCACTCATTCATTTGATATACATGTACAGTGTCCGCCACATCTCAAAAAGGGCTAATGGAAGTATACAGCAGGACAGGTTGAATTGCGGTGTGGTTTAAAAAAAACAGTATAGTCCAGATGTAGTCAAAATGGGAATGTGCTCAGTACTATGATACGGTATAAAATGGTCGATCTGGAAAGATATCTCCTGACTTTACTTACCTTTAAAAAAAATCTTCCCAGAGTTGTGAATTGTATTGTAAAGAAGAGGTGTTCAATTGGTCTTGATCTTGATCTTGATGAAACAATTTAACAGCTCCTTAATCCATATTATTAGGAAGAACACTCAATATGAGGTGGCAGCGTATTCGATCGATTAAGTGTCAGAACGATTGTGTCAGACATGTCAGAACTGTGTGATTGTGTTTGTAAAGACACGATTATTGTCTCTAAAAAAAAAAGAAGAAGTAGGCCTATTCTGCTAAAATTTGAACTGATTTTCAAAACATGCAAAATGGACCACACTTGACTTATGTTTTTGCAGATTACGCATGATTTTGCCCAACTGCCCAATCTACAGATTGAGCTGCCCATCATGGGCAAAATCTTGCAAAATCTGCAGATGGTGCAAATCCGTAGAATGCGCTCAACGAGCATCGAACCACAACAGGAAAAACTACAGTAACATGTGCTTCTGAAAAATGCATGCAGCAAGACCAACTATAAATTGACACAACACTTGACAATCAAGTTAGGCACTACAAATTAAAATCTTGAAAAGTTGCTGGTCTTTCATGTCTTTAGACCCAAAATTGTACAAGTTTTGTCAAATAAATTAAAAGTAAATCCTTGAGATTCCAAGCCCCCTGCTGACGCCACCCCCCCCCCCCCCAATTACCGTAAAGTTCAACCAATTGATCAATATCTCATTTAAACAAAAAATAAAAATAGAAATCAAAAATAGAACTTATAAATAAATTTATGCATAATGATTGAGTACATAAATAAAATGAATACTTTATGTAGTAAAAAACGGACACAGGCCTACACATAGTTGACCTTTCTGTAGACTTGTGGACAAGTCGTGAAATGTTTGTTGCTGTGATAACACTCGTGAGATTGCTGGCACCCAGCTACTGCCCCTGTAGTTGTGAGAGCAGAAATCTTGCAGTGAGCAGAAAAAGAGCAGTCTGGTGAGTGTAGTCACATGAGAACTGTTAGGCCTACGCCATCATTGCGGTGAACATTCAAATGCAATTCTAAAGATTTAACGGCTTGTCCACAAGTGTAACCTTTCTGTGGTTTTATCTTGTGCTGGGTCCACAGCTTGAGACTAAATGTATCAATGTCAGCAACGAATACATGTAAATAGGAAATTAAATTACACTCCCACAGAGCAGTTGCAATTTGATTGAGCGTCTAATTGCTAATGATATATTAGTAATGTTTCAGAACATCCAATGTACAAATTAAAGTTTATGTGACCGTATCAATTAACATTAATCTTGCTGTCCAAACATAAACTTAAAGACCCACTGCCAAAAAATGTATGCGCCCATAGAATGTTAAACCGGTGAGATTAGTAGCTTCTCACAGGTAAGATTTGAATTATGGGGCTCTAAACATTTCTGCCCCGGAAACGGACGCTCCTTCAAGACTCTGTATCTGTGTTCAGGGCAGAGGTAGAGAGCTACCAATCCCTGTATAAGTAGTACTTATATAGGGCTAGACCAGGGCATTATTTATTCTTTGGTGAATCACCTTGCAGCTGTTTTATCCACTTAGTGCAAATAAATGAACTTGTAATCAAACACTAATTTTAAAGTGTCATTCCATTCAATAGCAAATCGTACAACTTGTCACTTTTACCCACTTTGTGTCTTTTCTCTTCTTCATTAGTTTGTTTTCTGATGTACCAGTTGAACCTCATTGACGACACCATGAAGTCTTAAGACAGAGTGTATTCTGATGTATAGAGAGTCACTGGTAGGTAATGAACAAACAGGATACAAGATAGGCCTTACCATTGCTTTCATTTGTTCGATTTTGTCTAAACTGCTCCTTAATGCAATAAAATGTGCAAGTCTCACATGAATCAAGCTTCAGGGAAATGTTGAGAGCCTTGTATAATGGGTTTTAACCAGTTGGCGCGGGCTGACATGTATCCACGAAAAATACTTTTTGAGACAGCTAATGGGGGACGTTACAGCACACCATAGTGTGAAATCAGAATACCGGAACAAAGGTTGCCCAAACATTCCACTGCTGAGCTTGCATAGAGCACACACACGCCGTGAAATGCTTCACACAAACAGGACAGATGGCACTCAATTTTTTGCAAATTTGTGGCTATTGTGTAAATCTTATTGTGTGATTTCCGATTCCAGACCTTTGACCTTTTGTTCCAAGAAGAAGATCACGAGATATAGAGAGACTTCCACCATTGTTCATTCGTTGTATTTCGGCTCAATGGAAGTAAGTCCAAGTGAACTGAGTTTCCAGCTTTGGTTCTGGATGTAGGACCAATTATAGGCCGCGGCACACGGCCAAGGTTTTGGAATTTACGGTGAATGAATTTGACATTTTCTCGACACAGAAAACAAAAATCACAGTGCAATAAAGAGAATCTTTGTTTTCTTGGCTTTGTCAAGTCAAGGTTTCTTTGTCTCAGCGGTACTCTCAAAGAAAAGTAGTCCACTGCATCGTGAATGCACGTAAAAGAACTCAGTTACACTATTCGCTAAGAGAAGGGGTTTGCCCTGGTGTTTCTGACAGTGGCTGCTAAATGTGTCGCAGCACCTTCAAAACCCTTATAAGGTGCTACATACATGTAAATGGGTCTCATAATTCAAACACTTAAAAAAAAACCATTCTTACATTTCTTAAAATAATAACAATAAGCTCCCTGACTACCTATTTGTAGGTAGGTACGTGTGCTATATGTAAGATTCTGATATTATTAAAATGCATTGGCATTGGCATTATATTTAAAAAAGGATACTGGCAGGCTTTGGTTAAAACTGAGGGGGCTGTAACAGAATTAGGTTAAAGGTGAATAAGGTACATTTGAGGTGTCACATTTGAGGTTTTCAGACCTGGAACTTGTCAGTCCGAGAAGGGGTTCAGCCATTTTCATTCTGCAAAGGTCACTTCAGTATAGCCAATCCTTAGAAGTCGATGAAACTATTTTGAAGGCGCCTTGGGGAGAGATTTCAGTCCTGATTTCCGTGCCCAATTTGAGGTTGCTACCAATTGATGAAGCTGTGGCGTTTCTGGAACGCTCCTCCCGGCAAACCATGAACCTCTCTAGAGTTACAGTACTGGGTTTGTTGTGGAAATGTTAATCCCTCGTCTGGGCCAGTGGAGGCTCACCACTTTCCTGTTTTGGGGGATCAAGAGATATAGAGGACGACACTTGTCATTCCTTGTTGATTACGATGTGAAGGGGGTGGGGGGTTTTAATTGGACGCTATGGGTCACTGCCTTCAGTCATTGACCTTTAGCCTTAGAAATGAAAAGCAAACTAGTGGAGTTTTGGGAAAACAGTTGGCTAACACAATTGGAGAAAAAAACTGGGTGGTTTCTGTAACCATTTCTTCATCCAGAAAAAGTTCTTTCAAGCAATTACTTTACCTGGTAAAGAATTTATCCTGTAGGTGTACTTCACTGCCTCTGAGAAATCTATAATAGCCACTTAATTCACTGTAAATACAGGCATGAATGGAGGTATAAATTTCCAGCATAACGTTTCTTTTTTTACTTGGCTTTTAAATTGGAGAAACAAAGTTTTTTCTGGACTGTATAAGATTTCAAAAGAGCTTATTGGTTACGAACACACAGTTTTTTTTAAATTAGGCCTATCTTCTGCATTGTCGAGATTTACCTTTGTTTTTGGTGACCCTGCTTGCACCTGCAATTTTGCAAACTTACAGCCAGCGTTAACCGTTTCAGGATGCGTTATAATTGAATTGAAAATGTAGTTGGAGTCACATCTTCAGATGCAATTCCTATTGTTGCATAATATGTGGACCCTGTGTAATTGTATTATGTCATACTTCGTGTACAATAGGAGATTATTGGGGAACGCTAGGTGGCAGCAGACTTACCAGGTAAATCCATTGTTCTTGGAAGTGTACGCTTGCTCAGAATTGAGGACTTACCCCGGTGGCAGGTCTGCTGCCACCGAGTGTATCAGAGTCCAACATTGTAATTCCACTTCATCGAAATTTTCCTCATTGTCTGGCTGTCAGACACAGGATGCAGTGGGAGCAGTGTATAGAAAAGTGACGGCATCAGGAACAGCATCATTCTCAGGCCTGATACCTCAAGGAGGCAACAGAAGCAATCGCCCCTGGCCGTTGCCTTTGTGCCCCTTGAAATGTTTCAGTAGAACTTGTCATTTCCCTCTTAGAGGTGCCCTTTAATATTTAAGGAAAAGCTGCCTCGCCCCAGCAAGAACAAAATATTCTTGAATCTCTCATGTGTAACACTCCCGGCCTACATCTTTGTCTGTGGGACCCGTGTGAGGAGAGTGTTGACAGTGAGGTGTAGTAACACCATTTAATGATCACTGTGTTGTTTGTAAAGCTGGCAGGTGCGTGTCTTTAATGAGAAGGTGTTCAATATCGACTTGGTAAAATGATCCATGGGTAAAGTACAGGTGTGAATCTTTAGAGAGTTGTTATAGTGTGACTAATGTTCGTGTAGTTAATAAATTCAGTTGTAAGTCCCAGTGTGACCAGAAAACTTCACAGTACAAAGATGTAGATTGTAAGTGTGTGTGTGTGTTCAGTGATGAGAGACTCCCACGGCTGAACTTCGATGTATGCAGCTGTGCGCACCTTATGGTGCGGGGTACATTTTACATATAATGTAAGTTTTGCAGTAGAGTGAACGCTGGTTCAAAAGTTGAGGAAGTCTCCTCTAAAATCATTGATCCAGCTAAGTACAGTAACTAACTAGTCCCAATACATGTAGGTCTGGGTAGTTATTAATAACATGTACATGTAGCTCTCACTTTGCGGTGATCGTCACGAAGATAATGATAATAACACATAATGTAAATTTGTATAGCGCCGGTATCCTTCAACTTAATCACGCTCAGGGCGCTTTGCAAATATAGCAACCACATTGGAAACAAGTAAATGCAAAGCAAGACCACAATCTAAGATCATAATTACAGTTCAAAAGCATCCTTGGACAAGAGTGTTTTCAAGCTCTTCTTGAAACTTGGCAAAGATGCACATCAGATGGGAATGAGCTTTAGGCTATAAGGTAACTGCAGCAAATCTAAAAGATCTTTCTCCCCAGTGATTGCATGATTGGTTCTCAGCCAGAAGCAGTGGGTTTGAAGATCTTAGACCACTGCATCCTGGTGCGTATAGCTCTAAAGTCAAGTAACAGGGCCAGATCGTTATAAGGATCTTGTACACAAAAATACCAAGTTTGTACATTGTCTTTTAACTGGAAGCCAGTGTAGGTCAATTAGTACATGTGTGATATGTGCCCTGGTTTTTGGAGTGTGACAATCCTCCAGCCATGTTAGTTGGCTTAGTTGAAGATTTGTGACACCATAGGGCAGGGAATTTCACGTATCGAGAAGAGACAAACCATGGACAAGCAGTTAAGATGTGTCTTTGTTCAGATACAACATTTATGTACACATTCGTGTATAGTGTGTACAGATAGCACTCATCAAAATAATGCGTTTTGAAGTGTTGCAAAAAGAAACAACTACTATAGCCTGGCACTATTTCCGTAGGGTTTTGGGAACAATTTGAGAATAACATTTTTTTTTTTTTTTAACTGCATGAAGGCATTGTTGCATGTAGTGTAAGTTCTGAAAAATTGTAGAAGCTATTTCTTACCCTTTTTAAATTGATCAAGGAGATATTTTGCAATTGTTGTTGTAGTTAAGGCCTGATGTTTTCACCCGTAGCAGATTCTCTCTCAAAGGCTATCAAATAAGCAGTAACTTTCTTTTAGTTTGCGGTGTGGTTTTACTGGCCATTACCTGACTCTCCAAGCGCAAACAAACAGCTTGATGAATCACTCCACTCTCGTCTCCAGTAATATCAATGGAGCCGACTGTCTACATTCAAATTGAATTCATTTGGGCATGCAGTTATTTATAAGCAACAAACAAGCTACCTGACAGTTTTGAGGAAAAGGGGAAAGGTGGGGGGGGGGGGGGGGGGGAAGGAGAAGAGTTGGGGGACTTGGAAAACCGAGACTGAATGAGAGATCATTTGCACAGCTGCTGTGTACGCCAGTGTTGACCTGCCAAGCCCAATTAGGATTCCGAGTTAAAAAGAATGTCCATTCCTACGGTAATGTGGATGTTATAATTAGTACCGTCTTCCTAATTACATTGGAATCAGCATCCATCTGAGGAATTAATTATTTAGCGTACTGTGTACAGGTACGTTGTAAATGATGCACTACACTTGTCATCAGATACATGTACATTGTACATAGAGCCGATATCATCACGATGCTCACTGCGAGCGAAAAACAAATTGATGCTTTCAGAAGCAGAAAGTTCTACGCTCAAGTGGCTATCACAGATTAGCAAGGTATTCTTGCTCAAATTGCATTATTTGCTTATATACACCTACATGTATAGTGCAGTAATTTGGTGCTAAAGCAAGCGCAGCATTTTGGTGCTAAGTAAATCTGTAAGCAGAGAATGGTGACCGTAAGTGCATAATGCTGATGACCAGGAGATTGTGACTTTTGAGTTTGCCAGTGTTGTCTATCTCTTAAACTGGTGGTATCCCTTGTGGCTGAGATTTTTAAATGGTACCGCTCAACCTCGTTCCCAGGGGTATTGATCTCGCCGCGCCATTTTTGGGGGTATACTGAGGTTGGCTCGATACCCCTGGAATTGTGACAAGAAAATCTGCCAACATATGAGAGATTTTAATTAGGCCTGTGGCCTATCAACTCGACGCGCCGCTCAAATGGTATTCTGCAAAAGTGGCATCATTAATCATAGAGCAACTGGTCCCCCCTCATTCTTCTTTGATTTGTGACCTGTCTAACTGTATGTAGTTTATGGTGACTGCGTAAAAACGAATCGTTTGAATTATGATCGCGTCAAAATACTTGCATTTTGCAACGAGCGAACTTATTTTGACACGCACATACTAAGGTTTGTCACAATAAGGTTTACCAGCCAAAATACCATGTCACATGTACAATCTTTGACTGGTATTCTGCTTATTTTTGCTTAGCAGAACATTTTTTAGCACTGTTTTCTGCTGAAGCAGCTCCATGAAATTTGGCCCTGTGTCTGTTCAGTTTTTACCAGCTAGGCTTATTTGCTTTGTAAACGTTTTTTTTTCCTCTCAGAAATATCCAAGTGTCATGGACATATTTTCCAGGCACCAAGACAATCATCAGAAGTCGGGGCATGCAATTTCCGCCATTTCTTGCATGAAGTTCAAGGCCTTGTATTACGTACTATTGTGCGCTGTAGACAATGCGTCACAGGATTGCTCTTAATGCAAACTCTCTGTTCTCTGGTGTGTCTCGGGTCGGTGAAGTACGAGAAAGCTGTCGCACTCTGTCACTCCTTTTACCAAGTGACTTGGTCCGTATCGCAGCCCTTAATTACACAAACCAACTTTCAATTTCTGGAAGCCATTCAAGGGATTAGAGAAAGTTTGATTTGGGGATTTCCTGTCTTAACTCGCTTTAAAATTAAATTAGCTTAATCCCAGTCTGAGTTGTTCCCCATTCATGCATCAAATGATTCATTTGTACTGTGAAGAAGAAACAAAAACCCCTCTTCCACGTCTCTCTGTTGTTTCAGCGTTTCCTTTTCAAGTCTTAGGACAAACCCTGTGTATGTGACTCACCATTTTTTCTTGAAAAAACAATTCTGACGGCAAAACAGAGATTTTCGCCTTAAATTGCTGTCGACAGACATCGGTGATGAAAGAATTACAATGTATTAATAGTGATTAATGGCCAGTGTACCGTGATTCATTGGTGTTACTTGAATGAAATGTATCGGCGGGAGATCGCCCGTTTTGATTTGCAGGAAGTTGAAGCCAGTGGTCGGAGCTGGTTCATCGCCTCTCATGGGGGGTGCAGACGGGTTATGTTTCAGTTGACGAATCACTGGCAGTTGATGGATGAAGCCATTCGTTGATCGTTGTAGTGATGGTTATGACATCACTCCCAATCTGTACAATTTGAAACTTGATGTTGTGGGTGAAAAAAAAAACTACACTCTCAATCTGCTGGGTGGACTGGGGGGATTTGGGACAGATGTTGTGACATGTTGTTTTGTAGTAGGATGAATTTTAAAGCAAATGATGACAGGATACATGTACTTTACATTCATCGAGGCTTATCATTAGTAGATGTTTTATGGCGCAGTAAAGAGGTGATTGGCCTGCCCAAAATTGTTGCAAGTCTTTGTAACAGATTGACCGTTTTTGTGAGGTTGCTTTATTTGTCAGTATAGACCTTTCTTTTGCGACGTCACAGCCACAAGTTTGGCCAACCATGGTTGGCAAAAGTACGGGCAACCTTCACTGCAAAAAGTACGGCAGTTTATTATATTTGACCAATAATGCTATCAAATTAATACCCATATTAAATGTTTTTTTTCGCTATGGGGCAGGTTTCTATGCCTTCATGAAGTAGTCCACGCCGCGAGTGGCCTTTGGGCCTTGTATTGGGCGAATTGCATAACAAAATAAATAAATCAAAATTGTTTTCAAAAAGCTTAAAATATGGTAAATGCTTTTGTGCGTCATCAGCAGATCATTCACTGTTGGTGCACTCATGTTACTTTGTTCTTAAAAGGGCAAGGGCACAAAGGCATTTACCTCTTGATAAAGGGCACCTCTATGAGGAAATTGTAAACTTCTATTGGAACATTTCAAGGGGCACGGAGGCAATGATTAGGGGCGACTGAGGCCATTGCCTCTGTTGCCTCATTGAAATATCAGTACTGAACTTGATTAAAAGAAGCAGATAAAAAGTACTTCTAAAATGGTCCGAGTTCAAGAGCCTCTGAGTATGGTTTGACTTAAAATGGATCATTGTATTGAAATGAAGGGGGAGTTTAATGTTAGCCTCCCTTGGGGAATCATTTTCTTAAATTAAGATGTGTCGACATGGACTGACCCTTTGGGGTTATCCCCAGGGAATCGGGGGTTGAACTTGTGACAGTGTGAACCCAGGGTAAAACGGATACTAGGTTGGAATTGGCAGGGTTGTAGGAAATTGGTTGAATTCGAGAACTTTGGATTAGTCATGATAATAATGAACTGTTTTCATTGTCAAATTCTAAATTGTTTGCAAACATAGATTAGGATTGACCTTTGATGTGTGTTTTTTGTCTTGACCTCGGCGACGGCACATTCCATCTTCAACCTGTGACAACATGTAAGTGCTAATTTAATCAAAGATTAATAACATACATTTCACTCGTACAATTCACCTCTGGTGCAAAGCCGTTGAATTCAGTTGATCCCTGTTTGTCATTTGTCGAACAAAGCTGTATCATAAAAATGTTTGTAATCTTTATGTACTTTTATCAACTTACGTGAATAGCATTGGTAATTGTCAAAGACCAGTGTCCGCAGTTTATTAGAGCCAACCAGACATGAAATAACAAACCTGTGAAAACATTTAAGCTTAATTAGGTCATCGGAGTCACAAGAAAATAGTGGGGGTGAAAAAAACCTTCCAAAGATATGTTTTCATTGTTTTAAAACGTTGGGTTTTTGACGCGCCAGATCAAAACGAATCGTTTTAGTCATTTCTCAAAAACTGTAGCATTTCAAGCAAAGCTATTTAAAGAGAAGTTTTCCCATGATGACCATCTTTATATCATTTGTGCCAATCTAGGAACAATTTTCAATCTTACCAATGTTTTGCACACCCTTCAAAGAAAGAAGATCAAATCGAAACAAAATAACCACATGCAAAAGCAATTAATTTTGCCTTTCTGTCGCAAAGGATTTCAGGTTTAAGTCGCAAAACTCTAGTTTGAGTTCAGTCCTAAGGGTCTAGTTCGGAATCATTTATTTGTTTGTGGGGAAAGGGTATTTGACTCTCAAGAAAGATAGAGTCGATGTAAAGGCTTCAAAACAAAATGCACAACAGGCCTCTTCTTGTAGTCACTGTCAAAAATTCCAAACCTGCAAAAAGTCAACTCCAAAAATGTCAACCCATTGTTTGTGATTTTATTTTATTTTATTACACATCCAACAGCGCAAGCGCCAATTACAGGATGGTGATTAGGAAACGAGAAGAAATGTTCAGTTTTAGAAGTGGGAGGAAAACCCCAAATGGGGGAAAACCCACGGAATCAGGTAGGGACTGAAAACCCAATCCACATGCCGGGCTTCGGTCCGGGATTCGAACCAGGGTCCACAGAGGTGAAAGGCAGGGAAAGAAACCACTGAGCCAACCTGAGCCCCCAACCTGAGTGCATCTTTGACTCTCATTTTGAATCCCTACTTGTAACTCAAGATGAGTCACAAATAAGCCGTTCAAATTTAGCAAAATGTGTAAAAAAAAAAAATTCCAAACCTGCAAGAGTCAACTCCAAAAATCTCAACCCCATTGTTTGTGATGAGTGCATCTTTGCATCTTTGACTCTCACTTTGAATCCCTACTTGTATCTCAAGATGAGTCATAAATAAGCCGTTCAAATTTAGCAAAATGTATACAATATACCTTTCTTTATTCTATCAAGAAGTCGAGTCCAACAAACTCAACTGGTTGTTTGTGATGAGTGCCACTTTCACCGAGTCCCAACTAACTAGCTGTAACTCAGAGAGTGAGTCATACACCTAAACTTGCCATTCAAATCGGTTGAAATATAAATTTTGTCAAGAGTTCTGTACAGTGTATGCCTCTTTCCTCATTCTGTCAAGAAGTTAAGGAAATTGCAGGGCAACCCAAGAGTTCAACCAAACCCAGTCTAATATGCCTCATGGGTGTATTCAACATTACGTCAATGTGCATTTGTTAGATAAGGGCTCACTTGAGCTGTACACCTTGATGCATAAAGTCACCTGTGATTTAATTCTACCTGAGCCCAATAAGGCTGCTTGTAAATATATAGCACACAAATTAGCTAAGTGTAGAACAGTTTTGCTTAACAGAAAAGAGGGTTCCAGCCCCCCCCCCCCAAAAAAAAACAAACAAACATGTTCCCTTCTTAGTTTTCCTCAGCACTTACTTTTATTGTTAAGGTTTACTTCATCATTGTTTTTGGAAGAATTAAATGCACTCACCTCCTTTAGTTTTTAATAAGCACATTTTCCGAGCAGTCTTTAAAAATTTCATCGGTTTAGGTGCTCCCATTTTAGTGAAAATTCTGAGTGGTTTATTTATTTGTCAGGGATTTTGTGCTTGTTCATATTGGGCTTATTTTCATTTGCGGAATCCAAAAAAAGCAGGATGATTTGTGTGGTCTTCGAATGCTATTTCCTTGACTTTTATAGTATGTCAGATGGAAATATTGGAGGATTGATACTATCAATTCCGGCCGAAATGCTTGGATCACTGTGACAGGAAATAACAGTACTCTCCCCGTCCCTCGCTCCCTCTCTCAATGTTGCTAATCCTAGGGTTCTCCCTATTTTGTTAGATTTAAGGTCAAATTCACACCAAAATCTTAATTTGTCGTGTGTCGTGGCAGAGCGGTTAATGGACCGTGCTCAATTTCTGGTGGCTAAGTCATCAGGATGTGGGTTCGAATCCCGGTCATGACACTTGTGTCCTTCAGCGAGACACTTAACTTTAATTGCTTCAAATAGGGGAAGAGGCAGTTAAATTTTGTCTCGCAACGGATTAATTGCCCCATGTTCTGTTCTTAGCTTAGCTGTGAAGAGACTTGCATTTACGTCTCGCCATGTCTTGTTTCTTGCGCATTGGGGCAGGTTTCTATCCCTTCAAAAAGTAGCCCACACCTCAAGTGGCCTTTGGGCCTTGTGATGAGCAAATTGCATTAAAAAAAATAAAATAAAAAACAGATTGCACAGTAGAGCTTTTTAAACCAAACATAAAAATCAAATGAAAAAACATTCCGAGGACCTGGTTCAAATACAGTGTGCTTCGACCACACTTGCTAAATTTGGGTTCATGATGCCCCACAGTTTTGAAACGTCCTGGGGAGAACTCTGAATCCCAACTCAATAAAAGCCAACATTGATCAGGGGCTGGGGGGAGGCCCAACAAGATATGACCAAGATTTTAGTTTGAACTTTATAACCATTCAGCTTTTCAGATTAAAAATAATATATTTTTTTTAATGTTTTTATTTTTACCATTAAACCAATCCTATACTTTGTCTTTAAACAATGTACTTTCTGCTGAAATGAATGACCATTTTCTGTGGGTGCAAGGGATCCTGCCCTTCTAGATTATACCTAAATTGTAGGTCGCTGTGCTGCTGGAACCTGATGGATTCTGGTGTGCTCTAAGCAGAAATGCCCAGGGGTAGCCTACAGTATCCTGTCCATGTATAGTGGAGTTACATGGGCTGAGGAAAATGTTCATTAGTGCAGGACTTAAATATGTAATGAGTTGAACTATGAACATATACACTTGTTATTAATAGATGATGGTTATTTAAATCAAAGCAGTAAGAACTCATTGGACATGGCGTGTCATGGCCGAGCAGTCTAGTGCACGGGACTCAAGCTCTGGCTGTTTCTGATCAGCAGAGCGTGGGTTCGAGTCCCGGTCTTGACATTTGTGTCCTTAAGCAAGACACTTAACTGTTGTTAACCCAAATACTCTTGCTAAGAGACGGTGTTTGCTCCGGTGTTTCTGGCAGTGGCTGCTGAATGCGCCACAGCACCTTGTAAACCCTTATAAGGAACTACATAAATGGGTCTCATAATTCAAAAACTTCAAAACCAGTCATAAAAAAATAATAAGCACCTTGAGTACCTATTAGTTGGTAGATACCTGCGCTATTTCAGACTCTAGTATTATTTATGAATATTCTTTTTTTTTGTGTATTCAAACTTGAAACTTGATAAAAGCCAAAAAGATGAGCTAAGGTGCTGTTGTACCTTTCAACATGATGAATAAAACCTGATTTTAAAGAATTCTTTTGTACAAATTTACAAGTTGAAGGCAGTCCACTGAAGGAGCACACTTCATTTGTAGTTTGGGTTTTCTGAAAAACCACTAAAAGAGGACACGTTTGTAGCTTATGAAAAGAAATGTTTTTGTAAACAAACAATTTAATTTACAATGTTGACAGCAGCCTACTGAATGAGCACACTTCATTTGTGGTTTATAATTTCTTCAAAACGATTACAAGAGTGCTGTGTGTAGCTTTTTCAAAAAGTATACTGTTTCTGCACTATTTATTTTACACTGTCTCTCTTGTTAGTTGTATGTACAGTGTTGGGTTAATTAGATTGTGTCATTTGGGATGTTAGGCATGTTAGGGGTGGGTTGTGCGCAGAGAGTGTACCGGTGACCGTCTTGTAACTCTATAACCATTGAGGAAGGAACACACATCCATCATGATATTGTACTCCCCGATGAATCTTCATCACCATTATCTGTTTTGTCACCATCCTCCCAGCAGCAACGGACCGCTTCACAGCTGTAATATCTTTCAGAGAGAGAAGCACAGAGAGAGAGAGAGAAAGAGAGAGGTACGGGGAGACTAAACCAGCGCCGTACCCAAGGGAGCATACCCCGCGACGCCTTCCCCGCTGATCTTTATCTCCTCATCCCATGCATCATTGCTGACTGACTTTTATGATTGGCGGGGATTAGGACTAATTCCTTTCTCAGTGTTGTTTCAGGAAACAACCTTAATGGCAAAGGGGGGGAAGTGACTTGAGGTATATAACATGACCTGCTGAACCTCCCGGACGACGTCGTTGAAGTTGGTTCTTCGGGAAAGAGAAAAGAAACGAGAGACCCTGGGACCTCCCGGCAGGTTGAGATCGGAATCAGTGTGGGTATATATATAAAATACTTATGTATTTGTTATGTTCATTTGGGTTAAAGGAGTGCAGTGCAGTAACACTCTTGCTGTTGGATTCGTATGATGACTGCTGAAGACGGATTGTTCACTCGAGGTGTTTAGTGCTTTCATTCAAGCTGATTATAAAGTCGACCAGAGGTAATTCTTCCCTTCTCGGAGGCTATGCACAACTGTTGACATTTCTTCCTATCTACCTGTGGACTTTTTCAAGCTAGCTTGTTTTTTCTCCCAGCTGGTTCCACTAAGATTGTGACTTTCTCTTGGTTTTTCTCTACAAGTTGTTGTCAGAGTTGTTCAACGTGAAGGACCTGCTATTTGGGATTAAGGATTCTGACTTTCTTTTGTAAGTATTTTAGGGTGGACCTTTGTTGTTGTTGTTTTTAATCATCGAGTAGATGAGTAACCTGTACTTTCATTTTGTAGTCAATTTGTTTATGTGTTTTGTTTTGGTTCATTTGTTGTTGTTTTTTCTCATGATTTTTATGATTTACAGAATAAAGGGGAATAAGTGTGTGTGTGTGTGTGTTTTTTCCAATCCTTTTGTGGCATTTATACATTGATGTAGGCAATAGTATCATTTGTCATGTTTAACTCATTTCTGTATGGTACCTCATGAAGATAAGTGAAAACAAAACATATATACTTTTTAAAAGCTGTTTCCAAAGAGTCTCCTTGTTCTATTTGGTTAACAATTATGTGACACTTTTAACTTTAGTTGAGTAGTAGGCCTACACATTGAAAGCAGGAAACAATGTATTCAGGAGAAAAGGCAGGAAGAAATTGTACCTTTTTCTGAGTTTTGTTTTGATAGTCTTCCAGATTGTAGTTGTCTGTTTTGTCATTTATGTAGGGAAGATATGCAACAAGCGATCATTCAAAAAACTAATAATAGTAATAATAAGAACTGAACCTGACTTGCTCCAGCTGAATTTCAAAGAGTGTTTTGTATCATCAACACTATACACTTGTACCCCAGGAATGTCTATTGTCAAAAAGATCCGTCTTGTTTCTTCAAATAACAAAGTTTGCTGAATGGGTTTCTCACGTTCATATATTTGTGTGTTTGTGTGTGGACGAAATTGTTCTTGTGTTTGTGGAATTCTGTACATATCAGATCAGGAAAACAACAGCTAAGCCCTTTGGCTGATTCTGTTGTTTCATTTGTTTATTTTCTTTATGCCACGGAAATCTGACAAACACTAGTCAATTGTAAAAAGTATTGTGGGCTATGTAGTTTCCTTGTTTCTTCATGTTTTTGCAGTGACAAGGTTGCATTTCTGATAGGTGATTCCACTCTTGCAGAGTGAAGACCATTAATACTTTGTGCAATTTTGTACTAAGGGTAGGTTTGCGGTAACACCTTGTTTTAAATCTCTCTTGAGTAGTGGTGGCTTTTAGAGGAGCCGGTTTGTACTCGACGTTTCGACCAGTATACTCTGGCGGTCTTCAGGACTTTGTGACTGTGTGTGAGACTAAACTCTGTACTTGTATTCCAGCAGGAATGTCTCGGTGCAGAGACCTTGCCACAGTCGGCTGTTCAGCTGCACAGTCACAAGCATGGCTACACATTTTCATGGCGTTCATGTTATGAACAACACTTTGAAAACCATTGATTGTAACAGTTATCTCAACATTGTCTATAAATAAATTTGTTAGCGCTGTTTCACTGAAGAATAACAAGTACTTGAGCTTATCCAATGCAAGATCTGCAAAGAAGTACTCAATACATGCAATATGCATCTCTTGTTTATCTGATGTCTGTGTATCAAACAGTGTACCCATGATTGTTGCTGTGCACTTAGTCAAAATATCGCTTGCAATTCTTGGTAACATCTGAACGTATTGTTCTTGTAATATGATCCTGCTTGTTTTGTGAACGTTCATGACATTTTTTTCTCTCTGTCTCTGTTTGTATCTGTCCAGACTGTTTAGTTGCACTTGTGTCTGATGAGAAACGACAACATGCCAGTACCAGCAGACAACATGAATGCCAACGAACCAGGTAAAATGTCATGCTTCAACTTTGTTTTAGATGTTGTTTTTGTCGTTAATGTTCCAGACAGTTAAGTACCAATGACTGTCGTCAGTAATTGGATGGGAGACCATTCCGTGTATTGTCAGGGTCTGGGTTGGTGGCTAGTCTAGGACATGATCATGATAGGGCTCCTTAACGTCAAGCCTGCATCTTTCGGATGGGACGTAAAATCATGAAAACTGTAGGTCCTGTTTGTCCTGAGCATTGTATATTGCACACAAAACACCCAGGATACTTGCATTATCGTGAAAGAGAAGGGGCTTGCCCCAGTGTTTCTGTATTGGCTGCATATTGCGCCCTCTTTGAGCATGTTTGGTGTATAGTTTATTATGTGATGCACATTTGAACATATTGGCAATGAATTTGTGCAATACAAATTAAAAAATTTAAGGTACATCGGTATAAAAAAATATTTTTTCACATTTATTTAAATATTGTCATTTCGAGTTAATTGGTACATCAACTACTGTGGCATAACCAAAACATAATTGAAGTTTTAGAAAGTATTGATAATAACGTATTTATGAAAGATATAATCATGATTAGTTTTGATAAAAAAACCAAAATCAATCAAAAAGAATTGCATTATGTTAGGTAAAAGACCTGGAGAATAAAGCCATACATGTATTTGCTAACATAGTGTCAGCCAGAGGAATGCAGGTAGTCTTTTGGATTCAGTGTGTTGTATTTATACACCCTGTTTTATGTGGCATTTGTGTAAATCTATAAACCTCCCTTTTGTGACATCACAGCCGTGAGTTTTGCCACCTTTGACAAAGTACGGGAGGGCCTTGGCTGTAACAACAGTTGATCATTTAATACCATAATGCCATCAAGTCACCCATACACTGATGAATCAATTGTGCTACCGAAAACAAAGCACACATATTCTTCAGTAAAAAAAAAACAGTTTAAAACTTGTTTTATGAAAAAAAAGGCAGATTGCCATTCCACTTTTTTTCATGTCACATTTTGTGATACTCAAGGCTGCCCATACAAAATGATGGTCATTGTTTGTAAACAAAAGAAAGGTCTCTTATAAAAATAAACAATTTGGATGCCCTGTTTTAAAATGTACAGCAAATTTTAACAGGTACTGGCTAACACCTTGCTTGCTAATCAAGTCTTGAGCGCACAACACATCATGGCCCAATTTCATAGAGCTGCTTAAGCAGCAAATAGTGCTTAGTAATTTTCTGCTAAGCGAAAATAAGCAGGATACCAGCCCAAATTTGTACATGTGGAATGGTATTTTGGCTGGTAACCTTATTCTGGTAAACATAATTTCGTTGTGCTTAGCTGCTTTCTGTGCTTAGCTCTGCTTTCTGTGCTTAAGCAGCTCTATGAAATTGGACCCATGTGTCTACTAAGATACAATTCTCGTTTGCCATTTTTCATTTCTGAATGTTCGGTGACTTCTCATGGTAGTTCGGCTGAGATTGTTGGGTTCCTTAACGGAGCTCGGATGGCACCCAACACACACATTCAGGCGTCTATTGTTTAGATACAATTCTCGTTAGCCTTTTTTTTCATTTCTTAATTCTCTTTGACAACTCACCGTAGGTCTGCTGAGATTGCTGGGTTCCTTAACGGAGCTCGGAGATGGATTCCACGGGAGGCAAGATGACTTCATGTTCTTACAGAACGTCCTGGCAAGCCCCGAGTTCCACGCTCTGTTCAATGTAAGTCTCTCTCACACTCGTCCATGACAGTCACAACACCACTGACAAATTCCCACGGAAACTACATGTAACCTGTGTGCTGAAAATACTGGGTCAAGCCAAGGGCAGACTGACAAAAGTATGGGAAGAAAACAATCTTGATTGTGTGTCCCTAGTGCAAGATTTTGAACGTTTGCAAAACTGCCTGCTGATGGAAAAAATATACATTGTACTCATAATATGTACATCATGTAGCAATCAACTTGAAAGTTTCTGCTCATGGAAAGTTGTTGCATTTGCGTATTCGTCCCAAACCTTGACACAATTTTGCTGTCCATGTATGAATATTGGTTGCATTTATTACAATGGAGACTTTTGATAAAATACTGCCATGCAAATCAAACTAGACGCTCAGTAACAAATCTTAAAGTAAATGACATCTTTAGAAATGAAAATTTCAGATAACTTTTTCACAACCCTTATGACAGGTATTCAACTTTTAAGCTAATCAGCTGATTTCCTCATTTGAAAGAATATTGTAGTCCCATAGAAAATTAAAGACATTTTGTGTGCTTGGCCATTTTCTCTCTATTTAATTTTTTTTTTTTAATTTTTAAAAATTTGTTTTACAAAATTGCGTGTCCGTTACTAATACATTAGAAAAAAAAAGAATTAGCTGTTGCAAACTGCTTACCAACCAAATTGACCTGTGGTATAAATGCAACAAATTGTTAATGGCCTTATGTTTTGACCCTAGCAGAGTCCTTCTCAAAGGCTTAAAAAAAAAAACCTTTGAGAAAGACTCTGCTAAGGTAGAAACATGAGGCTATTAAAACTGTTTTGCATGACTAAATTAGCTGAAACTTTAATAGCTGTAGACATGCAGTCATAAGCTTAGTACTGGCTGGGCTTTGACCTTTGACTTGACTTTTTTAAGAGTGGGTGTTGACACGTTGGGGTCTATCTTGGACAACATGCTTAGAGCTTTGAAAAATACTGTGAAGATAACATAAAGTTTGTAAAATCCAGTCAGAGTTTCAAGTCATCCAATATGAAGTTAATCTTCTTGACCAGTGTTTTCCTTATTTATGAATTTGCTGTCATTTTTGTGAGGAAATAAGTCATCTATCGTGATTTACTTCTTGTCATATTTTGACTTCTTCTCGAAAACAAAAAAAGACAAAAGTTGGCCGTCTCCCGGATATTGGTGTCTTTGTTTTAAGTGGGGATGTGCTTGCCAGAAGCCCAATAATCCAGGACATGGGAAGTGGTGGTCTAGGGACTTGGGGGTTTCACTGTATATAGATGGGTGAAAGGATGAGGGGTAATTTCTGTTTTATATAAAAGAAATAATTTGTTACGTACAGTATGTAAAAAGCTGCATCCTCCAGACTACCACTTCCCAGGTCTGGATGCTCGGGGCATTGTCATCGGCCGTTAGCGGCATGAGGAACAGGTGTTTTCTGGAGTCTGTCCAGGGACTTCAAAGCAGTGTGTCCCACATCAGGGCCCAATTTCATGGAGCTGCCTAAGCACAAATAGTACATTTTGTGTAGGTTCCCTAAAAATCACAGTACAAGTTCTTAAAGGATTCCCTAAAAACACCAGTACAAGTTTTGTCGAATTGAAACTCGAAGGCAGTGTGTCTGACAGTGACTCTACAAGTTTTAGCTAAGATCAGGGCCCATACAATTTCATTGAGCTGCTTCAGCACAAAAAGTAGCTAAGCTCAATAAAATTATGCTTACCAGAATAAGACTACCAGCCAAAATACCATTCCACATACCATTTGTAACTGGTGTCCTGCTTGTTAAGCAATGTTTGCTCTAGATGAAGTTGGACCCTGGACAGAGGGTGTCCAAGTTACAGTTGTCGACAAATGCAACAACGTTCAAATTCAAAACAGGGTAAAAAAAATAATAAAGCCAAAAAAAACAACAAAAACAAACAAAACAGAAAATAAGCATCTGGCCGGCAATCCGATACTTAGGCTTACTCTGCTGATACCAGGCTAGGCCCATCGTTTCTTAAAGATGATGTAGAGCACAAAAAGTAGCGAAGCACAAAACAACTTTGCTTACCTGAATAAGGTTAGCAGCCAAAATACCATATAATTATCACAGGTACCGTTCACGTCTGGTTTTCTGCTTAGTTTTGCTTAGCAGAAAATCGTTTAAATAAAATTTGTCTGCGAAGGCAGCTCTCCATGAAATTAGGACCAGCTATAGATCTCGTCATTGTGAGGAGAAGATGTATCCATGTCTGCATTATCTACATTTACATGCACACGTACCCAATACATGAAGTTGGGGCCAGTCTTAAATGAAGTTTACAATTATGCAATAATTAAAGCAGGAAGGAGGGGGGTAAGTGGGAGAGGGGGGTTTAAATGGGGAGAGGGGTAGGCAAGGGGGGTGATCAGGTTATTTACCCAGGTTGAGGAAAGTGCTGGGTCATATGATGCACCTTGACGGTCCCCAGCTAATTTCCCTCCTAATCCCCAGGGTATGCTTGAGATGTGTTAATAGATGTGATGCAGGACCCCCGTCCCATCTCCAGGTAAACCCAACCTATAAACTCTGTGTTTACACCAGCTGAGATCTACCCAAAAACCACTGACTCATGGGAAACGTTGTACTGTCCAGTTGTGCTAAATGAAACTCTAATAATTAATTTAACCATTAAATCAGCGTCGTTTAGATGACATTGCAGTAAAACTTAATTGGTCTTTACTTTTTTCATGTGATTTACTTTTTTTCAAAATGATTTGGTAGATTTTGGTTTACCTTCAATATCCCTTATCATGCCATTACCTCCTATGTCTTGCTCCCTGCATAGAAATGTCAGAATGAACACTAATCGTTATTAAACCTGTCAGGGCCAGAACATTTTCCCATCCAGCCTCTGTTTGGTTTCTTTTGGCACTTTGCCAATAAACTTTGCACTTTCGTAAAAAATAAAAACAAAGTCTGCAAATGTTTGTGACTGCATGTTTGTCACATCAATTAGTTGTTTTGGGAAATTATCTTTTAACTGATTCTACCCTAAGTAATACCATCCCAGACAACAAGGGATACCATCAAGCGTAAGGAAGTTTTTTTTATCTTAAATCTGTTATCATTACCACTAGTCTGGTGAATGTGACATTCGGTAAAGCGCCTTGAAAAATGATGTAAATATTTCAGAGATAGGGTACTCCCTTGCAGATGTTGTACAGTTTTTGTTGTTGTTAGATTTTTAAAATGTTTTTAGAGAAGAGATGGTTGTTTGTTTTCATGGAAACTTTTGCCCTGTATAATAATCATCGATTAGTAACCAGGTCTGATACTTCACAGAGGCACTTGCTTCCATGCCCCTGGTCATTGCCTCGGTGCCCCTGGTCATTGCCTCGGTGCCCCTTGAAATGTTCCCTCATAGAGGTGCCCTTTACTGGAGAAAAACCGCCTTGCCCTGACAAGGACAAAGTATCTGGCCCGAGTAGCCATACTAACAGTACTTGTATACATCAGTTCATGAGGAATAGGATTGTGGTGACACTAGGTGAAGTGAATAATCCTTCTTGAACACAGTGTGTGCGGTTCTCAAAAGAGTATCGGTTCTTTTCAGATCCACATATTGAAAAGAGGTAACTCAAATGAGATAAGTCGATATTGTTTCCCATTGAATTCATCTTTTAGACATTATTGGTTTTTGGAAGAATAAACTTATATCCATCCTCTAGCTTTCAAAAAACACACCATCAAATCAATGAAAACAACGAAAACAATTTTATTATCACTTTTTTGGGTGTAATGTAATGGATTTCGTGCTTGTTCGTATGCATTTCTTATTACGAATTTAGGCAATCAAAACAGGCAACGATGATTTATGGTGTTTTTAAATGCAATTTCTTTGACCCAAATATTTCTCTTGATGATTTTTACCAGTATGAACTTTACAATCAGCAGGCTTGCAGCTTTTCAGCAGATCAGCTGATTGCCTCTTTTATCTTCACGTCTAGTGCCAAAGAAAACTGAAAAACACTGTACAAAGTTATGAGTGTTTGGCTATTTCCTTGTTTTTGAAATTGCAAAGTTGCATGCCTGAATCAGTGAGCTTTCAGATTCAAAACAACTCTGAATTTTGATGAACATTTTCAACTAAAAACAGAACCCGCCTTGACTTTTACACATATAGTATTTAAGCAGACTTGAATTCTTGGGCGGATTTGGTGCACAGGAAACGTGTGCATCCCGACCATCATTGCAATGCGATTGACGTAATTTACACAGTATCTTAGTTCAACAGGTTCCCCCCACAGGAACACCCTATGGGTACGTGTGCTTCTTGTTTTAATCAATGGTTTCTTCACGGTTGCAGGCACACAATGCGGTGAAGGCGTATGGACAAAACCAGTGGGACCCTGTTACACTCGACTCCTCAACTATGATGACTGATGTAAGTAATAGTCTGACGACTTTTATCTAAATGTTCAACATGTTCATGAGGGGAGGGGGGGACTGGTTTAGTAACTTTATCAACGTGATTGGGGTGTAGGATTTGAAGCTTTGCATGGTGTATGAAGTATAAGAAGCAACTAGTGTGTTGCTGACAGCCACGTGAAATTAATCTCTTCATGAGGGGCTGACTAGGTGACTTGTGGCCGGCTTTTCTGAAATTATTCATAGTTCAACTTGTGAAATACATTTGCTGCAATTTTAGTATTTCAAAAATTTCTTATTTGCATTATTGTGGTATGGCTTAGCTGATAATGAAATATTTTATTATGAGAGATTGTTTTGATTTCAAACTGATCAATTTACATAATTTCTTTAGCAATTTTGCATGACTATTCAATGCAAGAAAACAGCCTGATGTTTTGATGGTTAATAACTACATGGTATGTAGTAAAATATGGTCGGAATGTGACCACTTTGACTTCTATTCTTTTCCCCTTTTTCAGCTTTGCAATGACATGCTGAACTTTGCCATGATCCCGGAGGTGCGCGAGCTCTGTTTCTTGCTGACTCGTCCCCACATGAGGGCGCTGTTTGACTCACATGACCAGCTGGCCAATGGGGAGTACATTCCACAACTTCCAGACGTGACACAAGGCACCAATAATGATGAAGAAGACACGGTGAAGATTGTACGATTGGTGAAAGGAAATGAACCCCTGGTAGGTGACGTGCTGTTTTTTAATGTGGGGGTGGGGTGGAGGGTTGGGGGGGGGGACAGAGCCCCAGTGGCTGAAAAGATGGAAGTACAGAAGACTTATTTTGTAGCATACCTTGAATCTTTAGAAGTCATTATCTCTGGTTCAGTTTGTATTGCATAGTAGTCAAGGATGTTAGGGCTCCATAAGGGCTGTTTGGTTCAGATTTTTCCAAAAGCACCAAATTTGGCCCAGATGTTGCCCATACCATGCTTTATTTGTGGGGTTGGTTTCTGGGATGACGCACAAGAAACACCAGTTTTGACTCCGAAATTACCTTTACGGTGACTTTTAAAGGTAAAGTTGACCTCAAATCTTGGAAATAACATCATAATCAGATTCCCCATCCCTGAAAATCCCCTAGAAAGTTGTATAATTTATTAATTTAGCCCTTTTACTTTTTTAATCGTGATTGACCTCTGACCCAGATGGTGGCCATATTGGATTTTGCCAATATGGCCGCCCCATGGGTCGCCCGTCTTGGCGCCCATCAAAAATCGAAATAGTATGGTATGGGCAACATCTGGGCCAAATTTGGTGCTTTTGGAAAAATCTGAACCAAAATATCCCTAAAAGCCCTGATTATAGCCCAAACCATGCATGATTGACACGGGCCACCGGGAATACCATTTTGTCAGAGTCCACAGAATTGGATCTGTGCCTAATTTCATGGATCTGCTTACCCTGGAATTCTGCGCTTACAGGGGGCCTGTAATGAGCTTGACTCCATGGGCTGTTAGCGGGAATTCTGCAGTGAGCAGTACCCTGAAATTGGGGTCACTTTGATTCTGATTAACTTAGGAAGGGTTTTTGTTGAAAAGACCTGCTGTGGATTTCACAAGGCGCCAGGACCAGTCTTATCTCGAGTTAGGATGAGTAGCTAGTCCTAACTTATAGGTCTAGTCCTAAGTTAGGTCTAGTCCTAAGTTAGGACTAGTCCTAAGTTAGGACTAGTTTTGTGAAATCCACCCCATGGAGAGTTTTTGTTGATAATTTACTGCTCCTCTGCAAATCTTCCTTGCATATATTGTTGAAGCCTTGAACTTCAAAGTTCCACAATGCCTCTATTCTCTCACTCCCAGCTGTTAATAATCCTTAAAAAAATTAAGTTACCGTACATATAAAGATAAGATAATTATTTATTCCACTGATGTATTAACAAGTTAAAAACCACAAACATTGGAAATTTGTGTGCACCTCGAGCTCTCTAAGAAAAAATAGAATAAACCCTAAACAATGAAAGAAAAATGTTTACAACAACAGAAAATATTACCGACAGTAAAACAAACCAAGTCCCATTATAAACACAAACTGCACTAAGGATAGAAGCTCTCTTTGAAATGCTTGTGATTAGCTACAAGCTTGAGTCGAGTCCAGTCTGAGTCTCCACTGATTGCCCTGATGAGTTTTTTACGTTCCCAGCTCTCAGATCACTCTCCGCAAACAATTCTGGTAACATGTGTAAGTAGTTTTGCTTAGAACTGCAAAAAGGAATCACAGAAAATCACAGGGTCTTCCAGGGTTGGGCTTTGTATTTGGTTGCCTGTTGATTGGATAAGAGTCACACTGTTCTTGAAGGTGTTGTTTTACCAGAGTGGTCCTCCAATGTGAGCTAGAACTTGTCATCATTAAACAGCGTCATATTTTCTTTAATTCAGTTAGCGTAGATAGAACGTATTAAACATCTTTGGGGCATTTCCTGACAGCGTTTGGAGAGAGTGACCCATGCCCCATTTCTGTCAGTTGTCTCAATTATCAGCTCATCTTAGGATGTTGGGGGGGGGGCTGGAGAGAGTGGCTGACAAGTTTCAACCATGGTGACTGACTGTGTGCTTTGTGGATGGTCTGATCCGTAGGAAAAGTTTAAGATTTATTTCACACTTCAGGTGACAGCAAGATGCGTTCAGATGTCAGGGAAAATTGTCAGATGTCAGATTTGAGGTGGAGTCGCCGACAAGTCGAGTTTGGATTTAACTAAGTGTGTGGAGTACCTTACACATGTAGGTGTCCACCCATGCATTTTTTGCAATAAAAAAGATTTTTGCTGTACAAAAGATGTTAGAACACAATCCTACAGTCATTAATTTGTGTGTGTGGTTAATACGCAATTTGCCGAGCAGATTCTGGACATGGATATGCGCAAACCGCAAATTATGGTTTTTGCGGAATGTTGTGCTATTAAGCAATACTCAGATACTAGAGAAGTTGTTCACTGGGGTCGGGGAAGGGGTTGGAAGGTGGAGTGGGCACCCACATGGGTGGATAATGGAGAAGGGGGTTGCCATTGTTGATGTATGTCTGTCCGTCCGTGTACATTGTTGTAGGTATACAACACTGCGTGACCCTACATGTATCTTCCCTCTATTTCTAAAAGGCAAACTTTTGTTCCCTCTTTTCTGTCACAGTTACTCAAAGTTTTTTCCAAGCTTATTAAGGCTATTAAAACCAGGATTTATATCCCTACTCCCTGCTTGTTTCTGTCAGCGGTTATAATTTGTCTATTTTGGTCTTCGCTGCAGGACATCTACATATTAACTACTCGATGTAAGCCTTGTTTGAGTTTTGCCGCCCAGTAAATTTGATATGCTAATCAGTCAGGTCTTCTTGTTAGAAAGAGGATATTTGAATTTCTTTTAGCAAACTGCAAGCGCCTACTCAATATTAAATTGTAAACAGGTTTAGGAAGACGGGAGCATTTGTGGGAAATTTCAATTATGTTTGTGGGTATGTTAGTTTAAGCAATTTACGAGAGACCGCGGGAACTGAAGCCAAAGTAAATTACACGGAATGAGTGAATTATTAAAAACGCTTACTTTTTTTACAGAGCTAACTCATAGAAAACAACCGATCCTAAATTTAAATGTATTCAGCAAAATTTGCTTAAATGCTTTTGACAAGGTTTCAAACACTTAAGATATTGTTTGTGACATGAACAAAGCGTGTGGAAAGAAAAATCTAAAATTGCTTCCTCGCTACATTACATGTACATGTATGAACTCATTTAACATGGGTTTACTAAATCCGTTTTCTTTTTGTTTGTCTTGGCAAAAGTTCCAGTTAGGATTGAAAGTAAAATTGACAGTTATTTGAAATGTATCGATCTCTCTGGAACTGATTTGTTTTTCGGAATGAGTCGTGGCCTCACTTCTTGACTGTCATGTTTGACAACTAGGCAGTCAACGCATTTTTTTGTTTGTAACTTTGCTGTTGACAAAGTTCCAGTTAGGACTGAAAGTAACGCACACGTTGATCTGAATTGTTTTGATCTCCCTTTTGTAATGAATCATGGCATCAGTGATCTGGATCATCCTGCTTGACAAGATGTAAGATTTCAGGCTTTGCATGGTGGAGATAGATCTAACAGTAAGTTCTTATGGGTACAGCACGTACTAATACTACGGATGGGACGTAAAGCCGTAGACCCTGCACGTTGTGTTGTGTGCACGTAAAAGAACCCAGTTTCATTTATCTGTTTGTAGCTAAGAGGGAAGGAGTTTGCCCTGGTGTTTCTGGCAGTGCCTGCTGATTGGGCCACAGCACCTTGTAAACCCTTATAAGGTGCTACATAAATGGGTCCCATAATTCAAAAACTGGAGGGAAAAAAATGTCTTTAAAAAAACTTAATAAGTACCTTGAGTACCTAATTGCTGGTAGATACGTGTGAAGACTCCAGTCTTTATATACTCTGAGAAAATGAGTTGGGAAGAAGTAAACTAGTCAACATGGTTGAGAGCCCACGTAAACATGGTGAAATCCTGTCGTTATGTCTATGGAAAAATGGTTTTAGTTTCAGGAGTGATTAGTTTGCGTTCCTGTTCTAGTTTCATGTTTTTTTCCACTGCTCTCTTGACTTGTTTACACACCACTTAACAACTCCTAAATTTGGCTCAAATGAGAGTCTTGGACTTGTGCCATCAAGGTGGTGAAATCATCGTGTGTTCTGTTTTTTAGCGTTGTCACTGCTGTGGTTTTTTTTTATCTCAGTTTGAAGAATGCCAGGAATAGGTTTGTAACCCAGTTCAAGAGGGCTGTGGTCTGTGCACTATAGACCTTTTGCACTGACGTCACAACGGGGCTGCTATTATTATGCTCTTGATCTGCAGTTTTGGACGTCAAAATGCTTGTTAAGATGTATGGTGTTGGTCTAACTGCGCTCATTTCACCTTAAACACGCACTACACGCAGTAACACAGGGATGCTGACTTCCATAATGGCGCAACCCAAGATTTATCATGTGATGATGTCAGGTGAATTGGTTGCACCCATCTTGTTTTTCTCCCACCCGAATCATTGTGACCAAACTGAGGCTGTGAGTTCAAAATAGTCTGACCCCATTTCGGTGTGTTGAGAATCAGTATTCATTATTGCTACTGCACATCGGGGAACAGGACTTTGACAGTGGGTGGATACTAAAGGTCTTTGGACAGTGTCAATCTGTTACCACTCATCTGTAGTGAAGACTCAATTCTTGACAAGCGGAGATGAATGGGAGGGGAGAATACGACAGTAGTTTGGGATTCTTTGATGGGCAGTAATTGCATAAGGAAAACACCTAATGACCACAAGCTGGTCATTCCATAGCCCCGATGGAAATAGGATCTGCAGGCTTACATTTCGCTGCCTGCAATTGATACACAAACAGACAAATGTGAGAAGGACTGATGGACAAGAGGAAGGTATTTTCGGGGGGGGGGGGGGGGGCGGGAGAGTGCAGTTAGATAAGGAAGCACTGACTGAGAAGGTAGAGGTCTGGATGTCTACCCAGGAACCCTGACACAAAATGACCAGAGGGGACTAATCAAACTTGAAACTTACACTGGACAAACAAACTTTGGAATAACAACTTGGAAGGTAACTGCATATGTGTATAAATTTGGCGGGGGTGAGGGGATGGGGGGGAGCTAATTTGATAAGCTCCTCTATATCCTTAGGTTGGGGATACTTGTTTCTTTTTGACATGCACACATAGTCAGCTTCCATAAAAGAGGGCATTTTTACATGCTTTGCTGGAGAGTTACAGATTGTAACACACAACAGTGGGTTGGTTGAGCTGGAATTTCAGCCATTGCTATAGTGGAGCTGTGAATAGGTTAATCGTTATCATAATTTACTTCCAGGGAAAAAGTACTTGCTTCCACAGCTGTACGTCTAAACCACTGCCTGCAATGATTGTTTGTGGCCTCAATTCAAGTCCTAAACTTATACTGCCCCGTCCGACTCGAGGAAATTCGGCAACGTTGAAGAATAGGCCTTCTCAGCAATGCGAGCTGAAGCCACTGCCAAATTCGTTCACTTGGACATGGCCTAATGAATGTTGAGTAAGACCAGATGCTTTGTTCTCAGAAGGGCATAGGCAGTCTTCTCGTGGTGAAGAGCAGCTCTATGAGGGAAATTTAAGTTTCTATGTTGGAAATTTTTAGGGGCACCAATACAACGACCGGGGTCACTTTTGCCTCCGCTGCGGCCGTGAAGTAGCAGGCCTGGTTGAACTGAAAAGACTAGTATATCTGGACCACTGTATTCTAGTGGACTGTTGAAACGGCACGCTTATTGGTGCGGCTGGCTTGCGAAGGAAAACAAAGTTACTGAGGCAAGGACTGTGCACTTGTGCTGATGGACTCTGTGATAGCCAGAAACTGACAATGTTGAATTCCATGTTGAATGTAAAGCCATGTTCATGAGTGGCACCCAGCGGCGCGACTAAAAAACAAAGGAAGCATTGAATTACTCTATTAATTTAATCCATGCAATCAGTCACCCTACTCCATCTGATTGTCTCGGGAAATTTATTCGGCTGCTTCAAGAGAAAATTGACGACGTGATTGTCGGGATGATGTCTGGGTGAAGGAGATATGATCAATTCAGATATAAATTACAGTTACTGTCTTATCGGGGAGAGTGCATTGTGCCAATCGGCAGCTGTTTTGTGTGGATAGATTCCGTGTAGTGATATCCGGGTATTCCGTAAGCCCACGTTGAGGTTTCCAAACTGAAGTTAGGTATTTGGGAAAAAATAAATTAATTAAAAAGAAGGAACAATTTTATTTATTTTTCTTGTTATTACCAGTCGGTAAATTGTTGTGCTTGTACCACAACACTCCCCGAAATATGTGTTCAAGCACATTTCATAAACAAGTGAAGGAGATTTTTGCATGGTGTACATTGCAAAGGAACATGTATATTTGTGTCACACAGTTGTGAAAATATTGCCATAGACTTTGGGTTTTCAAAATGGAACTTTAAATTATACTTTGATATTATCCAGACAAAATGAAGGAGTGGTAATTATAAAATGACTGATTAGTTTCAATCTGAAAGCTCTTTGATTATAAAGTTCGTACCAGTACCTCTTGAAGATTGTTTTCTTTTGATAGACTATTTATGTCAAAGAAAACCAGCAATCAAAGACTCCCACAAATCACTTATGCTTATTTTGATTGCTTAAAATCAAAATAAGTCCAATATGAACATTATACAGAATCCCTGACAAATCATAAAATTGTTGGATAAAATTTTCACAGGTTGGCTGTAGGCCTATGGTGTATTTGTTGCAAACTGCACAGGATTGTAACAGACTGATCCATTTAGCCCCACCCCCATACGTGTTGGCCAATCACAGCCTTTGGTACGCCACCGAAAGTCCCACAAAAGTCTGACACGATAAAAATCTTATTGGAAAATGCGTGCATGTCGTGCAGTGTGGCATTGAAGAGACGCACATTGTGCTGCCCATGTGTACAGTGGTGTTGTAGGCAATGCTGTGATTGGTCAATAAGTTTAGGGGCGGGGCTTAATGGATCGGTGTATTAATTTATTCTTTTTTTTTAATGATTTAATTTCCCCATTAAAGGTGAACAATTCCAGGCCTGGAACGGACTGTCTATGCGGCAACTCTGTACACATGTTAATAACCCAGTTGTTATGTATTAGTTATTGTGATATATGAAAAGAAATTGGGGGTTCTTATATCTCCGATATTTCTGTCCTACGCAGTTGTATGATCTTGGTTAAGATTTAGGGAGAGAAGACAGCACCTGCTAGTCTCACTATGTGTTGGCTTTCTGTATTTTCGTCTGTTGGGCTGTTAAGTACTCCGTTGATGTTTAACAGCTTCACACCGTCAGTTTCAAAAAAGAGAACATCTCTTTACAATTGAGTGGTTTTTAGTGGAATCTGGAACGGATTGCAAACATCTGCAAGAGTGAATGCAGGTGTGCCTCCAACGTTGGAAATAATCAAGAAAACCAGCCGCGTACATGTCTCGGACTGGAGGAATCCGTTGAACATTTAGGAGGGATTATCATGGAGAATGAGGAGCTGGAAGTAGAGTGTTGAAAGCGGGAAATAAAGATCAGATGTGTGTGGGGTCCACAGACAAGTCACTACAGATGGCTTGTATTAGTAGGCTCTTCTGTAAAGTGCAAACTCGGTGCGTTTGCACTGTATTCAGTTTGTAATAGCATCATGGATGCCATCCACCATAGAACGTGGATCCTCCTACCAGTCCAACCCCCCCTGTCCGACTTTCATGCTCAATTTGTTGCCGAAGATTTTGTGAGGCCGATCGTCAAGAGAACTGAGTGAAAGAGTCAAGAGACAAAAATCTTTTATTTTTTTCAAGTTTTTTTTTTTACCAATTCTCTGCATAACAGACAGTTGGATCAAAGGGAGTTCCGATTTAAATAATTGTGGGTTGTGAACGAGCACAAAAAAAAAGTTTCAACGACTTTTAAGGAGAAAAAAAATGATGATGCAGCTTGATTTAGTTAAGAAATCCAAGGCATCATACTTAACGACTGTTTGTTGAACAGTTGTTTCCAATACATTCTTAAAGGAAATTCAGAGCTTAGCAATTACAGAAAGGAAAGGCACACCCAGAGCAGCAACCTTTTTATTCAGAAACTACCCTTTTTTAGCACTTAAAAAAGAACTCTTTAAAATTGATTTATGATGTGAAAATTCGCCTTGAGATATATTTGTCCCAAGTACTCCTGAAGACAAAGTAAATACTGGTTTGGTAATCGTTGTGAAAAACATGGATTAGTTGCAATCTGAAACCTGACTGATTATGGCTTCGGACTGGCACCCCTGAACGAAGATATTGATAAAATAGGTTGACAAAACACCAAACGATGACCCATCCAAAACCAATAGTAGAATACTTTTCCTTTTGAGGGTGTGCACAACATTGTTAAAATTGAAAATATAAATGTTCACAGGTTTTATCAAAACTTACGTGGTATAAAGATGGTCATGGTGGAAAACTTCCCTTGAAATATGTTTGCATGAAATGGTGTAGTTTTTGGGAATTGAGTAAAAGAATTAGTTTTGATCTCCTGGGTACAAAACTTGATGTTTGAAAACTGTCAGGTTTTTCACTATTTTCTTGTGACTCTGATGATCGACTGAGCTTGAACTGTCACTGGTTTACTATATCATGTATACATGTGGACACAAAAACATTGTCATGTATGTTGGGTCACATAAATTGCAGCTACTGGCCTTTAACAATTACTAACAACTGTACTTTTCCATAAGGTTCAGTTGTTTGACTTTATCTTTTCAAGAATGTGAGCAGATACTTTGCAATGATGCTTTTTGGTGTTAATCTTATAAAACTTTGTAGACCTTTATCATGGTGCAGCCATCTTGTTTTTCTCCAATGAAACCAATGTAACCCAACCGAGGCTGGAAGGGCAAATAGTCTGGTTCCTTTTTTAACAACAAACATCAGCATCCATTACTGTTATTGGACGTAGGGCACATGACCAAGATGGTGGCAGCATGATAAAGGTCTACTGTCGAGTGTTTGTATTTAAGGAGTGGATTGAACTTGTTTCATCAAATTTCTCTTTTTTTAAAACCATACGCCACACCACTAGATTGTATTTTTTTTAATATGGCTAAACTAAATCCACAAGGGGGTTATGCCATTTGTAACCAAAGGTTTGTATCAAATGTTTAGAAAAATGATCTGGTTGCCATTTATCTCATGGTGTAGGTGCCCCCCGTGATGATAGTTACGTATGTACCCAGGGTATAGGGCAAAAGAAGGAGTTAGATCTCACCCCTAGTTTCATATCACACTGGGCTTGTTATCGCCCCCAGCCCTACTGCTAAAAACCCCCATGAGACATTAGGCCTCAGGCTCAATTTGTGTCCTACATGCACGTATTGGGGCATGGATGGAGGTACCTGGGTAGATTAGAGAACATCTGAGTTCAAGCAATGTGAACAGGTATCTTCTCTCCCCATAACAGCTCTAGATTGTTCTTGTAGCCATCACTGTAAGTGGCCTCCCGGCCTTTTGTTGGGTAATCTTCATCAAATTTCTTTTTTTTAAAACCATGACTATTTTTTAAAATATGGCTACCAAATCCGCCATTTGTAACCAAATACATTCGTTAGATGACACCTAACAATTCTTTCAGATAGACTTCTCTCCAACCACTCGGCCTTCGTTGGTTATCTCAACTGTCTTCAACTCTGCCTTGTACTGGCGAGGGTCTATCTTTTTCAGATCTTTTGTCCAGAGCAAGGGCATTTTAACCATCTGTTCACGCCTGCTTCCATTAACTGTGATACTCAGTCAACAATTTGAGAGTAGAATAAAAGAAAGTTTTGCAGAGTGATTTCACCACAGGATAAGGACCTAATGATGCGGTCATGGCTGCGCGTGATAACGGACTTTGCTTCTCAGCTCCGTACGTTATCACCCGCGCTTAGCCGTGAACCCATCGGGGTATTTTAACCCGCACTATTAAAGATTGCGTCAAAACTTGCGCTCTGCTGTCTTCGATTGCGTTTGATTTAGATTAGACTTGACTAGTTGGTTACCCTATAAGACATGATAAAAACTAGTGTGAAATACAACGCTTATAAGTGGGACTGCAATGCCATCTGCACTTGTTTTTAGGTACACCTAGTATGTAGTGTTACAACAAGACTTCAGAACACTCACACAAGTCTAACAAAGAATATTATTTGTATTTTTTTTTTCTAACAAAATTCAACTGGGGTTTGTTTAAATGTTGTCTACATGTTGTCACTCTATGTTGGACTTTACTATACTTCTTTCTTGTCGTATTCCTTCTTTCTTATTGCATGTTGAAACTCAACATTTACAAGACAAACAAATCATTTTGTTTATGTTTTCTCGTTTGCAAGTTGCTGTTCAAAAACTTGGTGAGATATTTTTTCACATTAAGGATAAAATGTAGGTGCTTTTTCTGTGTGTGAACATAGAGCCTGTAAAATGTATTTTTGGTAATAAACGTTGAGCTTGATTCATTTTGACAGTGAGGAGAATCAGCTAATTAGCCCGGATTAATCATCAAGTCTTGACTTTCGGCAGTTTCCTCTCCCCCTTCAAACTTTAAAAAACCCACGTCCGGTTCACACTTTAACGGCAGTCGTTTTATTCCACGGGGGAAAGGGGGGATGGTGGTGGTGGTGGTAGTGGGGTAGGGAAATGAGGGGGGCTGGTAGAAGAGTTTTTCATTAGCGTTTGAGATAACCCAGGGCAGAATTTCTCAAAGGCTGTCAAGCGGAGAGTGTTGCCCAACAAATTTGTTTGTTGGAAGAAAAGTGAACCGGTCACAAGCAATAAACATCACTGTTTAGCTGGTAAACCTGTCTCTGCAGGGTCAAACATTTCATCTCTGCGGAAACAAACAGTAATGACTAATGTACAGGTACATGTACTACATCTTGTAGGCATGTATGCGTACATGTGCAATGTATGTTCAGATGTACACATATGTAAATCACAGACCAAAATGCAGAACAGGGACAAAAATAATAGTCTTCCTGTACCAATTTTATTTTGATGAATCCGAATTATGATGAATCGGAATTTAGGCATATAGTTTCAGCTTGCCCTATTCCAGAATTGACCACCAAAAAACAAAAATCTTGAAAAAAAAATTCTGAAGGGAAACCACTGCCTGTTGCCATTCCAATACTGAAGTTACGTTGCAATCAATTTTATCCGTTTCGGAAAAATGATTCTTGGGTATAAAAGTCTACATTTTATTCACGTTTTAAAGTTACACGCAGTCTCTAATGTCCCTCTCTCCCAGTCAACATGGTTTGCACAACCTCGAAAATGTTGAGACTGCTTTGGACACACCTTTAAGTGTCTTTTGATCAAGATTCGTTAACACAGTTTCACTTTGTTATCCATCAATTTTCCCCCACCCTATCATCCCAGACATCTCTGGAACAGACACAGCCGTTGGCTGACAAGTTGCTTTGACACTCCAGGTGTCCAGTCAGACATTCAGGATCCTGACCAGTGTTAATCTCTCCCCCCCCCCCCCCCCCCATCAAAACAGACAAAGTTCAAAGTTCATTCTTTGTAATAACACAGTACATGTATGTTATACACTAAAATCCCGGTCATATCTCGTTGGGGTCCCCAGCCCCCGGCCCCCGGCCCCCAGTCCCCGGCCCCCGGCCCCTGGTCAGTGTTGGCTCTCATTGCGCAGTCTGTCCTCCAGCTGGGGTTAGCAACATGGAGTGGGGAAGCAGGGGACGGGTGAGGGGAGTTTTATCGTCACATGTCCCAAGCATTTAGGCCGTTATTGTAGCATCGTCGTCAAACTACATAACTCTCTCCTGGAACTCTACCTACAAGTCAATACACCATTAATGCAGATGTGAAATAAAGCACGCGCCCTTGTGGGAAAGCTGTTTTTTCCCTCGCTGTATCTCGAGTGGAAATTTTTGTTTCCTTTAATAGGTCGATCTGTTCTGAATTAAAGAGTGAGGTGGCAAATTTTGTTCGCTTTCCAGCTGTCAAACATTTGCAGGTTGCTGTTAGTATTACACAAGATTGATTGTGAGATCCTGAATGGTTACATTAAGGGAAAGGGACACTTGATAAACCAGGAAGCATGCACGCTTGTGTTTACATTGACACGGGCATTGGAAAAAAGCTAAACCATTTTTTATTAATTTTTTTTTTAGGTCAAAAACAAAACAGTAGTAGCATGTTATCTTCGCAAGAAGTAAATTTTGTTTGTGCTATCTTTGATTGAAATTTTAAAAGTTGTTGAAGTTAATCTGTTTCTGTTATTATGGAGTATTCACAAATGTTTCAGAAAGGAATCGACTTAAAATTTAAACAAAATTGACATCTATAACTTAATCAAACTGTGATGCCTTTCGGCAGCATGCTTGTATAATGTTAACGTTCAATGCCAAAATCAGGCATTTCTTGCCAGAACGCCAAACTGGGGTTGTTTGCTCATCAAATGTGTAAATGAGAATAAGAACATTCAAATAAAACCTAGTTAGGCCTATACCACAAGTATTTCTCAGCAAGTAACATAGACAGGGATGAAAATCCTCTGGATTTTTCTGGATTTCCGGATTTTACAAAATTATTGTTTTTAGTTGTGGAATATAAAAAAAATTTTTTTTAAATGTTTTATGTCATTTACATACATCCAGGCCCTTGTAAAGCCTTGACACAGTACATGTACTGTATTTTGACTACACCAAGGTGTTTGCCCCATCTACATTTAAGCACAGAATGCTGCCATCGATACGGGTTATGGCGCGGTTGCTAGCCACCAAACCCTCTATCGGTGTTTCGTGGATTTTTAATTTTCATCCACTCTCATCCCTGTACAGAATCTTCAAGACATCACATCGCATTGATACCATGGCTGGTGTTTCGGTTGATTTCACTTTTAATGCCTAAATGTTTCTGATCAAAACAGCATTTGTAAATGATAAATAGATATTCACAAATTTCGTTATCTGCCATATCTGTTTGTCATGATAATATTTTTCAACATGGGTCATCTAGCTCTAATACAAAAATGTATTTTTTTATATATTGTACATGGAAAGACTTTGCTCATGAAGTTAAAAGATATACTTGAACTTTGTGCAGTGCATGTATTAATTGTGATCAAATTGGACAGCTGGAGTTTCTATTCCCCTTCTGCGAAGACAAGTTGATTAGCCTAGATTGTGGATTATATGGATCAATACAGATCATTCATTCTTATCTAATTATCTCTTAGGTGTTGACTAAGGAAGGAAACTGAAATCCCTTAAGCTTGAGATATTTCATGTCTTCTTGGGTATCATATAATAGAGTGTCTTTCTCACTACTAGGACGACGGAGGGGGGAAATTACAACCACTCTGTCTGTATTAAGCATTTATGTAATGTCTTTGCATCTTCAACAGAATCAGATTTACCGTGAATGCATTTTGACAATATTAGGCGACAGCCAGCCAAGTTGATAATTACCGTCTGCTACGGTGTGTCCTGGCTGTTGATGTGACGCAAATTTATCACAAACCACACCCGCAGGCTTTTCCATTCAGCAACAGCCATCTTTGTTGCATCTCCCGTATTCGGCAATATAATGAGCACTGATATCACTCATCACCAAAAGGGACCAGATCGTATTATCCTCCAGCCTCGTTTTGGTGATATTAATTTAGATGGACAGAAAACAAGATGGCTGCACCGTAGTGAAGGTCAAAAAAGGTCAGAGGCCGAGTGGTTCTAGCAGCACACCTTAAAACCACCACCACCACCACTGGTGTAAACAAAATACTGCTACATTAAGTCCCCCCCCCCCCCCGAACCATAACAACTGCCTAGCTATTGACCCCTTGCATGCAGTGACTGTGCCATGCTCAACATTTTGGAAGTCAATAGGTTTACGTGTAAATGCCACAGCATCTAAATTGGCACTACACTGTATAACTCACAGAGACATTGACTTCCAAAATGGCACAACCAAGATTATTGTGATGATTACGTCAGGTGAATTTGGGGTCAGTCGCACACATGGTTGCATTTTGCTTTCCTGATTGGTCAATTCTTTAAGGGGGTAGTTGTGATTTTGTTATTTCTTTATGTGAGCAGTTGTGATTGGTCAATTCATTAAGGGGCAGTTGCGATTGGCTATTTCATTGTGGAGGCTTTTGTGATTGGTTGATTCATTAGGGAGGCGGAGCTTAATCGATTGATCTGTTATAAAGAGTGACAGTGCATGGCCTGTCCTTCAAAACTACTTCACTACCCCAAATTTGCTTCTTTTGCCCAACCTCATTGATTCCCCATCTACGAGACCTGGACCTTGCCACCGCAATGATACATACTCCTTAATTGGATCAATTTGTTCACAGGAAATCTTACAAAAACCCTCTCAATATTTACCAGACCCCCCCCCCCCCCTTCAACCCATCAGTTTCTCTCCTCTGAGATCCGTACACAAGTTATTTTCGAACTTTTAAAGACTAAGCCCTTAATCCGTCAGGAGAATGTTCAATCTGGGAGTGCTTGGCCTCTGTGTGCTCATCAGTTACGGGGAGACATTCACCCTGCGTCAAGAATCCCTGTCAGATCAGAATGAATTACAATCATATAACTCACTCATGTACTCTTAAAAAAAGATTAGCTATAGACGTGCGATCCCTTTGGCCACAGTGCTATCTAGGTTAAAGATCTTGGCCCAATTTGGTAAAACTGTTATCCTTTCTCAACCAAAAGAAATCAGCACGGCAACCATCGACGTTACATTTAAACTTGGAGGCATTTTGGTTGTGGTCTGTTCCTGCTAAGTAAGATTGTGTACCTAGCTAAACTTTGTGCTTACCAGCTTTATGAAGTTGGTTGCTGGGTTCCATAATATTAAGGGTGCATTGCACTGTAACCATGGTAACCCCATATGTCTGAAGATACCTGAGAATAGAAGGTATTGAAGAAGCCTCTGTTTATAATGCGGGAGGGAACCCCCCCAACTAGGGAAAACCCACACACACAAAAAAGCAATCGGCATGCAAGGCTCCGATCTAAGGGGGGATTCGAACCAGGTCCACAGAGGCGAAAGGCAGGAGAGAAACCTCGACGACAACTTGCATGCTTAAATTGATAGATTACTTAGGTTGGGTTGTGTCATAGAGGAGGGAACCATGCTTTTTTTATGGCTGTATCAAAAATCATCCACCCCAAAAATCTTTCATGGTCACTCTGTCTTCTATTTCCGCTTCTTCTCGCAGCATCTTTGTTCTTTTCATCGTATGGATTTCATTTCTAACATTGTACCTGTAAAGTGAACACTGTCTTGAATGTTCCAATTAATTGGAAACATCTGACAGTCCAGTCACTAATTGTATCGTAAAAGGTAACTTCCACAAAATATTTCCCCAGAACCTTATTTCCAGAAAAGCTTACTCATGCTGTCCCGTTGGGAATAATCACTCTCACCTTTTGTGCGCGCACAATATTCCCGCAATACCCCCCCACCCCACGATCCCTCCTTCTCCAAAAAGAAAAAGAAAAGGGTTTCTGCAAATCCTCGGGGCTAGTTCCCTGACCTCCCCATTACCCGCAAACCATTATCTGCAACATCACTCCTCAACCAATTACCTTGGTCAATAGTACACTTTTTCCCCAGGGCCCTGACTAAGACTTGGTCACATTTTCGTGTAGGTATGGTGATAAGCGGTGTAGGGTTCAGACTTCGTGTTCGGTTGATTAGGTACCTGCTTGTGTAAAATTTGTAATCCTGCGGTAATTTGGGACGTGCCAAGATGGTTGTCTTGGATAAGGAGGAATGGTGCAGGGATACCATCTAAATATTTTGATTTCAGAACCTAAAGATTTGGTCATCCTGGGGTGGATTTCACAAAGCGCTAGGACTAGTCTTATCTCGAGTTAGGATGAGTAACTAGTCCTAACTTATAGGACTAGTCACATGTTAGGACTAGTCCTAAGTTAGGACTAGTTTTGTGAAATCCACCCCTGGTGAAGTAACTGCACACTGATGCTGCTACTGCTAATGATGTTATCATTTGTTAATATTTATATATTTACTTTGCAAACTGATGAAAGAACCCTGGAGGTTTTCGTTTTTTAAATTGTTTTAATATTTAAAAACAAGAACCAGAATTTTAGAACCAGGCCCATAAATTATTTAACGCCTGAATTAAAGATGGGATTTGCTCTTCAGTGTCTCATGCAATGCTGAGGTGATTGGGTTATACAAAGCAAATTATGTCAAATTCAAGGAGAAACCGCTGCTGCATTTTCGTTGATTTGGGGCAGTTGGGGAGGCCAACTGTAGTAGTTTGATCTTGAAAATTTTAACAGAACTGTGTCTGTATGTTTTAGTAATTAATTCCAAAAGACCAAAGGTGTCGTTGGTCGTTATAGTTTTTTGGACATCCATGATAAAGCTCTGTGTAGTGTACTCAGTGCTTTCCAAGGCCTGCAATCAATTACAAAACCTGAAATATTATATTTCTTTATCCCCAGTGCAAGTATTACAAAATTTAAAATTTCATTGGTATCCTAGACTAACACACACCTGTGAATGTGCTCATCATAAACAATAACACGTTTTAAGTGTGTTTTGTATGGTTCATGTTAAGTTAAAACAAGAAAATTGTCAGAAGGTGTTTTTTTTTTTTACTTCACAGTTTGACATAAAACAGGACATTGAGTCCAATAAAATCTTGAAGGCATTTTAAAATAACTTTATTGGAAACATTGTTCTGATATCAATTGAGATTGGCATCTTTCAAATACTTTGGATGTTGGTATAGAGGTGTGTAATTGGGTAGAATTTTACAGAAGGTGTGCTGGTTCATCTAATTAAAGAAGACGTAAAGACAATGTGTTCAACCTGACCTAGGGTGGGGGAAAATCGTGCCCAACCTCCATGTTCCTGTGACCGAAATCTCCCAGACATCGATTGCCATTAAGCCCCCCAGCTCAATGTTAATCCCATCTGGATTAAAGCTAGTCCATTTCAATTTGGCTTAATTTGTGTGTATAACCCACACGCAGGAAATCACGGCTTGAGTCACAAGTCTGCCACCATGAACTGCCAGACGAGCGCCGGCCTTGCATAATGCGGAGTGACTGCCACGCAGATACTTGGGGAAATTTTTGGTTGTGTTTTGGGGGGAGTAATAAGACTTCACAACAGGTGTAGGGGGGTCCTCCATGGTTAAAAGAGGTGTATGATTTATGGGTGCATTGGACCCCCTCACCCAACCCTCTGCAAAGCAAACCAGAGTCTGCTTGCTGAGAATCAACCTTGCAGAATCAACCTTCGGTTAAGAAGAGTGATCATTTGCAGATACTTGGGGAAATTTGGGTTTATGTTTGGGGGAAATAAGGGTTCACAACAGGTAAAGGGGGTCCTCCATGAATAAAAGAGATGTGATTTATGGGTGCATCAGACCCCCCCCCTTCCCCAACCTTCTGTAAAGTCAACCAGAATCAGCTTGTTTAAAATCAACCTTGCATTGTTAAAGCAGAGTGATCATTTGCAGATACTTGGGGAAATTTCAGTTATGTTTTTTTTGGGAGGTGTAAGGCTTCACAACAGGTGTAGGGGAGGGGTGTCGTCCATGATCAAGAGATGTATGATTTATGGGTGCATTGTACCCCCCTCCCCCAAACCATAGAGGTAGAAGCAAACCAGAGTCTGCTTGTTGAGAACCAACCTTGTGGAATCAACCTTGTGTTAAGCAAAGTAATCATTTTGCAGCTATACTTTGGGAAATTTGGGTTTACGTTTAAACAATAAGGATTTAAAACAGAGGTGCAAGAGTTTGTTCAAAGCCAGAGGTACTTAATATCTAGAAGTAATTATACTCCCAAACCCCCTTCCCACCCGCCAACCCCTGCACAGAGCAAAACAGGGGTCAGTCTGGTCCCCCGTCTCAACTTCTCTTTGGGGTTATGTTTATAAATTAAGGGAAGGGTGTTAAGCAGAGGCAATGATGTGTTAAAGCTGGAGGTAAAACATTTGTAGAGACACTTAGACTCCCTCCATCCACACTTCTTAAATTCCCATCCCCATACGAGGTTTTAAAAACCTGGGTTGAATTCATGTCTATCTCTTCTTCTGTTTTTGTTTCACTACCTAGACTTGCATAGTACCTACTGTGGAGACAGTCTCTGCCAAGTAAGATTGGTTAAGACCCAATATAATTTCTTAACCCGGTTCTTCTCAGAACTCAAAAGTTTTTTTCCGAGAAGCAAATAATCTCAGGTGGATTTTCTTATTACATGCACGTCTCTCATTGTCATTACTTGCAGGGAGCTACCATCAAATGGGACGATGTGTTGGGATCGGTGGTCATCGCTCGGGTAATGCACGGTGGAGCCGCTGATAGAAGTGGTAAGTCACGGGGTAGTTTTGTTTCTTAAAATAGTTTTAAAAGAGAGCACTCTGATCTTTTGTAAGAGAGCTATAAAAATGCAAATTTATTGTTATGATGATTGTTGAGTTTCAGGAGCTTGAGCTTACATTGCAATTTTGTAAAAACAAATTGTAGATCGCATTCATGTGAATCGTTAATTTACTCAATTGTATAATATGTCGTTTTTACCTCATGGCTGGTGGAAATTGAATTTCTATGTTTTGAAAAAGTTGACATTCAAAATCTAATCTTATCTAATTTACTTGTTCATTAGGTTTGATTTGCACTTTTTTTGTGAGAGTATCATTTATCATGTTTATAGTTTTTGTATGATGTATTATATCATTTGTGTATTGTGTTTTCAATTTCTCTTTGCGTAAAGCTTGGTTCAAACTTCACGCAAAGGCAAAAAAAATGCGACAGAATGGAATTGTTGTTGACGCAAAAAATCATTTGACACTGTTTGCTCATTGTGATGTGAGGAAACTTACCTAACTGTCTCTTTTCGCGAGAAGTATCAACCAGGCTTTAGGATATTTTGTAAACTTTCTACGTGTACATATATTATAATATACTTTTCAACTAATCTGATTTTTTTTTATTTGTCGTGGCCAAGCGGTAAAGGGCACTGGACTCAAGCTCTGGTGTTTCTAATCAGCAGAGTGTGGGTTCAAGTCTCAGTCTTGACACTTTTGTCCTTAAGCAAGACACTTAACTATGTCTGCTTCATCCTTTGGAGTTTGGATGGGACATAGAGCCATAGTTCATGTGTGTTGTGTAATGCTCGTAAAAGAACCCAGTACACTTATTGCTAAGAGAAGGGGTTTGCTCAGGTGTTTCTGGCTTACTAGAAACGCTGTATCACCTTGTAAACCCTTATAAGGTGCTCTTATGATTCAAAAACTTTAAAAACCTGTCTTAAAAATAATATCATAAGCGCCTTGAGTACCTAATTGATGGTAAATATGGAGTCTATATAAAACTCTGGTATTATTAAATGGGTCTCATAATTCAAAAACACTGCATAACTGTCTTAAACACAATACGCACTTGGATTTGCCCGTAGACGAAGAGCTATACAAGAAGTGATTATTATAAAACTCTCACTTTTCCTGGTTAGTGGTCTTATTATTTTGTCTACTGTGACTGAAAGGCCAATTGATATTTTGAGATATTAAAACTATCCTTTGGAAGTTTCTTTTCCAAGTTCTCTTTCAACTATATCGAGTTGTACGTCCGCTGGCTCTCCTTATAGGCAGTGTTTACTCCAAGTGCTTTCCAAGTCCTGCTAAGAAGAATTATCCATAATCTGTTACCGGTAAACATCCTGAATATCAATTTCTAATTGGTTTTAATTTTTTTTTTGAAGGTTTGATCCATGTTGGTGATGTAGTACATGAAGTAAATGGAGTTGATGTCAGAGGGAGAGATCCTGATGAAGTGGTTGGCTTACTGGTAAGAGTTCACAAATGGTTGGAACGAATTAAGAAGAAAAAAAGGATTGTAAATTGAATTTGTCTTTGTCGACCCCTCGAAAATGACATCATCACTCACTGCTGTCACTTTTTCAGAGGGAAGGAGGTTGTGTCTGAATCAGTATATTAAATTTGTGTAAATTTATGCTGAAGTACTATAGTACGTGTTTATGTGCTTTTCAGGCTTTATTGGACTGTGAAATTTTGATGAATATTGAAATTTGTGCCTTTGTACATCCCTCCATGAAGAGGGTGCACAATAAATATTGTTGTTATTATCGTCTGCTTGCAAGTCAATTAGCTCTGGCCCCAATTTCATAGAGCTACTTTAGCAGACAATAGTGCTTAACAGTTTTCTGCTAAATAAAAAAATATGCAGGATACCAGTCACAAATAGTACACGTGAAATGGTATTTTGGCTGGTAACCTTATTCTGGTAAGCATAATTGTTTTGTGCTGAGCTACTTTTTGTGCTTGAGCCGCTCTACGAAATTGGACCCCGCTCAGTTCAGTTCAGTTCTGTACTCTTTATTCGCATAAAAATGTGCGATGTATAGATGGGTTGCACATGACGCCAACAATGGGGAAAATCAGCCATCTTTGATGACAATGACTGCACATTTTTTAACGCACAACTGTTTGTTTCATGTAAGTACTGTATGGGGCACGCATGCATTTCATAAACTCCTTCCATTATTGGTTGGTAAGCAACTCAAGCTGCGTTGAAACTTACAGCGCTTGACGCGGCTACAGGCCAAAACAGAAACTGTCATCAAAGATGGCGTCTATTTGCAACCCATCTATAAAACCCAAAAAGTGCAAATGATTCGACACATGAATATGTACACCGAAATCAAGTACACAGTTGGCATGGTTAGAGGTACCAATGCAAACCTTGCCTTACTTGGCAGCTATGTGTAGGGTAGCTTTGTTAATGGATCAATACGTTGACCAGGCATTACCGTACTCATTCTGGTTTTTTTTTTTACCCCTTGATGAACCAGTCCTCATCTGATGGGACGATTACTTTCAAGCTGGTACCGGCCGAGGTGGAGACCAGGAATGCCTTGGAGAGTCAGGTAAGAACACGACAACTATCATGTCGTCTTAGGTCAGGTTCCCCATCTGCAATTGACCTTTATGATGTCACCGCGCTGGAGGGCCCTCTCATAAAGGTCAAAAGAAGGTTGCTTAGTTGTCCGATCCTCTGATGTCATCAATTTGAGGCTTGTGAATGACGCAAGATACTGGCTTTCCAACCATCTTGAAACTACCAGTGATCAGTGGGCATTTATCTTTGACCTCTTGCTTGGTGTCCTCCATGGGCATCTGATGGTTAAACTGGCATACCAGCTATCTCCAAAAGGATACATTTTCAAGCTCATAGTCAAATGTGAGTGCAAGCAGCATGCAAATTGTGCGCTCATAGAACAATACACCCTTATGCGCACTGCGTGCTGCAAGCACTCAAGCGATACATCTTGTCCAGTGAGACCATCTAATACCAATGCCTGTCTTTATTATGACAGATAAAGACAGGGGACCAGTCTAATTGCGCATTGGACCATCCTGTGCTGTGCACTTACATAGCTGTGCGTCTCCATTGTTTCATTACATTTTTATCCCGTCAAAGATGGCGGCCGAACAACGCCAATGCATCAGGTCTATATAGCAGCATTGAATACCTTGCACTGGTACCTTGCAGCTTGCTGGTATCCTCATCAACATTGTAAAACATGCCAAGTTCAATTCAAGCAAAATTTGATCCCCCCTCCCCCCAAATGAAATTAGAATCTCTACTTTTCTCTCTGAACACTTTGTTGTATTTCTGTGTTTTGGGTTTACATAAGTGCCTGTATGTTTTTAGATGAATATTCATTTCACAGGTGCTATTTCAATTTTAATAAATTATGGAATTTACATAACGCATGCATTGAATCACTCATGTTCACACTCACCAGTGCAGTCTGCACCCAGCTTTAAAGGTAGACACATATTTTGTTTACCTGTCATTAACAATTTTCCTTACGTACTAATAAGTAATGAGTAATAACCCACCTTGTTGTTTTTTATATGAATTTGTTCCTGTGTAGAAATGTGAGATAATTCCAAAACAGGTAAAGGAAAAATGCGCACAGTTGGAATTAGATGAGACTGGCATGATATTTATATGCATTGTGGAATGTCTGATGACACTGTACTGGCACACTTTGTGTTGGTCGAATGCTTCTGGTTTATGTGTATATTTTGTGAAAGTTGTGTTTATTTGGGGCCTTTGTTCAATCTTTGCAGAAGGTCAGTAAGGTCTTGTCCATATTTATGCTCATAGCAAACAGCTTTTGCTTACTGCAAGTTACTATTTTACACAGAACACATGCAGTGCGTGCTCATTTCAAAGTTTCATTTGGTAATCCACATAAACTATCTGTTGTAAAAGCTTCAGCACTTTGCCTCAGATTCTATCGTTGTTGGTTTCTGAAGAGGACATTTGAGTATGTATACATGTATTGCAACCCCTCCCCCACAAAAAAAAAACAAACAAACAAACAAACAAACAAACAAACAAACAAAACTGTTACACATTGGTAATCACATGTGAGCAATCTGAAGCATCATCCTAAGCTATGTGTGGGCTAGAGCTGTAAGCCAGTAAATCAGTACATTGACGTCAAAAACAAGACAATTGTATTTTAATAAAGGCACTCTGACAGAATGTACTTGTTTAATTGTTTGTTTACATTTTGCATAAAGACTATTGTGTCCACAACATTAATTTAAAAAAAACATCATACTGATGAATTTTATTAACAAATTTGGAATTCATAAACAGGCAGTGAGAAAGAGTGTAATTTCCTTTCTCCATGCTTGTAGACACAGTCGCTTGCAGTGCGATCATACACCCAAGCATTCAAGACTCTGTCATCCAATTTGAACTCATAATCGATGCAGTAATTGTTCAATGTGTCATTAGGCATGGTAGGTTTGGGCTAAACAGAGGTAGAATGGGAGACTTTGGAACGCTAGGTGGCAGCAGATTTACCAGGTAAAGTTCCATCGTTTGCGTAGGTCTGAGCACGTATCCGAGAACAATAGGATTACCTGGTAAGTCTGCTGCCACCTAGTGTCCTCAGAAAGTCTCCCATTAACAACACTGGACATAGTCTTTGGAAGTTGGGGTGGAGGGGGGGAGCAGGGGGCAGGGGTTCAACCCCAACTCTGTCTAAATTTACCTCCGTAGGTGTATTGGTCTGTTATCTATATCAGTTCAAAGCAACTGTAACATTTATTTGCATGCTAGCTTGAGATTCATAAACCCTCCTCATTTGTTTATTTTGTTTTGTTTTTTTCTCCATTGCATGCATTCCTGCTTTTGCCTTGGCATTTCAGCAAGTGAGTTATTATTTAAATATTTGTTCTAAACGCTTTAATGTTAAAACTGAAGTCTGTCTGCAAAGCAGTGTTCTTGTATCACATGTATAGACCCCTTGTATCTACATCACACAGCTGCCCCTGGTCGCCATTCCGATTCCAGGGGGACATAATTGCCAATTGTTGTTGTAAGGGCAAGGGAATGTGACCTTAGGGAATGTGACCTTAGGGCACCTCTGTAAGGGAAATGACCATTTCTACTGGGACATTTCAAGGGGCGCAAAGTCAATGACCAAGCATGGAGGCAGTGGGAGGACACTAGGTGGCAGCAGACAGGTAAATCCATTGTTCTTTGATGTATGCACATGCTCAGAATTATGCAAACAATGGAAATTTACCTGGTAAGTCTGCTTTCATCTAGGGTTCCAAAGTCTCCCATTTGTATGGGGACATTTCAAAGGGCAACAAGGCAATGACCAGGGGCAACAGAGGCAGTTGCCTCCAGTGCCCCTATGGAGTAGCAGCCCTGAGTTTCACCAAAGAAAAAGACCTCTACTTGAGGGTTACCAACAATGTATGAGTGGTGTTTAAACTATGTAGTGAAGATACCATCTCATTTCTCATTGACCCCAAAGTGCAGCTGTGTATGATGTTGATTGGCATGGTAATACTAAGAGGTCTATACACTGCAGGTGTGACATTTTATTAACTATTATAAAGCCTACTTAATTAATATAATTCCAATTTCAAAAGAAAAAATCGAACCTCCGTAAAGTCTAATTGTTTTTTTGTACAAAAAGCCATTAGAGATGAACGAAGAAATGTGTGTAGTTGATTTCATTAAATTTTCAACTGAACTTCACCATTTGAACAACTTGCTTATGATCTGTTTGAATATGCATTGCTCTCTAATTATGCAAATAGCTTAACGACATTCATTTCAAAAGTTTGTCTCAACCTTTGCATTCACATAAAAGGTTCGTGTGAAGACATACTTTGACTACAATCCATACAACGATAACTCCATCCCGTGTCCGGAGGCGGGGCTTTCCTTTAAGAAGGGGGACATTCTACACATTGTGAATCAAGACGATCCCATGTGGTGGCAGGCAAGACGGGAAGGAGAGAGGGGCCCCAGGGCGGGCCTCATCCCAAGCCGTCTCCTCCAAGAAAGGTAAGACATCTTTCAAACAGTCGGCACTCTGAAATACATGTTGCTATTCATATCTTTTGCAGGAAAGGCAGCATATAATAGTTCAGTCACCATCATTTAAAATTGGATCTTAGGCCGTGTCCGATTGGCGGCTGCGGCTGTTGCTATGGGCAACCTTTGCTTCAACACTTGTCCACTTGATGATCAAGTCACAGCCCCCGCAGTAGCCGCTAATTCGGACACGGCCAAACATTTTTTGAAGTTCATACTGGAGTCAAGCCACTGTTTTAAATTTTTTGCCTAGGTTCATAGAGCTGCTTAAGCAGACAATATTGCTTAAAGAATTTCACTTAAAGGGAAAATAAGCAGGGAACCAGTCACAAACTGTACAAATGTATGTCGTTTTATTTTGGCTGGTAACCTTTTTTTTCTGGTAAGCAAAATTGCCTTGTGCTTAGCTAGTTTTTGTGCATAAGGAAGCTCTATGAGACTGGGCCCTGAGAAGAGGGTAGAATAAATTTCAAACAATTTCCAGAGATTGTTTGAATCAGGCCCTGAGTCTGACGTGCCCTTTTGTGGGTTTTATTCCTCAGACGGATGGCACTCAACAAGTGTCCAACCACGCTGATCAGCACCCACTCCACAGAGCAAGCATTCCAGAGAAGTTGTAAGTAAAGGACTCAAAAGTTGTGGTAGAAATTACAGAAAAGTTCCCTTTGTGGACCCGTACAAAGCACACCATGTTTTTCGAATTTTCATAATCATGCCCAGGACTAATAACATATAAATTCCTGTGGGTAATATCTTCTCAGATGCCCGCACATTAGAATCAAAATCACAGAAATCAATGACTATCTTCATTGCTTTTCAGAGTTTTTTTTTTAATTGTTTTATTTTTTTAAACGGAAACCTGCATGCATATATTCTTGGACTTCCCCTATAATAATTTTTACAAAAACAGAAACTATTATAAGATTGATTTCGAAAATAACCAGTCCAATCCATGTAAAACTTGGAGCTTGTAAACGGAAATGTCATACTTGTTTTGACTCTGCACAGCCCTGAGAATTTCAACGCGGAGTGGAGGCTTGCGTGGAAGTAAGAGGAAGATCAAGAAGATTATGTATCAAGCCAAGAAATGTGAAGGTAAGAAAAAAATAGACTTGAACAGGATTTGAACCTGCAACCTCTGGATTTACATTCTGGTGCTCTACCAAGTGAGCTATCTAGTCCTTTGTTGGCAGCCTCTCTATTTTGTCATCATCTTTGTTCGGGGGCATCACTCAGATGGCCAGGGATCATGCCCGGGTAACGATACAACCTGGGAAGTAGCAATGAAGGGGGATGAAAACCACAGAAAGATATTGAATGTAAAAGTTGAATGTAAAATATGAAACTGACCAATCCATTAAGCCCTGCCCACCAAGGCAACTGTCTATCCTAGGCACTCCAGTGGATAGCACTTTTGACACATGTATCTTGCCTCACTACACCTGTAATCTAAATCCAGTCTGAGGCCTTTTTTTTTACATATCAGACTTTTGTCAGACATTGGTGCGTGTTCATCAAGTGAATTTATTTGCTAAGAAAAAACCATAGCGGGTTACCATTCACAACACTATCAATTTTAACAAGGAGTTTTTGCTAGTTTCAAGTTTTTACTTAGTAGGATATTTCTGTGCTAAACACAATTTTGTGCTTACCAAAAAATTGGCCCAGATTATTAAGGCAGCAGCTGTTCTTTTGACAGGTTGACAAAGACGATATTTTCTTGACCAATGCGTTTTTTTTTTTAGTTTTTTTTTTTAGTAGTTGGTATGATCACTGGTTTAATTTGTATTCTTTATTTTCTTGATGGTTAGATTTTGCCCAGCATGATATTTTGACGTACGAAGAGGTCATTCCTTACCTTGCCAGAGAGTATCCCAGACCGATAGTTCTTGTAGGTGAGTGTGGTTGTTTATGTCAACATGGTAATTTTAGTCCTTAGACTACAGTCACGTATTTGTGTGTCAATCAAACATGAATTGATTTGGATTGAATTGTATTTGCCTCTACGGATTGTATAAACAGCATCAATCAAACAAGTTGCATCCATTTAATGATTTGCTACATCCAGATAACTTTTGATAAAAAAATGGAGGTTACTTCGCAAGAGGTTTTCTCTGAGGGTGTGTTGTATTTCTCCTTCCGTATGCTGCAAACATGGGTGTAGACTTAGATCTCGAGCGTGGTTTTGTTTGTTAATGATGATGTTTAAATGCTTGGCTTTTTAATGGTTGAGAATCTGTGTATAGAACTCCATTGTGTACATGTATCTTAACAATTGGGACAACCTTGGCCCAATTTCATGGCTCTGCTTACCGCAGAATTCTGTGCTTACGCCCTGCCACGGCCCATAGGAGTACACGCTTTACAGGGCGCCGTAAGCGCAGATTTTTTTGGTAAGCAGCGTCATGAAATTGGGCCCTGATAAATGCCTATATTGCATTATTCCATGTGTGTTTTTGCTGCTTTACTGATGCCTTTTGCCATGAAGGTGGCATGACCACCCTCGGACTGTGCAAGTCTCGCGCTTATACAAATTTTCTTTTTGGAACTCCAAGTTCGTACGTCCATTGCTTTAACATGTGACGGAAACAAAATCACACACTTTAAAAAGGACCAACGTTTGAATACGCAAAGTAGACTTGCACAGTCTATTGACAGCATTGCTGAGAATGATAATGGAACAAAGTCTAATCCTTTTTTGACAATCTGTTATATGTATAATTGTTGTTTTTGAGGTTAATTGATTGTATTATGTACCATTTATTTGTCTTATCTTTCTCACAAGATTGTCATCATTTAAATGTTCTTTATTTTGTTGTCTAACCTTTTGAAATAATAGTGTGCTGTTTTTTCTTGATAATTTTAAAATTCTTACAAAGTTTAGGTTGTCTTTAAGTTTTATCTGTTGATGATTGAATTGGTTTAAGTGTAATACTCTATTTGAGGTTTTACATAGTTTGGGTACATATGTCTTATCCTTTTAACTTTGTAGTTATCTGTTTTTATGTATTTTGACTGTTAAAACTTAACATTTTTAAAGTAAAGTTTGTCACATTTTATCGGCTTTATGGCTTTTTAGTGTATCATGAATAATCAATTATGGTAAATCATAAGAAATCCGACATCCTTAAAATTGCTACATGGTAGTAAAGATTCATTCACGATAATCTCAGGCCTATCAGTAAATTCCCCTCCTTTCTTTTTTCCAGTTCCACAAAAAAAAATCTGGCAAAATGATTTTTTAATAGGTAGAATATAAAGTTTCTTCTTTGTTGGGTTTCCTGTAATGGAGGCTAATATTTGATTATACTTGGTCCATCCAGGAGCTCCAGGAGTTGGTCGAAATGAACTGAAGAGAAGAGTGATTGCCACCAACCCTGACCATTATCAACCAGCTATTCCACGTAAGTAAAACATCGGCGTTAGTCACAATTTTGCCAACTTCAGTTTAATTTCCTAAATATGACCGTTTTTATATACGTGCGATTATGTTGGTGTGTGCAGCGTGATTTCAAGTAGTGAAGTGTATGCGCAGACAACCAATGCGTTCGTTTAAGGAGCAATGACTTGCCAGTACACGCTTTCAGGTTAACAGACTAATTTTGTCTGCCTGTAGGGGGACCCTCGCTGTCATAATATTAACTATTTTGGCGAATAAAATGAAAAGGCTGCATCCAGTTCTTTATTCTTGAAGGTGAACAATTAGACTTTTTGTAATTTTCACTGATGTATGTGGCGTGTCAGTAGGGGGCGGGGATTGATAAAGCAGCCTCGCTTTCAATTTACCCATGAATAAGGCGTACACCCTTTAGTGAAAGCGGCAGTCGCAAGTCGTTCAACTTATTGTGTTCAGATTTGCTGCTGATAACAACAAACGATAACATTCACCAAGTCATTAAAAAAATCCCTCTGGGGAAATTCTTATTCCTGTGGTCATTTTAGTGGTGGAAATTCCGCAGAGCAAATGTAAATGGCTACAGCTTTCCCAAACATTCCACCCAAAAGGTCAAAGTTCAGGTCATGGCCTGAACCAATATTATTCCATTATATCCAAGGTTAAGATATTTGTGTATTTCTACCTTATTCTTAAGTGAAGCAATGTTTTTGGGGGGCAATTAAGATATTGAATGATCCGTTCTCAATGATGATCTTGATTATTCTCAGATACCTCAAGACCCAAGAAGTGGGCGGAGGAAGATGGGAAGGAGTATTACTACATTGAGAGGGCCATCATGGAGGAGGCCATTGCAGGGAACCGTTTCCTGGAGTATGGAGAGTACAAAGGCAATCTGTACGGCACCAGCATCGAGACGATCAAGAGAGTATCCAAAGCTGGTAAACTCTGCATAGTCAACGTACACCCACAGGTAAAACATTAGTCGCCATCATGCATTGAGAGACTTTCAGAGATGCTATTGTCCAAACATTATCGTCAACCATCATGGTGCCCTGATTTTGAACAAATGCGGCATACAAATCGTAAAACCCGACATAGTTGCTTGTAAACTACAGTATGGCGTCCATCTTGGCAATTTGATTTCTTTTTTAGCTGTACTCGGTTTCCCAAGATGCCTTACTTTATACATTTAAGATGACATGTGTGCATATGGACTATTGTTCCCCATCTCCCCTCTGCCACAATAGACCTTCATCATGTTGGAATCATCTATGACATGTTCCCTGACTGCATCGTTAATTAATGAGTACCTAAGAAAGGGGCAGACTAGTTTGTATTAACTTGAATGGGACAAAAACAAGATGACTGTGCCGTGAATGTTAATTTAATGTAAACTGTTTTGTAATTGAGCCAGTAAGCTGCATTGAGCAGTTTTTTAATAAACCATAATAGTAATAATAACAACAATAATAATAATAATGATAGTAAGACCAATATATCTCACTTAATTACAAGAAGTTTCTGATCCACTAAGCGAAAGTGTAAGTCCTTCGATTCCTGTTGTCTGAGGAAGTAGATAAAAAAGCAGGACAAGTTCTTATCTGAACTAGGTAGTCACCCCTGTGTTCCCAATCTACCTCACAGCAGTAGATGAATAGCAGGACAAGTTCTCATCTGAACGAGGCAGTCTCCCGATTTCCTAATCTACCCCGCGGCAGTAGATAAATAACGGGACAAGTTCTTATAAGAACAGTCTATACATCAGAGTAGATATTATCACACGGTGTTACTGCAAACCGAATATATATCGATACTCCACCGTGCAATGCATCAAACTACATAACTTCAAAGAGACTATTGCAAGGTATTAATGCAAACCTCATCTGTTAGATGTGGATCCGCCTCTGTGAGAAGCCCTTTGTGCAGAGGAGACCACATGCAATATATTCCCCTCGGCAATAGCAGTAAAGGTTACCCACATGGCGTACCTAAAAAGCAGAATCCAAACCTTATCTTTGTATCCCATCCTCTAGGCCCTCAGGGCTCTTCGTGAGAGTGACTTGAAGCCGTTTGTAATCTACGTCAAACCACCACCTCTTGATGTCCTCAGAGAGACAAGACAGGTGCAAAAACCTAAGCTGGGCACGGACAAGAATGCCAACAGGCTATTCAGCGTGAGTAGTTGATTGGAACTATTTATTGCTTTTCACAAACTTCTTCCATGATACTAGAGTTGAAAAATAATTTTGTTTTCAGCGCTAATTTTTAGAGGTGTACAAATCATAAAGTATCTTGGTGGCACCAGAAGAAATCGCTGATCCTTTGCAGGCAATAATATGAGTGTAATGTGGGTTGATCGATGGGCCGAATCTGTGTACTTGGTGGATATCCCGTTTATTGTTTTGCTGATAATGGCATACTGGCTGGATCCAGTATGGACCCAGTTCAGTATCAAGGGGAGTCATTTGTTCAATCAATTCTGCCGACTCTGCAGGCAGTCCGCCAACCAGTCATCAATGAGGTGCTTGCCTTGACGCACAAACTTGAGAAATTACCATTGAAAACGTTTTGTCACATTTTTCCATCACTGTTATTTTTCAACAAATCTACTTAAAGATGAAGTACTACAAAACAGTTTAGAAGATTGTCTTTCAAAAGGAATGTTGATGTTTTTTATACTTCAAGTTGAACTAGTTGTAATATTATTGTTGGTCCTCAATATGCATTTACCAGGGTCTTTAGACCTTACGCACATGACATCATTTGAGTAGGGCGCCCTCAGCTAGAGGTCAAAGAAGGTTGCTCATTGGCCCTTCCTGTGCATCGCGCGTACACACATGTGCGTTTTCCATTGTTTCATCATCGTTTTACCTCCAAGATGGTGGCGTAATGACGTCAGTGCATAAGGTCTAATACTAGGGGTGAAGACTTTTATTTGGAATGTTAGGTGGCAGCAGACTTACCAGGTAGATACCCATTGTTGAAGTAGTGCAGAGCATGGGCACACTTCCAAGAACCTTGGAATTTACTTAGTACGTCTGCTGCCACCTAGCGTCCCAAAAGTCTCCCATTCAATCAATAAACTTTTCTTCTTCTTTTTTTTGTTCCCTCTCTCAGGAAGAGGAAATGGTGGACATGATTCAAATCGGCATGCGCATCGAGTCCAACTACAAGAACTTGTTTGACGCGGTCATCGTTAACGACCATCTGCCCAGAGCGTATAATGAGCTAATTAGTATCGCTAGAAATCTAGAAGTGGAGCCTCAATGGGTGCCCAGTTCGTGGATGAGGTAGAATACGCCCATTACCTAGAGGGCTTGTACCCAAGACAGATGCCAACAATAAAGTTGCAAATCTTTTTTCCATTGCTACTTTTTAACAATCGCCTTCCCAAAAATGTATTATGAAAGATGGAAAGATATAGAGGTGGTGCCCCAATGGGCTACCAAGCTCATGGGTGAGGTACAATTCGTCCAGTAAACCCTTGTACCCAGGATGGGCATCAGAAACGCTTTAATTTTGTTTCCCTTGTTGGATTCACTACTTAATCTTTCTTCTTTTTACTATTTTGTTTATGTATGATGTATATTGTATTGAAAGTTGGGGAGAGATTTAAATATGAAGCTCATGCCTAACTAAAAAAAAAATACAAATGATGTCTGGTCACAGATCTACAATGTAAAAGTCTTACAAATTTGGGCGTCCTTGTTTCATTTGACAGCAAAGATGGACACCTTTGTATTTACTGCCGGTATGTCTGCCGTCACCTTGTGTCTAGAGGTCTGCCATTGCGAAGGGAGTAGGTCTTCCCCGAGCAACTTTAGTTTATATTTTACAAGAATTAATTCTAATTAATAACAGAGTGTAAATATTGTTACAAATAATAATGTGCATTAGCTTTCTTGTAATTTTTTTTATTTTTTTTTTTTTTTTGGAGATCGGTCGTTGCAATCCGGGCTTACTTTCAAATTTATGGCGCTGCTTACTCTCCAAGCAAAAAACTCTGCGCTGACGGTAGCAGAATGCGTAGGCGTAATTCACAGGTTAGCAAGGAAGTTGTGTGCGTGTTTGTGTTACTAAGCATTCTTCACTCAAACAGCTGGCGCAGATATTTGGCGCTAACCCAGTAAGCGCACTTAGGTGACCGTAAGCGCAGAATTCCGCGGTGAGCAGATTCTTAAAATCAGGCCTTGTACTTGAGTAATTTGCCTTCTTTAAGAAGTAGTTTGTTTATGATTTTGGAGGTCATCAAAAGAGGCAGTTGAAGTTTGTATAAAGTGTTAACCAATTGCCGTGGAAAAGTTTGTGTTTTTTTTAGGGCAGTGTTTGGTGGCAGGTAGATGGGGGTGGGGGGGGGGGGGGGGAGAGGAAACGGGGTGTCACTTAAACCATGTGGTTTCTTTTCAAGATGTAAATATTGCTAACCAAGACGTATGAGTTTTAATGTTGGATTATAAGATAGGATTGGCAGATTTTAAAAAAATTCACTTTGAATGTAAAACAAGCGGTTTGTTTTCTGTGGATCTTTGGTATTCGTTGTATATGGCCGGCATCACCATTTAAATTTGGTGCATTTTTTAAATTGTCTTTGATTCTGAATTTTGGGCATGTCGAAACTTGCCAACCTTTTGGTCTAATTTTACAGTGTGCTTTGGTTCAATTTCTTTTACTTTTTATTCACTTGGGTTTATTCCCCATAAAAATGATCAAATTCGAAATCTGTTGCTTTGCGTTTAAGGAACTGTTGATTTTGATTTGAGTGTTTATGTTTGTTATCATTAAGTTTATTCAAATTTTATTTTAATTTTATCAAGAATGTGTGCTTTTATATTTTCTATCTAAATAGAAACATTTATTCTACTACCATTCTCTTTGTCATGCTACCTGAATAAAGTTTATGTCATAAAGAGACCAGTGTGTCCTCCAAGCCTCGGTTTGGTTACGTTGAATTGAATGGGGGAAAAAACCAAGATGGCTGCACTGCGGTTAAAGATTAATGCTTTTAACCCTAATCATCCCGAACCCTTAAAAGACATGTTTTGTTTGATTCTGTTGGACCAAATGCAACACTGGTAAACTGGGTAATGCTAGTTACCCTATGGTGTTTCTTTTATTTATTATTTTTATTTTATGTTATATAAGTCACTCAAGGGAGTTATGATTATGTAATATTGGACTGAAGACAGCACTAGTAAACTGATTAATGTCAGTTGCTAAAATGGTGTTGGATTGTGTTTGTTGTCGTGAGGTAGGATCCCAGACCATCGGTAATGAAATGAAATCGTCTTTTGGCTGACTAGATCGACTGGTCGGGCGGTTAAAACCAGCTTGAAAAGTTGTTTGACAATTGCCAGAAACTTAACAAGTGTGAATATTTGCAGAATATTTGTACATTGAGCAGTTTGTCATTGATGATTTGGAAGTGAGTACGATGGTACCATTATTTATGTGATTAATGTATTCATTTGTCATCGTTGTTCTTTTATTCAAAAGTGCGTTTCTAATTGTGCCCGTCTTTTGGTTATAAGCGACTTCGGCTGCGGCTATTGCCGTTAGCTGCAGTGAACAGCGTTGGAAAATAGGACTTTACGGCGTTCGAGCCATAACCACTACCGAAGCCAATAACTCTGTCACGGCCATACAGTAAATAGTACGACAATTCTGCGGTACCTGGAAGATTTGGGTTAGTTTGTTCTGCAGTTGGCTGGTTTTAAACTGCACGAACCCAAGATACACACGTATCGAGAACTTCTCGATACGACATTCCATTGTTTGGATTTTGTTTTTGTCAGAGATGCCTCCTTAATTGGTTTGGGACCAAAACCCAGACCGAGAATATTCTTTGCCTAAACCCACGGACACCTTTTGTTGTTGAAGTCTTCTGGGTCTACGCGTGTAGACACTACGTGTAGACACGCACGCACACAAGTGTGTATTTACGTCCAATGGGGGACCTCCTATTGTCCCTCTTTTGTTTGTACTTTAACTTTTTAGCAACAGCTCCCATTGGTTTTGAACACGATTTCCAACTGGGGACCTTTTCCAACCGGGGACTTTATTGTCCTCTTTTGTTATAAGTCCCCGATTTGAATGCCTAAACAAACTCACACACACACACACAGTCTTTTTAACACCCAGTTGTGGGGACTCCCTATTGTTGTTCTATTATTCCCTTTTCTAAAGAATCCCTCTGTGGGGACAGAGTTTGACAAAGAAAAACGTTGTGGGGACCTTTGTTCCATTGTATAAATGTCCCCACAACGGTGTGTGTGCCTACCCACACACACACACACACACACACACACACACACACATCTTAAAACTGCCATCCCTGTACGGGGACTTAATTAGTTCTTTCCTGTACTTAACATCCTTGTACTTTGTAGAAAATTCCTTGTGGAGCATCCCTCTCTTTCGAACACTAATACCCTCTGGTGACATTGTGTTCCTTTTGTCTCCGGTCTCTATAAAAGTAGCGAATACAGGAGGCAGTGTACTGCAGACCGAAAACAATATCGATCCACCACCTTACAAAGCATCAAATGCACAAGTGTCACAGTCAATTTTTATAGTTATTGCGAATGGGAATTACGCTGACTGTGTACACCCCTTACATTTCACTGGTGGTTTGCTGTTGTCCAGAATGTTGAATCAATGAGAGTTGCCAAGTCAGCAGTTGCAGCCGGCATCAGTAGCAATTATTATTGTTGTATTTTCAAACATTCAAAAATAAAGTGAATAATTATTTAGTAAGCAGTTTTACGTCAAATTTCTTTAAATTTTAACTTATTATTTCATAGTTATTATTATTATTACTATTATTATTCAGCAATCTTTGTGTATAGGAATCAGAGGAATTCACTTTTTAGGGATATGTTTTACATTTACGTCCCTTAAACATTTTTCTTTAAAAGATTTTTTAAATGCAGACATCTTGGCGATAACTGCTTTTGATACCATTCCAGTAGATCATAAAGAAGTTTGATCGCCAGGATTGAGTGTAAGCATTTATGAATATTTATTTTTCTATAATTGGCATTCAAATGGTGTGGAAACTAACGGTCGAATAAAGGAAGTAAAAGAGACGATTCTGTTTTGTACTTTTGTCGTTTTTTCTCAGAAAAAAGGAGCTGTGTTCAGATGCTTCAACACTCATTTGTATTCTCAATCGTTTTGTTATAAAAATACGTGCACCGTTAATCTGTAAATACATGTCAGATTTCGGTCACACTTTTTAATTTTTGTTTTGGTACAATTATTTACGTGTATCTTTGTGGTAGGGTATAAACACGAGAAGTCTTTCGCTTAAAGATAGCGTAAAATACAGGATTGGTATTCATCCAAATTAGGTTTGTATTAGTATCAGTCTGAAACTTCACTTATATTGAAGTTCATACCAGTACCAATCTTCCATAGAAATATTTATGTCTGAAATGCTGTCAAAGGAGAGAAAATAGAATTGAAGACCACGATTTTAATTTCGATTGTAACAGTCGAAGTTAAGGACAATGTGTTCACATGCTGAAAAGTGTGCACGGTTTTTCACTATTTCCTCCTGACTCAGACGACGGATTGAGCCCAAATTTTCACAGGTTTGTTTCTTCATGTTTAAATTAAACAACATACCACTACACTATCAGCTTTACCAATCTTATACTTTAATTAAGAAACCTGCGATAAAAAGACAAAGGGAAAAATCTTTTTAATTGTTTAGGACAATATACTTCAGAGAAGCGATGGATTGGATACACGAATTTGTAAAAGGGAAAGCTCATTTCATTGTCGTGTTTGAGGACAGTGAAAATGTTCGTACATTGGGTTAAACTGATCCTAACTAAAAAGGAGTTACTGTAGCAGATTTTTATATTGATTTTTTTACAACAAATAGAACGAAATAGTCTTCGGGGGTTTAGTTCCATTGCTGTTCTTAAACAAGATTATGAATGGTGTAGACATCGCTAAGAAAATGAGAAAAGTCATAAACTGAAACTATAAAGAATAATGGCCAGCAGACATTTGCAGCCAACAATAATTGACAAAAATCCAACGACCAGACGGTAATCTGGGTCATCTGTTTCCCGCGAATATTCCTCCCGCCGTTTTCCAATCGACGGCAAACGCTAAACAGACTATGGGCCCCCGAATTCGAACACTGTGACCGCCAATCAAGTCCATTAACCACCCCGCGCGAAGTGTCGCGGACCACACAACAACAGGGACAAGTTCCTCTCGTGGCGGCGTTTTTCATCCTCGGCGAAAACATCGCAACAGTTTCAAATCTTCCAAGCTCCCAATCACCGCAGGAAACCCCCCCAATGCTCATTGAGCCAACTTTCGACCAATCGGCGTGATGGATACGCCGTCACGTGGTGGGGAAATTGGATTAGGGAAAAGGACCACACACGACAGACCAGACGAGGAAAATTGTATTGTTCGTTCGTAAACTCGTTAAGTGGTTGACATTAGACGAAAATTGGCGGAGTAACGAGCATTTATGGAGAGGAAAAACCACTGTGACGGTCTTATACTTGCTTGAAAAGCAATTTCATCGAAGGCGAGATTATCCCGTGATTTTCTCGAGGGAGATGTGGTGACGATTGTGGAGGAATGATACCGTTGGAATGCCGCCAACAGGGAAAGGGAATGGCAGCAAAAAAACAAAACAACAAAAAACAACCTCAAGCCGTGAATCAGCATTTTACGGCGAGTTAAAGAAAGGAAATTGAAGGCATTGTTTTTCAAAAGCAGAGGTTTCGTTTTATTTAAAGAGATGTCCCACCAACGAAAGCTTCAAAGAATATCTTCAGACTATTTCCTCTTACAAAATTGTCCTCATTTTCTTTTGAAAACCGATGATTGGTGAATTTTTAGAAAGACCAAAACGCCAGCAGATAATTTAGTTGGATTTGCGGTAAACACCACTCATGTGACCGCAAACCTCACTAAAATATATTTCCATTATACAAAGTTTCAAGTCTTACTTGTTTGGGAAATACTTTCCATGGTGCTTCCACAAATGTCTTTAGATTGTATTTCCACCACGCAGTGCGAAATCTTACCCATAAGAATCCACATGTTACTACTTCAAATGGATTTTACTTCCGCCATGTAAGTCTTACAAATCTTACCCTAAATAGGAGATTTCCATGGTGCTACCACAAGCCTTTTTAGATTGTGTTTCCTTCATGCAAAGTTTCCAAACATACTTAGCTAATATGTACTGCTAATTTAAATACATTAAAGTTTAGGCTTATTTATGAGGTTTGCAAAAAAATGCAATTGGCACACAAAAGTTGCAAGACAGTTAGGTTTCTTACTCACACACGATTGCAAGGATTGGTCTTTTCCTAATCAGCTTATGACCTCCTTTTAAACGTAGTTGCGTAACCATGGGTGGGGAAGCCTCCATCTCAGGGCCCTTGCCTCTTGCCCCACCCCATATGAGATCGAGAAAATGTTCAACCGGATGGTTCAATACATTAGAAGCACCCTCACCCCAAATTATGTCTTTACCCCAGCTTGCCTCCCCCTCCACCAATGAAAATGTCTAGTCTATTGTAATACGCCACTGCTAACAAGCTATCTCCCTTCAATGAGGGCGCTCTTGTGTAGAGGAACAGTCCGAGCTGTAGTGGATGAACGCGTGTTGGGAGATAGGTTGAGGACAACAGGAAGATCTGAGACAATGTAGGTTAAGTTATACCCCCGGCGTTTCTTGCTGAGAGATTGTATAATCCTCAGTCAGCATCCCTTGTCCCAATCACTTCCGTGCTTTAGTCATCATCTACCTATAGATCTTAACATCTCATCTGCATTGATTTACACAAAGTTCAAGTATGTACGTGCCCCGGCTGTATACATCAATCTACCTCATGGACGAACGTTTTGTTCTGAAACTGTAGAGTACAGTGGTTATCAGTGTTTATAGTCGACGTGAAGAATACGGAAGGTTGCGGGTTCGAATCCTACAGGATCCATATCTGTAAGATTCACTCACAATGAACACCTGTCCTGGGTGAAGTGATCGTCAACTGTGATGGAAGAAAACGCTTGAAGAACTAATTGGCTTTAAAACCATTTCGCTTTAAATACCACCCCATCAAGACTAATAGCATTGTATTGTTACCCGTTAAATAACAAAATTAATTACAAATTCATACTGTTGACTTTGAAAGCATTTCATGATCTCACCCAGTGTATAGATAAGAGACATGTTGTGTACATACCATCCTCTGCCTAAACTAAGATCATCAAACAATCTATTGTTGAACATTCCTAGATCTCATTTTTCATCAGGTGATAGAAGCTTCGTTTCATGCGCATCAAAGCTAGGGAATGATCTCCCCTATCAACTCCGTAAAAACATGAATCCTTACAGATCTTCAAAAGCCAGCTCAAGACACATTGCTTCGAATTTGCTAACATTTATTAGTCCATTGCACTAGCCGTCTCCACATGAACTTCTGTGAAACCCTTTTTGGCTTTAATTTTTCTTCACTTCGCTATAAGCGCCTCTGAATAGGCAACCAGATTGAAGGCTCTCTGCAAATGCCTGACGATCGACTGAAGTCTTCTTTACAGTAATTGCCCACGTTAACTGCGAACATAAAGATGACATATTTTGTTGTTATTGTATACTACTATTGTAAATTTCAATGACACTTTTACATGAGGAACAATACGTTCTTTGTTCTCGGTATTTTCGAAAGACAGCAAGGACATTGTTAGAGTTTCCAGCGGACTCGTTGGTCGAGTTATCTTCTCTATGGTGTCTTTCAAACATTATACAGAGTGAGTGTACGATGATCCGGAGTCAATTGCGTTAAGCAGGCGTCTTCTGCTTACGGAGTGGTCCTTGGCACATTTTCTTTGACGCTAAACTTGCTGGTGGATCTTGTAAGCAGATGGGTGACGTAATAATGACGTAATAACGCGCTCATCACGCGCTGCCAAATCTTTCGGATCGTTTAAGAAAATATACACTTTTGCTAGTGTACATTGTTTCAGCTTAAAGTAACCCTTAAAAATTGCTGACCAGTAAACAGCCTTATTAAATTGGGCACAGATCACTACATATGAATCCATACAAGGAAAGAAGATCATACGCTGGGACAAAAACAACCGATATATCTGATATAAAAAAAACTTTAACTTTTATTTATATTCAAAATGGTATTCACAAATCAAGAAAGACAATACATTCTACAGTTTTACTTTTGTCTTTATAAACAATAACAGAAACACGAACAACGTAACGGGAGTGCGTTTGTACACGGTAATTGTATTGAATATAAATATACCTTGTTAAGACGTTTCTCTTTTTCTTATCAATTTGAAGAATACTCCTTGCCCACAGTGGGACTTGATCAGACATATTTATCGCGCACATGGACGTCTTTGTCAAGTTCCCAATATTTACACAATGATGTTGAAAAGTGTTTTTAAAATTTTGTTTAAGAGTGACCAGACTATTTTGTCAAACACGCCTCGGTTTGGATTATACGCCCTTTTCGAAACCGCAGCTTGGGCTCGGGCTTAGGCTCTGTCAGTTTTTTTTTGAAAACGTGTGTTTTCCTTATGGGCTTCAAGAAGGCTGACGGGAACACAAGCCAGAGCCCACAAGCCCAAGCTGTGGTTTCGAAAACGGCCTATACATTGAGTTGAGTTGATGGCTGCTAAAATGACGAGGGTTCGGAAACCACGTGGGACTTAATCCTTCTATAATCTTAGGAACAAAACATTCCTAAAAGACGGGGGTGAGGTTGGGAAAGTCTTTTTTGTTTTTGTTTATTGGTATTTCCATGTCAGTGTGGAAATTTGTAAATTGTCTACAGATGTACTGGGCTTGATTTTTGACTCGTCATGTTTCCTTGGAGATTGCTATCGTGACATTGTCACCACCAGCATCCCCCCCCCCGAGAATACAAACCACATTGAACATTGTGGGTTTTCGAACAATACTTTCACGTCAACGGATAGAACAAACTGCAGAGATGGGTAGAAAAGTTTGTGTGGTGCATTTTGTGGCGAATTGTAACTGACTGAATAACACAAATTATTAGCATAAGAAGCTGTAATTATTCTAGGCTTGAGTCAAGTCGGTCCCTATACTTGTTTACAGTGCATGTATTTCACTATTATCACTTTGAAACAGCCCAAGGAGCGGATACCCGACTTGAGCCACGTCTATCACTTAAGTAGAGATTAATGCATGTTTGATGTGTGTTTTTCAAGGACTGATATATCAACTGCAGATGTCAAACTGGCCTGCAACCATTATGCTACTTTGTTGTCGGAAGAAAGTGGGGATGGGTTTGGGGGGAAGGGGGGCAGGGGGAGTTGTAGGGGAACTTTGTTTTCCGAGGAACTTAAAGGGCTCTGAGATAGAGGTTGCGAGCTGAATAGCCTAGCTGGTTCGTTGAACCCTCCGGGATGAATTCACATCGGAGTGGTGCAAAGAACTTCAATCATGTAATACATTTAAGACAACGCAGAAGGTTGTTGGTTCGAATCCCATCCGAGGTACCTGTGTTTTTTCCCGCAAACTCAGAAAGCATTGAGCCTACACAGTGCTTTATTGTATTGTTTGACAAAATATTAATATCGTAAGTCTTGACATTTGTCACCATAACTTTAAGAACAGTTACGTTTGTAGTAATGCATCTTAATATGTACAATGTACACAAATCATTAATTTTTTTTTAAAAAGATAACAATAACTCAATTTCCAAAAGAGCTCGGGTTGATCTTAAGATATGTGTCAATCTTAATTGCTAAGTAAAGTGTGATGTCACAATACAAATCACCATGGTAACACTGACAACTCATCTTAAGATGAAACTTAGTGCTTTGTGAAATCGTCCCCAGCTGGTTTACACTTTCGCCTCTATGGTTTTCCCTGCTCATAAGACAGAATTAGCACTACCATCTTAAAAGATGTTATTGTTTATTTAAAAACAAACTACAGGATGGGTAAATATCGAGACAGCAAATTAATTAGTTTAGTTTCACTTTGGCAGCTATCGTGTTCACACCAGTACAAATTTTCCAGGGAAATACTGCCGTCCAAAATATTGCCAAAATCGGTTGAGACAACCCCCCCCCCCCCACCGCAGTCGAAATAGGCCCAATATGACCGTGGGCAATATCCCTGGCGAAACATAAACTGTTTGTTCTGTTGTTGTCTCTTACACGTGACTACCGAACTTGATGATGAATATTCAAAGGGTGTGGTGTGTTTAGTGAAAACTAGAAGATAAGGATGAATTTAACTTTTTCAAAGCCCAACGATGTACTTTCACTTAAACTTATGAAAATTCCCAAAATCACATTTTTTTTAGTAAACACTGAAAGCATTTAAATATAAGAACAATAAAACTATGGACATTACAAAATTATATTCAATGATATAAAAATAGTTTTTACATCTTAAAACGTTAGTGCTAAAGGTGGACGCATACAGTGTATTGTTCTAATTGTTTTATAAACATAACATCATATTTACAGCCTTTGAACATTTATTTTAAAACAAGTTCATTTTGTCGTAGGTTTCCGTTTCTTTTTGTGACGTATTGTCATATCGGATTTTATTCAAAATTAGCTAATTTCTTTCAAATGAGCTAAACTTATGCTAGGTCCATAACAATTTTCATGTTTTCTTCAATGTATATCGAAATTCAGAAGTCGTAAAAAAAACCCAAAACACATTGTACGACCGATCCCTGTTGAAGATGCACACAACTGGCGATGAAGACAATGTTCAACTTCTCAGGCAACTTTTTGAAATTTTAGCTCGGCATAGGAACAGCATATACATAAAAAGACATACATGTACTCATCTTATATGGAGCGACACTTGGTGAACAGACCTAAAATATTTTGGGCCAAATTTTTATTTAAAAAAAAAAAAAAAAGAAAAAAAAAAGTTACGAGCAGCCTGAGACAATCGAGCGATTGCTCCGGTCGCAAAATGTTCGTTATTTTCAAGAAAATTTCGAACTCATGAAGATTCCGACTACAGACCAGGGTCTATTTTATAACTCATTTCACACCCTCTCCCTTGTTCCCTTCTCGTAGCTTGTTGAGGCCGTACGGTTCTTCCCATGGGGGCAAACTGCATGTATCAACGGGGGTTAGCTTGTCCTTTGAAAAGCCATCGCAATATTTCCCCTGCTTTCTCCAAACCGTTGCGGTGGGATCGAGCTGACAAATCGAGTAAACTTCTTGAAAATGTATTCATGCTAAGTCCGTGTGCATCTACACTTACCGTATCTAAATGTTCGTCACCTTTACAAGAGACAATCAGTATCACACTGTCTCTAAATCCTTAAAGGATATCTTTGTGAAAACGTCGACCTCTAATCGATCAAAGGTCCTTTTTTAACAAAAGAAAAGGTTCAGCACTTCATTTGACTTGAATAACCACCATCGCTATGATTGGGCAGCTGGTGATGACGTCATTCCACCTTCCTAATAATCCTGTTGGTAAAGTGATGACGTTTTGGAGCCGGAAGTGCTATGTAAACGAATGGTGCACATACATGTACTTGAACATTCGTTCCACTGCACTTCCGGCTCCAAAACGTCATTTAACAGGATAAGTCAGTTTAGAAACGGCCCACTTTTTATAACTTTACACAAAGTTGTGATGGGCCGACCGACACTCGAAGAACTATGGGCAGAATTTGAAGGGGTTTGGGCTCTGAGGGGACACAATATGTGCTTGTTTCTATTGTATGTTTTAGCAACGTTATTCCAAGGTATCTCAAAATCTGCCGTAGCCATTGCATCTGTTTATGGTTGCTACCACAGTGCAGTTATCACAGTTCACCTCACAGCACCAATGGAACCGGCACCGGCAGTTCACCTGAAAGATCACAGTCTCCTCTATGTAGCCCCTACTACAACACAAAATATCACATCCTCCCACGTCCATGGAGGTGCTGTTGCACCGACGCCCCTCCGTGCCGAGTGAACCCGTCCTTGGGTTGGGCTCGCAGAAGTCTGGCGAGTCCATGGAATATACCAAGTCCAATTCCGTAGGGGGTTTCACTGTGGAGTCTTCCGGGATGAGGGTGCCGCCATCGTTGCCGCCGGTAACCTTTGCCGAGCCTTTGTATTGTTCCATCAGGCGGGAACCAACTTCACGGAACGACGGCATTTTTTCCCAGCACGTTTGGAGCGTACAGGAACCAGACAGTCCGTGACACTTACACTCTCGCCGCATAAACCGTTTAATCGCCTGAAACAAGAGAGACAGATTCATAGTAAAATTATATAATAAATGGTTTATCAAAAGAAAACGTATTATACGCTGCAAGAAGCAGAATAAAAAAAAACGATTTACAAAAGATAGAAAGTTAAAATTGTATGAATTAAAAAACATTCTTAAAAAATACACATTAAATTAAAATAACAACAACAACAACAACAACAACAACAACAACAACAACAACAACAACAACAACAACAACAACAACAACAACAACAACAACAACAACAACAACAACAACAACAACAACAACAACAACAACAACAACAACAACAACAACAACAACAACAACAACAAATTAGCGAACAAAAAGGGGGAGGAGCAAGCGAGTAAGGTCCAGAAGGGGAGGGAAACTTGAGGATAAAATTAGATCGAAAAAAAAAACCGCAGATGGAACAACATTTATTTTGTGTTCAACAGAGATCAACCTTCACAAGATCTTACAACGAATACTATTCAAGTTGAAAGGAAGAATAAGAGGTGGGTGAAGGGGATGACGACAAAGTGAAAGAGGGGTTCACACTGTGGATAAACAATTCTTGATGATGCATGCGTTTGAGATGTGACAGTCACGTGACACGAAAGCAGGATTAAGGAATATTCCCAAAGTGAGGCAATCCCTTACACCTCAATACCTAGATAATTCAAAATATTATTGATAATAATAATAATAATAATAATAATAATAATACATAGATATTTCTGGATAGTTACTGATAGTCCAATGTGTTATTTTTTCTCAGTATTTGCGAAAGGTCACAGTTTCTTTCCAAGAAAGCTCTTTTCGTTATAGATCATTTCCTGTCCGAATATCGCCGAACGCAAACGAGCGGCAACGAATCTCGGTATTCGATGAGCTCCCAAACTCTACAGAAACGTTAACCCAACAAAGTAACGTGCAGTTGAAGTCGGTGACGTGTGACACCATGCAATTATCGCAAACTGCTAATTTACCAATTAAAACACCTAAAACATCCTCTCCAAAAAAAAACCCCCACAATTTTAACATCATATTGGGCCACAAAAGGCAATACACTTCATTAAATTCATCCACAGATAATTGGTTGCAGAGATGGGACGCTACGTCATGGCTAAAATAGTTCATACATCGGGTTGAATTCAGTCAATTTAGCTTGAAAACTGGGTTCTACCAGATTCAGAAATGACACAGTTCGCGACGCCATTTTTCTACCAGTGTGTGACTTTACTTCAACTCAATTGACTGTACAATTTTGGCGCGTAACAACTAAGATTTTAACAATAAAGAGTGCGCCTTTTTTGTTTCCAAGGTAATAATAAAACTTACACAGTCTATTTAGTTTTACCGATATTTATTTTTATTTGTTGTTTGCACAATTACGTTCAAAGTTTGAGGAACACTGTAAAAACGTCACAATGCGCATCTTAACGCTCGAAATGCTACAAATGCTTTTATCAGGAATTCGAAGCAAAACCAAATTGACGAGGTAAAGACGAAGACCAATCTATTATTTCTGGTTGGCTTTGGGCATTCAATCAGTTTTATGTCCAATCTGTGGTATTAGTAATAACACCACTCTTTAAAACGGACTGCGCTGAGTAAACCACTTTCGCTAGTCCAATGCGAAGACAGTTTTATTAGGCTTTTGCGTGATAGCCTTCGATGACTAAACAAGTAAACACTTTCACTATGGTATCTGTTAAAGGTATTTTATGCGTGGAGTGGTTAAACTTTCGTATCTATCTCTCTCTTTAAAAAATATGACATTTTGATGATAGTCGGCCCTATCAATCTCAAACCAGGCAAAGTACATTTTGAAAGGTCATTTTGTCATAAACGTGTTCAGAGTATACCAAGTTTTGATTCTTATACAAAGATGATATCACTTTATTATACCGAGCGCGAGGAGATCAACCGACGCGTTTTGCTAAATCACTTCCACAAACAACTTTGCAGGAAAGAAATTTCTAGAGGATCTGTTCAAATCACATGATGGATTTCTCTCAAACTCCTTTGAGGCAAACCAAGAGACTCTCTAAACTAAAAAAAAAAACACCAGACGGCTTGATTTAAAGATATCTTCATTATCTTGCCACCATCTCTTTTTGGTACCCTGTCCGCAGTTTAGCGATGATCACTACGGATTTTGATCTTTATTAAAACGGGGTCAGACTATGATATCCTTTCAGCCTCGTTTATCAGTTACAACAATTTAAATGGCAGAAAAACAAAATGGCTACATCATGTTAATGTAGGATTATTTCAAACAAGTTTTAAACTCGAGTTGTCTGTAAATTTTTTTCCATCACACATGCCAATACAGGAATATAGCAACAGTTTCAACACTGCAAAAACTGGGGTGTCAAATTGATTCTCTCAGTATATATATAATGTGACAACACCGACATGGTGTTAGTTAGCCCCATTGCTTTATCGTTGGTAAAATTAACACCATGTCGGTGTTGTCACAAATAGATACCAAGAGAATCAATTTAACACCCCAGCTTTTGCAGTGAAGAAAATAATTGTTTGTGTACTTCTACCACATGGAACAATGTCTGCACTATCACATTTAGGTCTGGCATGCCGTATTAAAAGAACGTTTGGTTTTGTTGGCATATTGATTACTTATTTTCACACAAAGAACAACAACAAAACATAGGGCACATCAGCCGGAAATCTTTCTCAGTGTGATTGTTATTTATTTATTTGATTAAATAATTCTCAACACTGAATTCATTTAAAATAAATCAGCATCGCTACCGTCAGTGGGTGTTCGCCACCCATCGACTGTTGGATGTATAGCCACTCCTCGTCGTCGAGCTTTCTCTGTTGTTTTAGTGTACGTCATTTTCAAACGTAGGTCTTCGCCAATCTTGTACCTCCCCTTTAACGCCATGTCCCAAGGCTATATTGTTTTTGAAGTTTTCACGAATTCTTGGATAATTATTTGGAATTGAAGACGAATTCCCCCTGGAGATTGAGGTCTAAGCGGAGCAGGCGCCAGACACATCCAGCAAAAGCCAAAACAAATCATAAATATCGAAATGACCTGTCGCAGCATCATTTCCAGCGGGTCGTAATTCTTTTCTCAATCAGGCAGGATTGGACCCCGTCCAGTTCATTTTTCCCCCCCTTGAGATGTGGGAGTCACCACAAAGTTAGTCTTGCCCCAAAGACCCTCGCATGCATTATGTTGTTTAACGTCTTGTGCGGAGACTACTATACTAAACACACTTCTTGAAATTAACAATGTTGGAGAAGACATACGACGTGAACAAAATGATCGATATCACATGTTGTGTGTTCGTCTGAGATCCAAATTTGTTTTCGTTGTAGTTAGTGGCTGTTTTACTACAGTTGCTGACATTGATAACATCTTTACCTGCATTCTAAACTATAAAAGACAATTATTCTGCAAGATGGAGATTAAAAACAATACTGGCACGTCATCAACGTGATCACAATAATAGAGAGTTAGTGAACTGGTTGGCATTTCCCGTGTTTTATTCACACACTCATTGAAACATAGCTACTTAAATCTCCCCATGATTGAACATTCTTCTTAGAGAGAGGCTAAAAGATCAATTTTAGTTGTGTGATGCACTCATTTTCCAATAGATAGTGTCCTTACGAAAGTGACAAAATAGTTACAAATCTCGAACTTCACGTTAAAACGATGTAAAATGTCATTTTGTTTTATTACTGTTTCGGAGCAAAATTTGTAACATGACGTCATTGGATATCACCAACAAATGGGTCTGTACATTCCAAACAGAAATGTTTGCGTCAGTCAAAAGGGTAAAATTCAATGCCTATTTGATTGAATATCATAAAAACTCAGGAATCAACTGAAAATGTCCTGTACACAAATTTACACACCAATTGTGACGTTATTAGATGTTTCTGATGTTGACAAGATTTGCACTGCAAGGGTATCAAATACAATGGCATATACACCGTTTTGACGTGAGGTAAAAGACTTGTTATGTTTTCCCCCCTTCACGTTTATATATAAAGAACGCTATCTGTTGGGAAATGACTGCATCACAAAACTGACTTTGACCTTGGAGACCCTCTTTAGGATATGGCTGAGGCTACAACCGGACCACTGAAAATGCCTATCCTTCAACGTTATCACTGCAGCAAACGGCCGTAGCCATATCCGCAGCCGTATCCGTAGCCGAAGTCGCTTGATCGTATTTTATGACGACATCTCTTGTTATGTACATGTGTACTTCATTCGCCACACACTGCCAATCTTAAACTTGCCAGACTGAGCTTTGACGTAGTAATACCAATCTTAATGGTATCTCTCTCTCTCTCTCTCTTTCTCACAAGATATCTCCCATGCCCCGTCTCCCATACCAAATCAAGTCCATCGAACCTCTCGCGGTGACTGTACCGAATCAGGGATTATTCAAAACTGTCTTTGTCCTTTTTTATGGCAACTTCCTTGGATCAAGGTCTAAATAAACCGAGGAGATGTCGACAAGGAGGTTTCGATTTGATTTTGGTTGTAAATTGTCAATGTTTTGGAGGTAATTGTCATGAAGTATTAGGATGTTGTGTCCATTGTAGTGGTGTGTCATTTTGTTGTCATTCAGTTTTGGCAAATATTAAGGTTAGGTGATCGTGAATATACAACCATATACAGTTCTACATGAAAGCATTCAGTGGTTTGTGCAGAATCGAACTTGACAGAAGTAGAAATTCACAATTACTTTAATTTCGAATTTCGTAACCCTCGTTTGAACTGAGGTAAATGTAAGAGTCTACTCCAGACGCACAATCCTGCAGTGGACATTTTTGTTTCTACTTAGCTAAAAATATCAGCCTTGGGGACCAGTCACAAAACCATGTATTTTGGCTGGTAAACTGCATTTCTTAATAAGATTTTATCATGCTAATAAGCATATTTTTACAAATTGGGTTTCGGGGCCAATGGGCCCACAATAGCTAAGCACTTTGGCTTCTAACCAAACTTAACATGTTGTCCTTCGCATAGTTTGATTTTTGATTAACCTGTGATTCAATTCTGTGTCATTTTTCCTTTTGCAAGGACAGCGTTCACATAAATCATGTTTTTGAAATGAGTAGACCCTATTATTACTGACTGGTTTTACACTTTACAAAACTTGCAATGAGGTTAATAGTAATTGCGTGATGAAAATATAGACTTGAAATCAAGTCGTTAATTCACATGAAAACTGTAGGTATTTTAATTTAAATACTCGGCTATAACATTGGTAATTGTTTAAAGACCAGTATCCACACTTTCTGTGACCCAACATACATAAAATAACAAGCCCGTGAAAATTTAGGCTCAGTCAGTCATTAATGTAGTCACGAAAAAAATAGTGAAAACCCCTATCACTGTTTTCAAACATCGGATTTCGGACTTGTGAGATCAACACTAACTGTTTTACTCATTTCTCAACAAAAACTATTGCATTTCAGGGTCGAAGATTTCAAGAGAAATTCTCCACAATGACCATCTTTGTAAGTTATGTGTAAATCTGTGGACATTTATGTTCAATCTCACCAACGTTACGCACACGCTTTAATGGCAACAGACGACTTGATTTCAAGTCTAGTGAAGAAGTACACACGCCCCCCTTTGTGGACCTTGGATTGATTTCCATGAAATAAACATGTTTCAAACGGCCTGACAGTCTGGTGTGAATTTGATTGATTTAATGTGCAGAAGGTTTGGGCTCTTATTATTGTAGCAATAAATAATTTGATTTGTTTTCGGGAATGGGTTGAACTGTTGTACATTCTGGAGAAACATAGATCGCTCACAGAGCTTGGGAAAACGAAATCAATCAATCAAACGAAGATGTAGCAAAAGTGTAATAAACCCAATCAAGTTATTTTGCATGCCCGTCCTTCAAAGGTTGAATTTGTTGCTCTGCTGGTTAATTAATCCTGGGTCGGTCACTGTGCTAATGACAATATGCATATTCATGACCCTTGGTATAATCACGTGGTGTGCTTTTTGATTGGACAGTGATTTCGTAGTGTTTGACTTATTTCACCGAGGCGCCCGTTTGTAATTTTTCGTATGTGCTTTGAACGTTTATAATTTATACAAACCAAGAAATAAAAGCGTGACGATGCAATCCTGATATTCTTTTAAGTGTCACCCCCTTGAATCTTCAATATTTCATATGTCGTAACATAAATTAAAATGTCCATAATATGCAATTCTAGCATTAGAAATAATTTTGAACGAATGTTTTGCTTTTTTCCATGACCATTTTTATTTCAACTTTGTAGACACTATAACGAGTTCTGTGCGGAGAGAAGTGGTATTGTGTTTATCAAAAAAATTCAGATGGTTTTGTTTTTATTTTATTCTATTCCTTTTTTTTATATATTTTTTAAAAATACAAACACAAAGCTTTGAAAGATGAAATTGTCTACAAAAATAGAAACAAGAAGGACACGTAAAATAAACCGGCAAGTTTGAAAAACATCAGGTAATGGTTCCACCAGTATTTCAAAACCAACCAATCCCTTTTAAATTAATCGTTGCATCATATTTGTCTTGGTAACTGAAGTCAAAGCAAGACGTAAGTTTCAATGTAAAACACCTGTAAACAGTTGCCACTTTTAAGCACAAAGTACCGCAACATTTTATTCAATACAAGATTAAAACTACCGCCAAATAAGACACTTTTTGTGTTCACTAAAAGTGGCTTGTTTTGAAAATGCTTGAGATGCGATTAAATTAGGAGTGTTCTATCGCGGCTTTACGACCTTTGTTTTGGAAGATGTTATTTTGAGAGATCACCATACAACTTAAATCTCTTCACATTTCTCAACGGAAAATTCAAGAAGTTTGGAATGCTAATCTCTAGGTGTAGCTGTTGTGGAAGATTGGGGCCACCATAAAAGGCATGGGTGCTCTTTTTTGGCGGTTCGTGTTGAAGAGTTGTTGAGATTTACCGTACGCCAAATAAACACGGCCGGTTGCGAAGCAATCTACGACGCGCCCACTACAAAAGGGGGACAGAAAAAGTGCTCGTCTTGCACTCTGTATTCTGTTTTTAACATCAAGATTTCTGTTGTTGTAAACAACAAGAATCCTATTGTTGTAAACAGCAAACAGAGGTGTTGAAACCTGTGTCTGTGGCCGCCTTTTATACTGTACGTTTTAATTCCACTCTTGAAATTTCAATCCCACTTTATGCTCTTTTGTAAGACGGAATGATCAGTGTGTCGAGCCACGTGTTGAGAGTTTGACCATTTCCCTGCCTACAACCTTTTGCTTGAATAGACCTTGTATGATATGGTGGCCCCGAGGGGACCCTATTGACTATTAAATATTGACGTCAATATTTACGTCGTTCATGTTCCTTCATGGCCACCATACTTATGTCAACCCGCCACCGTTATTTGTCATGTTTCACATGTATAATAATGATACCGCATACTAATTCTCATTCCCAACCTCGGATTGCACATTGATTTATTTAATAATGAGAAAAAGACAGTTACAATTTGACAAAGGAATTTTAAAAGTGTAAGACTTTTCGATTTGGTTAGTTCCACTAGTCAGGGAAATGACCATTCTCTAGGAATGGTGATACTTGTGGTTGTCTTGTTGTAGTCTGTCATTCCGTTGTTTGGCGTTGTAGAGTTTATATTGAAACACTTTTTTCAACTGTAACGTAATGTGCCTTTGTAATTAATATAGAACAATTATTTGATTTGAATAATGATGTGTCATTATAGGCGTCTGCCCAGCCATCAAAAGCTTAGATTTTTATCAGTTTTTGCTGCTATTTTCTGTTTTACTTTTCGAAGACGTGTTATATGATGTAAATGTGTAGTCGCGAAACACTGTTTACGATTTGGAACGCTTATTTTATGACGCGCCGTGCAGTAAAGTGTGACATCTACACTGATCTTATCACTAATCGAAACCAAGAATGCTTACTTTCATTGATAGAGTAACATTTTCTGCAAATCTTAACAATATAAAGCTTACTTTCTCCTGAATGTGCGTTTCATGCCAATTCATAAAATGTGCAACATGATCTACACGTGTTCCCAACAGTAATCGAAAGCGTATAACATGATCTACGTGTTACTCACCAGTCGACCAGCTTCATTATTATGCAGCGTAATGAGCGTTTTGACGTCACTTCTTCTCCGTATCTGCGTGTCCATAAACTCTTTGGACTTGGTGTACCCAAACTCGATGTTATCACCGCACCCACCCCACTCCCACGACCCGTCTGGCCCCGGGCTCTCGCTGGACTTGGTGCTCTCTGCACAGCCACACTGGAGTAGATCGCCCAGGCTACAAGCCTGGGTGACGGTGAAGGCGACTCCCGACGTCGTGATAGCGTTGGCGAGCGCCGTCTCCGGGGTATCTACAATCCAGTATGAAAACAACATAGCCCATGAATGAAATAATATTAAACAATCTTCATCTTCTGGTCCTTCTCAACACGTGTCGGGCAGAAAGAGAACAAAACATCCAGAACGATTTGTGTAACTTGTAAAATCGCTTTTTATTTCAGTAAATGATTAAAATGAATGAGCTGACCATTAATACCATTCATGCAATTACCATTAACATAAAAATAGGAATATCATATAATAAAAGTGACAGCGCCCTCTATCCCCTATCTCAGGTTATCTTGATAGGATTCTGATTATAGATGACGTGACTTTGGGAAACCGGTACATACCAGGGTCATTCCTGATAGAGGCAGAGTTGTATATTATTACAGATTATGGAAATCGTTCATTTTGCAATGAATGTCCACAATAATAATATTATAGTCCTCATTTTTACAAAGATGAAAGAAAAGACTCAAAAGAGGCATCTCGAAGTCGGGCATGTAATATTATCAAGTGATGATTGTTAGATTAATTTATTTGATAAGGACGAAATTAGATTACAACCAGTACCAGGGATGTACACCCATTTCAGGAGGATTACCCCCCCCCCCCCAATAACCCCGTCCCCTCCCTGTCGAAACTTTCAGCTTATTGGATAATGTGAAACTAGGACATGTGACGTACAGGAAGCAACCTTTAAACACGTCAAGTACCAGACACTTTCAAACCTTAATGGTTTGACACACATATCTGACGCTGAAGAAAAAGGTTAAGGAGGAATAACGGCTATGTTTAAAATATGATCAAAATGAAGGTCGCGCGTAAACTGACGACCGGGGGTACTGACCCGTGGCAGGACAAACACTGGGGGGAGAGGAAGGCATATTTCCCGGAGCGACAAGGCTGTGTGTCACCCGGAAAACTGGGCGTCGAAAGACGAGGAACACCACCGCATTACCCGATATGAAATTGCTTCGGTTCATCAGAGAATGTTCACTCCGGGATTTTTTTTCTCTCTTCTTATTAAGCATGTCATTGCTGGGTTGGTGGTCCGTCTGCAAGGTATGATTTACGGTAGGGTTATCGGTGTCGCTCCGCTGCCGTCTAGCCGGTCATTGTCATCGGGGTTGTATAGGGAAACAACTCAAGTCGTGAAAGTGGCGTGTAGGAACACAGAGGGAGGGGTATGGTAATGACGCGCGTGAACGCTTAGTCCTCCAACAAAGCTGGAAACATATGACGTCATGTCGTTCCTCCTACAGCATCCTCTGCCGAAAAAGTAACTCCATTAATTAGTCTTCAAGAAATACGTCAACGATTTCAACGGTTTAATTTAAATCGCAAAAGCTTGCAGAACTGCGTATACAAACCATTATATATACGTAAAAAAACTGTGGGAAAACGCAGTGCCTCTCACCAAGCTGCCCTGACGTTCTTCTCCCACAAACTCACGGCGCGTGCCACGCCAGATATCCATCCTTCATCGTGATATTATACACACCATAAATTATACACACACATATTACAGTCTAGGACATATCGCAACCCAGTTCACAAAATGCCCGAATTTATATTATGTGCATTATCAGTCGGTCGTGAAATAAATAAATAAATAACTGCTAGGCACGGACGCCAGCGGACCGGGCCGGCTGCGAGAGAGTTGGAGGCTCGACCGGCTCTAGTCGATGACACACCGCCCAGGTTTCTAGGTCACGACTCGGTGAGTGCCGTGGTGTAATAATGCAGCTAGGAATCACGGCAGGAGGACTTGTAGCTGGATACTGTAGCATAAAAAATCGCCCGAGGATGTAGATTTAAGACGTGAACTTGGGATGACCTACATGTACTTTTTTTTTCTTTTTCTCCCTGTAAAATCTAAAGCTATCGTACGAAATGTACTTTGCTGTGTGACAATTTAACAAGGAGCTGAGCGGAAACGTCCATCTTGAATGCTCTGGTATTTCTGCAGCTGAGCAAAGCTGTGTGAAATCGACCTAAACAGTGCTGATGATGCTTGTTATTTCATAAATTTGACGTGTTTTTTTTTAGACAGGCACTCAGTTTATTTGTAATGTTGATAAAACCAGCTCTTCTGAAATATCAGCGCGAAGCTTCAATTCCTGTGTTTAGTGAGTCACGTGGTGTACGCAATTATCACACTGCAGCCCATCTCGTTTCCCGAACAATCAAATCAATGTATTAACCAGAAAGAAACCAGTATATGTTGCCTTTTTGATGACATCATAACTACAAATTTCCATTTGTGTACACAGGGTACCACACAAATTAATATGGCAGTAGTGCGAAGGGTATACATTTAGAAATTTTTCATTTTCAAAAAAAGTTAGGTCCAGAGCTCTCCCCTCTTAAAAACATACGTTGGCATAAAGACATACAGCAACCGTTCTGTAATTGCCAACAGATGATCGAGGGAGCGAATACACAGCAGTCCCCGTGCAATATTCATTTCGGCGGGTCGTTATGGAGGTGGTGATATTGCTGGTATGCCGGTTGGGGTCAGTCACCCCATTTGTCATATTGTGCTTGGGAATAAATCGCTGAAACTCCTCATTTTGACGATGAATGTTAGTATATATATATATATTTTTTTTTTATTAGATAAAAAAAATGAATAAAAAATAATAAACAAATCCAGCGTTTCAGAGGATATACAATGGAAGTAACTTTCGATTTTGACAGCTTCAAACATCCACTTCGGAATCATGTGACTATAACTAGTAGTCGACGTTTCGAACAGTATACTCTGCTCGTCTACAGTCTCCTGAAGACGAGCAGAGTATACTGTTCCAAACGTCGCTGTTCCACACCGGCTCTTTTCAGAGCCACCACTCCTCCCAAAAGAGATTTATACATGATTGTACCCGCAAGTTTACCAGTTGTAGTTACTTCTTATCCTTGACACCATGCAAAGCTTCAAACATCACATCCACATTCGGAAATCATTATATGAATAATTGTTAGCGACCATCTGAAAAACCTGACTGGTATGTTGCGCTCATTTAGTGCTCAATGTGTGGTATGGTGCCCCAACCCCCCACATTCTGTCTTCATTGTGTTATGGAAACCTCAAGATTTATTTCGAGGATTTGGGGGGGGGGGTACAGGAGGGGAAGGGTGTGTTTGTTTTAAGAACTTATTTTCGAGGGGGGGGGGGGACTACCACTGCCACATATCTGGCATATCGCTGCATGAATATATGTCTGTTGGTATGTATGAATTGCTGTTATTGTTGTACATTTCTGGTAATGAAACCAAGGTACCCTCATAAGTGAACTTAATCACCGTATAGCTTTCAAGCCCGAGGAAACCTGTAAACAAGGGTGCTTGCTATCTGAACCGAAGTGTTCTGCATTCTTGTGTGTGCACTACCAATCCTAGTACACGGGAACTATACGGATCAATGTCCCATCCGAAGGACAAAGTATGGTAAAGTATCTTGTTCAAGGACACACTAGTGTCACGATCGGGATTCGAACCCACACTCTGCTGCCGACAACACCAGAAGTTGAGTCCGGTGATCTACACGCTCGCCTTGGACACTCCAGATGAATGTATATTTGCTTCCAAATGGTGCGTGTCAAACTTGTTGAGACATAGCTGTGTTGCTACAGAACACCACGAGGGAATACAACTTGGAGGTTTGATCTTTGTGGACAACCTTTAACTCTCCAGTAAAGATTCATTTCAAGACAAATTACAGGACTGGTTGGCTATCGAGACAAAAACGATTAGTTTCAATTCGATTAAGAACATCATATCCAGTCCCAATCCTCCGGAAAATGATGCTTGCGTCCGAAAAAATGCCAAAGTCGTGGAAATAACACAAAAGTTCACCATTATTTCGATCGCCGTAAACTGAAATAAGCCCAACCTGAATGTGCGCAATGTGTTAGTATCTCTCTATCTCTTTTGCTATCGCTCTCTCTTTGACAGATTTTATTGTCCTATGGTTATCTTTCGAGCATTCGTGCCTTTTTTAGATAAAGGTTTTCCCGGCCAATTTCAACAACAAGCATCGTTCAATTTAACACCTTGCTCGTTCAGTTACATTTGAAAATGAATGGCATCAGTATTCATCGGTCAAAGGAAGTAATTCCGTTTTAACAATTTGGCATTCACTGGTCAAACAAGATCATTCAAATTCATTAGGTCGCAAAAAAAGATCATTCTATTTCGTAACAGCCAGCAGCAAGAGGCTGGTCAACCATTCAATTTCACCAAAATCGTAAATAGGTAGTAGAATCTCAACTGATGGTGAAATGTAGTCTTGAGTGAAATACAATAACTAAATCGAACCTGAACGAGAAGAACGAAATCATGTGTGCACGAAAAGGAAATTTGATACGATAGAAGATAAAAACGTATAGTTTGATCGAATTAGGAGTACATACGTAAGTAGGTGTTAATGCTAAATTGACTTAACTTTGCTGAAATTGACCGGGAAAACATGGTAACATTTCCAAACCTCGACCATCTTTGTTCATTAGAAACGACTCATTGAGGTTTGGAAGTGTACACCGTGAGCAGCGACTTGTAGTCTCTCATCATACGAAGACATGATACCTGACTGATAAAGAAGAGACGATTCCCTGCAACCATAAACAAAACCCAACAGCCATAACATCCACAATGCCTAGCGACACCAGAAGGGAAATCCGGTCATCACGTGATCGCGACCTTGACAGATGTAAGACATCGAGGACAGATGCTCTCTCCGGAGTATTCTGGGGGACTTCTGAGTGCAGGGCTACCTCTCTCCGGAGTGGGTGTACAAGGGCTAATAGGGCCACGCGAACTGCTCTGCCCCGTAAGTGCCCCAACAGAGACAGCATTTAAATGTTCTCTGTGCCCTTTTCAACATGAACCTTGCGACTCTGCGCCTCTGGTTAATAAGACGTAATCCCGTGCAACGACCCTGAGTTGCTACGATGTCGCCAACGCCCCGTGTTTCGTTTGATGAGCAGGTTTTGCAAATCCACTACATCTCGTACGCCTTCTTGCAATCATACTTTGCACTTTCTTTAAAGTTGGAAGTCCTTGATGTTGTTTTATACGAAGATTATGGACAACGCATTTCGAGTTTTTGTAAGGTTTTGTTTGACAGACAACACTCGAATTGGGCATCTGTTCATTTTCTGCTTAAAAGAACAGACACCAACATTTCTGGCAATTTATTTTCCCCCAACAGCATGGGTGTACATCCCATAAGTTTACTCTAGCAATGTCTGCAGTAAACAATAAACAAATTGACTCGGACCTTCACTTCTTTCAGTCAAATTGCAACCTTGGTGGCATGTTTGTGAGCTTATTTAAAAAAAGAGTAAATTCACAAATCCAGGTGGAAAAGAACCAACAGATATTAAAACAATTTTCAAACAACTAAGCTAAAAAAAAATCAAATAAAACATATCAATGAAATGGCAAATTTCAAAATGTAAACGAGATTGACGTGGTTTGAACGAAGACCTTGTTTATTCTTGGACCGCCAAACCACACTCTTTGACAATACAATTACATAGCACTCACGTGAATGTCAAGGATTTACCGGGCTAAATTCCCCAAAGGTTCGAAATTCCATCATTGTGTGGAATAAAATTCACAACTCTGACGTAGACTATAGACATTGATATTTTGTATTTGTGAGTGAAGGAACTTTGTTACACTGTGGACTTAACAAAAAGAAGGTATCATTTCGATCTTCGACCCGCAACCTGAGATTGCACTGTTTTATTAAAGTGACTGTATTGTTGGTAAATTCTCACAGTACATGCATTCAAGGTCATCTTTCCTTTCTCTTCGTTTTCTTCCAGATCAAAGTACCGGTAACCCAAATTGACGCTGGCAGGGCGAAATTGTCAATATCATTTTTGGTTATACTGACAATCAGTGCTCATGCTTCCATTTGATGAGAGAGCAAAACTGAGATTCTTACGCACTCTAAAAACTAACTTAGACAAAACAGCATTAAATAGTCATTATAGACCACATTTTGACTAAAATTAGTCAAAAGAAATGGTCTAAAATGACTAATTAAGGCTGCTTTGACTAAATTTAGTTTTAGAGTGCGGCTGTTGCAAAACAAAGACGTTGGCAAACGAGATCCGTATCGATTCTTTACGATTCTGTAGCTGACAGACACGTTCTTATTTTAGAAATACTCAGGTTTGAAAACAAAACAAAACGTTTTTCACAACTTAATTCAAACTCAATCAGGACACACCCTTCTCAGGAAAGTATGAGAAAGTATAGAAATCCCGAGAAAATCTTAAGGCAACTCATAAAGAAGTTACTCTGATATTGTATTCTTGGAAATGTGTATGGGTGGAGGTGGTTGAGCGTGGAGCTTAAGGTGGTATCACTTCTTTCCGTCTTCGTGTGAACAAAATAAAAATAATGGTTTCGTAAAATGTTACTTTTTTTTGTAAAAGAAGTACTGAAACCTTAAAAAAGAAGACCATAATATATTATTTCCATATAACGAAGGTTTTACTGCATTTATACCATGCATGTGCTGAAACTGAAAGCGAATATGTAAATTTTTGAAATTAAGCCAAGTTCAACAATGTGGAAATATCCGCGGGCTCAACTTTTCCATTCAGGAACCAATGCCTTACTCTTGACGTCTGCAGTTGTTGGATATATTTTTTTTTACCGATGATGCTAAACAGCTCCTTTAAATTGGTCTAAAGGGTTATGGTTTTGAGGGCGGCACACACCGACTCTTTCTCTTTCTATCTCTGCCTTGAACTTTTAAGGACCCCAAGGTCGTCGGGAAAATGACGAAAATTCCTGAGTAATTTTCCAGAAATTAGGAAACAGTGGGTCGTAGCGGCCCGATGTGGTACTTTAAGCACGCCTCGCTCCCGGGCAAATTTGCAACTGTTACAGGGTTGAAGGACATTGGAAGCAACAAAATATGCAATACAAATAAAGGTTTGTTTGGTTCATTCGACAAGTGTCCGTTCGGTGTGGGTTTTGTTGTTGTAGCAATAACTCGTTTGTTTAGATGTGTGGATTTTTTTGGTTCTTTTTTTGTTTGTTCATGGTGGACAAGGAACATTGTCCGTCATATAATAGTACATCAAAAAAGAAAATTTGTTACTTTATGAAATATAATGTAAAATTACTATGGAAATTTGTCACTGTACTAAAAATATATCTACAGCCTTAGTTATCATTTGGAACCCTTATTTTTTGTATTAATGTTCAGACCAACATAGTCATACCAAAAGAAAATAGTCTGGTTCCTCCGTGAAATGTGAACTTCTAACACCTTTCCAAGGAAACCACATCGGATAGCAATTATAGTTTTATCTCGACTATGCGGCATCTTTCTTTGTTTTGTTTTTTTGTAACAGATGATATATATTAGAGATACATCGAGGAAATTGGACAACATTGATACTTAGTAACTCACGAAGAAGTGTAAAGTCTGTATTGAATCACAAGTAACTAAATCTTGGAAGTATTGAAATATAAAAATCAATTTAGTGGAGTGCCGTGGCCGAGCGGTCTAGTCCGCCGAACTTAAGTTCTGTAGTTTACAGAATGTGGGTTCGAATCCCGGCCTGGCCAGTCGCAACACTTGTGGCCTTGATTAAGACACTTTGCTTTGTCCTTCAGATGGGACGTCAAGTGGTAACGTCCCATGTACCAGAATGGGTAGTACACCATCGTGAAAGAGTCGGGGTTTACCCCGGTGTTTCTGGTTCAGATAGCAAGCATCCCTATCTACAGGTTTTCTCAGGCTTCCAAACTACAGTGATGAAGTTCGCTTTTGAGGCATCCATGGTTTCATTACCAGAAATTAATAATTATAATAATCACCATCAAAATAATTATTTTATTTCTAACGGATAATAATCTTTTTCGAATAGGCGTTGGCTTAAAGCAGAGCCGATTTGACGTTTTGACTAGTGAACAAAAGCCGTCATCTAGAAGTAGTGACAACAAGTTTTAAGAAGTATCTCAAGATTTTCAGTCGCAAGATTGTTCTTTTTATGGATTCAAAGACAGTCAACATGCGAGAACTCTTTGAAGGTCGATAACGAATGAGAATGTGTACCCATGAAAAAGCGTAAAGTTGTGTCCGTTTGTCAGTTCGTCGGTGTGTTTATTTGTCGAGGAAGAAGGAATTTCCTGAAAGATATTTGTTATGGTATGGAATTTTGAGAACTTTTTTTTCCCTTGGGGCATCTCCATTATCTTAATATTTTTTATTTCATTTATTAATAAAATAAAAAAATGGTATTCATATTTAAATGTGTAAACAAATAGACGAGGAAAAAAAAGCTCTCATCAGGGTAGGGATGTGACAGACAAAAATAAAATGATATGAAATTATCCCAAACAAATAGATGAATAAATAAATAGGAGTATGCCTACCTTGTTTCAGGATCTTGACAAAGGAGTTCCCGACCATGGTGCAGTTCCATCGGTGATATCTTAACTGGTACTGGCACTCCTTCATCGCCAACTTGGTACCTTTCACAACCTCGTCCACGATCTCCGGCTCCCTCCGACAGATGTCATGCTGTTTGTTGCCGCTACCCCGGAGCTTGCGCGATCGCCGGCAGATGCTGTTGGGGTCGAGGTTGAGGGGACTACCGACAGCCCTGTAAAATAAAGATATAAGACACTGACTAAGATAGCTTTCCTTTGAACGAATACAGTCTGTTGTTCTTTTATCACTGAAATGCCTAACCCAGAAACATTTCCCTTGAGAAGCAGCCATCTTGGAAGACTGTGATGTAAATATCATTGTAACGGAGCATGATAGGACTAGATTCCACACAGTCACAATTTGTTGCATTTTTAGTATGGGTAGTGGGTACAGCGTGTCAATAAACTTAATTGGTGAAATGTATAAGATTTACATTCATCGGTTTGAATAAGTTATAAAGCTATACATTTCTATAGTTTCCAAACAAACAGAATGTTCCTCAGGAAGCAACGAAACTTTTAAAATGTATACGTTTTCATTCTCGTACACATTTGTTTGTATGAGGTACTCTGCAACAATCAGGTTGGCCGCAACATAGAGCAAGGACAGCCCGTATAAACTGATACATTCTGCCCTCTCTTTGTGTCTTTTCCCCCTTCAGTCTGCCCCCTTTTTCTTTGAAAAGTGCAACTTCCTTTTCCTACTCATGAATCCACTTCCTTGGGAAAACAAACATCGAAAGTGGGGAGGGGGAAATCAGTAGGGGATCTTTCTGAGTCATGTGTTAGTTTAGGGTTTTTTTCCCTTCTTTTTTGGGCCTACATTAGATGAGACTGCATCTCACCAAACGGCTCACCTCGTTGGCTGAATTTAGTATAGAAGAGTTTACCATCGGGGTTTGTACAATAAAGTCCGGCTTGCGTAATTCCCAACTCGTAAAATATGAAAGGCCACATGGTTTCACTATCATGTATTAAAGTTGGTTATTACCGCTGGCGGTTTGGTGGGGGGGAGGGGGGGAGTGGGGGTGTTATGATGAAGAAGTCTTTATAAATCATCGTCGGGCTGTTGTATCACAAAAAGAAAACAAATTATCGTCTGTGGATGGAGAAGCACGTCCTTCACAAAGGCATTCCGTCTGGTTGTTCAAAGGCAGACTGCATCCATAACTTGAGAACTATTGCTTTACTGTTGGCCAAGAGGGACTGTTGTCAGCCCAACATCCCAGTTAGACCACCACCCCCAACCTTCTCCCTAAGGAGGTATATCATTGTTCCTAAATCAGAGCTTGAGTGACAACGGCAACTCATCTACCCTAATTTGGATGTACTTCAGCCCTCATGAGAAGCAAATTCTCTTAATGCCGAAATGTTCTTAGTCCTCAGATCAAGAAATGCTTTGGTGTCAGCGAGACAATAATCAGTCCATTCCATTACTGGGTATTCTTCTACCCTAATTTAAACCCATTGCGGCTATATCGATGTCCTAAAAACAGCAAACGCATCAGTGACAACGGCAACTAGTCTACCTTAATCGGAATACACCTCTACCCCAATTTGAACTTACCCGACCCAAAGCAGATATATCAACGGCTCTAACTCAGTATACACTCGTGTGTCGACAACCAAACTATCTCAATCGGGGGATACTTCTACCCCGATTCAAACCTTCATTTACCCAAAAGGAAATACCAATGGTCACCAAACTGGATGTCAGTACATTCTGTCCTCGAATAGGATAAGATTCCAATGGGCAGACTAGTGTGGCCGATCCAAACGACTTGACCCAGTGTTTATTAATTCAATATCTCACTGGTAATGAAATTAATTTTGAAGAATCCCTTACAGAGTTCCCGGAGCACAGTACCGTAGCCCGTGGCTGAAGGAAACCTCCTGCCTGAACACGCATGGGGGAAAGTCAAGTCAACTCATCGACCAGACGAATCCCCAGACCCCTTGCCGACAAAACCATTGTCTGATCACTACTTCCCGGAACTTCTACAATTCATATGGCCCCCCCCCCCAAAAAAAAAAAAAAAAAAAAAATGATTTCTTGAAAACACCCATAAGGTGTGGAAATGACAAAAATATGGTCTGATTTACCACCAGGTGCTGTCCGCAATGGTCCGGTAGAAATACACCGAGAGCTATAGACAGGTGTGTTCACGTGTAGTTTTATTTTTACGCACAAGATTTGCTTTCAACAGAAACATTTTTGTGTTTGGTCTACAATGTAAAACGAAGAAGAAAAAAACTTAATAAAATAAATAAGGCTTTCCTAAAAATTACTTGGGTACAGTTGGAACACCAGCTAATTCTCTCTGGTGTTAAACATTTTTCAAATAAATGGAAAAATGGAAGTGGTGTAGAAAATACGCGTTTACATTTACATTTATATACGAAAATAAAGAAATACATTTCTTAATATAGACAACAGTTGTTGGTAGGCAAATGTTTTAGACAAGCATTGTAGAGTAATTTTACTGAGGTTCCGTGCGTGTTACTTAAAAGACATTTTATTTTTTCCGAAGAAATGCTGAAATTTGTTAGAGTGGAGAAAATTCGATTCAGTTCTCAAGGGGAAGATATGGATATTTTCGAGAAAATGGAATCTGATTCCACCGAACTGTATGCTTTATGTGTGAGTGATGCCACCATCAGCTATACACTATTTTCACTAACTTGTACAAACTCAATTAATTGTACATTTGTAAATTTGCAACTGTTTTTTTTTTCTTTCTACACTGCCAACCATTATACGTAATTGTTAAAATCTGTTCGATTGCTTTATACCGTCCGGCGTGTCATGCTACGACTTTTATGTTCGCCCGCTGTGTATTCGATTTACCTTAAGCAACTACATCCGCAATAAAACTAATCTAATATGATTACAATGTTTTTTTTCCTTTTTATTATGTGTATAGTGTCATAAAGTTGTTATGGTAATTTTTAAGTACATTGCCCACGGCCCCTTGTGCCTGATAACGGTTTTTAATGCCGTGTTCCAAGGCTGTGGGGTGGGGTCCTTTATCTGCTGCTGGTATGTGTGTGTGTGGAATCAACGACATAAATGTCACACCGCAAAAAGACAAACATCCATACACACAAAAAGAAGTGAAATAATTATTAGGAATCTTTAAAATTTTATCAATGTTATGATGTAACTAACAGGAACTTTTTTTTGTAATCTGAGTAAGGAACCTTTTTTTGTAATCTGAGTAATACGTCGTTATGTTGATTTCATTTCAATATGGTACTTGGTTTTTTTTGTGTTGACGGTCGGAGATTAATTTAAGTTACATGTTTTTGGCAGTATGGCATTTCAACAATGTGATCAAAAATTGAAATAGGCTTTTGGGAAAATGGGAAAAAATAGAGGGACAATGGAAGAAGAAAAAGAGGAACAACTTTTCGCCAAGGTCGATTCAAACTCGCACCAGACAAACATAAAAACAGGAATGCATGAGTTGTGCCTTTCTTTTGATTTGGGAAAAACTACAACTATTTTACATTCCTTTTTTGGAATTGTAGGATTCGATGTCGATGAAACGATAGCATTTCATTTCTCGGAAGCAGTGGCGTTACCAGATAGTTTCATTTGGGGGTGGTGGGGGAGGGGGGGGGGGCGGAGCGGGGTGGGTACAACGACATAATTTTGTGGCTATTTACTGTATCAACCATTAATTTGTGCATTTTGTCGATCTCAATGGGGGGGGGGCAAGAGGGGGCAAGTGTTCTGAGCGGGGGGCTCATGGCCCCCTTGCCCCCCCCCCCGCCCCCTCTGGCAGCTTGATTTTGTTTTACTTGACAAAAGCAGTGAATCTCCGCGGACGTGTGGAATAGAAAGAAGAGTGAAATGAACGTAGACCTACGAGTGTTTTCCTAATTTTGTTTTTATAGTGTTTAATACATTAACTTTGGTACATAACTAGAATTATTAGAATGTGCAGTTTCATTTTCGTTTTGTTCATAAATTATGACTGATCTTGAAAGGAAGAACATTTATACCAAAATTTCAGCAAATATTCTGGAACTTCTTTACATTGTTAATTATGCCCCCCCCCCCAATAAAAAAAAAAAAAGAGAGAGAGAAAAAAAAAAAAGAAATCGTAGATTTTCTTTTATGTCTGAAATTTTGAAGGCAATTTTTTTTAAAGAATTCATAGGCACTATATACCAATCATTCCACTGACATTTTGAATACTTCCCATTCCACCAATCAGTGACAGACATTTGGTATGCCCAGCACTGCAATATACAACATTTTGAGTTGACATCAGACGTCATTGGAATGTCTTTTCCGCAGAACGAAAGAGAAGTGCTATTCTAAAAATCTGAATGATAGGTTTAGTTCAGCGTGTGTTGAGCTCTGCGTATGATTGGCATGAATTACACAATCATACATTATACAAACATACACACTGCTGCCTTCCGACAATTACCTGGTTCCCATTGAAATGAGTGCGGTGTTCATCAGGTTGGTTGACGTGGTACCCTGTACTGCCTTGCACCTCTGTGGAACCACAACTTGTTTGGGTCACAATTCGAGCCGGAGCCTCCCACGTGGATTGTGTTTCCAGTCCCTGCGTGATTGGTGTTTTTTTTTTTTTTTTTTTTTAAATATATTTTAGGGTTTTCCCTCCCACATCTAAAACTGTCAATTTCTTCATAGTCTTCTCTACACAGTTTCTTCAGGCCCTACGGGTTACAGTGGTGGTTGCTTTTTGAGGACCCCTTGGTTTCATTACAAGAAATATTGAAATCATAAATCGATATTTCCTACTATTTGACCAGAGATCGTTCATCCCCACTCCTAGAGATCTTTCAATAAACACACCACACAGCCAACCTGTATCATCAGAAAATTAGGTGGTCATGCTTTTGCGATATCGTCACTGAATGCTAGCAATTTGTGCAAGGTCATATGTGTTTAATTAGATTTGACAATCGAAATAAGAATATATCGAGAGCTGTATAGGACAACTTTCCAAATCGCTCTAGTTCAAACAGAGATATTTCTCAGATCAGTTATTGGTACTGTTACCGTATCAATTTGAAGGAATACGTTGGGGAGTTGGGTATGATCAAACGCAGCGATTAAAATAGCAGTCGTATGCATGATCTATGATTTTACAATACATTCTGGGAAATGTTACATCAATGTACGGTACCAACTTGATGTCCTATTATTGGTTTCACTATCCACTCATCGGTGAGACACGAAAAACAACACGAACTTACGTCGGATGGATAAGGGCCATGCCACAAGTTCCACTGGCAATTTGAGGACACTCGACTGCACTGCAATCACAGAAGGAACAATTCGGCAGCGCAGAAATGACTCTTTCCCAATAGTGTAACAACATCCCCCCCCCAAAAAAAAAAAAAAAAAAAAATGATGTGAAAACTGAAATGCGAATGCCCTTTTCTTATTGGAGATAGCCATGGAACTGGTGCCTGTACATTGCCTCTTGTGACATGTCCCTAGACGTGCACACTAGGCGACGTTTTGCCAGAATGATCCGAACGTATAAGGAGAACAACCCACTGTTCAATCAGGATCACTGCGGGAAGAAATTTAGTACCCAACAAAAAGGGACGTCGTTTCCCCAGTTGAGTTAAAATGACTTGTACTTTTCAAGAGAGAGAGAGAGTGAGAGAGAGAGAGAAAAAAGTTCAGTTTTACACACCGACATCGTTCACAGTAGGGTCTATGTTCCAAACAGCATGTTTTTGTATCTGCCTGTCGTTCCTCAGGGAAGTAACCCAATATACACACAACACTTGTATAGTTTGTTAACACGTACGGCAACATGGTTTACATGCAAGTTTCAGAAATCTTGCAGGTAAACCGTGAAGACGCAGGTGAAAAACTATCACCAGAATTTCAGCCAAACGTTTACCAAAAATACAGCCGTTTACCAAAGACATGTCCGAGTTTTAAAGTTGAGACGACCACTTGTAGGACCCCCCCCCCCACGCCTTACCCAAGTCATATTGTCCAAATACAAACGTCCTACGTGTGCTGATGTTCATCCTTCGTTAGTCATTGCTGGTTTTAAAAACAATTTCATTTCCTTTCCCTTCCATTTCGGTGGGCCTATATACTCTCGGCGGGCCTATATACTCTCGGCGGGCCTGAAGAGAAAGTGTTAACAGGAGCAGGTTGGAAAGCTGCTGTACCCAGACATTAAACTGAAGAAAACTTAAGATAAAACAAATGATGTTATACTCACCACCACAGTCCAATAATGTTAGTCGGTAAGATGAGGAAGAAGAGAAGACCGACAACAAAGTTACTTGAACTCCGTACCATTGTTCTAATCTCGGAGACTCCGCTGTCGCCCCGAACCCGGTCAGCAACGCAAAAAATCAAGAAGACTCAAATACTGGGAGGGGGCAAAACAGGGTAGGGGATTGGACACAGTGTTTCGATGTGGAATGTTTTTTAAGCAGTTACAGGCAAGAGTTGATCACTTGAGAAAGGGGCCCTGGCTGTACGTGGATCCACCGCGGCGATGCTACACACACGGTGATTAATCTATCCACAGGAGTAAGGGGAGAACTTGGCGATCGGGCGGCGGGGCAATGAGGGAATTCCTCCCCGGCGCAGTCTGGATCAAGTGCTGACAAGTCTTGACGAACTTCGATGTAGGCCCCACACGCTTCGATTTCCAGCCGCTGCTTCCAACACATTAACTGAAGTATTTTCCCACACTGCTTTAATGTTAACTTGAAAAAAGAAAAAAAGTACAGCTTATTTAAAAAAAAAAAATGGACTATTAAAATTTAATCAGAACAAAGATGCTGCAAAAATACTCCGACGTCAGTGTTGGCTCTCGTGACGTACACAGGGGTGATACGGTTGCGTCGTTTTCTCTGGGTGCTAATTTTCGATGCGTATGTCCTAATTGCCTTTTCTAGCTGTTAGCTTCTCCAGAAGTTAAGTTGACCAGCTTGCTGCATAGTAAACTCTGCACTTGCTTCCTAACCTGCCTCGTGGTTTTATGTAAAACGAGAGGGTAAAAAAAAACATAGAAGGGTACACGTGTTCCGTATAATCCACAAGAGTATAGGGTACTTGAGGCGTAATCTGAGGGTCTGGCATCTACCACGAGAAGTAATACTGGGGTTTGATCTCCTTTAATTCCTCCTTGAGTATGATTTACGCAAAGGGGGCTGGCTGAACGTCTTGGTAACAAACTACACACAAACTATGTTGTCTCCTCATCATGTGGACCGCTACTGTGAGTGGCTCATCGCCTAAATGAAGTATCTCCGGGTTTTTTTGCATTGTCGTCGTCCCGCCAACTAGGCCTATGTTGTTGCGACTGTTCGGTGTAAACATGTCTTTTCTCTCCCTCTTCTTCGCGTTTGGGAGTCCGTTTTATTTCATAATGTGGACGACAGGATCAGATCTTGGCATTGTGTCAATCAGCAGATGTCAGTGCCGAGGCGAGATGGCCCGTTTTGACCTTTTACCAAACTTCACTCTCCCGTACTTCAACAAGAGACAGTCCCCTCATTTCACTACCTCTCGCTCCCTTTCTCTCTAGTTCTCCCAAGACTGATGGGCCGTCGTCTTAGCTGTTGAATTTCCAAAGTGAATCACAAACTTTTTTTTGTGATGCAGGAGAAGGTGACATTTCAGTCAGAGACAAAGGCGCTGCGTTTGTCTCGCTGCTTAAAGTTCTCCGAAGTGAGGCAAATCTCAATTTCAACAATTATTGCTCATCAAATGAATCATCAGACATTCTGGTCAGACAATGTTCAATAAATTGGCCCCAACTGTGATTTTTTCCCCCTCAGTATGCTACAACTGTGGTATTTCCACCAGTACGCTGTTCATGAAATGACCGTTTAGCCTCACGGTGCCGTTAGAGCCAAGCGGCAGAGGGCCCCGTAGCTCTCACTGTCCATCCACACCACAAGGGTTTCCGCAAAACCGTGACCCGGTACTGTGACATTCCATGGAGAGATATCAATCAAATCAAAGGCACACCGCACCAGCCGGATTAGGCCCAAGTGCCATAAAACAAATTGATAAAATGGTTTATGACCCGATTGGACAAACTCTAAATTTAGTTATTTTCATTGGAAGCAGCTGGCAATATTATTATTAGCCAATCTACATGACACTGGATCCTTTATTCCTCACTAACAAGTATCAGTTATTATTAAGGTTTTTGTCACACCCCCCCCCCCCCCCACACCCAACTATCCCCCAGCCATCGGTAAGGCCTTTTATTTACAGAGTACGAGGTTGTATTTTGTAAATCAACCACTTTTCAATTATCTGCAGGAAGAGTGTTTGTGCTGAAATTAAGCAAGTTGCATACACACCTCTCTATAGGCAACCTGATCTGACGTCATCGTTTAGATGGACAAGTTGTAGAGTGTATGACCAATAAATAGGGACACTAGAATTTCAGTGTCTTGAGGGTTGAGGCCTGCGATTCAGGTCAAGGTGGGGGGTCTTTAATTTGTTTGTTGGGTTGTTGGGGTGTTTCTTTCTTTCTTTCTTTTTTTCTTTGTTGGGTTGTTGGGGTGTTTATTTGTTTGTTTGTTTGTTGGGTTTGTTTGTTTATTGGTTGTTGGATTGTTTGTTTGTTGTTGTTGGTGTTGTTGTTGCTGCTGTTGCTGTTGCTGTTGCTGTTGTTTGTTGTTGTTGTTGTTGTTGTTGTTGTTGTTGTTGTTGTTGTTGTTGTTGTTGTTGTTGTTGTTGTTGTTGTTGTTGTTGTTGTTGTTGTTGTTGTTGTTGTTGTTGTTGTTGTTGTTGTTGTTGTTGTTGTTGTTGTTGTTGTTGTTGTTGTTGTTGTTGTTGTTGTTGTTGTTGTTGTTGTTGTTGTTGTTGTTGTTGTTGTTGTTGTTGTTGTTGTTGTTTGTTGTTGTTGTTGTTGGTATGAGCCTCCTGCTCGAGTTTTAAGGTTTTTGGTTTTGTTTTATTTGGGGTTTTTTATATGAAAATCACCCTTTAGTTAAGGGCCTGAAGGCGGGAACGCCACAATTACATTTACGAATCATCCATTTCAAGAATGATGTAACAAATTCAGGGCATGAGTCGACAGCTTTGGCATGACTAAGCCAGTACGCGAGTGCTATTTGAGTAATTACAAACGAAATCGGAAAGCACACAAACAAAATTAAAGCATGCATCCTGGTTTTCAAACAACATATCCTCACACTTACCCATCTCAATTGAATTAGATTAGGGGAGGTCTCAGTCTCAAAAGGGGCAGAACGATGTTTTTTGTTGTTGTTTATTTCACTGACTTGAAAGATGGAGAAAGTAAAGCAGAATCGAAAAAGAAAATCATCTGAATACCTTAAGATATTGACAGAATACTTTCTGGTTTGTAATCATAACTTGCATCCATGTTGTATTTCCCTCTCTCTCTCTCTCTCATTCAATCCAATAGTGTCGAAACCGAGGCTAACCGAGCAAAATAATCTGACCCCCATTTTGGTATGATGGAAATCAATATTCTTTATCACCATATGCACTTAGGAAACAAGACAAAGAAAGTACACCCCTCGTCCAATATTTGTTAGGGCCTTCAATCTGAAAAAAATGCCCCCCGGGTCAGACTTGAACCGAATTCCGGGTCACATGGGGCCTGATCCATTTCTGGGTCAGTATGAACCAGAATAAGTGTCAAATCAAATTCAAATCAATGTAACCAAACCGAGGCTGGAAGGAGGAATAGCCTGGTTCATTTTTGTACAATGAATATTAGCATTCATTACTGTCATGTGGTTGTAAGGACTATGACCAAGATGGTGGCGACATAATTTGGTATATTGCCCATGTGACATGCCCCTTGGCCTACTGCAACCACTCGTGTATAGGTAAATACGTATCCAAAGCATGGCATGAGTTTAAATTCTCAAGACGACCTCTGAATCCCCGCCCCTAAAAAGTGGAGACGGGTAATCATAGTGCAGTCCTTTCTTTACGAAGATTGCAGCAATGGTAAAGCATGCATGCTATTCGCGATCCAGAGATGTGAACGGAACAAACATGAAGAATGCATCTGTTGGTTAACCAGTGTTGAGTAACTTGTTTTGACTACACAGAAAAAACATACATTTCTCAAAGTCAATTGTCATACCTGTGTAAAGACTTAAAGTAGTGGAGTTCTCCAAGACTTTTTTGTTTATCTTTTTTTTTAACAAGATAGACTCATCCGTATAAATAAGGTTTCATTTAGTGACTCTCCGTGAAACCTATATTTTTAGTATTATTTTTGTTTTAAATCTTCGGACAATAAGAACAACTTGACTAGGAGTCGCCCAATGAAATACACAAGTTAAACAATTGTCAAAAACCTTTCATAAAAAAGATGTGTCTGCCACAAGCACCTGATCATAAAATTATATTAAAAAACATATATATAAAAATATACTATATTCTCATATTACATCAGCAAAAGCAAACATCCCCAACAAACAAAAAACAAGCAAGCAACAACAAAACATGCAGTCATCAAACAACAAGCAAACAAACACATAAACAAAACAGAACAAAACAACAACAAATAAACAAGCAAACACCCAGCAGCAAATAAACAGAAAAGTCTACACAAAAGCAGGCAGACAAAAAGACGGGCAGGCAAATACGGACAGACAAGCAGACTAGAGACACACCAAAGGGAAAACACACATACAATCAAAAAACTCAATCATAAAGACACGTCAGCAACAGCAGAAAAAAACCTCAACAAAAAATCAAAAACAAGTAGGCCTATTTGATATTTAATCCAACCAGTCAACATCCCAGTTTGATCCCCGCGAAAGAATATTTTCTATTCAAGACCAATACATTTATGAACCATATTAATCTCAAGTGATAAATTATTCCACAATTAGATTTATACGCCAAGATATCATAATCTGGATCCATAGTTTGCTGTGCATCCCCCCCCCCCGAACCCCCCACCGGTAAATGAACGGACAAGTTTCCTGAAATGAAAAATGTGAGGAAAGATGTAGATTGATGGAAGAGGGAAGTCAAGCCCCCTGTGATCCACACTCTTAGCCCCGTCAAACACCCCTTGCTATATATCTGAAACTCTATCCCCTACAACGATCCAACATCCACCCAGTAATAATAATAACAGTATATAACATTGTGGCCAGTATTCTGTTAGAAATTTGTGAGGCTTGCAACCGCTTGCAACCTCCCTGTAATAGACAGGGAGCTGTGTGGTGGACGTGGGTCCGCGGTTTGGACCCTTTTTTCTTCTTTCTTAAGTGGAAAAACAGACTGTTGGTGTGGATATTTTATTTTTCTAAATATTGGTTGTAACAAGTTCATTATTGATTTGATTGTGATTAGGGACAGTGGGAGGTCCATATGGTTTTATAGGATTGTATTTTGAATGACGTCACCCTTAGCTCTAGGCAAAATGACATTAGGAACGAACTGTACGCAGAGTTTAGCATTAAGATAATGTACAAAAGTACAGTACCAAGCTTAGTCTTGTTTCAAGATGTTACTTGTGATATTTTACTAGAGCGCGCATTCGCTTTACTCATGCCTACTGGTGTACGTGTCCTATTTAGTAAAGACATAGAAATCTGTGATTTAAAAAAAATAGATACAAAATACTTTATTATGCAAGGAACCTGTCACGTTACCACTCGTCAGTGCTTGGTCCACTAAACTAAAATTATACTTTGACTTTTTGTTTTCATGTTAGAGCCCCCAGCTTTCACCGATTTACATATACCTTACATGATATAAAGATAATGATGGTAGAAAACTTTCCTTGAAGTATTGCTGCCTGAAGTGTTATGGTTTTTAAATAATAAATGAAATAAGATCCACCCATAGGAATGCGTACAAAAATGCTGAATGCATTCTTACCGTTTTCTTGCAAATAAAACAACGAAATAAGCTAGAATTTTCACAGGTTGGTTTTATTACAAATATCTTGATTTGTGCAAAGAATGGAAGTATTTACAGTCAGTTTTACCAATGTTGAGATGGGGCTTTAAGTGGTAAGATATCGAAAGACATTCCATGGATTTCTTAGCAATTTGATGCCAGTCGTCATCTTTACTAAGTACAAAACCCTAGCACTCCACAATCAAGTACGAATAAAGAACCCAATCAGTTCACAACGGTACACGTGACCAGTTAAACATTTATTTTATAAATTCTTCAAGATGTATACTTTCTTAGCGGTTTTGACTCTACCCCCAACTTTGATTAAGACACATTTTTTCGATGGAAAAAAAACCCCAGATTTTTCTTTGGCAAACAAAAGACGAAACTAAGGACTAAACTAGCTTTTATAAACTGCTTGCCGGACAAAAATCCGTAAAATTGTGATATAAAATAAACAAACAAAAATAGTAAGAAAATATAACAATAATAACAATAATAGTTAATAAAATATTTATGTGATTTTAAATTGATATTAATTTTTATTCGTGTGTTTTCACCGATGCAATAATTTCATCAGCTACTTAACATTAAAATTACTGTTTTAACCTAAACTATTCTTTCCCTAAGGGAAAACAGAAAAACTGACCAGATATTTATCTGAAAGAAAAAGGGGAAAAAAGGTAATGGCCCCACGTTTCGACCCAAGCAGAGTCTTTCTCAAAGGCTAAGAGATAAAGACTCTGCTAGGGTCGAAACGTGAGGCCATTAGCAATTATTTTGCATTTACACTACAGGTTCATTTGGTTGGTAAACAGTTTGCAACAGCTAGTTCTATTTTCTCTACTATCTATCTGTGTAATAACATGTTAGGGGAAAGCGACGATTCTTTTGGGACGTTGCTATCACCAACCCTCACCGTGACCGAGTCTTCTACCCAGTGGACCTCACTGACCCTCATTGACCGCCCCGCCCCCTAGTGGGTGGTCACCAGCTAACCTTTAAACCAGCATGAGGGCGCTATTTCACGAGGATCATAAAGTAACCCGACGTTTGCGGGTCTTGAATGATGCTCAAAACAAATTTCCGAGTTTGTTATTTTTGTTTTTAGTTTAGACAATAAAACAAACCATAAGAGGTCCTGGTCGAGTTTAAAGTCTTGTGTACGAATATGAAGTCTGCTGATTTTCTAGGAAATAACTATTCGAAACAGATCCGTCTTTGCCTTATTGAGTCTCAGCACTATGGTCTCAGACAGACAACGGAGTCCTCCACACCGGTATAGCACAGACGGCTTCATAAATCGTGGTCAAGCGCCTGCAACATTTTATGTTCCCTCGTTCCGGGTGATGTACGGTGCACACGCGAGCAAAGATCAGCCGCGCTCTTTCGTTCCGGTAATAAATCGCTATACCCAAGTAGATACCACCCTTAATGGGGGAGTGTGTGACGGGTCGATTGTCAAGTAGTGCAGAAGAGTCGGTCGTGGTGATCTGCCCCAATTAAAGGCACAGTGTAACATATTGGATATGGGTATAGAAAACACCCAGGCACGCCGTCTTGTCGAAGGGGAGAGATAACCTAAATCTAACCCGTGACACTTCATGGAAAAAGAGAAGCAAATTATTTTGAGAGAATGATATTGTATAAACCTAACAAGTTTTGTTTTGGTGTTTTACTTTAATGATGCTTTATTGCTCATGATTTTTTTTCTTCAAGTTAACTGATTCAAACACACACCTTCTCTTAGAGATGACATCATTTCAGACAAAAACATAATATCTCAAGATGATTAATCAAGACGATTTATCTGAGAATGGAGCTGTGATATAAAGCCTTGCTCTGTGATATAATTATTATAAATAACTCACCTTTTACCAAGTATTACCATTATTCAATTCATAAGTCATAAATGTAAGTTTAGACTTATTTGTTTCCCGTTAATTGCCAGAATTAAATCGTATTTTAAAGCTAAAATACCTTCTATTTCTATAATACAGCTCCCCATAGGCGTATGGGGACTATTTTGGTAAAGGGGGGCAGAGGGGTTGATTTACCCGAAATTCTACACAGATAAAAACACATACCAATTTTTAATAAAACTGTTCTTCACTTTTCTTCTTGCTTTGCCCGAATTGTCCTCACTGTTGTGCCCAAATTTGGGGGGCAACTGACTCCTGCCTCCCCCGCCCCCGGCTCGTACGAATATGCAATAAGCATACCACAACCAACCTGAGACAATTTCACTAAATTTGGAGGTCGCGATTTCGAGAAAACGCCGAATGACGGTTCTTCCATAGGATTGTGTACTTGTCCGTGTGCTTTATTTCCAGCTGGCAAATAGAAACAAGAAACTGGGTTTTAACGAACAATTCTTTCATATTATAGTATTTCAGACATACATCTTACCAGGAAAACTAGTTCCGGTCTCAAGCTACAAGTAGGCAAAGTTTTGAGTTCAATTTTTGTTCATAAGGTGTTTTGGTTTTTACCAATGATGTACCATGCCTTTAAAGTGAAGGATATCAAGTTATAGATTGATCTTCGACTTTTTTTTCTTGTTTCTTTTTTATTGGTGTGGCGGAAGTTATGCAGATGTTTAGGAGTGTTGTGTCTGGTTTTCTGTTCCGTCAATGATAAACGCAAGCGATGAACTAGTTTGACATATGGGATGCGCTGACATAGCGTCTGAAATAATTGCACTGTGTCGGCCATGCACGTGAAGTCATTACCTACATTTTGGTTTGAGGGGGAAAAAATACAATAATGATGTGTTATAGATCCTGGTTGAGCGGAGGTGGGTATTGGAACGAGTGGCGTAGCCAACGGGTGGGGGAAAGGGGGCAGCTGCCCCCCTCCCCCCGGAACATCTTCCCCCTGTCAGCCTCTGGACGGTGTGAAATTTGCTATAATCTGGCAATTTTAACTGCATTGCCCTTCTACATCTCCTTTGCCTCCTGCAAAAAAAAAGATTATGGCTACGATACTGATAGGAATAGACCGTTTATTTTTCGCCCGTGTTCCAATTTTTTTTTAACCTCGGGTGGCTATGTACCTTGCTTTAACGTGAAAAGAAATTAAAAGTCCGCACATGACTTTAAATGTCTATAGTATGGCCGTTTTTCTGGATTACTAATCCTGAGTAACTTAGGCCGTTTTCGAAACAACTGTTTACAGGCTTGGGCTCCAGCTTAGGCTCTGTCCGCCTGTTTGAAACCCTCATACCGAACGCGCACGTTTTCAAAAACAACTAACGGAGCCTCAGCAGGAGCTCAAGCCGAATCCGTGATTTCGAAAGGGGTCTTAGAGACGTTTAATGATAAATATTAAGAGGACATTCTTTTTACAGACAGCAAGCACTCATGAGTTTAAAAACTAATCATATGCATCAATAATTAAGTTTTTTCCTTCAACTGAAGGGATTTGTATGAAACACAGTTAATGTAAACTGTAGACAGCTCTGTCCCGGTGAGGTGATCTCATAAGTTGCCACTGAGTAGGCCTCCCTCGGCGAAAATAATATCGTTCTTTACCCCCTACAGAATGCTATGATTCGCACAATTTATTTGAGGGTTTTTTTTGTGCAAAATCCAAACAAATAATCCAAACAGCCTACCTCACACAGCAGTTTTGCACCCACAAAAATCACACCGTATCTATTTGTTTTCTCTTTTACTGGTTTTGACTAAAAACCTATACGGTTATTCAAACGTTGACTTAAAACTACTTCGACTGTGATCGGACAAGGAAGACTCTTCCAAGTTCCAATGTTGGGAAGAAATTCAACAACAGAGGGCGTACTTCTTGAAAACCGATGCGTTAGGGGGATCACGATTTGTTTTTGACAAGCGTCCATTTGATTAACCGTTACCCGGTGCAAAAATGCGGACTGTTTTATTGTTTTCGTGTCAATAAAGCTCTTTGTACATCAGTGTAGGCCTATGGAACAACAACATACTACAATTTGACTGCTCTTTATTCACCCAATTCACCTGACGTCATCTGATGATAAATCTTGGCAGTAAGATTACCCGCGTGTCACTGTGTAGTGCGCGTGTAATCGGCGACGCGCATGCAGCAGTTACACGCGCACCATATCTTTACATGCACGTTTTGCTTCCCTGAATGGCAGACCATCCTGTTGGTCATTGATGACGTTTTGGAGCCGGAAGTGCAGTGTAAGGATTGTTCATGTACTACATGTGTGTGTACACCATTTTGATTTACATTGCACTTCCGGCTCCAAAACGTCATCACTTACCAACAGGATAGGCAGCAGTATAGCCCCATGTGACGTCAGTGCTTGGGGTCAATACAACAGGTGTGATAATTTCATGTACGCCAATATTGTACGTCAATTAAAATAATTACACTTTCCAAAGACTCTGTTGTAGTTTCATGGTTTATTGTACATTTTCAGTTTGACTAGCAGTCACTAATCTAAAGTTAGCCAGCCACTTATCGATGTTTACTTTTAAATGATACGCCTACATCATTGGTTTTGGAAGAGTTAGTTAATTCATATCCTCTAGTTATTAATAGATTTGTAGATTTGTTTTAATTAAAGACGGTAATAGGTGGTTGCGTTTTCACACAAAAAACCCACAGAATAGCTATTTACGTATTTTTGTCCGGGAGTTTGTGTACGTTCAGTATGTGGTTATTTCGAAGACCTGTGCCAAGTTTCATTGAACTGAACATGTTGCTTAAAAATGTTCAACTAAGCAAAAATCATCAGGAAACCAGCCACAAATTGGTATGTTATATGAGAACAGTATTTTGGCTGGTAACCTTTTAGTAACGTAGGTTTTGAGAAAGAGGTAATGTTTCGCTAAAATATTTGAATAATATGAGATTTTTCACGTACTGCAAAACATGCAGTTTCAGCATTTCCGGATTCGTGGAAATAACCGCTCGCCGATATCTCAAGAACGCTAACATCTTTTGAAACAAAATTTCCAGAGGTTAGTTTTATGGTAGATATCTACAATTATACTGGATTGAAACAAACGTACGGTTCCAAATTACCAAAGGTATACCCTTCCTTTATGTTGGAACTGGTATCAAGTTGAAACTGGTATTTAGTTTATGAACAGAAACAATTCAGGCTGAAATCGTTTATGTTATTGTTTTTTTTTAATCATAACCAATCATGTGGCGTACCTTTGACAAATCTCATTATAATTATTTCATTTTCGGTCAAAAATAAATGACAATTTTTAACACCATTCAAGCTATGCCATCTGGTTTGTATCCCATACACGAAGAAATAGTCTGGTGCCTCTCCTGTAATGTGGAATAGCACTTAGATTACAATTGCCGTTGAGTGGAATACGACAAAATGGCAACGCCTAAATAAAGTAGTACCGATCAGCAAGCGACACTGTGACGTGTAACTTTAAAAAACCGCCACACCTCGCTATTTAGAACAATTATATACAGATACTGGATTGTACAAAGAGCAATGTTTCAACAATAAAAATTGTATTTGGTTTGGGATGTAAATGTATATAAATTATATTTCTCTTTTTCTATTGGATTTTTTAACATTATGGTGTTTTTTTTATTAGTCAGGGAGTGATTTTTACATGGCACTAACTAGTAACGAGTAATTTCTGACCAGTCAACACCCTTGGTAGTTTCAGTGTTCAAACTCCACGTATAAAAATTTGAAGTATTTCAGAAAAAGTGCTAGGTCGGTATTGATACATTATTAGAGAAAATATGTTTCTGTTTTTTAATTTGTTTCACGCTGTTACCAAAACTTTGCAATATTTAGCAGGCATTGATATATTCAGGATCTTTTTTGCGTTGATCGGGGCAATACATATTTAGTTAGTTTGTGGAAATTGGCAACTTAAAATGTCCACTATTTTTAAAGGCACATTCATCAGTTTTAGCATACAAAGAAAATATTTACAATTTACATTTACGAGCTAAGAAAATTCAGTAGTTGTATCCAATGTACAAGAGCTGTGTTACGACAGTGACCTTGTTATAAACATCACGAGTCGCCTGTAACTTTTTAAAGTTTTTCAGAATGCACTCTACATTAAGTGAAAACAAAAGAGCTAAGTTAAACGAAAAAGCGAAAAAAAATACAAATAAGTTTTCACAGCTGTTACGTTGCTTATTATATTTTATACAGAGTTGCACATTTTACGACTCAGGCGAGTTACCCTAATAACTCTTGCACAAAAAATAAATCTTTGATTGTGCAATTCTTTCCAACCACCTTGTCAATTTCTCGCATTTAATTAATTTCTTGACATGTGAAACCGGGGACTGACGCATTGATCGTGCCATATCAAGAGAGATGTATCACAGGGAGTATCAACGACTGGACACCGGACCTTTAGGCCTTGCCTCCCAGTGAAAATGTTCGCACATTTTGGGTGAAACTGCCCAACTCATTCATTGTGGTATACACAACAAGAAAGAGATTATCGCTTCGTACGGCGCAATGTCGTTTGCGCCCTCTGTTGATGCGGTGTACCAGTGTAGTTATGATCAAATTAAATCGCAGTGGCCTTAGTTTTCGTATTAAAACTGTTCGGGTCTTTCTGATAGACGGCGAGTCCGATTCCCAGTGCGTGCTTATACATGTAGCTGTTCTCTTTGCATAGTAATTTTACAGCACCGTCATAACAAACGTCTACAGCCAAAAAAAAAGGGTTTACTGGGATTCAACAAGTGGGGGCGCTATTGCCAAATAACGGTCCGAGCAATGATAACTGTAAACCAATGCTTGGCTTATTTTCATCACTTTACATACACTTAAACGGCCGGTCGCTTGAGGACAGCAGGGGAATACCTTTCATGGTTTCGACCATGTTCAAACATGAACGACAGTTTTAATTTAATTTTCGTGATGCTAAGGATGTTAAACATTCCATTGAAAGCCTTAACATCGAAGACACCAAAAACAGTACCACTGCTAAAGAATTACTGGGCCAATAGCATGGTGGTGAAAACACAATTCATTCGCACACTGAAACAAAACTCACTTAAATATTGATAAAGGTATCATATAATATCATATTTACATATAAAAAACATAAAGTTTGCAGACCATGTATCACGGTTGAAATAACGTATCAAACCGTAGCACCATCATCTGCCTTTAAATACTATAGCCTTATTTATGTAAATTTTTCAAACGCGTATAGCCTCCTGTTTTCTTCGTTCACTCTGTCTGCAGACCATCATTTTAACACGTGACACATGATTTTAAAACAAAATTTGATTACCAAAATACTATTATAATTTATAACAATTTACTGGCATCGGTAGACGGTTCTTATTGACGTGCATTCCTGGCATTTCACTTTGCAACACCAATGAAAAGTACAGCTACATCTCTCCTTAATTCTGACCTGTGACCCGTCGTAGTCTCTTCCGCAGCACATCAGATCACACCCGTCCACCCCTAACGACGTGTTGTTGCACTCCCTGCCCACCGTGCCGAGAGTGCCCGCCCTCTCGTTCCTCACGCAGAAGTCCGGGGAGTCGTCGAAGTAGACCAGGTCCCGGGGGCCCGGTGGCTTGTGGTTGGAGTTGTACGGTTGGAAGTTGGCTTCGGTGCCGCCGTTGTCGGAGCGGTCGCCTCGGTCCCTCCGATCGCCTCGGTCGCCCCGATCGCCGCGGTTGCTGTTTCCGCGGACTCCCTCGTTCCGTAGCGCCACTCGTGACGCACCGTCGAAGCGATCCTTGAGGAATTCGCCCACGGAGCGGAAGGTGGGGAGTCGCATCCAGCAGGTCTTGATTGTGCAGCTACCTGACATGCCGTGGCATTTACACTCCTGACGCATACCTGATGAAACCGTCTATTGAGGGAAAGAAGAAAAAAACACGGCAAGCGTCCATCATTAGTAAAATTAAATTTAAACATCAAAAATCGACTGTTTTGTTTTATATTGACCTACAAGAACTCAAAATCATGAAGTATTCACTTTATTTCTTGCATCCTTTAACAAAATCAGCCGAGGTCACGTGCGTACACACCAGTGGCTTAACTAGACATTTTCATTTGGAAAAGGCAAGTGGGGAAGAAGACATTTTTATGCATTTGTGTGCATTTTGATTTTATTTAATTTGCTGGGGGAGGCAACAGTACTGAGCTGAGCGGGAGGGGGATGCCTCCCCGTCCCCCACCCAGCTGGTTGCACCACTGACGAACCCCAATCCTATAGCCGGACCTTCCCCCCATGTTACAAACAACCAACTTGTTCAGAGCCCAAGCAACATTTGTTAATTCCCCCCCCCCTACAAGTCAGTTTCAAGAAAGCCCTGGCAAATATAACGCTTGACGAACCATTGATATAGGTTACAGATAGGATTTATGGAACGCTAGGAGCCCACCAAAAAAGGGGAAGATCTCGACTGGCACTTTAGCTAGCAGATGCTATAGCCCTCAGCTGCCATCACGGCCCTTGCCCCACGCAGTCGAGATTCCCGTGAAGTGACTCACAATAATAAGCTGTCCTCAATAGATTTTTATGGGGGTCCTTTGACATTCTGATACGCCGACATTTAAATGACAGTACCGCTTCTAAAAAAAAGGGGACCCCCATCTCGTTGTATTAAACCGTTTTCATTCGCTTTGCTTCAGAACTTTTAACGACCCAACTAAATTGTTCGAAGCAAAACTGCCAACATTGTCCGAGACAATGCGACCCTTTTGTTTCGGTTTAAGATCCTACTAAGCACCCCTTTTACGATCTGTACCGACGGGGCGATTGAAAACGCGATAGGAACCCATAATTTGGACGGGTATGCGAACAAGAGCGGGCGAAGCATTGGGCAATTATCACAACACAGCCGTTCAAAACGCTGCTTCTTTCTGTCACAATTTGAAGAAACACACAAAAAAATGCGGACTCCTTTATAAGAAGAGGTTACCGGGTTTCCTTTGATTTGGGGGGAAGTTTGGTTTAATCGGTGAACCGCCCCACAGCAAGCGGTTTACGACTTGGGTGTCGCCGAGTTGACGGAAGGGAGTCGCTGGTGCGTAGAGGTCCGGGCAGAGACGGGGTCCCAGCTCTCAATTACCTGTGCTATTTATTAACAGAACCCCCCCCCCCCCACCTGTATTCAGTGGGTGTTTTCATAGAAAAAGAGGTGTATTTTGGGGGGCCGGCATGGTAGAGTCATAAACGTCACGAATACATCATTTGTATCGAGTGTTCATGTCAAGATTGGCCACCGTTTTGCTTTTTATTGGTGGGAATTGTGCGGAGCCCAGTGGAACCAATTATACAGAATAATGAAAACCGTTCTAGGAGTCAAAGGGATGGACAATCGAACGCTGTGAATCACCAGTTGTAACAAAGTGGGATCTAAGAGGATCAGTTCGCGTGATGTAGGTATTTGAACAAAAACAAGAGTCACAATACCTTACCAGTAATTGCGACAGGAGGATAGTGCACTTAAAAAGACGTTTAAATATACCGCTTTACGGTGAAAGCGTTATTGAACGATTTTCTACACCCAAGAAAAAACGCCAGTGGTTTAAAAAAAACGTCATTATCACATACCGTTATTCTGGTGGTCCAACAAAGAAACGGAAGAGATTGCATGCAAACGAGAAACAAAAAAATGACTGATGACCTTTTCCGGTCCCGCAAATGGAAATAAGCGTCTAAATACTTCGCCTTTTCACACCCATGCCATGCGCCTACTATTAATTTATTTGTTTTTTATTTTGTTTTATTTTTATTTTGCACTTTTTACATTTTCTTGATTGGTTTTTACTATACGGTCGCTTTTTCCTTGCCAATTTCAGCAAAAACTCATTCAATTTAACACCCGGCTCATTCAAGTGCATTTGAAAATGAATGCTCCTTCGCATCAGCATTCAACAGTCTAAAAGGAGTGATTCAATTTCAACAGTTTAGCATTCAATGGTCAAATAAAATCCTTCAAATTCAGTACTAAAACGAACCAGAATGAGAAAAACGAAATCATGTGTGCACGAAAACGAAACTGAAGCAAAAAAGAAACCGTAGTTTGATCGCAAACTGCGTGAATTTTAACGCGTTTAAATGAAATTGGATAAATTATTGCTTAAATTGACCGGAAATTCCTATATAAAGCACTTTCGGGTGTTTCGGAACTAGACACGGAGATTTATTCTCTCCTTCCACTTTACCCAGAAAGGTGCTACTTTGAAACTATTCTGAAAATGGTTTTATTTTTTATAAAGCAAAAGTCAACAAAACAGTTTTACTGGGTTTTAAGAAAAGCACAGTTTACCCACCAGCCTTCCAACTTCGTTGTTGTGTATATTCATCATGAACCTCAAGTCCCGCCCTTTCTCGTCAGCGTCGACGAACTTCTGCGAGAATCTGTGACCGAAGGCGATGTTGTCGCTGCACCCGCCCCACTCCCAGTCCTCGCCGCTGGGTCGCTGGTACTTGTAATCGCAGGTGCACGTCTCGAGGCTTCCCTCACTGCACGATCGGGCCACGGAGTGTGTTACTGCAGCGCTGGTGATTGCATAGATGAAAGCTGTTTCTCTGCATGCTGTACGGAACAACAAATTCGAAGAATAGAAAACATTTAGTGGGAATTCTGTTTACTGGCAAATTAAACAATGCTGAGGTATTTTTGTTCCCTCCCTTCATGCCGAGCCCCACCCCTTTAAATTACAATGCAACATTCCTCAGGCCGTGCAGAGACTATATTGCCAGAAGCTTAGAACCACAATCAATATGCCTGCACCAGCTACAACTTAAAATTGGAAGGGTACTTCATTTCCCACCAAAAACTGCCCAATTTTAAGACGTTTACCTGACCCAAAAGACACCAGAGTATCAAGGAAACATTGGTGTCAACGGCTGTTTATTGAATGATTGAATGTATGGATCAGGTGAGTGTATGGAAGTGGGTGAAAAGTTAATTTAGTTTCTTTTTTGTTCATTTTACACTGTATTAGTGTGTACCGAGTCCCCTTTTTACAAAAACAACTTTACAGGAATGCCAAAAAATTGTCAATTTGTCTCATTTTAAAACTCTTTCCCCCTGTACGTTATCATAACAAGTAATATTTTTTTTTAACACTGAAAAGCAAGTATAGGTCAAACTCAAAAGGCAGGAGAATCAGCATTTCCATACAGCAAGATTGTCACACTCATAACTGTCCTTTTATATAGAGGGAAACAAACTCGTTATTTGAGTCAGTTGCAAATTCGGCATTTCGATAAGTCGCCTTCCTCTTTGGTTAACGAAAGATGACCGAGACAAAAAGCATATGCACCCAACACTTTTGGTTATCCTAACTTTTAACCAAATTATTTTAAATATACCAAGTCTTGGTACTTTACGATTTCGCCATCTTCCTTATTACCCCTCGGAAAGAGAATCACATCGGAATATGGACTGTCCCGAACCACGCCAAACAAACACACCAGTTCAGCAGACATTCCCAAAGGCTAAGGGAACCCAACAACAGTCGTGATTGGATTGTATCTGTTATCCCATTACACCATTGTCGAAATCCCTGCCATCATTTTATCAAAACTACTCAAGTGGGTTAATCAATTGAGTGTAATCCAACGGCATTCCAGTCCCACAAAAGGCAGCAGACAATTTCTATTGTTGCTCCACAGCTCCGCGTGGCGTTTGGAAGACACGGAAACTTTCTCTCATGCCCAAGGTACAAATAAACGTATTTATTCTACACGACCAGGTCCAGAAAAGTCAATGTGGGCCACAGTTATTTGGTAACTGTTTGTTGTCGCTTGGAGAAAAAAAAAGCACTTGACGAGACAATAATGTGAAGTACTAGATACACTACAGTTATACAAGGACGTACGGGAGAGCCACGTTGGGTTACTGCCGGTCAGCCGTCCGAAAGATTTCGTATTCTAAACTTCCGATGTTGATGGAACTGTACATGCGAACATGCTCTAAAGATGTGTGAAGTTTTTTTCTGTCATATTGTGTCTCGAGTTGTCAGGCAGTAAAGGCCAAAGCTTTTTTTTAGATGAAAATTCAAAATTTGTGAAGTCGTTTCAAGCTGATATTTGGTTCATGCGCAAAAATAGAAATTATTATTATTATAATATATTAGACCAAAACAACACGAGATGTACAATGAACAAACATGACAAATTAAACGAGATAAATTGAAGCAAGAAAGTATAAGTGAAAGTACTTAGACAAATCAAGGTACAGAAAAAGCAAGTAAGCAAAAGATATACAGGCCTAAATAAGTGCATATATTCAAACAATATATACAGGAAAGGAAACTGGAGAAGTCCATCTCAAAAATAAAAACCAAAATAATCCAAGATATCATGAACATTTTGTTTTTACGGCATGAAAAAGTTTGTGTGTCAAAGGACCTTTTCATGAAAGCGTTTAAAGACGTAAGCAGCATGACGGCTTCGAAATAAGAATAAAAAATCTAGAAAATAGAGTCGTGTAATGTTAGATGGGCTTGAATCAAATAACAGCGTAAGTGTTCACACATCTGCACATAACTACCTACTTTATCCCCAAATGTATGTTTACCGAGTCATGTTAGACTAGAAGAATTTTTTTTTTCATTGGTCGACAAATTTATAACAGTGTGATTTGTTGAATTGGAATTTATTCGAATAAAAATATTAATAATTAAAATAAAAAATAAAGAGTAAGAAACATGGAAAAGTACATCATCAAAAATACATAAATACAGGAGTTTGTTTTGTTTATCACAAACAAATATTTCAAAAAGGACCAAAACTTTACCAATATTCTGCAAGATATTCGGAATGTTGTGCTTTCGACAACCAACTTGCCACGAACAAAAATATCCAAGTTGTCTGTTCGGTTTATGTTGACGAGACTTTTCCTCTCGACTACATTCCCAATGGAACTTTTAAATGTGTCATTTAGGGTTACCCTTTTGCAGTTTAGACGATGATGCGGGGGTTTCAGAGTTCTATTTGAAACAAGTCATGTTTGCTTGGATATTCGGGATGATGGCCCAGTTTTGCTAGAGCGATTATTGATCACTGAAGATTGAAGGATAACCGATCTAGGGGATCGCGCTGTATGGGTTTGAAACATTCCCAGAAGTGTCTCTTTACGTCGGATACGGGGACATAACATGTCCTTCGGATGCCAAATAATGCAGTTGTATGACAATTAATGAAATGATGCTTAAGGAAAGTGCATTTAAAAACTCACGGTACGTAATAAAAACAAGGACAGTTGAGTTGTTGACCTATATTATTATTACAGCTTATGGCACTCGCACACTGCTACAACTACGACGTGTTGTGCCTCTAAGAAGGTCGTAAGGCTGTGCGACCGTTTTTCCGGGCACACAAATTGCTTTTTTTTTTTACCCCCAGCAGAAAGTCAAAAGTAATAACATGACACTTTTTGAAAAAAATAGGGCATAACTGTTGTATACTTGTTGCTAGAATTACATCGAAGACATGTTTTTCAATTCCTAATTCAACTTGCCTAAATGACTTACAAATAGCAAAAAAAACCAAACTTTCACACTCAGTTTTCTTGAAACACAATTTTGGACAGTAATTGCTTACGACCTTTTGCCGGTCTCATTTCGTCACGTCCTTCTTCCGGGCACACGACGAAAATGAACATGGTACAAATTAACTATGTTCATCTTTTAAAATAAACACGAATTACCACCTAATGAATGTGGATGCAAGTCTAAGTGTTCTTTTCAGTGAATCATGCGTTAAAAAAAACGCAAAAGGGTATGAATAAATTTAGTTGGTTAAAATTAATGACGATTATATTTTTACTAATAGTGATTATCATGTAACACGTACAAAGCCATCTACACACTAAGCCTTTGAATTGTGCTGATTAGGTTGTTATTATTGTATTCTGACAAGGAGTTTGAATCCAAGGACGGCTCAAAAGACGTTTAACCATTTGGGCTCGGACCCCATTTTCAACCTGTAAACAAGGGGGCTTGCCGTGGACCAGAGTTTGAACCCTGAACTCGTCAACGATAAGCGTTCTGGGGCCGATTTCACAAAGCATTAAGTTTCATCATAACATGAGTTGTCAGTATTACCATAGTGATTTGTACTGTGACATCACACTTTGCCTAGCAACTAAGAGTGATTCGCGGTTAAGATCAATCTTAGCTCTTTGTGAAATCCAGCCCAGGGTTCTTATATAAATGGGCGCACGAGTAAACGTACTTTGCGAAGTACAAACCAATTATGGTCAAGCATTGCTCAATAATACAAACGACCCACCGCCAAGGCCGGGATTCGAACCCGCACTTCATACACGACAGAAGCTAAACACAGGACACTTGATCACTTCCAACCAGAGTTTTGTTGACTTAAATGAGACACAAAAATGCTATGCTGTAATACCCGCTGTAATACAGCAGGTTTCCAGCTATATTTAGGCCTATACAGTACGGAGTTTCTCACGAACAAGATCTGCTCTACGAAAAAAAAAACCAAAACAAGATACCTATTTGGTGAAATTGTCCATATTCTGATCCTATGCATGAACTCTCCCCGGTTACATTAATGCAAACTTGTGTGGTATATGAATGGTTTCCCATGTTTCTCCAGGGATCCAAGACGGGTGAAAAAAACACCGGTCGGGAGATTGATCGGTTCTCATCTAAAAATGTCGCGTCCGGTCCGCGCGCCATATTGGGAATCCATTTTCCTAGTAAGGGTGACGAATTGGGGTACGTTTTGGGTTAATGGTTGCGGTGCACAGCAGCAAAGGAAGAAGCAGGGCGAAAATAAGCGTTTACAAATAACTAAAAATATACCTCCTTTTTTTTTTTTTTGGTCATATTCTCGTCAATTTGTCACTCCTTGGGGTTAAATGTGTTAACTCTGCCGCGTGAACACAAACGTTTCGAGACGAACAGTGGACGTCTGTTCTTTCTCGTGAATTCTTTTGTAAAAATGCAGCATCAGCAAAACGTCACGAACTATTTCCACACCCGCGCCACAGAACGTTGACTTCACGCTTATTTTGTAAAAGTGCAAATGAGCAAATTAGTGATTAGCTGGTGCAATTATTTCTTAAAAGTAATGAGTTTTAAAAGCATTTTTTGGGGGGAGGGAGGGTTACAGTGCCTACAAACTATAGGCAATGCTCTCTGTACACGGAAAAAGTATATAGCTCCGTGTAGACATTATAGAAAAGGATCAACGGCTTAACAATAGTGTAAAACCCTTTTAATATATTGGATAATTGCTATAACAGACGAAAGATATGCATCGGGGAGTAATCTATCAATCAATTCGCTCGAAACCTAACGATCTGGGAGTCAACGTTATTTGGTATGGGCCAACAAAAGGACTCGGCCATCGATAACTGTCACTGGTGGAAATGATTTTGTTATAGCCATCATGAGGCCAACGCACTCGGGATTGATACCTCTTTTCTCTATAGGCTCATAGCTCCGTTAAAATTCGTTTTGAAATCTGTTGTTCTTGTACTCAAGGAAGGGGCTATAGAATGGCCGATAGGCTAGAAGAGCCGAAGCCGCTCTGATGAAATGGCTCATTGGGTATACTGTAGTCTAATTATTTGGAATAGTAACTTTTGTGCGAGACCTCCATTCTGAATCTGTGACGTGTTTCCGTTACGAGCGTTACTAATAAAGCTCATTACAAGCTGGTGCCTGCCGAAGCTGCCTGTATATGTATTGCCATTTGTCTTTTAGGGTGTCCAAGTCTGACGTCTGGTTACCACTCACTGACTAGTCCCGTATTCTATGTTCAGTATGCATATATAAAAAAAAAACTTAACAATTTAAGATTGAACATTTGCTAATTCATGTCAGATATTTATTGCAATAACAAGCTGCATGAACCTCGAAGTGACGATGCTTAAAATCATTATACATAACACACTTGCTATATCCCAATGGGGTTTTTAAGGGCACTGGTTAATGTACCCTATTGAGTTTGACATAGCGATCAAGTCATACGAACTGAACCGAACTCTGATGGTGAGCGATGGTTTTGTTGTGACCTTAAATGTAGAGAGGTAACTGCGCATGAAACCAGATTACTCGAAAGTATAGAAGAAGAAAAAGTGCACTTCTCTTTACTTCTACGTGCACTTTTTTGGGGGGCGGGTGAAGGGGTGGTACCCGGCGCTAAGCCGTTAGAGAGGGCCGCAACTGACCGTGGTGTTAACCTATTCGCTCTTCAAAACGACATCTATTGTTTGCAGGGGTTTAAGTTATGCCGAGTATGTCAGGACAGACAATTCAACATAAATAATGCATCTTTTCAAAATTCACGTGCGAGGTTTCATTGGTCCAGTGTCTCTCACACTATGGCAGGTTTTCTCTTCAATTCTTTGTTTGTAAAGTCCACTCTTATTTGATTCGAATTACAACACAATTCTCTTGGTACTTTTAAACAGTTTACATAGTCAACATTGTTTTTTGTTTTGTTTTGTTTTTTCGTTTAGGAGACGTCACGTTTTTGATCATTGGTTTACATTTTATTCTCATATTAAATTTCATGTTTATTCAAAAAAAGTTCGTGATTGGTTTCCGTTTTATCTCCAGAACAAACCCGCTGACTTTTTTTGACTGCCCCGACCGGCTGCGCACGTCGGCCCCGGTTCCATGTTAACGCCAGCATGTTGCCCAGGCGGCACGGCCTTTGTTCTAGGATTAGATTTCCTGCATGCTCCGCTTCCCATCAGAGCCGCCACCTTCAGCTTGCCTTGTGGTTTGTCATGGTGGAAAATTTGCTACCACTTTCCCCAGCTTCCTGGCTGGGGGTTGTCAGATTGGAGTGGTGGTGGGGGCGGGGGGGGGGGGGCGGGAGAGGAGGTAAAATGAATCCATGGAAACTTAAGTAAAATGTATGTTGTATTGTACAGTAATTAATAAGAGGACATAGTATAGCCGGAAGATGTTTAGTCGGCAATTAGTTAAAAGGATGTTTGTGGGATGTGAAGTGGGAGGTATTGGCCTACCATACTTCGACCACAGGTGCATTTAAACTATATCTCATTAAACCTATATTGATATACTTTGTAATCTATATAGTGTATGTTCATTGTTATAGTTTGATGTCATTATTTTGTGGTTTGATGTTTGTGTACCGGACCACTTCTTTCGATTCAATAACTGTTGTGTAGCCGACTCTCTTGTTTGTTTTCAAAATAAAAAATTGTGTATTTGTTATACATTACAGTCTGTCTTTGAATTGAAATAAAGTGGCTCTAATTTAATTTAACCGTGCTCTCAAAAATCACAGGATGGCGTTTCCTTGTATTTACCCCCATACATCAATAATAACTAATTCATAAATGGAACCTATAACAGAACACCGGGGAAGAATTTGCAAGGACAAAAGAGAACCGATTTCTGAAAATAAAAGCCCTATACGTCATTCAAATAGAATATCCACAAACTATCATTGAATTACCGTCCGGCTGTCGTTTTACCGGGTAGTGTACCGGACCAAACATCCTCACCGAGCCCCGGAGCTGCGCGGCGGCCTTAAAACGCAAGCAAAGGCGGCCCCAAGCCGTGAGTTGATTTTCGGCCAGCCCGCCGCCCGCTGTAAGGCAGATCAAGTCACCTCACCTCACGCCGAGTTGATAGTTTTTCTCATCAAACTCGCCACACCGCCAAAAATGTTACTGTAACATTCTCTTCTTGATAGGGGGATGTTTACTGGGCCCACAATTGGTTTTTCCCTTGTGTTTAGGACCACCGCGAGAGACGCGGAGTGTTATACGGCTAGCAAGTCGAGGTGCATGAAGAATTCCACGAGGGTGATTTGATTATCAATACGAGCCGTCTCGTGCGGCGCTTGGGGTACCGTGTTTGCACATTATTTTCCCCTGTCATCCATGAACCGAAATTCGCTCTGACAGACTTCAGGGCGCTCGGTTCAATGTACATTTTGTAACCGTAAACTACTTTTTTTTGTTAATCTTGAGAGAAACAAGTTTGAAGCACTTTATTCGAGCTTAGCTTGGCCATGCTTACCGTGTTTGCTACAAAATTCACTTAAAAGTTGTGTTGTGCGGGGGTGGCTAATCCAGGATTATTGAACAAAAACATCTTCTGTTGTACCTTACATTAGTTTTGCCAGCATCATTGATGCTCAAACTCGTTTTAAAAGGTAAAAATACGGGATTGGTAAAGCTGATAGTGCAGTCTTCCTACTTTATGTGATTCAAGATGTAGGCCTACATGAAAAAACAAACCTGTGAAAATTTGGGCTCAATCCGTTGTCTGGGCCAGGAAAAAATAGTGAAAAATCGTGCACACGTTTCAGCATGTAAACACATTGTCCTTAATTTCGATTGTTACAACCGAAATTAAAACTGGGTTATTTAAATTCTATATCCTCGAATTTGACAGTATTTCAGACCGAAATATTTCTATGGACGATTGGTACTGGTATGAACTTCATAATCACTAAGACTAAAACTAATACAACATTTTTTTTGATGAACACAAATCCCATATTCTGCCTTTAAATTTGTTTGGGTAAGTTGAAACTTATCTCCCCGAATAAATAGACAATCTAACTTGGCTTTGAACTTGTATTCCAGGCCTTTCTCAATGCGAGTGCCTTAGGAGTTTCAGTTTAAATGTTGAAGTATTGGAGATGCATGCCCCTCCTTTAAAATTCACTTAATTTGAGTGAATGAAGCTTTAATTTTTCCAAAATTACCGGTATATTTAGCATACACTAAAAACAATTTAGTTGCGCGATCGTATATTGCTTCAGCACTCGGCAACATTGGTAATTGCCAAAGACCAGTAGACTATCACACATGAAATAACAAAACCTTTACTAAGCTCAATTTGTCATCGAAGACGCGAGAAAATATTGATAATCCCCCTGATGATGTTTTCACTGTTTAGCATTCCAAGCAAAAACATTTCAATGAAAGTTTCCACCATGACCATCTTTACACCATGTAAATTTTTATTTGTAAATCTGTGAACTATTTATATGTTCAATCTTTACTAATGTCGTACACACCCTTCTTGAAGTTCGAATAAAAGAAAAAAAAAGAGGAAAATCCTCTATGTGGTATGTGACGTCATTGCAAATGGGCCACATTGTGACGTGTACAACAACATCCAGATCTTTGTCTTGGTTTTAATACGTCGTAAGCTCCCGGTACGGAGTATTTGTGACGTCATTGACATTGATGAATTGAAACGCTGGCTGGTGGTCTTCATAGTGTATAATGACTGGTATACAACGACCAAATGCTTCTTTATGCATTGGTTGAAATACAGCGTTTTAAAAAAAAATTGACTCTAAGTTGCCAGCATCAATCTTCATTAGAAGAGAAGTTCCATCAGACTATCATATTTTTTTTCAACTTTTTTGGCTGTATATTTTTAGGATAAATTACAAGTAGCTTCCTATCTGAATTTCCTGTGCCTGATTCCCCGATTAAATTTCCTTTTCGAATTTAACTGTACATACTTTATAATGAAAAACACTTGTATAGCAGGCATGTTTAACACTTTGCACTGATTTGCACTGATGCTCGTTGCAAAAACTTTCTGAAGAAAATTGCCGAAAGCTTGGTGCTGAAAATTGGCAAAGTTTCGTTCTTCATCAGTGGTGAACCGCCCCTTTAACCAAAACCATGCACCTTCTTTTTTTTTAAGGGGACCACAAAAATCATTTCTCATCGACCTAGAGAAACGACGTCTTACCGGTGTTGAGAAGCTTTCCGAACAGACTGTTTGGACCCTGGACATTCTTCATGGTCGGACAGTTCCACCGTCTGTCTTTGAACTGGTATCTGCACTCTGTGACGGCTGTCTTGACAGCCTGGGAGATGGCGAGGAGGATGCCTGGGTTGTCACGGACCATCTTCCGTTGGCGCTTGTTGAGGGGTCGGAGCTGGGGCTCCAGGTAGATTTCCGTGCCTTGTGTGTCGCTCACTATGTTGGACTTCTGTGGGTAGGTGGCGATGCTCCTGAAGAAAGAAAGAAAAGTGTTAATGTGAAAAAGCCGAATAAGTGTGGATGTATACATGCAATACAATGGGCATGAAGAGGGAGGGCGTTACAGCCCCTCCCATTTCTTATTTAATCTCCTCTGCGGAAGGGGCTGTAATCGACAACAATTTCTTTTTCAAGCAAGGGCTGTACACTAAGCTCGACTGAGTCCCGTCTAACTATTTATGTTGTGTCTCCATTTATTGCGTGGCCATCCTCGGCTTCACGTCTAGGTGTATATTTTCTTATTTGACCGATTATGAGACTCCAGGTTTTGTCACAGATTTTATCATTGACGCTATTCACGATCCAGACGATAAGTCCTCCTGAGTCAATCGTTTCCTACCAAAAGGTGTTCATGATCCCGTGATCGGGAAAGCCTGCCCTCAAGAATAATAACTAAATACAAACACAAATCATGATAAATATTCTAGCGAGCTTTTCGGAATAAAAAAAACGTATCCTGAGTTGTGGTGATACCGAAAAGAAAACAAACCCGGAGGGGTAAATCTGATTGCTATGCTCTGATATTCTCGACTTGATGGATTGAAAATGTCTAAGTTTCTCTTTGTGTCTCAAAACTGCATCATTAGATCTTTCAGAAAGCTGTCCATAACTCTTTGAAGATGCCCATTACTCTGATAAGAAAATGCACTAATACCACGAAGACGAAAGAGACCTAGCTATGTAACAAGGTTAATATTTTCACAGAATGACTTATGAAAAAAAAATCCAAAATTTCATAATAAACTTGTAAAGACCTTGACTTGTCTTCCATTTGAATCAGTAAAATCAAATCGTAGCGTGGATAGCAAAATAGTCTGGTACCCTGTTTTTATTGGGGGGGGGGGGGGGTGAAGAGAACAGGGCTCAATGCTACTTTTTATTCACAAGGAACATCACCAAGATGGCGGCAGCCTGATAATTGTAGGCAAATACGTAAGACGTATTTTTGTCCAGGAGCTGTCTCAAGACACAGCTTTCTTGTTATTATATACCTCACAAATCAATCTAACCAATGAGAAAACAACAAATGGGGGGCTGGCACCCTTTTGGGATATCAATCAGTACTCATCGTTACTTTATCACTCGAGGAACATGACCAAGATGACTCTCAAGGAACAGCCTTCTCCTTTTCAACTATACCATAAGATCAATCTAACCGAACGGGGATCGAGAGAACAAACCAGTCTGTTTTTTTTAAAGGGTTAACCAGTCTCCAATGTTACTTTATGTACACAGACAAACATGAACAA